>CM023485.1:30279675-30879675 GCA_013339685.2 Hyalomma asiaticum
GTCTCTCAAAATTTTGCCCAAAATGCCATAAAAGGTAAGACTATAGTACTGAGTTTTTTGTGAAATTTTGACTTGATCAGAAGTCGCACAAAATGCGTTTTCCCGCATCGTAGAGCATTCACCTACTTATTGCGCGCCTTCCTGAATAAAAATACGGTCTCTCAAAATTTTCCCCAAAATGCCAAAAAAGTAAGACTATAGTATGGGGTTTTTTATGAAATTTTGACTCGTTCAGAAGTCGCTCTAAATATGTTTGGCCGCATCATAGAGCATTCCTCTACTTATTGCGCGCCTTTCTGAACAAAAATACGGTCTCTCAAAATCTTGCCCAAAACGCCAAAAAAAGTCTTGGGTTTTTTGTGAAATTTTGACTCGATCAGAAGTCGCACAAAATGCGTTTTCCCGCATCGTAGAGCATTCCTCTACTTATTGCCCGCCTTCCTGATTAAAAACACGGTCTCTCAAAATTTTGCCCAAAATGCCAAAAAAGGTAAGACTATAGTCTTGGTTTTTTGTGAAATATTGACTCGTTCAGAAGTCGCTCTAAATACGTTTGGCCGCATCATAGAGCATTCCTCTGCTTATTGCGCGCCTTTCTGAATCAAAATACGGTCTCTCAAAATTTTCCCCAAAATGCCAAAAAAGTAAGACTATAGTATGGGGTTTTTTGTGAAATTTTGACTCGATCAGAAGTCGCACAAAATGCGTTTTCCCGCATCGTAGAGCATTCCTCTACTTATTGCGCGCCTTCGTGAATAAAAATACGGTCTCTCAAAATTTTGCCCAAAATGCCAAAAAAGGTAAGACTATAGTCTTGGGTTTTTTGTGAAATTTTGACTCGTTCAGAAGTCGCTCCAAATACGTTTGGCCGCATCATAGAGCATTCCTCTACTTATTGCGCGCCTTTCTGAATAAAAATACGGTCTCTCAAAATCTTGCCCAAAATGCGAAAAAAGGTAAGACTATAGTCTTGGGTTTTTTGTGAAATTTTGACTCAATCAGAAGTCGCACAAAATGCGTTTTCCCGCATCGTAGAGCATTCCTCTACTTATTGCGCGCCTTCCTGAATAAAAACACAGTCTCTCAAAATTTTGCCCAAAATGCCAAAAAAGGTAAGACTATAGTATTGGGTCTTTTGTGAAATTTTGACTCGATCAGAAGTCGCACAAACTACGTTTTACCGCATCGTAGAGCATTCCTCTACTTATTGCGCGCCTTCCTGAATAAAAATACGGTCTCTCAAAATTTTGCCCAAAATGTCAAAAAAGGTAAGACTATAGTGTTGGGTTTTTTGTGAAATTTTGACTCGATCAGAAGTCGCACAAACTGCGTTTTACCGCATCGTAGATCATTTCTCTAATTATTGCGCGCCTTCCTGAATAAAAATACGGTCTCTCAAAATTTTGCCCAAGATGCCAAAAAAGGTAAGACTATAGTATTGGGTTTTTTGTGAAATTTTGACTCGATCAGAAGTCGCACAAAATGCGTTTGCCCGCATCGTAGAGCATTCCTCTACTTATTGAGCACCTTCCTGAATAAAAATACGGTCTCTCAAAATCTTGCCCAAAATGCCAAAAAAGGTAAGACTATAGTATTGGGTTTTTTGTGAAATTTCGACTCGATCAGAAGTCGCACAAATGCGCTTTCCCGCATCGGAGAGCATTCCTCTACTTATTGCGCGCCTTCCTGAATAAAAATACGGTCTCTCATGATTTTGCCCAAGATTCCAAAAAAGGTAAGACTATAGTATTGGGTTTTTTGTGAAATTTTGACTCGATCAGAAGTCGCACAAAATGCGTTTTACGGCATCGTAGAGCACAGTGGCGCTCCGACGGGGGGGCGGGGGGGGGGAGTTTCGGGTGTTGTAACCCCCCCCCCCCCCCTGAGGCCGACCTAATCCCATCCCACTCCGTAACTGCTCCTATGTCCTAGAAGAATGTGGCGCTAATGTCTCTGCAAAATGCGGAAAAAATAATAAAAATAATCATCATCATTGATGTTACTATTATTTGGCATTTTATTTACTTTTTTTTACACACGCAACAACTGTGTAATGGCATGCCCGGCCCTTCGTGAAAAATTGAACCCCCCCCCCCCCCCCCCCCTGGTAGAGATCCTGGGTGAGCTACTGGTACACCGTGTCCGCCGCACTGACACATGATGGTTACGTGCGAGAATGCGTATGCGAATGCGCCGCCGGAGAAAATGGAGCATGTCACCATGTAATGGGACTGTTGAAAGTCCTTGTGCTCCTGATCACAAATGAGTATGAGGAGCCTCCGCCAGAACTGTCATGTACGGAACTTCCTCAAATGTGGAGGCGGCCCCGGGGGCAGAAAATACCGGCTTCCAGCGTTGATGACATTGATTGGAGAGACGCAAGGCCAGAGGGTGTGTCTAACCCGCTCCAGTCGCGTCTTTATGAAGCCAGAAAAAGGCCGAGGTCCCTAGAAGACGTTCAAGAAGCTGCAAAACAGTTTGCAATCGAGATGGCTGCGCATACTAAGAGTTCACTTCTGGGGCACTGGAAGTCTACAGCACCGACAAAAGCAGACAGCTTGTTTGGCGACACATGTGTAGGCAGCCTCTTGTGAAGCCAGAAACCGCTTGTGCCACACGACTTCACGACTTATTTGTGCCCAGAAATTCAGCAGGATTCAGCTACGCAGCTGACGCGCCCGTGCAGCTAGCACTTTTTTCAAAAACTGTGCCCACTGTTGTGTCGTGTGTGGGCCTGCCACCAACGCAGCAAGCTGTAATCGAGGCAAGCACATGCATGTAAATACCTGTTGGCATGTGGAATGGCACAAAGCACAGAAAACAGGCTTAAACCAACCTCTTACCAGTAGGGGCAATGCATAGTATGCTTGTAGCATGAAATAAAGCACGGAAAAACAGGAATATTGGGCATAACTTCCAAGTAGAACCTACTCTTCCATTTTGTGCTTTTGTCATGTCCTATAAACATAACTTGTACTAATCAACCTATTTCTACAACTACTTTCGTTCGTTTTAGCAACCAGGCATTGTAAAGTGTGATTATATTGGCATTTTTTTGTGTTAACCCCAACATGTGCTGCACCTTTATATGCAGGCTCTCGTGATGTCTGTTGACGAAGCTCGCAAGCTTGAGCAGACCTCTCGCCAGCAGAGCCAAAGTGCAAGATGGAGAGCTGCTCGCAAAGAGCGCTTAACGGCATCTAACTTTGGTGTTGCCGTCTCTCGTGAAAAGTGGACGGAGAAAGGCCTGCAAAACCTCACCACTGACAGAGATCTGTCTCGAGTAAGGGCCATACAGTAAGTATGAGTTGAACATTTGTTTGAAAAAGTTGGTTTGTAACAAAGCAAGAAGATATGGTACAGTAACACAGTGTACACGTTAAGTAACTTCCTATGCCCTGTTTACATCTGCTATACGTAGCACTGCTTCCAGTAAATACCAGTGGCTATAAGTGATTTGCACTAATGAATGCACAGGTGCAATGTTATCAACAAATCACGCTCATGTGTCTACTATCACAGTATTCAAGAAACATTGAAAAAGGAAGTAGCTTTGCATGCTGTGTTTAACATATGTGTACACCTTGTATGCACTGCAAAATGTTGATTGTATCGTAGAATGCAAGCATGACTAAGCCTGCAAAATATTGCTGTTTCAGGTATGGAGTTTCAAGTGAAGCCGTGGCTGTTCAGAAATACGAAACAACGCTGCGCACCATCAGGCACAACATCCAGACATTTCACTGCGGCCTTGTCGTGGACCCAGGATGCCCATGGCTTGGTGCCTCTCCTGATCGTGTGGTATGGGACCCCGAGGAACAGGAACCTCATGGCATCGTAGAAATCAAGTGCCCCTACTCAATGAAAGACCTTAAAGAACCATGTATTCAAGGCTCATGCCTTATAAAGGACAATAATGTCACATATAGGCTAAACCGCACCTACTGTTACTATTATCAGGTGCTTGGGCAGATGGCAATTGCAGGGGTGACTTGGGGCGACTTTGTTGTGTATGCTCCACAATTTCTGGTTGTCGAAAGAATTCGATTCAATGAATCTGAGTGGAAGAAATGCAGAATGAAGTTGGACAGCTTTTATTTCTCGACACTTCTGCCGTACTTGGCAAAAAAGTCATGGACTGCATAGGTCGGCAAAATTTTTTAACTCACTCAGACGCACTCATGCTGTGAAAGCTCACTCGAACTCGGATTCACCGAAATTTTCCTCTACCGGACTCACTCATACTCACAGCTCGATCTGAATCTGAATGAGTCGACTCATGAGTGAGTTTGCTGACCTATGATGCAGTGCACAGGATGATTTTTGAACTGTTGATGTGCCAATAAAATTGATACTACAGAGCCTTGTGTTCTTTTCTTGCAACTTGAGTAAAAGTCGTGGCTTTCACTGAGCCATCTTGGTTGTCCCAGCAATGTTACACTGAACTGACACGACACGTACATGACTGCAGCAAGACTGTTGCTACTGCAAACCCTACGTTGCTATTAAAGGACTTTGGAAATTGCTTAAGAATGCACACAATGCCCAAATTTCACTGATGATTGGTGCAAAAGACAGTGGAATAGGCCTATCAAAAATGTGGAAGGCCTTAACTCGTTGAATGCGTCGCTCGACATGTATTCTGAGGCTTGCAATTTCTTCTGTTGCTCTAACTTCTTCTTCAGTCAGGCGCTGCCTCTGCAGGAAAGGGGGAATGTTCAAAGCAACTCCGTTTGCGCTGAGCAGGTCCTGTATCTTGAAGCCCTTGTCGGCCATTACCGAGTCGCCAGGCTGAAACTGTAGGTTTAAAAAACCACTTTTTTCGACAAGCTCTTTGTCTGACACTGACCCTGTAAATAGCTTTGACAAAAACGTGATCGCGCCGTCGGGTGCAACGACAACCAAACCCTTCATTGTATTATTTGGTTTGTAGGTTGAGTATGTAGCTGACTGAAGAACCAGGGAAATTGGTACTTCGCATCTCAGTTCTGTTGTGTCAATAATGGCCCTTGTTGTTGGGTGTCGCTCTTTAAAAATGGCTGGCATAGTTCTGTCAACCTCCTCTCTGCTCACCCATAGGTCCATCTGGCCAACTTGCAAATAAATGAAGCTGATCCATGTGGTGCATATTCTTAAAACTGTAGCAACTGACACCTTGAACCTGTATGCTAGGTCCCTTTCGAAGAGACCGAGGCGCAGCCTCACAAGAACAAGAAAAAGCTGGTCCTCGGCTGTCAACATGTGTGGCCTTCCTGCATTACTTGGCCTACCTGAGTAGCTCCTAGACCATACTCTTATATTTTCTGCATTCTCACCGGGGTCTATCAAACGCAGAAAGCTCATGAATGATTCAAAGTTGGGAAGCCCAGTGTAGAAGCTTATGTCCTCAGGGCTGTCCATGAAACATTCGATTGAAAATCGCCTGCTTTTCTGTTGATCAAGTTTTTTGTTTTCCATAGTGACTATTTCGCACTCTCTTTGATCTTTAAAAGCGCATCTTTTGCTGACTTCACCTCCTTGGTTCTAGCTTCCAAGTCGCTCTTTAGCTGTTGAACGTCGACTTGAAGCAGAGATAGCTGCATTTCGAGCTCGGGCACTCTCGCTGCACTTCACCTCTTCAGTCCTACCTTCTATATCGCTTTCCAGATGCGTGCTTGGTGCTCAGACAGCTGCTCCTCCAGATTGACCCCTGTGGCTGCACATCCACACACTTCCTGGCGCTCTTGAAAGTCCGCCGCACTGGTTGGCGCTGAAGCACTATCACTGCACTCGGTGGCGTCCAGAACCTCTTCTGCTGTCGCGCAGTCCCGCGACACGGCGACATCGCCACCGGGAGAAAGCGTTGTTTCCAACGCAAGCTCGGAGCTGCCAGCCTGACCGATGGCGGACAGCCGTTGCGCTCGCGAGACGCACTGCTGTCGGTCCCTCGGCTTTCTTCTAGCTGGACGCTGGGGTTTTCCAAACGCAAACACGCTCGGTACGGCGTCAACACGAAGATAACGCCGACCGCCGACTACATTCGGCAAGTAGTCGTCGTTGGCGAAGTGTGTCGAGCACACTTTTGTGTGCTTCGTCACGGCAAACAACTTTCCTTCGTCGCGTTTGATTGCAACAAGCCATCTCTTTTTCAGAAGCGGGTCCTTTGGGAAGGCGAAGAACGACACCTGCAAGTCGACAAAAGCGACGTAAGACGCGCGCTAGCAAAAGTAACACATAGGAAGCTAACGAAATGTATAAACGCAGACTTGCCTTCGAGCCGTCATCGCCTAATACTCCTCGCTGTTTGCAAAGCGGCACGCAGCAATGCACAGGCATGTCACCGAATCCACAAGCGATAGGATTTTGCGGCGAGCTAGGGGTGCCGTTCGCCGGTTCTCTACGTGTAGCGCCCGCGAGTCCGACCAACTGATGGCGGCCGTCTCATAGTCCCCATCCTTCTCAATAGGTGGCGCTGTATTCCGAAACGGGTCTATTATTATTTATTAGTTGTAGAACAGCGAGCCCAATGAAACCTCACGTAAAAGAATTAATTCGAGCCACTCAGATGTCTCACTTCTACGGGCATTCACAGGAACTGCGTAAACGCAGCTGCTGCTGTCAAGTTGCGTTAAAGTGGGGTAATTAAAGAAACAGAAGAAAATTCAAAGATCATAAGAATATGTACAAATTTGGCGCATTGTGTTCATATCTATCTATCTATCTATCTATCTATCTATCTATCTATCTATCTATCTATCTATCTATCTATCTATCTATCTATCTATCCGCCTTTCACCTCCCGCTGTCATGCTCACTTTATACCCGCACTCCCCCATCGGTGCAAGGTCGCTAACTGGAAGTACCTCTGGTTAACCTGTCGCCCTTTTTAATGCGACATGCGAATGGCGAGCGCTTAAAATCGCGCGCAACGATGCACAATGAGCAGGATGAGAAGAGAGAAGCAAGTTGATGCGTGGAATCGTAAACACAACGAAAGAGAAATCTCCGGGTGCCACAAAGGCGGGAAAACGCACGTCGCAGCGGGCGCTACTCTGAGCACTCGTCGCAAGGAGGTCATTGTCTCGGGGAGGAAAAACTATGGCGTCGAGCGGAAGTCGCACCGACCGCTCAAGGAGACGACGGCTACCGCTCGTTGCCGGGGGAACGGGAACTTGGTAGGAGAAGGGTGAGAATTTAGCGTACAGCCGTCGCTGCGAAATGGCGGTGTATAGGTCTCACGAAATAGCGTGGTTCACTCCAGCCGGACGCTGACGGCATAGTGAAGCAGCACGAAATACAAAGATGACGAAAAGGAAGCGGACGGAAAGACGGAGACGGTTGCACACACGCGCGCATGTATGTATGTATGTATGTATGTATGTATGTATGTATGTATGTATGTATGTATGCATGTATGTATGTATGTATGTATGTGTGTACGTATGTATGTATGTAATTGAAAATCGTTGGGACAGGCCTTCGTCCTGCAGTGGACTTAAAAGTGGATGATGATGATGATGATGATGATGTATGCACGCACGTATGTATGTTGATTTGTGGGGTTTAACGTCCCAAAACCAGTTCTGATTATGAGAGACGCCGTAGTGGAGGTCTCCGGAAATTTCGACCACCTGGGGTTCTTTAACGTGCACTGACATCGCACAGCACACGGGCCTCAACATTTCGCCTCCATCGAAATGCAGCCGCCGCGGCCGGGATTCGATCCCGCGACCCTCGGATCTGCAGCCGAGTACCATAGCCACTAGACCACCGTGGCGGGTCACGTATGTATGTATGTATGTATGTATGTATGTATGTGTGTATGTATGTATGTATGTATTTTCTGTAGTCAAATACGCCCTATTGTGGCACATCGACGCCGTAAGGAGTGGGAGCTGCTAAACCAAAGACAGTGATGATGACTTCATCGGGTCGTGCATTCCTAGCAGCTATGACACGCGTCCGTCACCTGAGCGTCGACTCCTATGTTTGCACACGTACACACACGCACGAAAATCACGCCACGAAATCACGTTCTCAAAAATCGCCTCATATGGACAGACATCACACGGCCGCTAACTATTTAGTGCGAACTATAGCTTTTTCGCTGCACTTGGCGTTTGACTTGAATGTCATACTAAACGTTCACTTGGACTGCATGCACAGCGTAGGCAAATACCGGTAATTGGTATGCTTGCTCCGAGCCTCACAAACACTCGGAAGTTGTCGTCGTGTTGGGTCCCATATTTACGGTTATGCTCCTTATTGTATAGACCTTTCGAAACCGAGCTAAGGCCACACTAGCCAGTACATATACTATATGCAACACAGACACGGCACCACCATGTTTCAGCACCACATCCTTCAGTGACACCGCAAGATCGGGCTTTGGGCCTTGTCTATCCTCATTAAACAAACATTGTTGATAAAGTAGCGGTCAATCGTGACAACACAAAACATCCCGAATGTCAGAAAGACATTCAGCATTAGAAAAGCACTGCTCGCCGTTGAATGTAATTGTGCGTAGTTATACTCTTCCTAGAGACCTAAAGCGCACGCGTGTGCTCTGAGTCTGAATGACTCGTAAAGGTTGAACGCGCTCGGAGCTTATGCCGAGGAAACAATCATTCAAGTTTTCGGATGCTTTGAATCGTTGCAGAGCAACGTACGCTGAATGGGGGGGGTTATTTTTCCAGCGGTGAAAGCACATGGGTTCGCATCATCGGTATACCACTTGAAAGGCATTTTAGACCGTTTCATTTGACGCCACAAGCAATCCGTTAGGCACATGTCGTTTTTCTTAAGGAAGAGAATACCACAGACAGGCAATGCTCTGAAATATCCCTTATTCTGAACCATTCACGGGCCACCAATCGATCGAGCTCACTACTTACTTTTATGCTTACGTTTCTCAAGTAGGGGAAAATTTATGACCACTGACTGTTTACATACTACTCATTTAGCTTTCACACTTAGCTCCCTGGCTATGTAAGCTAACGATCAAGCATTCAATTTAGTGCGCTTTCTCTTGATTTTCTCTCGATTGAGCCAGCGATTTTTTTTATTTCTTGAATAGCACTGGTACGGCCCTGCTTATGCTATTTCTTAATACGACATACTGTTTAGTGACAAAATGTCGAAGCTATAAATAAAGGCCTTCGGTGAGCCTACGAAGAATGAAGCGGTGTAAGAAAGAATATCGGGGAATGCACCCGTAAACATTCCCACACGAAACGCATAGTTCTTTCACAAAAAGCACTACAGGGATGATGATGATGATGATGATGATGATGATGACGACGACGACGACGACGAACGTGGTTGTAGTGGTGGTTATGGTGACGACGACGACCTGTCGCACGGCGGCTTGTAATTGGCGGACAGCACTGACGCCCCTCCCTCCTTCTCCTTCGCCGGCACAAAATACACATGTGACGCCTGCCGTAAAAGTATTCCGCGCAACGTTTCGAAATACTTAGTTCCACACGTTACGCCTCACTTTACAGGACGCCTGTTAAGAGTTTTCCTCCAACACAGTAACAAAAATGTTGGCGATCATGCCGGGTGGGCGGGTTCGATACCTACGCGAAAAGTATAAAAGAATTTATCACGAGAGTGTTTTATGTGGGGTCCACCACGACCACACCGCGTCATTTCCGTAACAGAAGTGACGTAGTAAAGCATACATGTAAGAACAACAAAGAAAAACACGCAGAAAAATTTCTGCTGATGCGCTGGGAATCGCACTCACACCACCCCCTCCACGACGAAAGGTGGCCGGTGCTCTGCCACTTCGCTATCAGCGCACATTCTCAAAGCTGTACGAACGAAGCTTATATTATTTCTTATCTCGTTTCTCTGCCTCTTTCTTGATAGGCTCGTCCGGCTCCGCGCACGCGGAGTGAGGCGCACTTTGCCTGGAACGGTGCCGCTATCTGGGAGAGACGAAGTGAAGCTGCAGTGAACACTGCAGTTCAATGCAGCTTCACTTTGCTTGTCCTGGATGGTGAAACTGTTCCAGGCCCGTTCCAAAGTGCGCCTGTGCATGTTTACGGGTGTTCCAAAGCGCGCCTGTGTCGCGCGCGGCTCGGGACGAGCTTATTGAGGAAGAGTGAGAGAAACGAGATAAGAAAAACAATATAAGCTACGTTAGCTACAGCGGACACCGGATGCTAGAAGCCCGTGCGTTACTAGTGCATTCTAGAGAACCAAAGGTGGTCAATACTTCCGGAGCCCAACCCTACGTCGTGCCTTGTCATGTCGTGATTTTGGTGCGAAAAACCCAAGTAATTACTATTAACGGACACCGGCGGTGATGGTAGACTACACCATTACAATTCAGTATTCTGTTGAGCCCATGACAGCCTGAGCTGTAACGAAAAATAAATCAATAGCCCGGAAGAATACTTGACCAACTCATCTTGGTTGCTCGTTAGCGACCATGTTTCTTTGTTCTTATTTTTTGGCTCAGCACCCAGGAACATCTGTTCAACAGCCAGTCTAATGAGCTCGCCGTGTGGATATACCTTGTGATGGGTCACCTCCCCCGTGAGATGTCTTATAAAGACACCTCCCCATCGTCTCCATTTATTACAGCCCCAAGCTTGTGGTCCCGTTACTCACCTTAGTCACGGAGTGCAAGCAGCGTACGTAGCTGCGTAAGCCGAAGGTGTCGGCGTAGTCGTTCAGGTACTGAGAGACGAGACGGTGATGCATGTAGTTCGGGTACTGAGACGGCGGCGGAAAGTCGCTGAACGCAGACAACTCCTTACTCGAGTTAGTAGTCGTGGAGAACATGACTGAGGCGACGCCGTCTACGTTGTGCTCGCGGTACGTCCACAGGCCGCCGAGGTCCTCGGTCTTCTCGAAGCACACCACGTCCAGGCCTTCCTCGAGGCACGCCTTGAGAGCCGTCAGGCCACTCGCCCCGGCCCCGATCACCGCCACGCGAACCATAGTGGCCGGAGATTGAGTGACGAGCTTGTCTGTATGAATATGAACGTCTTGGGTTTAAGGAAGCGAGGGTGGGGGTATGAGAGAGAACGGAGCTTCGCGAGAGTCAGCTCTGATTGACTGCCCTGCACAGGAGACAGGAACGAGGGCACAGATGACTTCACTTGGAAGTGAACGCCAAATTTCGTTGTTGTGCAGTGACTCTACCTCGTTTTTGCCTTTCTTCGGCCTGTCCCACGGCCACAGGTGTGCCCACGTTCAGCTACCTGTCCGGTGCGCAGGTTGTACAGACGTCCACGAGAATGTTTTCACTGGATTGACGAAGCACCATTTGCATGACTCTGCCACAAGGTCGCACAGTCGGAACCACGACGAAGTCCGTTGCGCGCCCACGCACAAGCTGACACAGTGTACGCCGGTTGCATGATTTACGGTCTCTGCGGACAAGCACGGCTCGCAGCGGAACCTGTCCTTGTCTTGAAACACGGGCGCCGAGACCACTCCAGCTGGTCACGGAAGCTTACAATGATGATTTATGAAGATCAATTGCGAGTTGAATGCGAATAACGCATTCAGCGGCACGCGGCGCGAGCCTACCGCGCTATGTGGACGACTTTTAAGTGTCAATCTACATGAAGACAAAGGTACTTGAGCCTACTCTCGGTCAGGAGGAACGAACCTCCCTTCTTATACCAAGTTTCACGTAAATGCTGGCTCGCTCGGCGTCGCTGCTTTTAAAGTGGAGGCCGACGAAAGCAACTCCTTGAATAAACTAGCAAATAACGAAGCCCCCGTCGAGCCACTGGAGTGGTCTGCGCGGAGGGAAAGGGAGAAACATAATTGCTCTCTCCCTCTCCATCTTCGCATGCTCGTTAAGGCACGTGGACGACAATGCATGGGCGCAGACAACGAACGCCTCGCGTGAGGCTCGAGATGCCTGTTATATGCGCGATTACTGACGCTCATAACAAAGGAGAAAACAACGCGACGGGCGTGCGTCTAGCTGCTTGCCAGGCGCAACCGGCGAACGGCGAGCGAGAGAGAAGGCCGTGTACAAATGCGAGGACGTCTGAGAAATAAAGATTGAAGAGAAAGAGCTCGACTGAAGAGGGCGAGCGCGTGACGTGGAAAGAAGTCCTCAGGGACGAGGCGGCCACGCGACGACAGCGAGGCAGCGGCTTCGGGTTTCCTTTGCGCAACGGAGTAACACGCAGGCTTGATGTCAAGGCAGTGTCAAAGGAAGTCGGGGAAGCTGGAGTTTACTTTTATTGAAGATCCTCTCAATCAGCGCGATTCCCGGAAGCCGAAAAGTGCACCTCCGCTTCATTTCGACCACGACGCATCAATGCTTGGTTTTCTTAGCGAATCTTCGAGAAAAAAAGAAAGAGGTGGAAGGGGAAAATAGTGGGGAGAGAGGAAGGACGCTGCGCGTTGACCCATTTTCCGGTATTGGACGTTATGAAGAGCAGCACGTGAGCGTCGAGTTGACACCGGACGTGGATGGCTCTCGGGAATTCCCGAGACTCGTGTGACGCGGCTACTCTTGATCTTGCGCACGTTTACCGAAGGGGACGTGATTGCGAATCGCTCGCGAAGAAAGGTCAGGCCGGCTGAAGAGGTGTCGTGTTGACGCACCTTGCGCGTGAGCAGCCTGAGCGGCCGGTGGTACACGAAGCTTTGTTTGGCTCGAAACCACCACTGCTCAAACGAACGAGGAAAAAAAAGGAACTTGCATAAAATGTCCGCGGTTGGTTGCCGCCGCCGCAATTTTGAGTTGAGGTAAAGGCAGCGAGCTGGAACGTGCCACGTTAAGTTGGCTTTACAAGTGCTACTAATATACGTCGCACTGTGAATGTTTGTAAACTTAAAACAAATTCATCTCTGTGTAGCCTTAATATTGCTGTTTATGACGTTGAACGAACGAAGGCTGCAGTCGCCATAGACCTCGATTTACGAGGGAAGCTGTTTAAAACCAACTACTATAAGCGCAACCTTGTAGGCGTACTCTTCAGATATTTAGGTAATGACGGAGGCGTTTCATGTAGGGACCTCCAGAAAAATTACATTGGTGCGAATTTTCGTTTCAGCTCATTCAATCACACAATAAATGCTATTTTCGGCAGCTTAAGCATGAGACCCAAGAAATAAACACGCTAGGCAAAGGTACTAAAGTTCAAGCCGCAAGTTATTAGGCATCGAGAATAGGCGCAGGAATAATTGTGTTGTGAATTTTTTTTTTTTGATCCTTCTTGTTCTATGCCATTGAAACGAGAGCGAATTGCACGCAGCTAAAGTGCTAGAAATCATGTATATTACATATAATTCATGTGAAACGAGAGACATTTGACAGTCACCTGAAACAACAGCAGGTATATGTATAGTGTGGTTCTGTCTTATATCCTTAACCATAACTTCAGGCATCAGCTATACGCATGTTAACTATTGTGATCTGTAGCATAAGCCTGATCTTTAGCAGCCCTTACACCGCCATCTTTTTTTTTTTTTCGACCTTATTTACGAAGTATCGCATCTTGAAGTTGTTTTGTTACATTCCATGCCTAAGCTCCGCATGTCGCTTAGTAACACTTACCTTCTTCAGTATTCAACGCACGCAATCTTTCTGCTTATTTGACAACGGTTTCAGCAAGAGCGGCTGCTCCACAGCGCAAACCACCCCATTTGCATACGAAAAACAAAAGCGATTGAATTATTCTTCTGCCTAAAAAAATAACTCACCGTTTCATTCACTCCCAACAGTACAGGGCAAGCACCCTTCCGAGTATTAAGTCGTTGTTTTTCTTTTTTTCCTTTTGGCACGGTGAACTCTGATAGCAGCGTACAAGTGCTGGTAGTTTAACTATATGAAACGAGCGATAGCGCAAGTTCCTGTACGCGTGCTGGCTGCAGTAAACAAACGACGGGCTCTTCGCTCGGCTGCACGCAGTCAAGAGGTACTACATAGACAAGGCTGATACTATCTCCAGACCACCAAGTAGGAGAGCACGTTCAAGGTTTCGGGATCCCCCAAAACACAGGATGAGGGGTCAAGGCGTTTGCATTACGGCAATAAGGTGGACAAATGCTGCATCGCGAAAAGCGAAACGAATGCCGAGTAGTCGTCCGAAAAAGAAAATGTAAGCCAGCTCTACTGCAGTGAAGCTATACGGAGGTCGGAGCAGTGATTTTCCTATTTCTCTCGTGTTTCTTTGTCGGCGTTCTCGAATTATTTTCGCCTAATTTGGTCACATCATGCCATTAATTATGCTTCATGTGTTTCTTTTATTTTATTATATTTGACTTATCTTAACATTCGTAATTTGGGTCCGTTTAGTATATCCTTAACCATTTCCATATTCTTAACGGTTACGTCGTTCCCACTCAGGATTAGCTGAAATTGTTCTTACGAGCAATTCTAGCGCACCAGGAGTTTAGCGAATTCGAGTTAAAAGGGCTCGGCGCGCTGTCTTGGTAACATCAAGTCGTGAATGACGAGACATTTCGGGGGTGAATACATACCCGCGTACTCTACAGCAACGTGTGTGAGAAAGAAAATGGCGATATCATCCGGTGACTGGCCAGAACAGCAACAGCAGCAGCAACAGCAATGAGCCACACTGAAGAAACATCAAATGCAGCGTAAGCGTAGAGATTTCGGTGCGTAAAAAAACAAAGGCGACCAGGTTTTCCACGCCTGCTTTCAGCACACCACGGCTGTGCTAAGACAATTACGTGTTGGATTCCCAGAAACGCCTTAAGCGACAACTTTTAGACATGATGGGAAACGTTACAAAGAAAGCGCCAGGCGCGTCATTGAAACTTGTACTGCTGCCAGTGGCCTTGAGATGATTCGAATACAAAAGACATTGGGAAATAAGCAAGACAAGCGCCACTTGTTTATACCTTTGTTTTTGATGAAAACGGCTGGCCTCAGCCTCCTTCACTGGCGGCAAGCATCCAAAAAGCAGCGGTGTTTGCCGTGTTGCTGGCAAAGATGTATACGCGACGATTACTTACCCTCGAGGGCGCCGATTCCGTGCGCGGTATCTTTCTCATGCGGCGCCATTATAGCGTTTAGTTACGCGCCATTTCGTCTTGCATTCCGCATGAGTTCGCATGATCACGTGAGCAGTCTTTTGTTTCCGAATGTACACCAGAAATGCTTTGACGTTATCAAGAAGGTCCGCTCCTTGGCTCTCTTTGTTGTTTATACAATGAGAAGCAAATAGAGGGAGGGAAAGACAACTCCGCAAGCCGTCAGATTGAAGAGAATGAAGTTTTGCAGATTTGAGCTGGGAACACAAGCAACTAAACAGCGTTCTAGCGCATATTCATTCAGCTTTATGCGCCCGACTGTTGGCCAATCCCCTACAGTGTGCATGAACCACTTGCGAGGACGAAAACTACAGCTAGTGCATTTTAATTTTATTTCGCAGCATCTCGCACTTGGAACGCCGCTCCACTTGGACGAATGCGCAGTTGCCTCTCTCTTCAATAAAGTTTATTCCTTCTTCTCCTCTTTCTTTCTTGCATAGCCTGTATGTCTGCAGCTTGCGTTTTTCTGCACCTCCAGTTTCGACTTTGGCAGCGGTATACGTGTGACCGGGATTTTGTTGTGGGCAGTGTGTCCTTGCTTTGTCTGTAGTCGTCCTCAGGAGTGTTTCAGGAGACAGGGCGGGTAGGGTGAGCTAGCGGGCAGTAGATGACTGCGTTCGCTACGAAAGATGACAACCGTCAACGCACGTGTCGTGCCTTGTGGAGTTACCATATAATCAGAAACTTCAAAATTCACTCGACGCGAGCAGTTCCCAACGGAAAGAGACCTCTTTCTGTTTGGCATGGAGCGTACACGTAAGACATCGCCTGAAAAGAAACAGGACATTTTCATTTACGAGATAATAAAAGTGGGGGTGGGGGGGTTACTAGCTGTCGGTAAAAACGTGCAGGCCTTCACGGCGACGAAATTGTTGCTTAGACGCGGGATTTGAAAGTGTGTACTTAAGTGCGGCAGCGTGCTGACAGTGATACGTTCATTTCTTTGCGGTGTTCTCGTTTGCTGACCGCCCCCTCTGTTATTGTCACAAGGTCACGTGGACCATGAAGCCATCACACCAAGACAGACAGGACAAAGTGAAAGAAGTCAGGCTTGCCCGCAACATGCAGCGCAGTCCCATCGTAAACTGCGGGAGCGACCTTCTAGGACCCCGCCGTTAACTCTGTTAGGGTGCTCACTTACAAGCAATGAGCGTAGGTAATCGCACAATTATTTACACCTACACAACAGCCTAATTGCTCGATGTTGGCTCCATTATCAAATGGAGCCAACATCGAGCTGGCGATTTAGACAGAGTTGCTCATCGATGTCATGTATACGACGAAGTAGTCTATTGGAACGGTGACAAATGCCATCAATGTTAAACTTTGTTTTTTTACTTGCAGTTGGCTGAGAAGGGCATCAATATCGCCAAATTCATACGGAAACAACAGAAAGATGCCACTACACGGTAAGGGAAAAAACAGCGCGCTCTACACTAGGACAAATAAGGACAGTACGACACACAGGAGCCGTTTTTGTCTTGCGGGCTACTTTTGCCTTGTGATGGACCAATTAGCTCGAGATGTGTTTTTCACTATACATCGCAAAGAGGTTATTTTTCTTTCCTGTCGACAATGTGCGGAGCAACAAAAGCGACCCTTATAAAATGTGCTTGGTTTACTGCATTACGTTTAGCCCCTCTAAACTTGCTGTCGTCTAGACGCTTCGACTCTTGGGGGTGGCGACGCAACGGTTTCGTTCAACATTTTGTAGTAGGATCATTGGGTGGGCCACTCTTAAGTTCAAGAATTAACGTTTGTTGTTTTTCGCTTCCAATATTTTTCTACATAATGCAAAGCTCTCCGTCGGTTTCTGCATCTCGCTGGAGCCACTCTTCTTTCTATTCTGCTTCTATACATTGTAATTGCCTTTTTTAAAAGCCTGCTGTGTGTTTAAGCATCTTATCTTAAACTACCCCGTTCTTGTCGTTAGAATAGATCAGCACTGAGAATCCACATCCTCGTCTGCAAAAGGAAAAAGCAAAATTTTGGGCAATCCTCAAGGACGGGTAACAAATTGTCATTATTCTAAATTTTGCATTTACTACCTTCAGTACACTGCCCCATTTAGCCAATCCTCCTTTGTAGGTATGCACCACGAAAGTGCATAATAATAATAATAATAATAATAATAATAATAATAATAATAATAATAATAATAATAATAATAATAATCACTGTCGTCATCGTCGTCGCCGTTGTCATTGCGTGGAATCTATTCGCAGGAAACTATTCCTTTAACCTAAATTTGATAATCAAATTTACATTACAATATTTTTGTATTTTTATTAGTAGTCCTCTCCCACACACAAATCTCTTTTTCGATTCATGGCCGATCCCCCAGAGTGCGTTGCGCAAAGGTATCCAAGGAACAACCAACCAACCAACCATCATTATCGGAAAAGCACGTGCTCTCGCAAGCGCGCGTCTCATGCTCCTCAGCTCGCGCTGTAAGGGCACGCCCTCGATTACCGACTCCTGGTGAAGCCTAGCCTTTTCTACTGGTCTCCGCCTTCTCAGCCGGACAATGCTGTCCCCTTCTGCCAACCAAAAGCTGCTGACGAATGCTCGTTCGCCGCCGGCCGCCATCATGAACGCACGCGTCACGGCCAGGGAAAAGTGGTCCAGCCACATGGAGTTCCTGTGCTCCTGCATCGGGAACTCGGTAGGCCTGGGCAACCTGTGGCGGTTCCCTTACGTGGCGTACAAGAACGGTGGCGCAGCGTTCCTGGTGCCTTACATCGCCATCAACATGCTCGTCGGACGGCCCATCTACTACCTCGAGCTCTTGCTCGGACAGTTCAGCAGCTCGGGTCCACTGGGCGCTTTCCGGCTGTCGCCCATGTTCCAGGTGAGCCGTTCTGACCCATCGTAAGACTCGCAGGCACAGTTTTGTCAACGAGCGTGGGGCCCCGCCACGGTGGTCTAGTGGCTATGGTACTCGGCTGCTGATCCGAGGGTCGCGGGATCGAATCCCGGCTGCGGCGGCTGCATTTCGGTGGAGGCGAAATGTTGAGGCCCGTGTGCTGTGCGATGTCAGTGCACGCTAAACAACCCCAGGTGGTAAAGATTTCCGGATCCCTCCACTACGGCGTCTCTCATAATCAGAGCTGGTTTTTGGACGTTAAACCCCACATAGCAACGACCGTGAGGTGTGACAAAGACGATACGCTTTAAATTACCTTCAACTGAACTGGGTTTGGCCAATGCTTTAGTCTAATCTTGACCTGGTCAGTATTCTCCAAGGAGCATGCGCGATGCGACGTTTTCTTTTCTTTTTCGTTTATCCTTCTTTTTTTAAAAAATGAGCGCCTTCAATGTGCAGATTCATATATAATAAATATTGATATAAATCGCCGAAAATAAATTTAAGTATGATGCCACATAGATAAGGGTCTACAAGGACATATTGAGGCAATTATTCGTCATAACGCCAGGCAACATTAGTCAGCGCCTGCAGTCAGCCAGCATTATCCAGTGATCGCCATATGTAGGCCAACATTGTAAAGCACTTACCAACACTGTCCAACAATGGCAAGCACAAGGCAACATTAGCAAACGCTGTCCATCACTCGGCCAACATTTCCCAGTGTTAGTCAACAGTTAACATAGACTAGGCACCATTAGCAAAACGCTGACCGACAACTGGTCACCCAGTGTTGGTATTATTCGATTAAATGCAGTACATTCCATGTCAGATATCTTGTCATCCATATTCTGATATCCCAATTAAAGCAACCACTACAATGACATCTTGACATTTATGTCATGGGGCATCCATGTCGTTCTTGACGCGGCACGCCACTTATGTCACACGTCATTCATGTTCGTTTTATGAAGGCATGCACATTCCAGCGTGTACCCCATATGCTAATGAAACAATCATGACAGCTTTACGACGTGTGCATCATGCCATTCATGCCATTCATGTCATGCAAATGATGATTTATGCATGTCATGCCATTCACGTCGTGACCTGTCACTCCTGACTGTCACGCACACAATTTACGCCGCGTACATTGATTGATTTGCGGGGTTTGACGTCCCAAAACCAGCTGTGATTATGAGAGACGCCGTAGTGAAGGTGTCCGGAAATTTCGACCACCTGGGGTTCTTTAACGTGCACTGACCTGGGGTTGTTTAACGCACACGGGCCTCAAACATTTCGCCTCCATCGAAATGCAGCCGCCGCGGCCGGGATTTGATCTCGCAACCTTGGATCACCAGCCGAGTGCCATAACCACTAGATCACCGTGGCGGGGCGACGCCGCGTACATTCACGCATATTTCAATGTAATGAAACTACCACCGAAGGCATCTTGTTCATATCTTGACATATATTGCAGGTATTCTATGCCATTCACGTCATGAAGCTTGCGATACATGCACACTATGTCATACGCGGTCTGGTTTATCCGAGGCAATGAGATAACCAGCATGGCAACACGAGGCGTTTTGTCACGACATCCACGGCATGCATGTCGTCATATAGTCATGTAGTGTCTTCTCATTTGCGTTTTGCTACACTCATGTCATGCTATGGAAATTGTACCGATGAAGTTAACGGAACGACCGCAACATCACCAACACGTACGAAGCTTCAGTGCCCTTGCTTCACCGAGAAATGCTTTGCATTTAAACAGGAAAGAGTCATAGAACTTTTATCGTCACTGGTGAATGTAAGTGAATAATGTAGGTTTCGTGAATTTCGTAAAGTCATGAACAAGCTCTAAGAGATACGTGTAGCGCTACACTAGGATAGGTCTAATAGAACCTATTATATTGAGCAGCTTAGGGGTCAGTTTGTCACCGTGTTGTTTCAAAACAGAACGCCATCAAATCTCCATGTGCGACGCCCAAGTTAATGAGGCTTTTATATGTGAACTCATTGGGTGTCTTAATATTCGCAGGGCAACGCGTTCGGTATGATGTGGGGCGCCTTCATCACCACCATCTACTACCAAGTGGTGCTGACTTACGCCTTCCTATACCTGTTCCATTCGTTCAAACGGCCCCTGCCCTGGACCGATTGCTTCAAGTGGTGGGGTGCTACCCTAGACGGGTGTTACAGAAGGACCACGGAGGGGGGCTCCGGCCAGCGCCTGTGCGATAACGTCAGGCGCAATTTGGTCGCCGCCGGTCTAAACGACACCGGCGCCGAACACCTAGTGGTCGTGTCTTACATGAACCACACGGTCCTGGTGTCTCAAAACGAGTACGCGGCCCGCTTCGCAGGCTGCCTCAACGCGAACGCGTCGTCGACCGAAGCGTTCTACAACGACTACGTGCTAAACGTGAGCCCGCGCATCGAAGACACCGGAGAGCTGCAGCAGGCGTTGGTCATCTGCTATGGCCTTTGCTGGACGCTGATCTTTCTCGCCATCTTCAAGGGCATTCAGGTGCGGGAACAACGTACAGAAAAATATACATTTAACATCAATATAGAGCTTTGAATGAACCTTTAGAAAATGTTGCCAAATACACATCACCGACGCTTACTCCTGGTGCACTGTCGTGCGAGCTGGAAAAATAGGTAATGTGCGGCAAACACACCAAACTACTAGGTCGATGCGCAATGTCGGCATACTCTTGGGGAGCACAAATAAACGAGTGATTGGGCTGTGAAGGACACTATACTGGAGCGCCGCAAACCACTTCTTACCCCGTAAATCTAAGCGTGCGACTTATCTCTTCTTACGGCGTCCTGTCTAAATGCAGTTGATACGGCTGAAGGAGTCGAATCTGTGGCCTCAGCAGCAGGATTCCATAACACTGCACTATGAAACGAAATGAAACAGCGACGAGCGAATAAGACTGGACGGCGCTCTATCCTAATGTCATCTTTCCTTTTTTTTAGGGATGGGGGGTGAGGGGGGGGGCGGGGGAGGGCTCCATTTGATAATGCCCATTTAGAAGTCTGCCAGCTTGTTCATTGTAGGTCCCATAACTCCATTGAACAAGTTGGCCTGGCCAATTTATGTGCTCTGGTCCACAAGCGGTTCCCAGACGCTAACTTTTTGCGTTAAAACGCCCAGGTATCCGGCAAGGTGGCGCTAATCACGGCCACCGCGCCCTACTTCATGCTGAGCGTGATGCTATTGCGGGGAATCACCCTGCCTGGCGCCAGCATCGGGCTGCGGTACCTGCTGCTCCCTCGCTGGGAGGCGCTATTCGACGGCCAAGTGTGGGCCGCAGCCACCGAGCAGGTCTTCTACTCCCTCAGCATCGGCACCGGTGGCCTGGTGCTGTATGGTAGCTTCCAAGAGTTCCGCGCCGACATGCACGAAAGCGTGCGCATCATCTGCATCATGGACTTTCTGACAAGCGCCTTCGCCTCGCTCGTCATTTTCTCCGTGCTGGGAAACTTGGCTCACACGCTGGACGTGCCCATCGCAGAGGTGGTCAGCGCGGGGCCCGGACTAGCCTTCATCACCTACCCGGAGGCACTGTCCCTGCTCACGCTCCCCAACCTCTGGTCGGTGCTCTTTTTCACCATGCTGTTTATGCTGGGCATCGACTCGCAGATGGCTAACTGCGAGTTCGTCATCAAGTCCGTCCAGGTACAGTCCCCGACCGCTGTAACAAGCGGGCCTCAATTTGAACCACTTTCTCGCGCTCACCTTGTGTAGGTAAAGGCAGCCCCTATTGAAACTTAGACGTTGTGAATCGCCGACAGAGGTTGGTGATGCGCACTGTATCGATACTCGGAAACTTACGTTGGAAACTCAACTGCAGAAACGTTCTATGTTCACCTTGTTTGAACTACGGATGTTGGTCATCCGTATACTTCAAACAGGGTGAACATTGAAACGCTTGGTCAACGATGCTTCCTCTCTGCAGTCCTTGCAGTAACGTCGCTCAGTGCCTCCTTGTCTACTAGACGAGACCTACAAGCTTTCAAGTGTGCACTAATTGGTACCTGCTGAGTGTGCCATTCACGCCAGCACCCACACTGACACCGTGACAGGTGACAGTTCTAACCACAAAGAATGTTAAGAATAAATTGAGACAGGTGAAAGTTCGAACTACTTTGTGGTTCGAACTGCCACCTGTCTCAATTTATTCTTTATTAACATTCTCTTTCTATGTGATATTTTCATAGAGCAGCCACGTCAATTTATTTATTTATTTATTTATTTATTTATTTATTTATTTATTTATTTATTTATTTCTCGGACTAAAGGACGGGGGTAGAGAGGCTGTCACAGCTAACAAATGCTGGCCGTTTTCTCGGGGCACTAGACGATTTAACGCTCCACGCTATGAGTAAACAAGTGCTCACAAGAATGTCCCGCTAACATGCAAAACGAGAGGTGTCATGCGCGAGCAATCCGACCAGTTCTACAGCACTGTTACATACTAACGCGCTCCTTTGGTCTCTTTTCCGTTCAGGATCTTTTTCCGCCGCTCGAAGGGCGCCGCGAAGTCGCCACCTTTCTGTACTGCGTCTCCTGCTTCCTGATCGGCCTGCCGCTGACTACGCGCGCGGGCCTGTACATCCTCACCATCCTTGACAACTACCTGGGCGCGCTGATCGTACTCTTCACCTGCTTCGGCGAGACGCTCATAGTCGCCTGGGTGTACGGCATAGACCGCTTCTGCTTCGACATCGCCTTCATGACGGGCAGATGTCCGAGCTACTATTTCCTGGCTGCCATTAAGTACGTGTCGCCCGTGGTGCTGGGCACTTTCCTCGTCTACACGCTGGCCACGCTGCCCAGGAGCACTGTCGGTGATTACGTGCTTCCCATATGGGCCGACGGCTACGGCTGGCTTTTGGCTATTGTCGGTATGGCGGCTGTTGTCCTGATCGCCGTGGCCAGAGTCGTCCAGTGCGGCGGTGACTGGTGGAAGGCCCTGTCACCCGACCCCGACTGGGGTCCTTACGAAACCAAGTATCGGGTGCGCTACTTCGACCAGCTTGAGCAGTCGGGGATTGCCGCCATCTACTACCCGGTCGCCAACGACGCCCGATCGGCTATTGGTGCCTTCCGATCGCCGATCGCAAGAAACATAGCAATAAACTGATGCATGCAATAAAACTGCGAACGAACCACGTTGACCACGAGATTGTTGCCGGAGCATCAAAAGTAGTTTTTTCATGTTATGCGGCTAGTATTTCGGTACATGCGCTTTCAAGCGCAAGGCCGAAACCACTGGACGGTCACCTGTCTCGCCACGAAAGCGTCACTAGCTCGTAGTAGTAGTCCCGACAAGGGGCTGCTACCTTATAGGATGCATGTGTCGAAACGTAGAAGCAGCTGTGAAACTAGACTGAGACGTATAGGTGTACAGAGCAATAAATTGACTATTATGACCACGTATAGCGACGAAGAAGACAACACGTAGGGCGTAGTCTTCAGGTGTCTGTCGTACAATTTCCCGTCTCAAAGCCTTGGAACTGTGTGTGATGTGCATTTTGACGATTATCATCAGCGTGACGGTGCAATACCAGCCGGAGGTCGAGCGCTCAGCAGCTATGTCGCTTGAAAATCCGTGCGGTCTGAGCAGTTATGTGCAGTTTTGAGTGCGGTCTGGGCAGATGTACGTTGCAAACATGACTTCTAGCCTTCAGATTTTACGAACCCACTACATTTTATTAATTAAACGACTGCGTCTTGTTCATTACGAGTATGCATAGGGACCTTATTCAGTGCGTGCGACGTCAATGGCAACATATTTACTAACGGAAGTTCCAGTTCCGTGCAAAAACAGAAAAAAACTTTATACAGTCCACGTCGTAATAACGCACAAAGTGCTTCATAGCTTGACCGTATCTTTGTCAGCAGCGATCTTTCTGAGTTCCCTCTTCAGTACCTTCCCCATTGCGTTCCGTGGCAGGCTGTCCGTAAATACCACGCCTCCGTACAAATGCATGTGACTTGGCGTTCTTGCTGAAAACAGAAGAAGAGGAAATGGAAACAAGTTAGTCTCTCCCACACAAATTTCTTTTCCGGTTCATGACCGATCCCCCAGAGTGGGTTGCGCCAAGATACCCAAGGACCAACCAACCAACCAACAACGGCAATGCTCTGCTTCGTGCTTTTATCCACTAAACAAGAAACTGCCTGAGGGGCTTAAAGGGGCGCTGCAACAATTTAAATAGCGTGAAAACGGCGCCCGCCAGTCGTGGACACTCCTGTGAACACGTGATCCAAATATTAGTGCGCAGCACGCACGAGGGAACTAGCAATTTGATTTCAAGTACGGCTGGAAGCCGCCTGCTCTTCTTTGAACACATGACGTCACAATAGAGAGTACTGATTGCGACTCTTAAAGTAGAACCAGCATCGGTGACTTTAAGAACGCGGAAGACTCCGCGGGGACAGTTGATTTGTTCTTTTTGAGTTCGACAAACAAACAAACAAACAAACAAAACGCGTGCGTATATTTCTTTCAGAACAACAAAAGAAATTAAGCGACGTAGCCAGTGCCCCTTGTGACGTTATTTGTTCAAAGGAGGGCGGGCAACTACCCGCTATATTTGAAGCCAAATTGCAAATTGCTGCCTAACACTCCCAGGATTACATATACATAAGTACACAATAAAGTGGACAGGGGGGACGACCGCCTCCGTAGCTCAGCGGTAGAGCATAGAACGCATTATCCGAAGGTCATGGGTTCGGTTCCCACCGAAGGCAGCTAGGTTTGTCTTTTCGTCCACTTTAGTTCTTGTCTACTTACTCCAAGATTGATTGATTGATTTATGGGGTTTAACGTCCCAAAACCAGTTCTGATTATGAGAGACGCCGTAGTGGAGGTCTCTGGAAATTTCGACCATCTGGGGTTCTTTAACGTGCACTGACATAGCACAGCACACGGGCCTCAACATTTTGCCTCCATCGAAGTGCAGCCGCCGCGGCCAGGATTCTATCCCGCGACCTTCAGATCAGCAGCCGAGTGCCATAACCACTAGACCACCTTGGCGGGGCGACTCCGAGATTACAACACCCCAATGAGGAACTTGAATAGCTTCCCCTATGCTTTCCCACGCTTCAATATTTGTTGGTTCACTAAGTTGTTTATATATAGATTGTAGTGAAGAGGAGTGCCTGGCGCCTTATAAGATATATATATATCACGCGTTATTGAGGTCGTTCACAGCTAAATCGTTTAGTGGCACGGTGTAAGAAATGCAGTGGCGCAGGAAGAAGGCCGTATAAACAGGGACCCGTATCGAGAGAAATTTAACTAATAAAAACGGCGTAGGAAGGCGCTTCACAGCGTCTCCAAAGTGTTGAGCGTCTTCATGGCGGTGTCCTTGACACGAGGACCGACCGTTGCGTTCAGCCCGTGTGTAATAGGAGAATGTAATTTAAATGAACAGATCCTCTAAAAGGTCAAATAGCGATGATTTGCGGTAGCACGTTTGGTTCCGGTGAAAAAGCAATTCAGTAGAAGCCGGTGTAGGATTGTACGCTTTGATAAAATTAGGAAATTTTACAGATACCGTCCAATACAATTGCAGATCGCTCCATAAAAGTCTGTCAAAAAGTACACGGAACTTCACAAGAAATTAGTGTCTCAGAAAAAGTTCTGCGTGGAAGAGTGTGGTCCCAAGACGCAGTGGTACGTGAAACAGCCGGTAATGTATACGTTGCGGTTCAGCGTGAATAAACGACGCGGGACCACACAGGCGTTGTCCACTTTTGTCAAATGTCGTCGTGCATTGTCTCTTTACTCTAAACCTCAATATATGAGCAGCATCTTCTCGGAGAAAGCTGCGTGTTCTTTTTCCTTTGCAACCTCTAGGCGTATATGGTTATTTGATTTTACCAGTTATCTTTCACCTAGACGACTTTTACAGAACTGACCTGCCCGTAGTGCAAAACATGCTGATGATGATACTCGTGGTGGCAGCGATTATAGATAAGATACCACCACTCACCCGCGACGTGCTGCTTGATCTTGAGGGCTAAGGCTGCGTTGCCGACGGCGGAAGGCCTCAGGACAACGAACGCAATAGGCGCATCCTGGTATTCGGCAGAGGGCACGCCGACCACAGCCACCTCGCTCACTTCGGACATGGAGCCGATGAGCTGTTCCAGTTCTGGCGTTGGGACATGGAAGCCGCGGCACTTGATAGTGTCCTTGAGCCGGTCTATGTAGTGCACACGGCCGTCCTTGTCGTAGTAGCCGCAATCCCCTGCGTGGTCAGAACGTTTTAAAGCCGCCATTTCTAATTGCCTTCAACAACGTACTTAAAAACATCAACTACATATAGTACTAACATGTGTAGACGTCACTTTGTTCTTGGCTCACTTACCTCTCGGCGCACCACAAACGAAGAAATAAATTAATTCTTCAGCTTCACGCGGATAAACAACAATATGGATGTGAGGCTCCGTATTACAGGGCTCCTTGCAGACACCAAAAATTAAAGCACATTGGAATTTCCTGAATTCCATCCCCTTCGAAATGCAACCGCTGTGACTACGAAACGACACGGCGGCTGCATTTCGGAGAAGACGTATGCGGCTACCACGCTAACTCCCACAGCGCATAAGGTACAACCGCACAATCAACGATATCGCACACTTTAAACAGATGTTTACATTGCCTCTTCCCCGTACATGGCGAATGCTGGCGGTCGCCGACGCTGTCAACGAAGAACATGTCCATTACGGGATAAATTTGTCATTGTAAGCTGACATACGGTCAGACTGTACAAGATGTCTGTTACCAAGGCGTTCTGTCTATATTGAAGCTCCGGTATTGTTATACGACAAGAGAGGTCCTCACCGGACAAGAGCCATCCCTCAGAGTCGAGGACCTGCGCTGTAGCTTCAGGTTTGTTTAAGTAGCCCATCATGACGCTAGGAATCTTCACGCAAATTTCACCACTTTTTCCAGCAGGAAGGGGCTTTCTCGTGGCGATATCAACTACCTGTCAAGAAACACAGACGAGAACCGTAGGCAATGTGCATTAGGGCGGTTTGTTATTCGATCTGGTTCAACGTTCTTCAACAAACAGATTCCACAAATTCTAGTTGAAGCAATCCAAACTGAGTGCGAAAATTACGTGCAGCACTTCAGCTAATTCTACGTCATGTATCAAACGAAATTATTTTCTGGGAATAAAAACAGGACTGCACTGAATAACAATGGCAAAAAGTAGAAACCAGCCAAAGGACGACGGACGGAGAAGAGAAGTGACAGACACAACGGCTGGTCTTGCAGACTTTCTAGGCTTTGTTCGCTTGTTGCTCGAGGCGGCACTAGAATCATTGTGCGTCCCACGCAGCATGAAAACCAGTACACATATTACGCCACACGTGTTGTGTATGAGATTCCGCTGACCTTTGAAAAAGTTTACATCGGCCAGACTGGCAGATGTGTTAATGACAGGCAGCGCGAGCACGACTGCTCTTTGAATCCTTCAGACGCGGCTTATCTGCCCCGTCATTGTCGGCAGTGTGGTTGTGTCCCGCTGTTTTCCAATGTTAGGATACTTGGTAGAGGCGGAGGCAAGCTTGAACGCGAAATTCTTGAGGCTTACCACATGCAAGGTGAAAATCGCGTCAGCTCTGCTTCTCTTTCTCTGATGCACAAGGAACATAGCTTCATATTAAAATGGCGTTAGCTCCAGTGTTCGTTGTCTGATTGGTTGGTTGTCGGTTAGAGCATGCTCTCCTGGTTTTCCTGGAAGATGGTTTTTGTTAGTAAAGCACATTTATTAGACCAGCCGTTGTGCGTTTGACTTCTCTCCTGCGTCCGTCGTCCTTTGGCTGGTTTCTACTTTTAACATCGTGTACCAACTGACCCAGATTTCAACACTTCAACAATGGCAAAACTGACTCGTACCATTGACAACATATAGTCGTTACAATTAAATGCTCCCTAAGATACAAACATCGGAGATGGTTTCACTACACAGAAGACACGCAGTTACTCGGTATTTGTAACTTAGGCGGTTGAGTACCGCGTGCCTCCAGGCACGTTGCATAAACTAAAACCTTGCAACTGAGGCGCTGCTAGCAGGTTCCTCAAACAGCAGCACGAAGTTTAAACACTTATTATCACATGATCTTCAGTTATAGGTAATCTGGGGGGGACAAAGGACATCTCTAGGCAATCTCTGATGATACATTGTTTTGAACCAGCTGACACCATCCTACCCCTGTACGTTTTCTAATTTCATCACGCGGTTGAGCTCTCTACCATTCTTAACCGTCTATGCGTATACCTTCTGTCGCTGCCCTCCTGTAACTCTTACAAACCATCTTTCATCTTATTACACATGCCGCAAAACCCCATTTCTTGCTCTTAAAATCTAACAGAATGTTGGCTTCGCCAATGTGTTTCGTGATCAACCGTCGGTACTTAAAGCCACGCCTATCATCTTCTATTCAATCGTTGCAGTTGCGGCATCTTAAACTTCTCCGGAGTACTTGTTAACCTCTAAGTTTCTTCCTTACACAGTAGGAACTGCAGCACACGTTGCTGTTTTTTGTCTAACAGCCATCTTCCGATATATACCATTGGCTAAGTTCGCCTGGCGATCTTATTGGCCTAAGCACGACTGAAGCTGACCTTGATGAGCACTCCAGGGCACGCGTAGCCGAGGTAACCGACGGTCAGCTCACTAAGAGGTGGCAACAGCACCACGCCTGCGGCCTCGGTGAGTCCGTACGCGTGTCCCAGCTTGCGCAGGTCGAACACGCTCCGCATCTGTTCCACGGCCGATGCGGGAAGAGTGCCGCCGATGCTGCCGACGAACTTGACACTCTTCAGCGTCTCGCCAGCGCTGACCGCGTCGCGCACCAATCGCTGCAGGGGCGTAGCCGCCCCGCATAATGTCGTCACCTGCATGACAAGATGACCGCAGCAAAGAGAGAGAGAGAGAGACCAGTGGTTCGCTATTTAAGTGACCTCGTGAATAATATTCGTCTAATTCCTTTATCTAGAACACACTCTGGTAATGAAGGCAAACTAGATGTGGTGTACTTGAAAACTACGTCGCACCATTGCGCATATGCTAACACAGTGGTAGTATAGAAATACAAACTGAGGTAATCAAACACGCGGAAACACGTACAAGATATCCAGATATCTTGGGCATATAGGTGCACGATACCAATAATATAATGCAAAGATAGGACGAAGTAATAAATTTGTAAAGAATTATACTTCAAAAATGTGCTGGTAAACTAAACAATGTGACTGATCGATTGATTGATCTCTCGTAGATTACAAAAAACGTGACATTAGCGTGACGATGGTCATACGCTGACAAAATTTAGAGAGAAGTGTGTTAACGTAGGTGCAAGTTATCGGAAACTTATTTCCGCATTCATAAACCTACCGTGTCCTTATTATCCTTAACACTTATTTTCCTTATCTTCCCCGTGCCCTTATCATGTTTCATGAACAGACCAATCCAGTATCTACAAAGAAACTTAATGACAGTCTTCCGCACTGATTACCGTTTAGGTCCCCTTGATGCGCCTTAATGTCATAGGGGTGATAAGGAAAACAAGCGATAAGGATAAGGTAGTTTTATGAATACTGGTCTAAGTCAGCTTAAGTGATGGCCTTCCTGAGCGTACTGAGTAAACTATCTCGTCTGCCGGATTTTAGGTCGCATACGTATACGTGGTATACATTTACGACATCCCATACGTTGAAATCGCCGTTTCAATGTGAATCAACAAGCGCCAGTACTACACAGTTATGCCAGCAAAGTGCACCCTGGGTTTGGCTAATAGAATCAGCGGGGCAGCATCACGTGATACTCAACCATTGGTGCCAGATCGCAGCGATCTGGCGCTGTTCATGTAAGACATAGAAATAGTTGCATTCTTGGCGGGAGCCATTAGGTCCGGAGTTTTAACGTAGGGGCCCAGTATGACAAAGGGTGAAGTTTTCAAGAATTTCTTCGAAGAGAAACCTGCGGGTGACTCACGTTGTGCTTTTTGATAGCTTCGATAATCTTTGCGCTTCCAAGCTTCGTCTTCACGATTACGGCCGTGCCTCCGTCGCACAGCGCATCCATGAAGAGGCGAATCGCGCTCACGGAATACAATCTCCACAGTATTATAAGCACCTCAGTTTCATCGGTGCATCTCATTGCCCTGAAAAAAAAAAGGGGGGGGATGCGAGCAACGCTCAAGATGGGAAGGTGGCAACGCTGTATACAGCGGTTGATTTAAAGAACTGGATGCAGTGAACTTTCTTTTTCAGGTGAAATGTTGTTCACATTATGAGATGATCGATTATACGCCGTTATATCAAAATTGCTCTAGGAGATTCAATACTTCTTCGCAAATTATAATTACTCCATTATTCTAGCTGGTCATGCTTAATTATTGTTCATTTCCCTGTACTTTTGGGTACATAACCAGCCTTATTATGCCGTGACGCCAGTTAGTTACTATTTAGTTAATTAGTCAGGTCTAGTTAGTTAGGTCGTCTGTACACCTTATCCTTCAATAGTGTTTCGAAATTGTTATCTAACAGCGTGATTTCACAACACATATTGTTTCTTCCTTTTCTGCGACGTCACTTCAGACATGGTCAAGTTGAAAAATGGGCTTAGCTACACGTACTAGATGCGTTAATAATTTACTGCTGTTCCACCAATGCTGTCGTTACACGTATGTCCCAGTTAATGATTGATTTGATTGATTTGTGGGGTTTAACGTCCCAAAACCGGCTTTGATTGTGAGAGACGCCGTAGTGAAGGGCTCCGGAAATTTCGACCACCTGGGGTTCTTTAACGTGCACTGACATCGCACAGCACACGGGCCTCAACATTTCGCCTCCATCGAAATGCAGCGGCCACGGCCGGAATTCGTTCCCGCGACCTTCAGATCAGCAGACGAGTGACATAACCACTAGACCACCGTGGCGGGGCATTTGCCCCAGTTAGCAACAGCAGTGAGGACCTCGCAAGCGCAGTCGGTGGCATGGCAATGTAGTGCAAACATTGACGCCAGGCTAATATTCTGAACGCACGTGCAAGGTTTTGTGACAATCGTGCATTTACCAACGTTTGGCGCCGAACAGTTAATGACGGATGTGCTCTTTCGCGCATGTGCGAACATAACGCCATATAAATATACAGGGAGGAACTATTTATTTTCATTTTCTTTATTTTATATATGTTAGTAGAAAGTTAGCGCTCAAGCACGCCATGTTTAACTTGAAAACCGCATCGTGTGTTTTGCTATATTAACCCGTTAATAACTTCAGAAGGATGCCTTGCTGGGTGAGTTGGCACGATGTCATCATTAAAGGCCGTGCAAACAGCACGGACACTGATGAGGAACACACGTACACGGCGCTTCAGTGTCCGTGTTGTCTGCGCTGCCTTTAATGAAGAAAGCAGTTAACACGTTTCTGGAAGCGTATGACACATTTGAGCAGTGTTAGGCAGCCTATCTAAGAAACAGACCTAAAAGACGAGAGGCCACGACGCACCTGATGCTCTCGATAGCGGCAACGAAGCTGTACTGCGACACCATCACTCCCTTGGCGTCACCCGTGGTGCCTGAGGTGTAGGCGATCGCGCACAGCGCCTTCTTCGTGTCTTCTTCCTGAAGCTCCTGAAGCATCATCTCGGGCAGCTTCCTGAACGAGGTCACGGACACGAAGCCTGGCGTTTCCCGTGTCGTGAATATCATCTGGAAGAGCAACGGGCAAAGCATCGTTGCGGCAATTGTGTAAGCGACATTAAACGCATATGCAGGGTCAGATAAGAACGTAACGCTTCTGGGCACAGATTCGTGACTAAGTTCTCGGGAAGAATCAGTTAAGCCCCCCCCCCCCTCTTTATTTTTTCTTTTTTGTTTTGTTTTCGCGATATTCACAATGCAGGGCTCTCACACAAGATTGAGCTACCTGTTCTAAATTTTCTGACTATAGGCTTTATTCCCTCGTAAATTTGTGTTTCTCAACTCATTATTAGATATGTTCAGCGAGTGCGAACGTATGAGAGGCTTATTTCCTGCACAAACTTTGCTACTGTTTCAGCAGGCTTGGTCCATATACGGCAACGCTAACACCTCCAGCACCCATAAAAGAAATGGCTAGAGAAAAACTATTGTGATGATGTACTACTAAATTGACTTCTTGCAGCACGAAAACTAGAATTTTTCTTTTAAAAAGTCGTTGATTGGCTTTTGGGGATTCACGTCCCAAAATTACGATGTGATCGTGAGACACGCCGTAATGGAGGGCTCCGAAAATTTTTACCACTTTGGGTTCTTTAAAGGGCTCTGACATCGCACAGTACACAAGCGTCTACCATTTCGCCTCCTTATAAACACAGCCGCCGCTGCCGCCGCAAGGATTCGATCCCGCGACCTTCGGATCAGGAAGCCGAGTGCATAACAACACCGTGATAAACTAGAAAACAAACTGAAACACGTAACAAGCTGGTGGCGACGCCCGTTTTGATGTTCCCGCATCCTTCCTGTGAGGTCACTTTGATTGTGTCTGGTCGGAGTTTAGTTCAGATTTCTGAAATAATGGGGGAAATTCATTATATTCTAAAGCATAAAAACACTGCACTGGACAAATTTCAAGAGCACTTCGCTAACGCAGCCTTAAAGGCTAAAACAGAAATTTTGAAATCTGCGACACAGGGAATGTCTGTTCGCACTGCAATTTGGCGCTGAAGAAATCGAACTCCGACACACATCTCTTCTATAATCGACCTGCCACATCGAATTCACCGAAAGCGCACTTCGTTTAATTAACGTTTCAGAGGTATTAATAAATAGCGTACCTGTCGCGCAATCCCAGGTTCAAGGGCGTACATTTTTCTGCATTTGTAAACCGACTGTTGTTGTTGTTGTTGTTGTTGTTGTTGTTGTTGTTGTTGTTGTTGTTGTTGTTGTTGTTGTTGTTGTTGTTGTTGTTGTTGTTGTTGTTGTTGTTGTACGCACAAGTATTTATGAAAACACGACAACCAGGAATGAATGGGAACTGTACCTTGAAACGGCACTGATGCTGTTCGTCGATGATGGACGCCAAGTTGTCGCTGTCTGTGAGGCAGAACGGTGCCTCGGCGTCTCTCACCTGATAAGCCAACTCCTCTGTCGCAAAAAGAAAAAGCAAAAAAAAAACGATATGATGGAAAACGTTGCGAACTACTATCTCTGTAAATCTGTAGAGGTCGAAATCACAATACTAATGATAAATTATCCGGCGTTGCATCTAAAAGCCACAGCTTGTAAAACTGCAGAGCTGTAGTTGAGCTACAGCTCTACAGGAACTATAAGTTGTCATTTCTACATTAACGCTCGCGTTGATTGATTTGTGGGGTTTTATGTCTCAACACCAGCTATGATTATAAGAGACGCCGTAGTGGAGGTATCCGGACATTTCGACCACCTGGGGTTTAAACATATAGTCGCGCTCACTCTTCACCTAGGGTTCTTTACCGCGCACTGACACCGCACAGCACACGGCCCCCAGCATTTCGCCTCCATCGAAACGTAGTCGCCGCGGCCGGGGTTCCATCCCACGACCTTCGATTCAGCATCCGAGTGTCATAACCACCAGACCACCGTGGCTGGGCAACGCTTATGTTGTTCTGCGTTTTCATTGCGCCACAAAATACATAAGACAAGAAAACGCCCGCCTGTGTTGCACCTCACATTTCTTTTTCTTTTCTCGTGTTCTGCGGCGCAGAAAACATGGACGCCAGAGCTATATATACACATAGCACCTATACCTCGGTAATTATAAGAATAATGAAAAAAAAACTTAGTAGTGCGGCATGTCACCGTGCTAAAGTTTTATCTATTGAGATGCTACGATGGCACTGGTGTGAAACAGGGCTACATAATTTAAACAAGGAAATAGTATGTTGGCAAGATAACAAGAAATAAAAAAAATAAAATGTTACAAAAATCGCGCGCAAAGTTTTTTAAAAATAAATAAATCCTGCACCTTTGCATAACCACGACCTGATTATAAGGCACACCGTAACTGACGACACCGGATTAATTTTTGACGCTTAGGGTTCCAAAGATGCCCGCAGACCAGGGTAAGGGTTTCCGCAGGTCGCAGCTAAACCTAATCACACACCAGCATTTTCTTTTTTCCATTTCGCTCATATCTAACACTGTCGTAGCCATAAAGGGGGTGTGTTTACGTGCAAATATACACCCGCACATAAACACACGCCCCAACATACGCGAAGGGCTGGTCGGATTTCCCCGGAATCAAATCCTGGCTGCGCCCGTGCAATACCAAACTGCGGCAGCAAAAGCAGGAATCGAAACAGCAGCCTCAATAGCTCAACAGCTCAATGCCATAACCACTTATAAGCTGCCGTTTCCCGAAGTTATGCAGAACAGTTCCCCGCCAACGCTTAGTCTAATCCAAATGTAATTCCTTATTTACGATTCGCAAATATGTACGCAGACACGAGGAAGCGTTTCAAGTTTACATGCATTAAATTATAGCTATGATCCTCGAGAACGGATATCGCCTGGCGAGTTCTGTCACGGCCGACAATTTGCAAAAGGGAGTTCACCACAAGTACTGCAAATGAAGTCACGACAAGTATTGAGAGAGAGAAAGAACTTCTTCACGCAGCAGATGTTGAGACGGCACGTGGAAGGCGAAGGCAAAGCGGTGTGTGGTCGAGCGAGAGCGCTATAAACTCAGCGGTGCTAGTGCAAATATGGCCTGGTGGGACGAGACGTAGAGTACGTGAGGCGTTCCAAGGTTGACGCCCACCTTCACGCTAAGCTTCCGCACACAGCACGCCCACATACGCGTTTGTGTCAAGGCCGGTGCTTGCGCTCTCTCTTCGCGGTTTTGCAATCTAAGTACGTTTTCAAGCTTGCACATTTTAAATATGATGGCTATGTAACCTAATCCATATAACACTCGATGATACCAGCACTGTTGTTGGTTTCTAATTCAAGTGCGTTAAGTTGCCAGCTCATTCAAGTCACGTCTCGAACATATGTTACTGTTATCATAAATGCTGGAAGCGCTCCGTAAGGGCGTTCTCTCCTACCTGAGATCTAACCAGGCAGCGGCCGGAAAAGCTTTTCAGTGTCATTTCCGTTTAGTGTGGTTACCAGTCCGACTACAACTGCATAGTCGCCATCGCTGCTGTAGCTGTGCAATGCCCCCATACATACCCGGCTTCGTTTGGCAAAACAAAGCTAATAATAACCCTATCATAATGCAAAGACTAAATGACCTCAAAGTGATTGTTCATACTACATTGCGTCCAGCCCAATTGCATTTTAGATATAACAGCGGTACACATCAAGCAGTTCACTGCGTTAAGTCTCAAGTCGCAAATGTCTTCAGAGCGCGAAATGCGGGAGGATAAGTAACTAAGCAATGTGCTTTGCCTCATCTATAATTTGGAGTCCATGCGAAGGTCCCGATATCCGGGACTAGCCTACGGATTTTTGGGCTATAGTTCGTTCGTTCCATAAGATGAAGCGATATCGGTGACGTATGAAGGATAAGCGAAAGCGACAAGTGAAAGGACAAGTGAAGATCAGTTGAAAGTTAGCGAATGTCCTGTCGTCTGCCTTGTCACATCAGCTCTATGGCTTCCCCCTTGTATGGCCCGAGATTCGGATTTGCGAAGGCCGTTTTTTGGTAAAATAGATGGTATGTATAGTTATACACGCACGAGCCGTCCTGGGCCCGCTGGCGAAGCAGGCCACGCATCCGGAGAACATGATAGCCAGGATGGAGATCAGCGAGTCGGTCGTGTTGTCCACGGCCACGATGAAACGGTCCCCTCGCCTCACTCCGTGCTTGTAGAAGCCCGAGGCGTATTGGCGCAGGCGCGTGTGCAGGAACGCGTAGCTCATGGTCTCCTCGCCTTCGATCTTGAACAAGTAGAGAAACGAAAGCAAAGGATGTTAAGGTCAATCGCTCGCGCTCTTACTGAGAACGTAGGATTCTAGTACGCTGAAACTTTGCTTTCTAATGCTTGTTTGGTGCTTGTTTGTGACATATTGCGTCATTATGTAAATGAAGGCAGATATACGCAATGTCTAACCCTCTTAAAATCGAGCTTGTATTCCTGTTATATTCTTGTTTGTGACACTACGCTTTATAAAAAAAAGGTAGCGCGGTTTGCTAAATTTGAGGTAGTAGATGCTTGCCACAAAATTCAATGCCAAAGCAGTGATGACAGATAGTACACGGCAAGGTATAAACGTTACTGCCATACCATTTACCACCTGCAGTTACTACCTACCAATAGCAACTAAAATTAGTAAAATTACTATCATGGTAGTGTTTGCTTTTGCCTACTCAGTTTATATGTCTTGTTTCCGTTGCCATACCAAGTCCATTCTATTACAAAAGAATAAGATCAAATAAAAATTAAGTGGAACTTGGCTATAACACCTGGGAAGAAATTAGTGAAGCGCAAAAGGCCGGCCAGCTGGGACGTCTCGAGTTGTTAGTAGCTGCAGTACTTCGTAAACTAGAATACAGCGAAAACATTATCGCAGCATCCGACGCGGAAGCCCAGTTACAGGAACTTCTCCGAGACTTCTTCTCAGTCTCTTTCATAACTCGCAACATGAACGCAACATGCCACAAAGACAGAATACAAGCAAGAATTATATGATTAAACAAGAAATACTCCAATGATCCGGGAAAGATATATTTAGATGCTGCAAGGTATCCAGGCAGAAGTGCGTACGCAATAAGTGTGACCAACAACCAAGGGAATGAGCTGATCCCTGCTACCTTAGCGGCCAGGAATCCAGAAACGGCGGAGGAAGTTGCTATCGCCCTCGGCATTACCACATGCAAGAAAGCTGTCGTATTGAGCCACTCGCAAACCGCATGTAGAAACTTTCAGAAAGACCGTGTCTCTTCTGTCGCAGTCAAGATCCTAAAACAAATAGGCATTTGACAACAGCTTCCCGACATCTACGTCGTATGGACCCCCGGTCACGAACACCTGGCAGGGAACAAAGCAGCACATGCTGTCGCCCGAGCGCATAACAGCTGGGATTTCCTTCCACAGTGGCTCCGCAAAGCGATGAGGGTCGAGGATGAGTATGTCGACATATTGCATCAGTACCGATTGGAAAGACGCCAATATCCGCAACCACATCAAAAATTAAGCAAGGAGAAAGCCACGTCCCTCCGCAGATTGCAAACGAACACATACGTACATGGAATTATTATGCACCGTATCCACCCCACAGAGTTCCTATACTTCTGCCGTTTTTATAATGTACCGGAGTTCTCCAACACATGGTCCTGGTGTGCCCACACCGCGAAAACAACGCTGAAGATGACGCTCTAGAACCCCCAGCAGTGATTGAAAAAACGTGGGAGGCAATGTTAACGGCCCAGAGCTTGGAGGACCAGCCAAGTGTGGTGGACCGGGCACGGGCCGAGGCATCAGCCAGCGGCTTTCTGGACTGAGAGAGCCGCCCACTTCGGGCAAAAATGGTCGTTTTTCGAAATAGATATTTATTCCTCCTGACACGGCACTGCCCGACGACACTGATCGCTACTGGCTAATTACATTATGTTACACTAATTAATGACACCTAATTACGTTATGTGATTAGCCCGGTGAATCCAGATGTTTAGGTGACAGCGTAGATAGAAACATGTTCATACTAGAAATGACCGCACACACAACCGCACGCAGAAGACCAAAGCTTCTACGCGACATATACTGAAACAGCAACTTTAACGCTATTAATACTTTTGGATGCACTCGTCGCACCTGCGAGCAGACATGTATTTAGATAAGCAACCAGTGTTTTGGACCCAGATTATTACATTTTGCTACTTTCATATTCATGTACCACGACATTGCACGAGACCGTTATTTAAACATAACAAAATCAATTATAATGTGTGCAAGTTTTGCATATCAGAATTACAGTATAATATACTGTTGCCAGTTGAGGTAGCGAAGTTTACTAACCCGTCACGCACGCATGTAGTAACGTTTACTACCCTAACACACTTAGGAGGAACGACTGCATTTACGACTTCTCACGCACTTCCAAGGTAGCAAAACGTCAGAAAAATGAGCAAAGTTGCCGTGGGGCGCAGTGACTAAATTTTTACTACCTTTTTAAAAATGTATTGCGAGGATTTGTCTAAAAAAGGGAAGGATAGCTGCCTTTTCCACGTTTGTTTGTTATTGAGAACACTGCGTGACTTTTCATAAATTTCATAAATAAGGATATTATAAGAAGTGCCTGTGGGATGCTACTGTACATCACAGGTCTACCCGGTGGGATATATATATATATTCTTTCGAGGTTTCTTTTTCGTTCCAGCATGTTGTGTGTGAAAATACGATACGAGACATTAAATTTATTTAGGCTACAAAGGTGCAAGTTCGAAAATCCCATGATATTTGACATCGTGCTATTTCCCGTCTATAAATAATTAAGTCCATAAATGTAATCTCGCAGTCTGGTGTAAATGTCTGTCAGGCGGAATGCGCAAACACCAGCGTTTGGATAATGAACTTCCGGCGAATCATATTTCACGAGGCAAACATAGGTGCGCTCATCACCTATTTCCATACACGCGCAACAAACTCCCAACCAAAAAATAAAGCAAAGATTCCGCTTTTTTTTTTTACACTGATATTTCCAGTTTACTTTGCAATTTCTCACTTGCTCACATTATTCTTTGCGCAAGCATCGCATGGTAATTCCATACCTCCCTACGAACACAATGCAACCGCGTTTATCTCTTCGTTTCTGGTTTTCCTGGTGCCCTACGTGCTGAAGTAAACCACAGAGGCTGGGAAAGGAAGTCCTAAATTTCACCGTAGCCATACAATGCTGTTGAGCGGAAAACGAGTGGCAATGGAAAGAAAAAAAAACACGAATAATAGATCCACGTGATGGTGCATATATCTAAATTCTCGTTATCGCTCTTAGGAGAAACTCGCGTGCTTCCAAGATGCTTGTGCGTTACCATAAGGCGCCTTGTGTCACTCAACAAGGAGATTTAGGCCCGTTACTGTTTAACATAAGGATAAATAAAGGACAACCTGGCGGAAAAGACGATAACATCGAGAGCGAAGTCGCACATGTAATTACGCTTACGTGAGTTGCCTGTTACCTCCGCGCGAAAGTTACTTGGCGTGTACACCAGGCTCTTTTACGCTTCCTTATAACGTTTCCCGTAGTCGAATCATTCCGAAATTCGACAATTAACCATGCTCACAAAATCAAAGAAAGCTCCATGCTTTACATTTACGGTTTGTGGTCCTCAAATTTTCTACGGATATGCAGTAGCGTATATATACAAGAAGGAGTGGCGGGGCACTCACAAACGCCTTCTTGTCCGCATATTGCTGCAGGAATCTCGCGACATAGTTGTACAATGTGCACTCCGGGATCTGGATGTCCGGGAAGGGAGAGTGCACGATGTGGTCTTTCACGAGAGGCATCTGCGAGAAAAAGAAAAAAAACGCTTCATTATTTTTGATAAATCTGCCCTGCATCCAACAAAATCGGTGCCATGGTGAATGAGTGAGTGAGTGAGTGAGTGAGTGAGTGAGTGAGTGAGTGAGTGAGTGAGTGAGTGAGTGAGTGAGTGAGTGAGTGAGTGAGTGAGTGAGTGAGTGAGTGAGTGAGTGAGTGAGTGAGTGAGTGAGTGAGTGAGTGAGTGAGTGAGTGAGTGAGTGAGTGAGTGAGTGAGTGAGTGTGTTGCATGAGCCTACAGTTCAAGGAGTGCGGATGCTAAGCATTTTACCCTATGTAAGCCATATTTACTTTCAAAACAAATCAACAAATATGGTTGATCACCGAAACACTAATTCTTCCGACTTCTAATTAGTTTCTGAAAGCTGAGGTTTCACAATGAAATTTTTGCCGATTAGCGTAGTGTGTCCTTCAATCCTCCCCTTCACTTTTTCATGTCCTCAATGCGCTGAGTAATTTGTACACAATAGTGTACTAACGACTTACCATCTGCGCCCAGACATAAACCTTATAATCTTCCTAGATACCCACGGCGTTTATTCCTCCGTGATTTTCTCATCGATGACCCTACAAACGTGCAACTACAAGTTTATTTTAGCTACCTTTTACTAACGACAATGTGAGATGAGACGTTACGGGTACAAATGCCATTCGATGTTACGTACTCGATGTTCGCATGCCTAGTTGTCCTAGATTCAAGTGTTGTAGCGTCTCAAAATCGCGCCAAATCAGCCAAGTAATTAACCAAACCTTCACAACAGCGCAACTCTCTCATCAGGCAGGCTTGTAGCAATGTAGCGGAAAAATAATAGTTCAACGTGCTTTTGAAACATCAGTAAAGCTGCTTGAAGTCTTAGTTGATCCGATGGACTACACTACAGCGGCAGCCCCATTCCCTATATCAGGTAGCAGCTGTTTCATTGACAGAACCAAGAGACATTTGCCTGATACTAAAAAGCATCGCACGTGCCAGCTCGTACACAAATTGCGGCCACTGTACACGCAAGACGAACATTCATTGGTACTAATTAGTACAAGTGAATTCCCAAGAACAGAGAGACTCACCCCGCACTCCAATGTGGATCTTCTTCTTCCTCTTATTCTTGCTCGTAAACGAAGCGCTTCACTCTTTTTCTTTCTGCGCAGCAATATTATGACTTATGTAGCTTTTCGTGTGACTATTTGTACGTTTTATTGAAATACATGTACTGAGCATCAACCACGCAACAAACTTCGCTTGCGTGTGACGCGCCTTTAGGATACTGTATATTAACTACATGTTATGTCAAAGGGCAGCTTTACGAATAAAAAAAATAACACACACACACACATACACACACACACACGCTAAAAAGCTCCTGCATATATTGTTACAAGAGGAAAGACGTTTGTCAGTATACTTAAAAGTCAAACACAACGGGCCGAAGGTAGGCATACAAGCTGGAGCCCGAACGCGATACTATATCAGCGAGCGTCATGCTACAAAGCTCTGCAGTGGAGAATGAAGCACTATGTTATCTCGCTGCGGGGCATGTGCAAGGATTCAATTAAGTATCCACATCCTTTCGTGAGCGACAGACAGACTCGGTGAAATTGAAGGCCGGGGATTTCATTTTTTTTTTTTTTCGTTAGAATCTATTGGCGCAGGATGCGAAACGCGTATCGCAAGCTCTCGACGACACCACGTTCAAGAAAAGTTTAGGCGGTAGAGTGCCTTTAGCCGGTGACACCTGGCCACGCACGACCTCCCACACTGTAATTTCAGTTCTCCTTGCTGAGAAGGACATACGCCAACCGGCAACCAATATATATATATATATATATATATATATATATATATATATATATATATATATATATATATATATATATATATATATATATATATATATATATATATATATATATATATATATATATATTCAGGAAGCTAACCCCTGCTGCCTATTCAGTCGTCAAAGCGCACATCTTATAAGGCAGTTCCTAACTCATTTTCTGATGCGCCAGAGCATTTTACTGTCGTTTAGACGCTTGGCGCTCCCTAGGGAAGGTGGAATGGGTGTTGTGGATAAAAGTAGCGTGTTTCCGGGGCAGGCATACGCTGCAAACAAGCGCGTCTGGGGACGTGAAGCAATAGCTAACGTGGGCGCAGCTTCTATGTTTATCGACGGCTATCAACTACCGTTTACGCATGCGCTGTAGATTGCAAGCGCTCACTAAAGGCCGCCTTGCGCAGCGCGCAGCTCTTCCCTATATCAGAATGCATAACACGGTCATGTGCACAAACCTACTCTGCTAAGAAGCAGTGGTGTAGCAGAGGCTATGCACGCGCATACATACGCTGAATATGGAACTACGTCTATGAATGATCGCAGCCATTTATATGTAAATAATAATAATAATAATAATAATAATAATAATAATAATAATAATAATAATAATAATCTTTGCAACACGTTGCAACACGCAGCCGATAACTGGCACCACATGTTAACAATTATGGCCGCATTTGTCTTCAGCGGAGATGAATCGGTATCGATATACGACCGCAGTTGCCGTGGTTATAACAATTAGCGGGGTTTTACGAGCCAAGACCGTGATATCATTAGGAAGCACGCCATAGCGGACGGCTCCGGAAATTGAGAACACCAGGGGGATTCTTTAACGTTCACTGACATCGCCAGTATACACGGGCGTCCACCGAAAATGCAACCGCTGCAGCCGGAGTCGTTCCCGCGTCTTTCGGGTTAGCAAGCTGCGGTCGTTGCCATTGTAACAACATTTATAAGACTCACCACACAGCCCGTTCCTTTCACGTGCGGCACCGACGCGGCGCATGTGCTGGACAGTGCCGAGGCGAAACGTGGACTGACAGTCGCATATACCACACAAGTTCTGCCAACTACGCGATTGAAAATTTGCAGCTCTCCTCGGCAACGGCAGTTGCATAAGCACAGCACACACACACGCACAACGGTTACAAATGACATCCGTCAACTGTCAGCTAAGAAACTTAATTTCGATGTCAAGCTGCATGGACGGATGTTTATGGCTTTCGCAGCTGGCCAAGGTAATGAAGGCGACAGTGCCTCACAACATTGTTCCAGATGGTGGTAGACAGTTGAGGCTAGACGGACTCATGTCAAGTTAGACCAACTGACCGCCGTTTACAGAACCAAAGATATATATATATATATATATATATATATATATATATATATATATATATATATATATATGTCAATAGCCGCAATGAAAAACAAAAAAATTCATTTTACCCCAACCCCCTTTACCCCATCCCCTATTGTACGTGTGCGTGCAAAATGTGTGTTTAAAATCCTGCACTGAGGTGGAACTCATCTTTAAAAAAGGCTGGTCTCCAGCTATTATATTTTGCAACGTCGCTGTGTCATCGCATAACTAATAGCCAGGAACGTTGCTCCTAAGATTTACATACATACATACATACATACATACATACATACATACATACATACATACATACATACATACATACATACATACATACATACATACATACATACATACATACATACATACATACATACATACATGCGATCACATCGAAAACCCGTTTCAAGCAGCTTGACGCATCGCGCACAACTTTATTGCCTGGGCACCAAGGTGAATGAACGACAAAACAAACGCAGTCCCGGACGTGCCGTAAGGATGTAGCAGATGTTTCACAATTTTATTGTGTCGTTGTCAGCTGCGATCTTCCTGAGGTTCCTTTTCAGAACTTTTCCGATATCGTTACGTGGCAGGCTGTCGATGAAAACGACACCCCCGTGCAGGTGCATGTGGAACGGCGCTTTCGCTGTAAAAAAGAAACCAAGAACAGAACAAATGAACATACCTGTTTTTCTCGGCTGGCTTCATTGTGCGTCGGGTTGTTGTCCCCTGCATGTATTCCTAACGAAAGCGGTGTCCGAGCACTATAATAAAGTAAGTGCCGCGCGTTGACTGAGCGTCATTGATCAGGACGAGGGGCGAGGGTTCGATTCCCGAAATTGGCCAGCGTATTCTGGTGCATCGGAAAGTAAAAGCACTTCTGTAACCGGCGTTAAGGGCCCATTCATTTACTCTAATACTTCAGAAATAATTTCCCAATAAACCTACTGAAATTTCCCGTGCGTTCTCGCAATATTCCACCAGGATCCTTATGCAACATATTGGTTCATTTTTTTATCATATATTTGTCATATCTTATGAAATCACGTGAAATTATTAGAATGGCCATACGGAATGTTCCAGCGGGGAGCAAACTGTGCCGTTTGGTCCGGAGAAACAGAGGTAACCGAGATTCTGGATGCTGGAAATAAACGAGGTAATACGCAATGGATGCAGTCCCGTTTAACCATGTTAAATCAGACAAAAATCTTCGGTCGTATGCTTATGGTTCTCCTGATGCAGCAGGTACGTCTTGTTACACATTTGTCAGTGCGAGGTACATAGGGGCCCGCGCCTTGTCGACGACAGTTTCCTGTCGCATGAGTAACAACGTGTGTCCTGTCGCGTGATCACGCTCAATAAAAGTCGCAAAACAAGGTCTAAAAAAGGATAAAACAGCTCAAATCCAGGTCAAAAGAAATCAGAAATGTCTAAAATAATATAGTTAACACCAAGAACCCATAATTAACGGCGTTAATGAACTAAGATTCGCAAAAAGCGCTTCTCAATAGTCCTCCCGCCGATACGCGCGACGCGCAAGACAAGGCGTCATCGCCTCACCGAACGCGCGATTTCTCCACCAAACGGCTCTTTTCCGGCGCACGACAAAAGTCGTAGGGCTTCCCGTGCCGCATTTTCTCAGGTTTAACAGTAGCGGAGGTATTCATTGCGACCCAATCGCGGTATTAGCTGCGGAAGTACGCTGGCTGGCGACGTACAGCTGGCGACATCGTGGCGTCGTATCCTTGCGTGAGAATTATTTGTATCTCCATGCTTTTTTTTTTTGTTGCATTCGTGTATGGGTGAGTGACTGTTGTATTTGGATTGCGGCAATCAAAAATGGCACAATTTGCGAGAGGTCAAGGCCCTCTGTATGTTCATTTCTGTTTCGCGATTCTTTATGTTGTGTGAACTAGCAGCTTCCATGAGCACTCGTATTGCAGTACTAAGGCTTACCATGCGAAAGTTCGTTCAGGCCCTTATTAGATGCGAAGCGGCTCTTTGACTAGCCTGTGTAACGTTCTCCCTTTGTGCGTCCGTACGGCGAGGGCGAGGGCACCGCGCTGCCCTCAACCACAGGTGTTGGAGCGGTGCCACGTAGGTCACGCCGCAGCTGCGCGTTGACGTCACGCTCCCCTCGCAGTGCGCGCTGACGTCACTCTCTCCATCGCCTGCCGCGCGCTCGCCGCAGCTGCCGCCTCGTCCGTTCGCCCGCAACACCTGCCGCTACCGCCGCTCGCTCCGCTACCGCGACCGACAAAAAATTAACACCATCTTCCCAAAGGGAACCCTGATGGGATGCGAAGCACCCGCGTTAGCGCCGTTCAACCCGTGACGCCACCCGTGCGCAACGCTGCTGCTTCGCATCCCATCAGGGTTCCCTTTGGGAAGATGGTGTTAATTTTTTCCCACTAATCCACGCGATGTATATAACGATTACAGCCCCATATAAGAGTCTTGTCATTTGAGCATGGAACTCTGTATGGACAGAGGTCTAAGCGGCACCGACGATCACAGGCGCCATGGTTAAAAGACCTTTATGACGCTACGGAACGCGACAACACTGATATGCTTACCAGTCACGTGGTCTTTAATCTTCAGGGCGAGGTCAGCGCTGCCGGTGGCGGGCGGCTCGGGCACGACAAACGCTACCGTAGCGTCCTGGTACTCGACGGAGGGCGTTCCCACCACGGCGACCTCCCTCACTTCGTCCATAGAACCGATCAGCTGCTCAAGCTCAGCCGTAGGCACGTGATAGCCGCGGCACTTGATCATGTCCTTGAGTCGGTCGACGAAGTAGACGCTGCCGTCCTCCGCGTAGTAGCCGCAGTCACCTGCATGTTTACCACGCTTGACGTCAGCTGTGCGAACCACATGTGTCCGGGGAACTCGCTTCATGGTTCAGTGAGAGGAGACGATGGCGCTACGAACGCAAAACGTTACAGTGGCGCTTAAGCTCTGTACGAATACTGAGTGCGAAAGCACGGGCTGTCTTGGCGTGGCGATGATATCAACATCAACACGTCTGTTCTGTTTCGATGTTCACGTTACGTGATGTTTAAACCTGGCGTCACCAATGACGTCTTATGAAGGTGCCATCGGTAGTCCTTAGTCACGTTAGCGCTCGGTCAATGACTTTCGGTGCCATTTGCTGCCTATAGGACGCCGGGTTTTTCGTCTGAAGGCAGATATAATCGGCCAGCCAACTTTGCAGACTGCTACTAATGGTTGAGGTTGCTGATAACTGACGCTGAATGGAATCACGGAACGGTCGACGCCTAACAGCGCTAAGCTGTTCATTGTCGCTCTTCGGTCCAACCCCTTCCGGCACTTTCGCGTTATAGTGTTTTGACGCCTCCTACTTTACACACAGTAAATCATGGATATAGAGAACATCAACTTAACGAAATCCTCTATTTAACAAATCATTTTCGCTTCCCCATTTTAGTTGCATCGAAAATCACGCATTTTTTTATCGCTATTTAACGAAGCAACTCCGTCACACAGCCTCGACTGAACAATATTTCCGGCAATTTCAAGCGTGTACTTAGAACTTCAGTGGCTAGTAAGTTCAGTGCTATAGTTGTAAGATTCAAACACACATGTCGCGACTGAAACGGGTAAGCAGAGTCTCTGTAAACCTGAATTCTGCCAAAGACGTTCGAATTTAGAGAATTATGGCTGGCTGGCGCAAATTAAGTGCCTTAAACGCGCAACAAATCTTCGCTCACTCAAATGAACAAAAAAAGGTGCAGCCGAAATTTGAGGGAATTATCGTCGTCCCACAGAGCAGCTGTACAGGACGAGACGTCCACGCGTCTCTATGCCATGGTACGCGTGCGTCCGTGACCTAATAAAGCGGGTATGCCCACCTCGAGGATTTGCTGAATGCCAGCTGTGCCTCTTAAGGGCCGGGGTTGTGAATGTGGGTGATGCGGCTTCCTGCCGAGAGGGCTCGAGACCCCCCAAGTTGTGTAATGGTCATGTCACTCACGTTACCTGATTGGTTATGTCCAGTATGTTATAAGCTGTAACTTTTTTCAAGCTCATAATTCAAGCTTCGTTGTCCAAGCCTCTAACAAAATGACAAACGAGGCTCATAATAAATTTTTGGTTTTATATTGCTGCATAAGGATCTCTTATATATATCACAATAAATTATGGCTTGTAATATACACAACAAGGTCTAGTTTAAGGAAAAAACAATTAATTGCCAAATTGATGTGCGGAAATATGTTTTAGACAGTATACCAAACACCTCAAATTACCAAAACAGACTTCCCGAGACCTCGCAAGAACTTTCGTGACTCAAGTGCAGAGGACCCCATAAAATGCCTTGCATTATCAGTTTTCTTTCACGACTGCACTCTGTCCGTGATTGCGTTTATTACTGATAAAAATAAGTATCGCAAGCGTTTGCCTTTGTCTAAGGTATCAGATTCGTGAACACCATTATGTCACTCACCGGACGACAGCCATCCCTCAGAGTCGAGGACCTGCTTGGTGGCTTCCGGATTGTTTAAGTATCCCATCATGACAGTGGGAATTTTAATGCAAATTTCGCCGCATTTTCCAGCTGGGAGAGGCTCCCTCGTGTCGATATCGACTACCTGTCCAGAAAAGAAATAGCATGGTTTATCCAGCTCTATGAAGGCGGATGGCAGCCGAAGCTGAGTGGCACAGAGACATAAGTCACACAGAAGTTTGATGAAAGGTAAGAACACATGGCGACGGTTATCGCGACGAAACACACACGCACACACTTCCCTAGGGGACTGTTATCTTTACTACACATTTTACACATTAGCTCCGCCTTCGCCCCATAGAGGACGCTAGATGTTTTTTGCATCCGGACGCCGCGAAATCAAAGAGGTGTTTCACAGACAGCCACGGTAAAAGAAAACCGTGTGCACAGCCTATGCCGACAAAAGCTACTCGCAAAGTGCTTTCCTTCCATGACTGCAGCTAACACCTATAGACGTTTTTATATAAAACTCGTGGACGGCGCCATCTTGGTCTGCTACACGAATAATTTCTCAGTTTCGCGTGCGTTACCTCAACCGGCAAGATCACAACGCGTCGAATGCATAGGTAGAGTTGTTTTCATGCGTAATAATTCGTGGTAGTATCATTCATTTATGTGAGACAGACTGTACAATACTGCAACGTTAACAGCCCAAGATGGTGGCACTGAAAGGGATGCGTAAAACCGTTGCAAACGTAGCATGTGCGTGGCTTCACATTTAGTTCCTGATTTCGCCGGCAAAGCTTGATTAGCACGCATTGATTAACATCTTGATTAGTTCACTCACCTTGATTAGCACGCCGGCGTGAGGGTAGCCTAGAAGAGAGACGGTAGTGTCGCGAGAGGGCGGCACCATCACCACTCCGGAGGCCTCGGTGAGCCCGTAAGTGCGGCCCAGGTGGCGTAAGTCAAACACTAGCCGCATCTGCTCCACTGTAGACGCAGGCAGCGTGCCGCCGACACTGCCGACGTAAGTGACACTCTTGAGCGCCTCGCCCGCATTGAGCGCTTCGCGCACTAGTAGCTGCAAGGGCGTGACCGACCCGCACAACGACGTCACCTGCGAGGAACCGTCAAAAACGTCAGTGCTTATAAGTGACGCTAAACGACAGAACTTTCGTACAAGAGGAGGCGAAGGCCAGGAAGACCTAACATTCAACTCAATAAGGAAACCTTTGTGGATGTATATTACGTATATTTTTGCGATCATGCAGACTCATGATGTACACTATAGGGTTTACAAACGCTTCGCTACGAGTGGACTTAACACTTTTGCACTTCCTATCACATTCTACTCATATTTTTGAATGCTTTGCCAGCGCCACCAGCGTGTGGTTGAGCGTTTCGCCAGCTGATACGGCTGCGTATACGGCACGGTTTCTACGAGCTGAATACAGGAGGGCCGGTGCAGAGAAGCCACCTACCATTTCACGCATCATAGATTTGATGTCGTGAACTATGCCTGTTTTATGTCATTATACATCTTATACACAAGGAGTCACTTCAGCGCGAAATTTAGGAGTCTGAAGAGTATGAGTGTTCCTTTAACCGCTGGCACTGCGATATTTGCTGCAGACATCGTGTCACTGCACACGCAGTCCCACCATCAAAAGTATCACGCCAAACAACAGACGCATATCGCGACGAGGTGCCGCCCTGCTAAGCCTAGATCTAACTTGCCAGAAATGGCTTCCACATTGGACAGAGAGAGCAACGAAAGTCGCGGTCTAGAGGACCTGAACATCGTGCCACGTCTGTAGCGAGCACTGCGAAAGCAATGAAAAAATTAAAAAAAAACGCCAGCATGGTGTAGAAACAGCAACGAACTGTTTTATAATGCAGCCCATAAATTTTTTTTTCTTGGTGTCAATTTAGCAGCAAAGCAGCTAAATTAATAAAAAGTGGGCAACAGAAGCTGCAGAATATGTTTACATCAGGCTATTCAGGAAGCCTACCAGTCATGATCAACAATTTGCGTTCAACGTGGCACAGTCAATTCGATCATTTACGCGAATAACCGGCACCATGGTAATTAAAGCAGCCTGAAAGAAGCATTTGTTCTGAAATTGGCCGGAAGCGTGCACTGGTAATATACGTTCATTAGAACGTAATTAAAGCAGCCTGAAAGAAGCATTTGTTCTGAAATTGGCCGGAAGCACGCACTGGTAATATACGTTCATTAGAGAACGTATTCGTGGCTTACCTTATGCTTCTTTATTGCCTCCATTATCTTCGCACTCCCCATCTTCGGATTCATTACCAGCGATGTGGATCCCGCGCACAGTGCGCTCAGGAATATGCGAAAGGCACACACGGTGTACAAGTTCCACAGTATGGTGAGTACGCCTCCGCCTTCCGAGGATTTCTTTGGCCTGAAATTAAGTAAGCAAAGTATGCTCGGCATACACTACCCCAAAGAAAAAAAATGTTGCACTCACAAGGAACCTCAATAGACAACACATACACAAAAACTGCCTATTAGACGGCCAAGCAGGCGTCAACGCCATGTGGTTTGCGCATATTCTGGACCCTTCTCTCTTTCAGCGTATAAAAGCTACCTTGGCCTTTGGATAACAGTATAACAGTACATAATTTACTGAATTAAGTGATTTCCGTTTAGCTGCAAGACAGAAAAAAAAATACAGAATGTGGCCCTTCATTGCCCTTTGCTTTCTTTGTAAGTAGTTTAAATCTGTTTACGAAATACCCTTCACTGCCAGACCGTTTTTAGTATTATGTCCCGTTGCCAATGTTACGTTGTCGAACAATTTATTATTTTTGTTGAATCTGACGAACAAGATAACTTCCAACATATCGAATTTTATCCATGCAAACTACTTCGTCTGCAGGAGTCGCTGGCGAATGTGTCCTTTCTATGCATACCGAATGCTCGCAAAGGCATATACTTTCGATATTACGTATTCGACGTTTCTTTATGACGCAGTGACCGTGAGGCTAAGTGGAGATAGCCACTCCGTGGTAGCGTTGCTGCAACCGCAATAGCCAGCAGACTTCGAAAACGTAAGAAATTTCTCATATTGCGAGGAAAAAAATTGTGTTCTCGTTTATTTATGATTCTTTTTTGCGAACGCTGTCGAAACCCGCTTTGTATATTGGTATTTTTTTGTATTTTTTTGTACTTTTTAAATCTTCTCAGTCACCCATACATAATACAACACACGACTGCCCGTATTAGAAGCAATGATCTTTTTTTTTTTTTTAATCCTTAGCTCTGATAGGCTTTTCACACCTGATGCCGAGACTATTGCGGCAAGCGTAGTCACTGAAGTGGCATTTGACTGTCGCACGCCAAGATCTGCATATGTGTGCCCCTGCGCCAAAGAATAAGCCAGCGATATCAAGAGTAAACCGGCTACGAAGCGTTCGGAAATGAGCAGTTCAAATAGAGCTAACTTCGTTGTTTTGTGGGGTTTTACGTCCCAAAACCAGTTCTGATTATGAGAGACGCCGTAGTGGAGGGCTCCGGAAATTTCGACCACCTGGGGTTCTTTAACGTGCACTGACATCGCACAGCACACGGGCCTCAACATTTCGCCTCCATCGAAATGCAGCCGCCGCGGCCGGGATTCGATCCCGCGACCCTCGGATCAGCAGCCGAGTACCTTAGCCACTAGACCACCGTGGCGGGGCAATAGAGCTAACTTCACCATGAGACGGTGAACGTAGCTTCACTGGGCTATACCACCTGAATATCAGCATCCTAAATAAGGAATAAGCAATATAAGGTAAAGATCGTATTTCGTGATAGAGTAGAGCGGGTTTTTTTTACACAGCTTTATTTCCGTCGGCGATAACGGCATGCCGCCTCGACGATCAGTACAGAGAACTTAACTCGGGATGGGAGTAAGACACACCTGAGGCTTTCGATAGCGTAGACGAAACTGAACTGGGACACCATCACTCCCTTGGCGCCACCCGTAGTGCCCGAGGTGTAGGCGACAGCGCACAATGCCTTCTTCGTGTCATCTTCCTGAAGCTCCTCGAGTGCCATCTCGTGGAGTCCGCGGAATGACGTCACGGACACGAAGCCCGGGGTGTCTTCCATCACGAATACCTTCTGAAAAGAGCAGCGGAATCATGATCGGGCGCGCATTATTTGATCGTTTTATTGTTTGTTTCTACCAAATCGTTTACGGTTTACATCATGGCCGTATACATTCCTACCAGGAGGTACAAATACGGCCGCCTACAGGACCTTCTTGCGTAAACCATTTTGGCTATTTAGTCCACCTCTCACACACTGTTTCAGGAGTTCCGTGCACCAGAGCCAAGGCTACGAGGCCATCGAGCGCAGAATTCTTCCGAGGCGAGACGAAATTCCATTGTTCGGACACGCGCACTCCGCTTCGTATTCCACCTTCCAGGGCTGCAGCCGCCACTGCAGCGCCCGCCATTGGCAGATGACAAGCTGCGGAAGGACACGTTTAGCATGTGTTCGGCCTTCGGATTGGCCGAAGAGGACTGTAGCTTCCACAGTGCTGCACGGAACTTCTGAAGCAGACTATAGAGCGGACGTCCCGGCCATTTCGGCGTCCGTGTGGATGACTTGCTCGCCTTTTCTTGATGTACGGCAAATCGTAAACACCGTTGCGTACTTCTTCTCTACAATATACTCATATGGAGTTGAATGACCATTTATGAAGCAGTGACATCGCACCTTGAAAAGACCCTCGCACTGTTGGTCGGTGACGGTCGCCAGATTGTAGCTATCTGCGAGGCAGTAAGATGCTTCGGCGTCCTTGGCATGGTGAACTAGCTCGCCTGTTAAGAAAAAAAGGAAGAACAAACAAGGGAACAAACGACTTTTCCGTGTCTCGTGTAAGACACGTTTAAAAATAAGGCTGCAACGTGTCTGAAAGTATAAGCACAAGACCTAAGGAGCAATGCGCCGTGGTAAAGGGCTTCGCATGAGCACAAGTTTTGGAATTCACAGGCCCAAAGCTACTCCGACTATTTCTGCTTACATAGCGGTTCACATTTAATCTACCTTTCTATCTTTCTTAAGTGATGTTGCGCGTGGGTGTACACACATACTTCACGACACTGACACTGAAAAAAATGTCATCGCGAGAACTCGTTGCCTTTCTCGTAGAGTCAAGCATACTGTGTATGCGTGAAGACAGGTGCAACTGTACAAGCACGTGGAGTACAGTGCGCCTCGAGACGCGCACAATACTTTCCTTGCAACGGTTACGAGCTGTCGAAAAGAAAATTTTATCGAGTTAGCTGCCGTGTGCTTATCATTAGCATGGTGTCCTCTTCCGTATGACACGCAGAGTGACTTGCGCCAATGGCACACCAAGAGTCCCTACAGATAGCAGACAGTCCCACAGTACAGAGAGCATCAGCGGCGCGAGCCATGGGCGCATGACTCGCCCGCTTAACATAGCTTTCTTCGCCTTATGTGCCAGATATTTGAAACGCAAAGCTAAGTAATCAGAAGTGACGTAGCCGGCCAGGGATTGCTTCCGAATGCGATGCAGAAATATACGTCCAAGTTCACACAGTTATGCGAGTGATTACATGACTTTTCGGGCCCGAAATCGCCACTAAAAACCGAAGCGTTTACAACCACAATATCTAAGCGTTGACAACCACAATATCTACGAGCACAAACGAGGCGACCAGCGACAAAACGCCCCTGGTCGCATTTCGTAACTCTTTGCGCTTTTATTCGATGAGCTTGGCCACAGCGTCATAGCACGGGATACACATGTGTGTAGGGCATACACATACGTGCCGTCCTAGGTGCGCTGGCGAAGCAGGCCACGCATCCGGAGAACATGAGAGCCAGGATGGAGACGAGCGCGTCGATCGAGTTGTCCACGGCCACGATGAAGCGGTCGCCGCGCCTCACGCCGTGCTCGTGGAAGCCCTTGGCGTACTGGCGCAGGCGCGTCAGCAGCTGCGCGTAGCTCATGGTCTCCTCACCTTCGATCTTAAACAGGTAGACACGACAAAAAAGTAACAGAAACGTTACGGGATTTCACCCCAAGAGCACCTTTACAGGATCACTGCTTGGGCCGACACCGCAGCCTGTGACCACTGCTGTCACGATAAGTCAATAGGGCACATTTTATGTGACTGCCCACAGCACAGTGCAGAGAGGCACAATCCCTCCAGTATGCACTCAGCAAGCTGGACGACCGACCACTGTCGGAAGAAGGCATTCTACGACATCGTATAGACCTCACGTCGCAGCAGAAGGCCATGCAAGCGCTACTGCGCTTCTTGAGATCTACCGGCCTTCGTGAACGCCTCTAAGTGGAACGTCCTTTGCGTGCGTGCGTGTGTGTGTGTGTGCGTGTTTTATTTGCTGTGCTTGTCTAAAATTTCGTACCCTCTCTCACTGTTATCTTTCTAGCACCCCTCCCCCTTCTCCCCAGTGCAGGGTAGCAAACCGGAGACTAATATCTGGTTAACCTCCCTGCCTCTCCCCTTCACCTCTCTCTCTCTCTCTCTCTCTCTCTCTCACTGCTTGGGGCAGACTATCATGGCTAAACACTACTAATGCGTCACCAGTTTATAGCACCCTCAGAAAGAACATTTCCCGCCCTCCGAGGTTGTCATGTGTGACGCTTAAAGGGCAACTCCGGCGGTTTTTTCACCATTTTCTGATACCGATGTTTTCGAATGGTACTGATAGTGCTGTAGCGGCCAAGGTTGTTTAATTTGCTCAGAAACGCACCAATAATTTTAAATAACCGACCGAAAGGCCTGTTCAAACCGAAACCGAAACGGGTAGACGCTTCTAGCAGCGTATGCGATGACGTCACAGCCTCCCCGCTATCATAAATATGGAGAAAAGTGACAGTGGCGAGGCCATCCGACAATGTATTGAGTTATGCTAGCTTTTCTGAACTTGACAGTGACGATCTGAAAGCTGAAGTACCGCCGTTTTGCTTTTGAAGTCCCGCATGCTCGGGTAGGCAGCGTTGAAGGCGATGACGTCAAAAACACAGGGTGGCCCGCAGGGGAATCCGCTAAAAAATTTTGAAATTCGTTTCCAGAAAAACTGAATAACTTGCAACCACCTGGTTTGGCATATATTATTACACTGCCGAGAAGAATACTTAGTGAAAATTTCATTGAGATCTGTGGACACTGAAAAATCGCCGGAATTGCCCTTCAAGCATCTGTCGGCACAAGCAACTACTTTACCATTTCGAGTCATATTCCGTGGTCCTCTATCATATCATAAACGTCATCAACGAACGCATTTGCACATTACGAACTTCCGAAACTATCTTTCATGAGAACAAACTTTGCGTGTGTTTGATGCGGGGCTCCGCGATAGAGGGCTGTGGAAAATGTCGACTACTTGGAGTCCTGCAACGCGCACTCGCATTGCACAGTACACGGCCCTTAACATTTCGCCTCCACTGAAATACGACAGCTACGGTCGATATCTAACCCACTCCTTTAAGGCTAGCAACTGAGCACCGTAACCATCGTAACATCGCGGCGACCCGCTTTTGCGTGGGTTAAATGAGAGAAATTCTTTCTTGTGGTTTCTTTTTCTGTGCATGGTTCGTTGCTTTCAGAATCAATATCACGGTGATTGAATAGCCGGCTCTAACATAGCCTACCTAACTATGTTTCCACATTTAAATATTAATAAAAAAGACTTACAGTTTCTTGAACGTAGGCATCGCGCAAGCAGACATACGCATACAAACGTGCTGCAACGACCGACAGCAACCAACGACACGGTATACACCCAACGCAAATAAACGTACTGCATCAGCAGCTGCGGTGATGCTTGTCCAACATTATCCGCTCTATACGGCAATGCGATAAATGTTGCATACGTACTAATATGACTCGGCATGCGTCTATCTAGCTTTGCTCGATCCCGCGGGAGCACGCGAACGAAAGCCGCTTATGATATGCACATAGGGCGTGCGCTTCTTTTGGATGAAACTGACGTCTCTAACGAGAGTGCCTGTATTACGACCTATCCCATAGGCGCCACGGTTGTGCCGGCAGGCCTGTTAAGTTTTTGAATGCGCACATATAGCTGCTCAAGCTGGTACAAATGCGGAGCTGTTACAGCCAATTTTGGCAGCCCCTTTAAAAAAAAAAAATCTACATGCGCGTTACGGGTATGCAAAAAAAAAAAAAAAACTTATAGTCTGTTTCAGTAGTTCCGTGCAGCAGAGCCAAGGCTACGAGGCCATCGAGCACAGAATCCTTCCGAAGCGAGACAAAATGCCATTGTTCAGACACGCACACCCCGCTTCATCTTCCTCCTTTCAGGGCTGCAGGTGCCACTGCTGCGCTCGCCATTGGCAGATGACGAGCTTCGGAGGGACACGTTTAACATCCTCCGGATTGGCAGAAGAGGGCTGTAGCTTCCACAGCACTGCACGGAACTTCTGAGACAGACTATAGTATTATTCAATGTCGTCTTGACAACCTCAGGCTATTTTTTAGGATGGCTTCAGGGAATTAATTGTTTGTTGTTGTTGTTGTTTTGTGGGGTTTTACGTCCCAAAACCAGTTCTGATTATGAGAGACGCCGTAGTGGAGGGCTCCGGAAATTTCGACCACCTGGGGTTCTTTAACGTGCACTGACATCGCACAGCACACGGGCCTCAACATTTCGCCTCCATCGAAATGCAGCCGCCGCGGCCGGGATTCGATCCCGCGACCCTCGGATCAGCAGCCGAGCACCTTAGCCACTAGACCACCGTGGCGGGGCTCAGGGAATTAATTATTATTAATAATTTGTCAAATTCTAAACGGTCGCTTTAAACGCAATATGTTCGACGGAGAAGTTGTAAAGCACGTTTAAAATCGAGATAATTTGTTTTGATGCTAATAAGAGCAACAGGTTTCATTAGTTTAGGCTTCTAAGAAAGTGCGCGAGATTTCAAAAGTACCACGTACTAGGAAGGAACCATCGATGATGGACACAGACAGGCCGTAATGAATATATACGTTGCAAGACAAAATGATAGGCCATGACCACACGTTTTGCCGTTTCGGCCTGTCTCCTCCTGTGGTCTGCAGGCATAATACGTGATTCGTTCTTAGCAAGTTTGAGGGCGCCAATGGCGCGGCGCGCTAGCACAAGTCACATGGCACCCTTTCAAATCTCACGCACTTTCTTAAAAGCCCGGAAAAATGAAAACCACTGCCTTTATTAGCGTGTAAATATATTATTTTCACATTACATAACGCACTTTGCAACTTCACCATTGAGCGTACTACGTGTAAGGAAACCGTTGTAAAGTTGGCTAATAATTAACACTAATTAGTTACGCCTGGTCTTTTTTAAAATGGTATAAGGTTGTCAAGACGACCGTGGACAATGCTAAGTTGGTTGCACCCCCGCGATGCACACGTGGATTTCCTTAAAGAGACCGACAACCAATTTTCAACGTTCCTGTTATTTTTATTTCAGCGAAACAGTTTCCAGTCAGAGTGTCTAATCATACAATGGCAACGGGGAAATGCCGTGAAACATCTTATCCGAAATTTTGCCTATGGAGCCTTATACGTAACACATGTTGCAAACAGTGGCCGACAGCCGTCGAGTGTGTTTGCGCCAGATCGCATGCGCGCGTCGACTGAGACCTCGCGCGTATGCGTCGCGGCTAAGGGCCGGTTTTCGATTGCCGCTACGGCAGCGCCGCTCCTCGGCGTCGACTACTTTTACAGCATAGAAAGCAAAGAATAGTGTGGGTATGAGTTTTCCGTTCACACGCTCTGGCCAGTTGTCAGTCCCTTTAAAAGGTGGCGAAAGTCAGCTGGAACACCCTGCATACGTCGATCGTACCCGCAACGATTTGATCAAAGCCAAACAATGCGGCATAGGCACTTCACTCGCTGACTGCTTTGCATGATATCGATTCCCACAATGCGTTGGACCTGCCAGCATTTTCTTGCTGTATAATATCACAATGCGATTGATATGCAGACCACGACCAAGCTGTTAATGACAAAAAAAAAAATCTTGTGTTCTTAATTTTTTTTTATTTCTAAATTTAGATCGCTTTACATGCAACATTGCAAAACATCGTATTGTATAACGCCTACAAGCTTCAGTGCATAACACTTAAGGAACGTGATTCAGACGTTGCCGCCTTCTGTTTTAACCGTTTGTTTTTGAGAGATAATACAACCAGTTCCTGGGAGCCAAAAAATGCACAATTAGCATAAGTGTGCCACGCATCCTATAAATTATGTGATAAACGAAACAACCCTCACCTCACCCCCCCCCCCCCCTTCCTTCTAATACACTGGCTATTTAACCGCATTTTCGACAGTCCTTCCAGACGCACGTTCAGTTTCAAGATTAAACCAACAACCAGCGATGAGTCCAGTACATAATTATGTCCGCACAGCAACGCATTTACGATATTTTGGCCACAAGTGCGTATGCCATACAGGAAAGCGGCACCTGTTATACGCACACTTGACCATGGCAACACCCATGACACGAAAACTTCACCATGATAACACTCATGACGTCATCAGGAACACGTTTAAGCTCTCGACTACTTCATACCACGAGAACAGCAAGATAACAACATGACCAAGAGGAACAACACATACATAACTATCTTAATTGGGTGCCGCTTGCACCACGTTAATTGTGGCGGTTAGCGTCCCAAGGCTACAAAGTGACTATTTACAGAAGCTAAATTACTCTGACACAATACGCATATATAGTCCTTTTACGCGCAATTAAAAGCCGCATTTAGATAGCCTTCGCCAACGAATAAACCGGAAATACGTTGCAGTAGCAGAACATTGCAGCCTGAGCCACCGCGTATACTACCGCTGACTCGCAGTTGGTAGTGGGTGCTGAATGTCCAGATGCAGACAGCGGCGCCGAAGCGCACCATCTGTAGATGACAGGAAACACTTCAGCAGCACCACAATTACTTCCAAGTATCCGGACATCGCTTTTGATGCGATTTTGCGTCTGAGAACTCACTGCGCATCTACAAGTACAGCTCCTGGCACTACACTGGTGATGAGTATAGAGCCTACATGTGCGTGCCTCCGTGCCGGAGGCACGGAGGCGCGCACTTGTAGGCTCCCTGCTCATCACCATCACTCCCTACTCATCACCATCACCATTATCTAGGGACCTTAGTGGTGAGAAGTACGAGTCGACATCTATCGGAAGCGCCCGGCTGACGTAGTATGAGGGACACCCGGAGCGCTCCGCATATACCCTCGATGGCTAACGCTTAATAATGCGCCTGGCGGGCGCACTCAGGAATAACTTTGTACGTGATTTCCATGATGGCAAGATGAAAAAAGATTGCGCAATCAGGGACATCTTTGGGATGTGTGACTTAGAATACGCATGCGAGATATTTCCTGCTAATGGATAAGACGACCTGCCAGATGGTGACGCGTCGCTGGCGTTCTTTCCAAATTCAAATTCACTTAACAATTTGGGTTATCCTACCTCGAATGTCTCGATGACGCCACATGTATCGAGGACTTTTTTTCGGCTCACAGATTGCAGTCCTCTGTCTACCTATAAGTAAATCTTCAATTACCAGCTAGACATAGCCACTCTGCTAAGTGTTGGGCCACTATACTAAGGCAAACGTTGATAAGAAACGCGCCCGTTAGCAATCGAAATGTCATTCTCGTGACCTTCACACCAAACGGCGGTGGTGTATTTTAGTTGCGCACTCGAACTTCCGTGGCACCTCTCCGTCACAACAAGCCTTCCATATGCTGCGACCTCACAGTATAGTTTCAAACACTGTTGCGCTGTGCATATAGCTGCATGATATGCGAAATCTGCTAGCAAGGACAGGCCGTTACAGTTCAGAGGGCACGCAATACAGACATGTATCAAGGGAAACAATTAACCCAGCAGGTGGCCTCGGCAGATGCGAATGTCTGTTATTTAATAGTGCATGCTAGTTTGTATGATGACTGCGTAGATCGAAAGAGGGAGGATGAAGGAAATACGTACGGACAGGGTAGCTAAGCTTTGCTGACCTGCTCGAGTGGAGGGTAACGAAGAAAGAAAGAAAGAAAGAAAGAAAGAAAGAAAGAAAGAAAGAAAGAAAGAAAGAAAGAAAGAAAGAAAGAGAATATGCGTAGGTGATTTGCAGTTCATATGCACACGGTAGCGCAGTTGCATACGGCTATGGCACGCTGAGCAAGGATCGCTTGTCCTTGCCCGAAAACATAGGCATCAGTACATCATACACGAAGCTTGAGTAAACGAGAAAGAACTTACAAAAGCCGTCCTGTCCTCATACCGCCTCAAAAACCTCGCGACGAAGTTGTACAAGGTGCATTCCGGTATTTGGATATCAGGGTAGGGAGAGTGAACGATGCGGTCCCTCACTAGAGCCATATGTCTGCACGTTGAACAAAGAGCACGCTTCTACCTATACCTCTCCGTGCACAAGAGCTGGTACCGCGTGCTGCAGATATATGAGCAAGAAAGCCTACCGACCCCGTATTAGAAATCGAGCGAGGAGGAATACGAGAGGGACAGAGAAGTGGACACGAGGGCAGGTCGTCGTACAGAACTTTGACTTTATGGCTAAAGCCGTAGAAAAGCTGCACTTTTTCCGACTGCTGTAGTGTCAGGGACGGCTCTCTGTTTGTCACAGCGCGTTTTGTCCTAACAGACAAACATGCCAGAGAATACTATAGAAGCTTGAATGTGGACAGTTCGTTGCCAGTCGGTCTACAGGAAGGGAGCAAAACATTTTGCAGGGCGTTCCTCTGTGACAGCAGCCAATGTGATATGAGGTTTCCGCTATAAAGCCATCATATTGCACTATTCTCTCCCTGGTGGAAGGTACTGTACGCTTGGGAGATCACCCACCCTTGTGGGACCGCCCGACCTGAAATTAAGGTCACCCTCTTTACAGCCGCGTCGGTGGCGCAATGGTTGAGCGTCCGCTTCTGATGCGGTAGGTACCGGGTTCAAATCCCAGTGCCGGCCGACACCCACCCGGCTTAAAAACGAGTATAGGAGTACACTCGGTTTACGTGTACTTATCTCTAAAGGTACTTATCCCATAAGGACGTGGCAGGTCCCCTGGGCACACCTTGCCCATCACGGCCTGCGGCCATTAGTAACATTTAGCTTGCTAAGGAAAAAAATAACGCAATTTGGGACAGCCAAGAAAGGGCCATACTAACACACGCGACCACCGTAACGGTGCAAGGGTTAGCTATGTAACGCACGCGTAATGTACTCGTATATACTTCCTGTTCAGGGTTGGCATTGCCCAAGTCTGCGGATTCGCGTGTAATTTGCTTCAAAACGCTCTTTATGCGCCCATACGACCACTTTCATCGACGCGTAGATGTGCAGGTCACTGCGAAAGGTGTGCGCGTGGCAAGAACATGGCCAGCCGAAGCATAGCTGGATCACATTTCGCATATCAATGAAAAAGCTGGTTGTCTTCATTTCCTTTGTTGCCTCCACGAGTGATGCGACTAAAGCTTGTACATCACTACATCCTTTCTATAGTCTCCCTTTCATACTCGTTGTCGTTGCAGTCAATAACACGTCGCTGGAAGTCCGCGTATGTACCGGTGAACTAGACACTTGTCCTTTAAAATTTTTATGCTTTTTTTTTTTCTGAGCTGGCTCGTAAAATACGATTGTTTTATGTGCCATGTAGCAGCCGTCAGGAAACAGGATACCACCATATGAAATACAACAATGTGGCAAAGGACAGACTTCCTTTCACCCACCTTGCTTCCTACCCTTTTCCCCCACTAAAACATGCTGGGCAATCTTTCTACGCCGTCAATATATGTTCCTCGCGATTCGAGTCCGTGTATTTGTGTACCGAAGAGAAAATGCGCGACGCCGCCGGCATTCCCCAAAATTACAGGGGTCGTGCAGCGGTTCTTGGACCTCGTGGGAAAACAACGCCGATCAATTGTGGTCGTTTATGTACGAATATGAGCCAAATATTACTGCAGTACACGCATCACGGAGTTCGCAGCTTGGTTTAAAGGAGTACTGACACGAATTTTTGACATCCTCGTATTATTGCTGTAAATGAAAGCACTGGCGTTGAGAACCCCAAAAAGAATATCACGGTGCCTCGCAAGGCAATGAATATATTTTTAATACGCCTTCCTTAAAAGCCCACTTTCGGTTTCGATTTCGAGGGGGCGGTTTCCTAGTGACGTATCAACATAGTCGGACGACGTCAGAGTCACGTAGGGATAGAAATTCGTGATAGCGTCGCTGCAACTCTGTCGTCTGTGGTCAATTACACGTGGGGCACGCAAACAACGACAATTTCACGGTCGTCCAGTGACTTTGACAGCGATTTCGGCTATTTTTAATAGACTGTGCTCATACGTCATCGTATTGTCCATCGCGCTGGGGCTGGCTTGCAGTGCTGGGCGACGAAAACTTTAAAACCAAACTAAAATACTTTGTACGTGTTTCCTGGCTTCCGTGTGCGGAAGGCGTTAACAATACATGGCTAGAAAACGAAAAATGCACATTTTGAGCCGCCGCAAAATCGTGTCAGCTGTCCTTTAATATACAGCAACGAATGACGTCACTCCAGCGTATTCCGATTTCATTATCGTGAAAGATCTGCTGTGGACCCCACTTGTTTGTATTGAATTCAACGAATAAATAAAAGGCATATGTCTTAAAGTGCAATGGGAAAAAGTCAAACGCCATAGTAGGTGGCCCCAGTAACGCTATTTGTTTAAGAAAGGGCAGGCGCTCTGCGGCTGTACGTCGAAGCCAAACTGCCTATTCCCTGGTATGTGCAGTGCAATGACATGTGGCTGACATGTCTACAGAAGTCTTCACGACTGATAGGCCGGGTTTTATGGCCATGTTCAAAAGAAGTGTTGCAGGGCTCCCTTAACCAAATACATGGCCTACAGGACTTATGACACCATGCCTTTTAGCTGACCATTTCTGAAGTGCATGCAATAGCAAACTCAGGACATGTCAGTTCGAGCTACAGCACCAGACAATGAGGCATAAATAATAAGAGTCAGGCTATACTCGGTTTCAAATTCATACATCCGGTGCAATGCTGTGAAGACTATGGAAGTAGTCCATAAAGAAAAGGACAAGCTTATTCCTCCGACAAACGAACGACAAACAACATACCAACTCGCAATTTTGTTTCCCCAACAAGAGGAGCGTATTTTGGCAAGCTGATGAAAAATATATGACATAAGGATGCCAGCGAGGCACTTGTTTCTCGCTGACTGCAAGCGACGCACTCCTTTTTAGTCACGGAAATATGCAGTGCAAACAATAGTGCTACCTTTGACAGCGATGCACCTGATGCATGAAACAAGGCAATGCTGAACGGTATTATGGACAGGACCGAACGCTCGGTGCTGTTTGTTTCTTTGCCCAGTTTGTAGTTTCCTAGTGTTGATTATGCCTCGTGTCAGTGAGCCATGCATTCTGGAAACCATGTTGTATGTTCCAATAAACAGTACTTTCTTGAGTTTAATGTAGCAGAACCATGATATGATTATGAGAGACTCCTTAATGTAAAGCTCAGAAAACTTCAGCCACTTCTTGCACGCACGCCAACACCGCACAGTACAGAGGCACGTTCTGTTGCTGAGGTGTAATGATGAACCAGCCAACTTCCAAGATTTGTGCACCCCACTGATAACTAGAATTGGCACTTGGTGGATGAATTATAATTCATCCCATTTACAAGTGGCAAGCATGGTAACAAACGTCCTCAAGACGTTGCCGAGTGGCATTCCAAGTGAAGACCAACGTGTAGAGCTGCTCCTGTAAAAGCAGGACCAGGAAGACACACGAAAAATTGGAGAACAGTGGAACTCTTCAGCAAAACCATTTCCTGGGAACCCTGGAGCCTGCGTTATTGCATTAGAACTACCAATTTCATTGCCTAGTTTGATGCAACAGAGGGGGCATAAGCTACAACCACTCGTTACAGAAAATCACTACTTTTCTGCTCTGCACTGCCACAGAAAATGCTTGTTTTTATTTTGTCTTCAACGTATGCTATGCAGATGCTAGCTGCTTCTCAAGTCAGCCTTCTGATAGTGCACGTCACCTGCTCCCAATAAACTCTTGCGTTTGCAATAATCGATATGTTTTTCTTAAAGAAATGAGAGTTCCTAGTGTTTGTGGACATCCAACGATGAAAAATGTTGCTCACTATTTATAATTTAAAAACACAGATTAAGTGCAATCTGCTTGCAGCTGTGTACAGTTTTTGCCTTACTTTGTATGAAAAACTATGTATTTGCACCACCATAATCTTTTTAAGAACAATAACAAAGAGTGACAAACTCACACATAGAAAAGTAAGCTCTCGCAACTGGCTATCATCTCAGTTGACACTAACTCGACAACCGACCGTCAAGAGAGGAGCTAGGAAATTAATACTCAATGCACTTCTACAGAGTGCATGAAGGTAAGAAGCATATCAATAAAGGAAGACTTGCATGTCTTGGTTGGCAGCTTTAATAAAATGAATCTCATTTATTTCATTTATATATTAATAAGGCACCACTGCACAATCAGGCAAAGACCATGCAACATGGTTCAGTCACTGCACTGAAGGTTATGCAAACACCACGTCTGGCCAGCAGCACTAGGTTTCCAGGATTTCATCTGGACATTACAGAAGGGCCCCGTTCTGCAAACAGGAGAAAATAGATGCATTTTAGTGCCTCTTCCCAGGTGCCAACATCATAAACAGGGTGACATCACTACGACAGTCATACCGTTATGTAAAACTTGTTGCTGGGCGAGTTGGTTGACATCATGAGCACACATTTCATAGCAGCATGGAGAGAGAGAGAGAGAGAGAGAGAAAAAAAAAGAGACAGACTTAGAAGAAAGGAAGGGAGATTTATTCTGAAGCTGTAGTGCGTTCACACACACAAGTTGTCTACGAAGTGAAACTAATGTGCGCCTTTCATGAAGATTTTTTCGTTTCTGACAGCACCACGTTTTTTTCTGTGCCTGTTCTCCACAGGCCACAGTGCCCTACATTGTTCCTGGCTGCGAACTCACCGGTTTAGTCTACAAGAAAAGGATGTGCAAGTGTTACAAAAGGTTAAAATGGCCAAGCCAGTGGTTTTAAACCCATATGCAAACCATACATTGTCAAAATAGCCCAAGCAGCTGTTTCGCAATGGGTATGCTGCTGAAAGGAGCCCTCAGCCTCAATTTTCAATGCACGATTTATGCTGGACTGTAGCCGAGCTCGTTGATATGAGTGAATTAACTATCACTCTAATCAAAGGCGAAGCTCTGCAAGCTCCAGTTGCATCCCAATAGCCCAAAGGCTATGTTTCTCAAGCGAATGTGGCAAATGCAGAAAGCAAAACAAAACCAAAACTGAAACTGGCAAGCTGCTGAACTACTAGTGGAGCAACACAAACACTTGGAAGCTCCGCCTATGTAGCCTTCACTCTACTGCCAAGATTAGTTGTCGCTGAGTATAATAACAAAGTGCAGCGAGGTTAAACAGACATGAAAGCAAAACTACATCAGTTTACATCGACGAATCACTCCTTGAAGATCCTATTGTCATTATTACCCACATCATGAGTTGATCATGATGATTGTCTTAACAGGAGGTCAACAGGTCCTTGTTCGACTGCACAAGACTTGCTTTGCACGCTGAAAATTCATCTGAATAGCTGCTGACACTTTCTCTGGAAACATGCTATCCGGAATGATTACAAAACAGCTTTCCTTATCGGATAGTACTGGTCTAAGCTTATGCTCCACCCAACAATTAACTAATGGTCTCATAGGATCAGAAGCATTAACGTGATTATGTGAGTGTTTAATGCTAGCGATGCAGTCTGAAATACAGCAAGAGCGTTCTTCTTTTGAGGCAAACCTAGTGGTGGATTGAGCAAGCTTAGAATGTCAAGTGGCTTTAGATTATGCTAAAAACAGTAGTTGGGCCTAAGCCCGGATTTTGCTATTAGTATCGTTTATGATGGCATCCCCGAGAATCAGCATGCTAGTTGGCAGTGAATTAAAAGAAAGTGATTTCTCTTACTTTGTAGGAGCTCTGGAAGTTTTGCCCTCCACAAGAATTCTGCGTGTTGCTCGGCTAACCTCACCCAATTGGTGTACAAGTGATTCGTATGTCGAATGCCCCCAAGGTTGCGCAAAGGACTTCAAACCATTCCTTAACGTGGCCTTTTAAGCACTCTTTATTGTGGCATCGAGTTAGGTATAACCTAACCTGATGCCACAATATTGTGGAAGGTGTCCGACATATCCTCTTGGCATGTCCAGTGGAAGGTTGAAGAAAGCTGCACATCGTCTGAAATTCTAATGATACGATGCGATTACGATTAAACCACGACAAAGTTCTAGTGCGAAACATACAGATAGAAATAGAAACACAAAAATTAAACAAACTAAAGAAACAGGATTGTGCAGGTAAGTAGGAGAGCACGGAAAAGGGATCAGAGTACTAGAAATGAAGCTTAAAAGGACAAAAAGCTGAGCGAGTTGGTAAGGGTCCATTATTCATATTGTCTGCTGTTATGTTCATACCTGCATGGTTTTCTTTGCATAATGAACCTTACTAAGTCGCTCAGCTTTCTGTCCTTTTTAAGAGGAACATTTGTGATCCACAGTGTCTTTCAGTGTAATCTTATTTAAAAAAATCCTGCTCCTACATTTTGTGTTGAGCCACAAAGCACAAGAACCAAGTCCTTGCGAGCATTTGTATGGGTGTCACATTTCCTATCAAGGATATATAATTTTGAATGCTGAGCCAAGAGCGCACAACAATGTTTTGAGGGAGTACTCTGTTTCTCCGTAATTTTTCACAACACACTATGCTGTGAAAACACCAGCAATATACTACAACAATGGTACCTAGGGGGACCAACAAATTTAAAACTAATTAAGGGCAAACATATACTAATAATAACAAATAGGCATGCCAACAACCTCTCCTGTCCAATCCAAGTGAGGTGGGATGCAATCTTAAAAAAAGGCATTCCTAATGAACATTTGACAAAGCAGCCAGGGGCTAAGCAAAAGCAGTTTTACAAAGTTATTTGCTATGAAAAGACATGCATCCTAACTACAATTAAAGGATTTCTGACAGGCAATTTTTTCTTTGTAACATTTAAGTTTCAATGAATAGGTTCGTGTGAAGTCGTTGAAAACTGAATCGTAAGTGCTCTTACAATGTATAATCAATGCGAGCATCACCAATTACAATCGACGTTTGAAGTAACCTCAAACAACCTTCCCTATATCACAATAAGTAGTGGCCATCTGTAGTGGAGCACCCTAAGGTGTCCTTTGCTCACATTTCAGTGATACTGAGGCAGCCCTTTTTGAATCGGGGCTCCGTGTACAGGACGGAATGAAACAATGTGGATGCTACGGTACAGGACAGGGCGCAATACACCAGGCACACCCTCCAGCTGATGTTTCTACCACAGACCAACTACTATAATAAAGCGACATGCAACACAGCCACCAACTTCACAGTAATACTGGTGTCACACGGGCGCTTCGAAGGCCTTCGAACCAGCGGTCCATCGACTCAAAAGTCACGTTTGAGCTGCTACACAGGCGGTTTCGATGGCCTTCGAGTCGATAGTCTACCAAGCTCAATAGACTATCAACTCGACAGCAATCCAAACCGCCCATGTAGCAGCTAAAACATGATTTTCGAGTCGATGGACAGCTGGTTCAAAGGCCTTCGAAGCGCCCGTGTGACACCAGCACAACAGTGATGGAAGTGGATTTTGGCGAAGTTTTCCGTCTCCGAAGTTTTCCGTCTCCTAACAAGGAAATATGACTTGAAGCAGTCCTAGACCATTGCAGGAAGGTGTAAATTTGTGCGCAGAACTGCGAAAGAAGGAAAACTGTGTGTGTAACTGGTCTCCATTTGTGAACAGTGCCTCAGATGTCCACCCACTTAAAAAAAAAAAGTATAAGAAGCGAGGTTTTTGGTAAACATCACAACATGGTGGCTACCTTAGCAAATGTGCTTCGTCTCCGTGCCCCATGACTCGAACTTTCAACACAAAAGACTGCAATACATAAAACGTCTGTTTCTTAGTTTTTTAAAGAATACTTTTGCAAGCCCTTTAGGCCAACAACTATAATCACCATCTCTCGATTCTCTTACATTTGCACTCTGCGCTCGACATATCCCAGTCACTAAAGACATGCCTGCTATGACATGATATGGCTCTTTTGACAGCAAAGCTCTGAGCACTGAGTTCTCTAGAAAGGAAATGCAAGCAAGGCAAATGACAAATATTGTTGGACAAAAGTGCCACTGAAGTACTTGCTTTTTTTAGAGTGTATGCCATACTGTGCCCTTTCAGGTATTCATGCTCCATTGGCCTGATGTCTCACCACGTAACAACACAATTTATGCAGCAAACAAGGCCAACATAAAGGACAATTCCGGTGATTTTTCAGGATCCACTGATCTTAATGAAACTTTAAATATAAATCCTCCTGGGTACTGAAATAATATATGCCAAGCCAGGTGGCTGGAAGTCATTTAGTTTTCCTGAAGATGAATTTTAAGAATATTTAGCAGATTTCCATGCGGGCTATCCAATGTTTTTGGCATTTCCCTCAACACTGCCCACCTGAGCAGGCAGGCCATCAAGGGCAAAACGGCGATACTTCAGTGCTCAAATCGCTGCTGGCAGGTTAAGGAAAGCTGGCATGACTCAGCACATCGCCGGATGACCTCGGCACTGCCATTTTTCTGGCACCAGCTCCATATCTCTGATGGCGGGAAGGCTGTGATGTCATCGCATATGCTTCATGAAGCCTCTACCTGTTTCGGTTTCAGCTTGGACACACTGTTCAGTAGGTTATTTAAAATTTTTGGTGCATTTCTGAGCAAACTGAACCACCCTGGCTGCTACAGGCCAATCAGAACCATTGGAAAACATCCATATGAGAACATGGTGAAAAAAACTTCCTGAGTTGCCATTTAAATGAGGTGCTGCAAGGCGTAACCACCTTACATGCTACATGGACTATGTGGACAGATCAAGCACAGACTTGCTTCCAAATAGCTAAAAAAACGTTCTCGTGCAGCTATGCAAATGAACATGAGATGGTATACACTGTGCTGTGACAAGCACACCACTGTTACAATTGCATAACCATGTTTCACCATATAGTACAGCCATTTTTCAAGCCATTTGCATTGTCATGTGTGAATATTAAACACGAAATGTCACAGACGCTACTTCTCAGGCACATCAATCAAAGTGCACCAATGCTGTATGGTTAGTTTGTGCGAACCCATTGTGCTTGCTCGCAAAGCTTGGAGATTGCTACATGTTGTGAAGCAAGCAATGAAAGAGACAATTATGTGTGAAACACGGTCACTTTCTAATTGCTCATGTCACGCATTTCTTCGTTCCCATCGCTTAGTGCTGTAGCTTGTGAAACAAACGATAAAAGGCGACATCTGCAATGACTGAAGTCATCAGTAATAAAATACAGCACTATGCGCATCAATGTGGCATATGTCAGCACCACTTTGAACATCGCGCATTGTAATTTCAGGGCAGCAGATACCAAAGTCATCCAAAACTAGCTGGCATATAATCTCATTTTCTTCCGTCTCAAGAAGAAGCACAAGATATTCTTTTACGGAATGAACTTGCGATGCTGCTGCACATTTCTGCCCTGATTTCTTATTATGTGGTTGTACAAGTTTAGAAGAGTGATGGCTGAGAAAGGTACCAATGACATTGCTGACAGCGTCAAATGAAAAACTGCACACGAGCCCAATTAAAATGTAAGTCACACACCCGAGCAAGCACTACTAGCACAACACGTACAGGAATTCCGCAAGGATTAGCTTACACTTTTATAAAAGCAGATAAGCGAAACCAAAAGTAAGTGCAGAAGTGGTGGGACGAAGCACAGCGAAACAGGCAGGGTATGTTCGAAGTGAGCTAGGCAACTCACCAGATCACAATACGGAGGTTAAGAGCAAGGCGGCTTGCCTCCTTTCGTCCTCCTCTTCGTGTGAGCCCTGCCTCGGCATGGGGCATGTGGCTGAAAATGTGGGGGGCCACCCTTCACAACTAGACCGCAGTGGTGATGGCTGCCACAGAGCATTGGCTAGCAGCTCTAAGCAGCCAAGTTCAAAAGCTAGACAAGTTTGTATAAAGTGGGTATGGCAACTATCGGCCACCTGCTTGTACAAATGTTATTACTGCATTACAAACAAATTTCTATGAGGTGCTCCTATGTACGATTGTGATTACGTGAATCAGCGATGCCCATGCAATGCGCTCAGGGGTGTAAATACAGTAGACTCTCATTATTTCAAACTTGGAGTGATCTGAAGATTTGTTTGAGTTATCAGAAGTCCTCATAAATATGACTCAGGGCAACATACCACCTTTTTGTTACGAAACGTACATTTATTCAACAACATTGCAAGGGCAGTTCTTCCGCCTTTTCCTGCAAAACTGGTCCACTTAACGGCAGATTAGAGCTCCGTGCACGGTTTAGCCAGATAAGAAGTGCCTTTTCAAGCTCAGGGTGCCTGCATCCCCCTAAGCTTGTCCTCTGCTTTTATGATGGACGTCAGCGTGCTTTTAGATATTCCGTACTTCAGTGCTACTGCAGTCTTCCTGACTACAGTGTCAACCTATTCCATAGCACCAATTTCTCGTTCACGGAAAGAGTTCGGCACTTCCCCCGAGGCGAAGAGAAAAGGACACCGAAAATAAGTCACAGTGCTCGTGACCAGTGCATATAGTGCCTTCATTTCCAAGTGCAGTTTCCATTTCCCTGTACTACACTACAGTGAACATACACCAGCTTGGCCAATTGACTATGTTAGTTCTATGGGTAGTTCAGTTGCAAGGGTCGTCGCAAAAAGGTGCAGAGAAAAGGTCCTCCAGCATAGTATACTTTTGAACAGGTGACTGAATACAACTGCAAGAGTGCAAGTGTCCAATGCACAAAGAAGTTCTGTGAAGGGGCGATGCAAAATAAAAAGGTGTTACAATAATTCCTGCTTACTTGTTCGGATGAGCGTGGTTTGCTCCCTGTGTCAGCTGCTGGGGACTGCAGCTGCACAGGTTTCTCCTGCTGGCGATGTCCGGCATCATCAGAACCTCGCTCAGTGCCCTGGGCCTGTGTACAAATGTTGCACCTATTAGAAGATGGCTTGGAACTGGTGTGCCTCAGCGGCTACATTGTTTGGCTGTGAGCCCAAGACTGTGTGATCTCCACAGTGACAGTGACTCTAGGGAAAAATGCTGAGGTCAATTATGAAGCAGCTTGACCACCATAAACCTGATCTGCTTGCGCTTTCCCTTAATTGTAAAAGCAGATGCCTCCTGTCACCTACCACAGAATGGCAGTGGCTGAAACTCGCACTGTACCTCATTGCAGTTTGATTTCCAAGTTGTCTGCCCTCTGTATAAATTCACTGACACTGTCATGGCTGCACAACTTCTTGTCTTCACGTCAGCAATTTAGTGTGGTCAACAACATTTTGTCTAACCTTTGCAATGTGACGTTCACTGTCCCCCAGAAAAGCATGCTAGGCCCATTGCTCTTTCTAATATACAGTAGAACCTCGTTATAACGAACCCGGATATAACGAAACAATCGCAACAAGCAATCACATTCACTACGACTTATCTTGTGATCAGAAATATGATCTTCCACTGAAACCCAGTAATTTTCTATGTTACTGGATAGGAACACTAAGTCTAGCAATGACTGTGACCTAGACATTTGTCTCACATCCTCCCGAATAATTCGATTTAAATTTAAAGAAAGTTTATGTTTGGTAAATTGAAGTCTCCGGTCATAGTTACTCGTGTGTTCCTATTTACACTGCTGCACAAGAATGTGCTCAATCGGTCCAACAAGCCTGGGGAAGTCACGTTTGAGCAATTGTGATAATCATTCATTACACATATTCTAAATGCTGTGGCATTTGACACTACACTGGCTTTGTTTTGCTTCATCCAACAAGTCTTGTTCCCTGTTCAAATCAACACCATTTTTGCCGTTACGGTGCTGTAGCCAAAACCTACCATACCTCGAAGCATCTCATGTTGTCATGCTCAGTCACTGTGGTGAAATGGGCATCACAGCGGGCACTTCACTACAGTGGCCTAACATCACAGCCCTCTGAAAAGTCAATGAACTTTCTTAACGAAATTTTGTCATAAAAAACAAAGGGTTCTCCGATTCAATGGTTCTCCAGTTACACTGGAGAATCCTTTGTTCTGATGACAAAATTTTGGTAAGAAGGTTCAATGAGTGTTCAGAGGGATATGATCTTAGGCCACTGCAGTGAACTGGGCATTGTGATGCCCATTCAAGTTCCACTGGAGAACTTTATCAGCGGTGTTTGAAAGAAGGTATTATGGCCACTGTTGCGCTGAAGACCTGTAAGCTCTCCGCACGATGCAATACACACCACTTTGACAGTTGGCTCACCTGTTCAGGGTGCTGCTGCAGTCTGCCAACATTGGCAGCTACTGGCGCCTGATGATGTGGATGCTGTTGCATGCTGTTCTGAAGCAGGTGATGACCTGCATCACCCAAAGCCTGCCCTCCAACGCGGATCTGCGCACATGGTTCACAGTTCTAAAAAAGGCCATGATTACCTATACGGAGGGCCTGCTCACCTGCTCATTGGAGTGCTGGTGCTGCTTCTTGCCAACAAAATGTGCAGCTGACAGCTGTAGATGATGGTGCAGCAAATTTTTTTGGTGCAAGCCAGCACCATGACCAGCACCAAGCACCTGAATGGCATTATCAAAGCACTCAGAATCGGCCATGCAGGCTGAATGGATACAAGCTGACAATAATACAATGAGGACTGCCGTGCAAAATATAATAAAAGACAAGATCATCATGCACAGCGTACAGCGGAACCTTGTTAAACCATACGTGGCAGATACGTGAACAAAAAATTATGTGCTATACAATGCTATATGCCTTGCAGGACAACCAAGAAACCTGTCTATTTTGCGGATACAGTTCATGAGGAATCTGTTACTCCTGTTTGCCACTTTTGCAGCCCCACAGCGATGACTATAGTTTAGGAACTTGACAACCAAATGTGTCCACTAGCCCGTACCTTTCCAGCAAATACACACATTACACCCGGTGCTTGCATTCTTTTGGCAACTGATAGACACAGCATGACTTCCAGCTCAGCCTCGTCGCAGTCCTTAGAGTCCCCTCCACACTACTGCTTTGAGTGCCCCTACACCTTCACAGGAAACAATGTGCGTGGTTAAGTTGTACTGCATGTTAAATCCAACAAGCCAGCCCAGTAGCACTTTCTTTTTTGCTGCCCAAATGCCACAAACTGTAGTTGGCGGCAAGGTTTTCTACCATACCAACGCTGACCTTTTGCTACTCATTGGATGGCATTGCTTATCTCCGGTTTTTCTTTTGACGCTCAGCATGCAGTACTTACTCGCCTGTCTGACACTTTGTGTTCACATTACATTGCGTACATAGATCACCGTTTCAAAGTTCAGTCAATCCTGTCCTGACCAAGCTGCATCCGCACAGCACCGTTGCAATGTTTGGCACATGTGCAGTGTGGCTGGTGAACAAAACAGCTGCGCACATGCACACTTTCTCTTGCCAGCAACACGGGATCTCACAGGGAGTGTTGATCATTGATGGAAGAGCTGCTGTTTTAATCAGCAGGGCTCCTAATAGCAAACATCCACGACATGTTCTACTCAGGGGAGAGGGGGGGGGTGGGGGCAATCAGTAAAAACTTTTTTTTTTTTTTTTGCACTTTCACAACTTGCTATGGTAGATATGATATTTTTGATAGCAGTATACTATTGTTACTTTTCCTTCCTCTGTGCCTTACTTCCTCTGGGATTTCTCTCAACTACGTTTAATGACAAACTATGGCTTAAACACAGTTTAACGAGATTTCAATGCACATGCTTGCAACAAAGGAAGCTGGAACAAACAAAGGTGAATTAAAGCATGGGGGTTTTACATGCCTGGAAGACATTATGATTATGAGGCACATTGGGACACTACGTTGACTGCAGCAAAACACAGCAACAAGTGTCCACTTAACTTAATAGAACTCACTGCTGGGCTAGTTGGTGAATAGTGAAATAAATAACAGTGGCGCGACACAGGACAAGGACGAGACGAGACGTGAGAGCAGGTACAAGTGCACACTACCAAATGGTTTACTTTCGAAAGGACACACTATATACATAAATGTGCGCACATGCGCTGAAGGCAAAATCAAAAGTGATCCTGCAAAAAAGCTAACATAAAAGTGCACACATGCGTTTGTACCAGCTCCCTCGTCTCGTCCTTGTCCTGTGTTATGCCACTATTATTTATTTAACTATCCACTTAATTTGCTACAATAAAAACACTACATTAGGAACTCAAAGTACAAATATAAAATGTATACCACGAGGGAAAGAGAACTAGAAGGCATTGTCCCGCGATTCTGCTAGCCTCGGTGAGCAAGCCTCTTCTGCTGCCTTGTGTGCGATCCCTCTGAAGTAGGATTAGGCCTACATAGTTATCGGACCACTCGAAGTTGTTTGGACGTGGTAACATTTAGTTGCGCTTGACCGTACATTAATCTGTCCCTTGCCAATCAGGTGAATGGGACCTAGTATTTCCTCAGGATTCTCTCCTTCAAAATGTTTATGACTAGGCTTCAAGACTGTCAGGCGACACCATCTCCTAGAAGTTTTCTACACTCATAAGACCAGGACTACTTCAATACATTTGTCTGACCTACCTTCTGAAACAGCACAATTAGCCTCACGAGAAAAAGCCTCTGACAGTGTACAAAGCTCACACCACACAAGGGCGCCAACAAGTAATTCAGACATGCTCGGTAAGTCGGGTAGCTTTACAGTGCAACCAAAGACCTGCCCTATAGACCTGATGTGTAAAGACAACAGATACTGTGGCCGCTTCTTTGATCTGCATTGAAAAGTATGGACTCTGTCGGCGGTTGTCATGCAAACTGAATCGGCCACCGTTATTTCCTCTGGCACCTCAAAAAGACAACAAGTATAAAGAGCACATAAAAAACTGTGATTTTTGATGCCTAGTTTTGGTACAGGCACTACGCCTAATACTGATTTTGGAGGCGAGTCATATCATCATCACGACTACATTCTGTTCCAGCACCCAGTGCATGATCCATGACCATGAGTACGGTAGGTCGTATCCGCGATCACTGCTATTGCTTCAGCATTTTGCCTTCAGTGTGGAATAAATTTTGAAAGCAATAAAGACAGGACTCAAATTAATTCCAGACTATGAACCAACTTGCGCAGCAAAGCATTTTGTTACATGAAACAGCGCTTGTTTATTCAGTTTACGTTGCAAGAAATCTTTCCCATGACGTCAGCAATGGGACACGTCTAGTGGCATCAACAGCGAGTCCGCGCTGGTGACAATGGAGCACACATGTGACACCTTGAAAGCAGTTTCAACAGGCGCGATCACCAACTGCTTCTATTATTAAGACTAAATGGAAGCTCTAAAAACACAAACATAAAAGAGCAAACGAGGACAAGTGCAAACTCCCAATGCACTTGTCCTCATTTGCTCTCTTGTGTTTGTGAGTTTCTAGCACTTCCATTTAGTCTTAATTATGAGTAACACATTAGGCCAACAAGTTTTACTAGATTTGCTTCTATTATGCTGGATTTACCTTTGCCAATGAGCCTGATTTTGATACAAAGGAGCTTGAAATGCCGACTACCACGGGCCATAACGTAGACATCGACAACGACCAGCGAAGCTGGGACGTGGCGATTTCTGCCACCACTACATTATAAGACTATGCAAGCTTCGATGGCGTGATGTCACCATGTACAGAACTGAGCGATTATCTAATACTGATTCAACAAGTTCCCCAACTGTCAGAGCGGCTCCGACTTAGTTTATATGCCTTGTGCTTTGGAACCATCAATGGCTGCCACACACGGATCTGACATGAGCCTTTCCTGGCCCTGTATCATTGTGCACTGGCAAAAATAAAGGTGAGCTTGGTTCCACGTAAGAGGAAATGCATGTAGCAATGTACTGGCAATTTCTTCTTTTCCTGGGTCCTTAAAATGTAAATAAAATGAGTCTTTTTTGGGCTGCATTCGTTTCTTTGGACATTCGATAATTCCAACTTAATTACATTCACAGCAGAATCCAGATTACCATTTGTCAACTATAGACAATGTGGACAATATAAAACGTACAGCTGAATCCTACCCTTTTGCAGTGCAAATGGGGGCAAGTCATAGCAAAGGTAAGGGAACTCACCGGCTTTGGAGGCTGTACTGGCTTGTGAAGGCACTGGAAAGCTGCAGCTGCGGCACTGAACAGTTCCCCGTCACCTGAGGCCATGTGAGATGGGCCTATGGGTGGCGGTGCCATGGAAGGCGGGGCCATGGAAGGTGGGGTCACTGAAGGTGGGGCCATGGAAGGTAGGGCCATGGGAGGTGGTGCCACAGAAGGTGGGGCCATCGAAGGTGCAGTCATGGAAGGTGGGGCCATGGAAGGTGCAGTCATGGAAGGTGGGGTCATGGGAGGTGGCACCATGGAATGTGGGGCCGTGGGTGCACTTATGGGAGAGTTAATGGATGCAGTCATGGGAGGAGGGCCCATAGATGACATAGGTGACTGCGCAGCTGATGGAGGGAAACGTGATGACCAAAGCGGGGGTGGCAGCAACAGGGATGCCCCTTCGAGAGATGGCGCAGCTGACCGGACTGCGGCACATGTGCGCTGAAGCTCAACCATGCCTTGTGCCAAAAGGGGCATGTAGCGACTGCACAAGGACAGCCACTGGTCAAATGTTACCGTCGGCTCTGCATTAACTGATGACGGAGGCGGGGGAGGAGGAGTATGGTGAAGTGGTGGAGGCATGCCTCCAGAGGTGAGGCGGCCAGCATCTATGCTGCCCACGATGGTGATGCCATTGAGGAGCTTTGGGGGCACTGGTGGAGGTGGTGGTGAAGGCTTTATCTGCTGGCAGTGCTCAGCACCTCCCCCTCTTCCGGGTCCCCCCCAGCCTCGACGTGGAAAACGTGGCGCCCCTCGTCGGCTGTTGCCACCTCCTCTTCTTCGTGCCTCCTGGCGAGACTGCTCCAGGACTATGCGTAGCTGCTCCTCTTCCACTTTGCTGCATAGCATTCAAATGCCTTGAGAAATGGACTACACAGTTTTTAGGGGAGATGCTCCTCAAAAATGACTCTTTAATTCATGGCCTAGAACTATGGAATTTCTTCCACTAGTATGGTTTGTGATGCTGATTTCAAAACTGCAATTAGTTTTACTTTAACTGTAATGGTTCTTGAATCAGAACAGCCATGGTAACAAAACATAGGGTCTTTTATGCACACTTATTAGCTTATTAAAATTTTTCAGACAGCATCTCAATAAGGCCCGTCCTGCTGTACAGGCATGCAAAGTTTGCAGATCATTCTCAAAGCAGAATGTAAGATAGCTGCGACCTGTGCTGTGCATCACAGGCAAGTGACAATGCGATCCTCATTAACAAACCAAAACAAAGGCACGTGCCCATATAATCACGATCGTGCAGAGCTTTCATTAAGAGGGACTAAGGAAGAAATGAAGCGCTAGTTTTGCGCATTTCTTCCATGTTGTTTGTTTCTGCCAGTGCTGCATGATCAATAAGGTGAACCAAGAAGTAGGCTCACCTGGCAGCACCATCATCCAGGTGGCTCAGCTCGATTGCTTGTGCAAGCATGGCCGCCTCGTCCTGCACCGACAACGGCACTGCGTTCTGCTTCCAGCCTGGTGGCTCGGTCGTCTTCTTTGGGCTGTTGGCACGCCCTGGAAAACGAAAATTTTAGCTTCCCAAGCTAAAAAACAACTGTGATGCCAGGGCTATCAGAATTTCAATCCTTCACATTTCAAAGAAACAATTTTTCTTTGGATCAGTAGTTATATAACCTATCACTAAATGAAACATGAAGTGGTCAGGACAACAGGCTCAGTGTTTAACTACGCAAGGGCAACCTCTTATAGTTGGTGACTTCAATATGCATCATCGCGCTTGGGGCTACCATTAACAGGAGAATCGTTCCCCTAGAAAATACAAGTGGAGGTGCATCATTGTATTCCAATACAAGCTCCCAACATTGTCTCCAAAGAGGCTGGGCACTGAAAGAAGCCTTGAATAATCATGAATGCCCGAATTACCAGCTAGTGACTTTAAAATGAAAGCCTACTGCTTTAGAGCGAATATTTCTTATGCTCATGAGACCACCCTGCCTTAATATTATTAAAGTCAGCTTTCTTTCGTACTGCCCCAATAAATACCTATCTGAAAATTCTTGCGGTGCTCTCCCCACAAAAAAAAATCTTTGCAGGCTACACGTTGAACACGACATCAAGTTTCAATTTAATGAAATTTCAACATAATGAAGTAAATTCAATTTTAACAACTTCGTTACATCAAGGTTTAACTGTCTTTCAAGTAATGTTACCTATCATCAGAATGCCAAGTCTCAGAAAACCAGCGCCCGCTAATATGCAAGTGACTATAATCCTCATCATTAAACATTTTATGTCCACTGCAGAATCAAGGTCTCTCCAGATGATTTTCAATTTGCCCTGTAAGCTGGTCCACCTTATGGCTACGAAGCTTTTAATTTTATCACCCTATTTAACCTTTTGCCTCTCTATGCTGCCTTTCTTCCTCTCTTGGTATCCGTTCCATCATTCTCACTAAGAGTCAGTTATCTATCTTCCAATTTAAAGGGGTGCCGCTGCACTTGTTTTAACAGTCATAAAACGGTGCCAATCAGTCGTGGAGGCTCTAGTAAACATGTAATCCAATAATGTTGTACTGACTGCAGGCACCAAGGAATTTGCAATTTGGTTTCAGATACAGCGGGCAACTGGTTGCTCCTTTTTCAACAAATGATGTCACAGGTGCCGATGGCACCTGAAGCAGAACTAGCATTGGTGACGGCATGACCACGAAAACATCACCAGTTACTTGTTCATTTTGAGTTCAACAATTAAAAAAGAAAATCTGTGCATCTTTCACCAAAAAATGTCAAACAAGGCAGTTGGCACTCCTTGTGACATCATTTGTTGAAAGAAGTGCAGGCGATTTCCACCTGCATTTGAAACCAAGCTGAAGGCTGTGTGGTGCATTCAGCTCAATAACATTTGGCTGATATGTTCACAGGAGCATCTGCGACCAACTGGCACTGCGCTCTATGTTCAAAGTGTTGCAGGTCCCCTTTAAGTGTCCTTCTATGGTTCACTTTCTCTTCGTTTACATAAGGACATCAGCTACCCCTGTCTGTCCCCAGGTCCATTTTGCTCGCTTTTTGTCTTTTGACGTTACACCAGGGTTCTCCTTACAGCGGGCAGTTGCGGACTTCCTGCCCACTGCTCTAAACCCCTCCTTACAGATCTCATTTACTGCCCAGTCTGTGAATGACTCCACTGAAATTTTAATACGCGCTCGGGGAACCAAAAAATGGTAACTGTGCAGTTGCGATGCTAATGGGCCAAGGCAGGAGGCCTTGTGGTGTCAAATATTGCCAACACTAGTGCGAGCACTCGAACACAGGTGTCAGTGCCGCCGTTTTCTGTCTGTGAACCTCCTTTTGGAGTCTATGCTCATGCACTACAGTCAAACCCATTCATAACAAACTCGAAAGTGACGCGAAAGGTGGTCGTTATATGAGTAGTTCGTTGTATATGGACTTGTCCCCAAAAGTGCGAAAATTAGCGACCATGGCTTTTTCCTTCGCCCAGTTTTATTACAAAGCGCTAACAACCCCTCGGGTGCTAAGCTAAGCCTTTTCGCTTCGTGAAGCGGCGCCCATTGCGTGCTTATGAGTGGACTAAACAGCAATTGTAACGAATAGTATCTGATGCTTCCGGGAGAGTGCATAGTCGCCAAAAAAGAAAGGGGGGGGGGGAATCGTTCTTAAAGCGCCACCTGCCGTAGTAGCTTTTTGCTTTTATTTGCTACGCATCAGCCGCGCCAGGCTGAGCGCACTGGGAACTGTGTCGCTAATTCTACTGGAGCGCACACGGTGTTCGAAAGGTTGAAGGTCATCACGTACGATTCTATATATCGGCAATTGCTCAAAGGAAGTGTTGATGAGCCGCGATCTCTCGAAAGCAGCTTATAACCGCTGGCGCTTTGTGCAGCGTGCTCCCGCCGGCTGGGATTGTGTAGAGATAGGAAGCTGCAATAGCAATGCTACGCTTGAGCGACAGTGGGAACCAACTGGCCTCCGGAACATTTGTGGCTCCTTGTACGCGCTTCGACACACAGGCCGCTATAGACCCTTTTCATAAACTGTAAAGCTAGCTTCCCTGCAATGAAACTTGCCCTACTAATGGCGACAGCTGCCTTTATTTAAATGCTGTCAAAATTCAAGTTGCACATGCTGCGACCAGTTTTTTGGGGATGTTTGTATCAGAAAGGCTGCGTCGACATTTTACATGCCCTATCGCACGCAAATTGCGCTTGCACACGTTGTTTGCCGGATTGCCAATGCCGCCATTAGTAGGGCAAGCTGCATTGCAGGAAAGCTAGCCTGCAGTTTATGAAAAGGGTCTATAATCCCTGTCAAATTGTCTGTGCTTACTCACATCTAAGGTGCACTTATTTTTCTTCCCCACCCCCCGACGGAAGCATAGTGTAGAAACCGAAACCATATACGCGGCGCTGGCACCAGTCAATGCCGTCCGTGCTCTCATGCTAATGGTGATTGGCAAAATGGTGGCGAATCACCTTTGAAGCAAGTTCACGTTGGTCCGTTTCATGCTCGTCTGTGGCCCATGTATGCTCCGAACTAAGTACAAATGGCGGTGCGGCACTGTTTTTATGAAGCTAATGTACAAATAAAAGTTCCTTGCGCATTGAAGATAGCTGTGTCGCATCTTCATGCGCTCGAAGCCAGTGACGAGAGTAATGCGAACAGTCTACAGCTGGATGTTTCCACGAGCGAAAACGGGAAAATAACCAGACCTCTTAGACAAGCTTCTTGCCTTAATAAACTCTGCATTATCAAACTTTTCAAGGTAGCAGCACTTAACTGGGGCGCGATCACGAGCCATATGCGCGAGCACGAGCCGCCCTCGTGCTTTGAAGGCCAGTTAATTTTTTTTTTTTCAGTTCGTACACGCCATATTTTTATCGCGATCACGTCTGAAATATTGATTGTAAAAGTACGACCCTAAGAATTGTGTTCGCTATACCTGGACGCAGTTTCAATGAGTGGCATAGGCAAATCATAAGTGCATCGAAATATGGTCATTATAACCGACAGATCATTATATCCGGGATTGTTATAAGCGGTTTCGACTGTACATGCAACAGACACATGTCACAGCTAACAGAATTGCACAACCTGTTAAGAGGTTCCATTTTTCAAATGTTACAGTGCAACAATTCTGCATATTTGACTACAGAAATTTTATGATAATTATTTGTCACACCAATACGAAGTTCTTAAACATCTTAACCTCTGCACCCCCTCCCCCCTTTCATCTCTTCCTGACGCTCCACTCCCAAAATCTTCTAAAAAATTTCTGGGGAGAACTCTGTATTACACCGATCATATTTCATCCCACTGCACGCTGTGTGGCTAGTTTAGTGCCCTTTTTTTCTTCATGTTTCCACACCATACGTTAGCACCAGGAAACAGTGGTTGCCCACTTTCCGCCTCAAGGACCGACAACAGTGAGTTCCTGATGATGATTTGGGAGTGTCAGCCATATGTGCCGCAGGCCATCCTTGTTCTTCAGAGAATTTGCTTTTCATGAGTAGGCTCCCTATTAGCAATTGTCCTAAATTATGTACCCTGGCACAAACCCAAAGGCTGGTTGTTCATTTCAAATTTGTGTTCTTCAGCCAGGCTACTGAGCGTTTTGTTTTTGTTTTTTCCTAATGTAAATTTGGTCCTAGTTTATAATTCTTCAGGTTAGGTCACCAATGACTGCAGTAGCTAAATGCAATGAAATGGGCATGTTTGTATGCACTCTCACCTTGTTCGCTGGGTGTCTGCGATGTATGATGGACATGGTTCTCTCTACCATGCTGCACGTGGTTCTCTCTGCCCTGCTGCACGTAGTTATCTCTGCCCTGTTGCCGCTGGTTATCTCTACCCTGTTGCCGATGCTCCTGGCTCGAGCGGCCACCTTGCAGGAAACAAACAACCACAATAAAATTTCAAAAAGAAGTCGAATTGCTTGAGATATGACACAACTGTGCCTGCAAACTACAGAATTACTTAGGATGCAAGTATCGGGAACAGTTTTTGAACGCGTATTCCCCTATGACCAAAAGAACAATCCCCACGAGCCAACCATGACATCCATGCAATGATGTACCAGTACTCACATCAACAGCACCATTGAAGCAACCTTTACAGAACTTTTAGAAAAAATTTCAGCACAAGAGGCATATTCATAATTGGGAAGATAGAATGCTTACATTTCAGTCTGTTCATGTAACAATGGCCTAGTCACCTCGGCATACAGTGCGCAGAGGCACAGTTTTCTTGAGCTAGGGAATGGAAAAGCTAGGCTTGGCTCCTTGTGACATAAGCACTGTCATGCATAAAATACAAGCCCCAAATGTAAAGCTAGAACTTTGTCTTTATTTGAACCATCTGAAGCATTTACTGGGCGAATATGCAGTGTAGAGAAGTGAAATTGTGAATTAAAAAGAAATGTATTCAGTCCAACCCACTTACAGTAAAACCTTGTTATAACAAAGTTGGAGGGGGAGCTGTAATTACTTCGTTATAATGACTAGTTCGTTATAGCCATTATCCATGTTATCTGTGGGAATTTCAAGGGGAAATGCGATTGCTTCGTTATATCCAATAATTCGTTATATCCGGGTTCCTTACAACGAGGTTTTACTGTATAACAATACTCAAGTGCCATGAAAAATTATGTTGCTGTAACTGAGGATCGTTATAATAGGGCTGCATGAAAAAAAGCTGAATAAAGAGACCCCAGAGCTGTTGTGCGTGTCTGAAGAGAGGAAGCAATGGCTGAAAGCCCCCCCCCCCCCCGCCCCTGCATTTGTATGGTTCACAACATGACAAAGAGCACAATATCATATTTAAGTCCACTGCAGGACTAAGGCCTCTCCCAAAGATTTCCAATCCACCCTATCCTGAGCGAGCTGGTTCCACTTTATGCCTGCAAACTTTTTAATTTCATTGCTCTATCTAGCCTTTTGCCTGCCTCTGTAGCGCTTTCCCTCTCTTGGTATCCACTCCGTCGCTCTTACCGTCCATCTGTTACCTTTCCTCCTCATGACATGTCCTGCCCAGGTCCACTTCTTTCGTTTAATTGATATCATAATATCACAACAACCGCCAAACACTCTGAACCGACTCAAAGCAGCACCAAAAAGACCCCTCCCCCTCTTCCAACCTCCCTGCAGCAGTGTTGTTTATAATTACTGCCCTTTAATAAAGTACCCAGAGGAGATGGCATTGAGGCACTTCTGGGTAAGTTAGCTGAAGTTTCCCCAAGGCCATCTTTGGAACCACTGTCCTCTATTAAAAGAGGTCGTGAAAAGAATATGGAGTTGCCTGGTTGTAAATTTATTTGCTTCATAAAGCACTCCACAAGCTGATCCTGACATATTTCGGTGCAACATTCCGTGCACATCTAATAATGCCCATTTGAAATCCGAGCGTTCTTGCGGTCCCAAAATGACCATGCGACACCAAAGGCCAGCACAGGTACTTTTCACTGATGTTTAAGTGGCTTCAACTTAAAGGAGTACTGACACGAATTTTTGACATTCTCGTATTATCGCTGTAAATGAAAGCACTGGCGTGGAGAACCCCCCAAAAAAGGTATCATGGTGCCTCGCAAGGCAATGAATATATTTTTAATACGGCTTCCTTAAAAGCCCACTTTCTGTTTTGATTTCGAAGGGGGCAGTTTCCTAGTGACGTATGAACATAGTCGGACATACGTCTAAGCTACGTAGGGGCAGCAATCCGTGATAATGTCACTGCAACTCTGTCGTCTGTGGTCTATTACATGTGGGGCACGCAAAAAACGACAACTTCACAGTCGTCCTGCGACTCTGACAGCGATTTCGGCGATTTTTAATAGACTGTGCTCATACGTCATCGTAGTGTCCATTGTGCTGGGGCTGGCTTGCAGTGCTGGGCGACGAAAACTTTAACACCAAACTAAAATATTTTGTACGTGTTTCCTGGCTTTCGTGTGCGGAGAGCGTTAACAACATATGGCTAGAAAATGAAAAATGTACATTTTGAGCGGCCGCAAAATCGTGTCAGTACTCCTTTAAGACATTTAAAAACATTAAGACATTGTAAATTTTCATTTGCTCTAAAATAATAGATTTATATGAAAGCTAGGTAGTAAAGTAAGAAAATAGTTGGACCCTATGTGGTGTCGCCGTTTGGATACAGGGATGGAGCATGCTTTGTTTTCCCACTCCCTTCGAGGGGACGCAAACCTTGGAGGCCATGGTGGCAACCAACATGACAATAGCTTCAGAGTTGAAGGGAACGCATGCTGGGAAACTGAAACAGTGTCTTTGACTGCTCTAAATCAACCCACACGATAGGCCTGGTTGTGCTTAATGCACGTAACCTAGCTGCACAGCACATTGGTTTGCATGATGTGCAAGTAATGCGAACCTGCAAATAACTTTTGTTCACCGAGCGCTTACTTACATTAAACTATGGCGATTCAGCGGTCAACAACAGAGCCAACATGAGCGGTCAACAGGCAAAACGGCAGCCATAACATTGTAAATATGGCAGCGCCATGCAAGCATTCTTCAGCCTTAGTTTGCAAATTTTAAATGGACAGAAGGTGCAGCTGAGCACATTTCCTAACTTAGTTGGAGTCACGAGCAGGCGAAACGGTCTGGGAAATTTAAGTTAAGCCTAAGCATGTTCAGGGTGTAGTGGCAATCCTGGACATTATGCTTAATGTGCATGACTAAGAGACTCAGCATAGATATGAGGGAGAAATGCAATGATGAGCTGTTCTGCGTGCAGTGGTGGGAAATGTGTATGCTCAAATTAACCCGTAAATGCTGCTGAATGCTGGTGTAGCTGGGCGTCTTCGAGATTGCATCGGCGATGTGGCTAAGTTGGGTTGCGGCAAGTCAGCCAAGCCAAGCCGGCACATCAAGAATTATTGGTCTATGCATTGTGCGCGTTGTGGCATCATTATGGGCAGGACCCGCATGTCACATTCTGGGCAGAACTTGCAAGATCGTCGCGTACCGCTCATTCACGATGAATGTCTTTTCGGTGGTGACTGTTCGACAACATCACCATTTTTCCAATTTCGCAGGACTGCAAGCAGACCATGCGATAAAGGGGCCCTCTGGCACATTTTTGTACCCATTTTTCACATCGACTGAAGTCAGAAGAATTGCGTAGACTGAAGGATGGACAGAGAAATGCTACAAAAATGACAGCAATAAGAGCAGGCAGTGCAAAAGTTATTAAAGAGACAAAGTTCAAAATACGAGCACAAAAATTCGGACCCTTAAGTTTCATGAGGTCACATGACCGCATTTCACTCTCCACGTGTAATATAGCATACAGCCAATGGAATTGTAGTTGTTTTGTGGGGTTTTATGTCCTAAAACCAGTTCTGATTATGACAGATGCCGTAGTGGAGGGGTCCGGAAATTTCGACCACCTGGGGTTCTTTAACGTGCACTGACATCGTACAGCACACGGGCCTCAACATTTCGCCTCCATCGAAATGCAGCTGCGGCGGCCGGGATTCGATCTCGCGACCCTCGGATAAGCAGCCGAGTACCTTAGCCACTAGACCACCGTGGCGGGGCAACCAATGGAATAGACTTGAAGCATCTACATAGGGGAAGCTTGTACACCATGGTTGCCTGTGTACGTCATGTTTGCTCCAGTGTAACCATGATGCCGTTGCCATGTTGAAAAACAACATGGAGCGTGAGCTTGCCGCATTGTCAGTTATGGGCTTTTCTCACCGCTCCGACTTGTCAGAGTCTGTCAGAGTTAAAGCGGGCGCCTCTGCTTCAAACCGAGCCTTTACGCGTCGTTGAGTATAACGACACTCTAAGGCAAGTGCCATTGCCTCTGAACTCGCCGTCAAGCCTATCGAGAGGGGCTGGTGAACATACAGCATAAGACCATATTGCACAACATTTCTTCGCATGTTGTTGAGCTAAATGCGTAGACATGGAAGCGTGGAAGTGGGAAAAGAGAATTTAACGTGTCCGGCCAACGCCTCTCAAATAAATTGTCTGGTGAGCCGCAATACGCAAAGAACTTTGTGTAAAGCGAAATACCAGGTGTAAACAACGCATGCGCAAGCATGAGTGACCATCCGGAGCATATGCTATCCGCTTCGAATCCTTCGATTAGTCGTCTCATGCTCTGTAGCTCTCGAGTTGCTAATTGACGGTTGCAGTTGCTTTAGCTTTGTGTCATGAAGCTTTGACAGTAAAGCATCCATGACAATTCGACACTGTTTCTGAGCACGACACTCAAATTGTCCAGGCTGTAGGCTTAGCAAGTAGCTGTGAGAATCTCGGAGAACATAGATCACACAGTTTTGCTTCTTCTGTTTATCACCCATAGCTGGTGCCACTTGACTGTGACAAACAACGCTAAACACTATCCGGTACGCCTTTCTATATGCTGGTTTACAACCCAAGCTAAAATTCCCTTATTGTGTTGCGCGCGACAACACACTTCGAAAGAACAGCATAGTTCAGCGCTTCAGCGAGTCGCAAACATACATAAGAGAGATGAAGGAAAGAGAAATTCCTTTCGTATGGACATACGATTTGCGTAAGCAAGAGGCAAGAGGCGAAACGAGAGCCAGCACCTTTATCGCATTTTATAGTTTTGGTGATCTTTCTGCTACGACTGCATCTTTTTGCTGTTCAATAAAAACCTAAGCGAGAGAAGAGTAAGAACGAATACATATTACTTTGTTTACTGATTTAGCGCTGCAAACACTTCTAATGTTACTTTCATCCAATTGCTCACACATTAAATCGTCATTTCTGCCACAAAGAGTTCTGGCGAGCGCCCCTACACGCTGATACAGTCAGCAGCCATATAATGATTTCATTGAACGATTAAAATATTAAACCAACTTATGTGGGTGGTTTGACGCTTATAAAAAATATCCTCAGCCATCTGTCTATACGACCCGTGCAAAGAAACAGGTGTGAAAAAAGTGGGCCCCTTTTAATCGAAGTGAAAGACCAATGCATTGGAACAAAAAGCAGCCACCATAAAGGTTATTGTGATGGGTGCCAAGTCACATGGTATGAAAGGTGCAGTTCTTATTATCTGTTTCTATTTAAAACAAAGATTTCATTGCATGCGTGTCTCTAACCGTTACCGTGGGTTGCAATGCCGTCTTTATTGTGCAATAAAATGACTTGCTAACCCTGAAAATGTTCTTGTAAATTCGTCGCTGCATAATAAACGCACCTTGCAACTTTGCTTCTGTTTTTTGGGAAAGAAAGAGTGTTCATTTTTTGAGTAAGTATGGTATTAGAAGACTTTGAAAACTGGCTTGTTCAATTTGGTTCAAAAATTCACTATTCGCACACCCCTACGCGATACAAGCTAGTTCATAGCAGCCACTTTCAGAACACGTATTTATGTGCACAGTGTGTTTATGTGCACAGTGTGCAACCTATGCAAACGTATAAGTTGTCCCAACTGATGCAGTCACGCTTGAGTTCTCTTGCATGCACCGTGAATGCTGTACTTGAGATACCAAACATGAGACATTCACACGTGGGCACCGTGGTCGAGATATGCCAGACAACCACTAAGCGAACCCATCGAGGTATCCAAAGAAAATTTCACCAATGAAAAAAAGGCCCACCTTGTTGAGAGTGTTGTTCCCTGCGATTAATGGGCCTGCCACGGTTACCGCGGTGCACACACGGCGGCCTAGAACGATTGCTGCCCCTGCCCTTAATCCCCACTGATCCCCTGTTCGCTCCAGGGCGTGTAGAGTTTGTGGAACATGTGGCAGAAGAAGTTGTGCATGTGGAATGTGATGATGAGGTTGTAGAACACGTCGTGGTGGTAGATGGCGTTGAGCCGACTGTGGTGGTACTTGTTGCTGGTGGATCAGGCTGCGCCGGCAACAGGGGAGGCACTTCACCGTTGAACAGAAGGTGTTCCTCCTCCAGGGCAAGTTCCTGCGAGAGTGCGACGCCATGTTACAAGTGCACAAGAAACTCGGGTCAAGTTGTCAGTCAGCCGACTGATTCATCGATCATTCATTCAAAGAACCTTGTGTTCATCAAAAGCAAAAAAAGAAAACATTTAAAGCTAAAAAAGAAAAGGTTACAGAGTAAAGCTGCTCAATGATAGCTTGACAAAGTGCCAGACTATGACTGTTGCAGAACAGTTGGGGTGTGTTTAACTTCGTTGCTTCGTTTTTACTCTTCAGATCTAGTGATACCCTGTTTTTTCATCACCTTTCATCACGAACGAGGCACTCGTTCGTGATGAAAGGTGATGAAACAACAGGGTATCACTAGATCTGAAGAGTAAAAACGAAGCAACGAAGTTAAACACACCCCAACTGTTCTGCAACAGTCATAGATCAGTGCTGTAGAGCACTCACTACAGGCATGTATGTGTAAGTTTTACAAGTTTGTTTGATCACTGAACTTGAAAAGGCACGTCTATCGCAGAAGAAGCCTTGCTGATGAATGCAGTACAACAAGCTTGAATTAGCTAACTGTTTTTTATTGGGAGATGTCTGCAGTGTGCAACTGCTCTACTACCCACACCATAGAGCTAGTTAAGAGACAAAACCAGTGTATAAGACTTTCTTGGATTACTGCATAGCAATGACTAAAATTCACGGCCACATAGCAGAACTTGTATGAGGCTGCTCTGTCATAACAATGACTCGCAAGACTTCTGTTTAACCAATACATAATGGCGACTGCTGTACAGGGTGTTGCTAGGGCCATTACACTGAAACTGCATGCAGTATAACAAAACTGCATGCAGTATCACAAATGTTGTCACAGACAATAAAACTGCTGTGACGACCTGCTCCCATGAAGGTCTTGCCACCAGTAAATAGGTGTAGAGATAATACAATTTCCAGAGGAAGCCTTTTGGAGCCTTACATAATAACTTACAAGACTGCAGGGCCGAGCAAAAATGCAACATCGCCCAAGTGCACAAGGCAGTGACAAAACTAAATCCTAAATTATTCACAAGCATGCACTGTATTTGATTACCTCAGTGTATTTCTCAGTGTTAAGAAAGAACTGTCATGTGGTGCAGACCACGAATTTTTTGGTAGTGGCGACTGAGTTTGCGCGTGACAGCAAAGGCTGCGGCATCCAATAATAAAGGCTGCGTTTTGGAGCAGTGGTTGAGGAGTTTCTCTCGTTTGTAGTGTGGATGCAGCAACTTGAAACAAAATACGGCAGATCTGCCATTATACGAATAATAGCGAGGCATGGATGACATGCTCGCTATTTGAAGAGCCCTTGAGGTACACGGACACGAAGACGGGCTGTCAAAACAGGCGAGCCATTATCTTCCTAAATAACTGCTCGGCACACCCCAAGGACGCAACGTCCCTGCGGAACGTCTAGGTTGTGTTTCTTCCGGCGAACACCACACACCATCTTCAGCCCTTGGATGCCGGAATAATTAAAAATGTTAAGCATTTCTACCCGAAATGCATTGTGAAGTGTCCTTTGGCAAGCGTGGAGTGTGGGTAGCAGCCGACTGGCATCGCAATTTTGGGTGCCATGCATTATTTAGCACTGACATGGAGTGCTGCGACTGCCGTCACTGTTGAAAACTGCTTCAGGAAGTGTTCCAAGTGGGCGCGGTGATGATGCAGCAGAAGCTGTTGAAGCGTGTGCCTTAACAAAGTGCGAGGAACTGGACGTGGATCCCCCACTGAGACTGTTGGCGCTAACGGGATTGCATACAGTGATTACGCTAGCGTGAATGACGCAGTTGTCACTTCAGCAGTTCTGTCGAAGATATCGAAGATATCGCCGTGGAGAGTGCCGATGCGTGCCGCCAGAGTCAACCTCTTCATCAGCAGTAGCAGCTTTGGATTTATTGAGAAGATACACGCGTGATGATGACGATAGCCACGTGGTGCTACAAATGCCTGAGAAGCTCCTTGTATTGCTTGGAGACGAGAAAATGTGCCAAGCAACACTGCACGATTTTTTCAAGTGCAGGTGAAATAAAATTCTGCACATGCTCTTATTTCCTTTCCAGTTTCTCGGCTCTTGCATTTCGTGGTTCTTAGTTTTCTTTTCACTGTACCAAGAAAAACGTATCAGTAGGGTTGTACTGTAACATATTTTGACCCTTAATCGCAAACTTTAAGTAATTCAAGCAATAAAATTCCAATGAGAACTGAATCAAATAGGAAGCACTAAAAAAAAAAACTAATTGAAAATTCAAATATTTGCACTTTCCTAGCTTTTACTGGTTCTGAGAACTGCAGTCACGTCACAGACAGCCTTGAACAAGTGCCAGAGAACGGTTTCTCATATAACAATCTAAATTATTGATTTTACCTACCGTATTTACACGATTATAGGTCGACCAATCTTTCTTTCTCTTTTTTTTTTCCAAATTTGGCAATCCGATGTTGGAGGGGTCGACTTAGAATTGAAACTGAGCTGTGTGCCGCTAGTAACGGCAAGAGCACAGTGTATTAATTCACCATATTGACAATTTACCATTTTGACAATAAAGGTGATGCCGACTTTGGAAGCTGGTGCTCCTGATCTGTGCCCAGCGGCCACTGTACCTAGTGACAAACCTGTGAGCATCACGTTCGGAAGCGTGCTGAACAACGTGGCTACGTTAACGGCGTGAAATGAATCAAGGGATGCGTTAATACTCATTTTATTTATTAGAGACTGACAAAACACCTTCTCGAATAGAGATAACATACTCGTGAATAAAAAGAAATTGCGAGCAATTGCTTCCATTAGCCGCCATGTTTTCTTTTGGCATCCCACAGTGCAGCGGTGGCCACTGCCAGTTGCTTCGATGGTTGTCACCTCGCAGCAAATGTTCTCATAATTGCGAATCAAGTTTCCCGCTCAACCCACTGCGCATGGTTATTCCGCATGCTTATACCAAAAGCTTTTCTTTTTTTCTACATTTATTGCGCACACCACGACTGCATGGCTCTTGTGGGAGCGTCGATCATTGATGGAAGAGCTACCGTATGAAGGGTACAATTGGTAGTTGACTGAGCAGTTTCTTTTCATGATATGATTCTTTAGGCAGCTGCGTCTCCACTTGTTCTGTCACTTCTGTTGTGCTGAACCATCGTGCCTGTCATGAGTGCCCAGGGTGCGAAAAACACTCCTGACGCTCGTTCACAGCAGCTTTCAAACATGCTGCTGCCTTCCATGCCGAGAAAAATTACAACTGCACAGCAGGTCTCAAGTTTGTAACAAGTGAACGTGCGATGCGGCAGTGGCAAGTTCAGCGTGAGAAAACTCTCACATGCCACTCCAAGCAGCGTGGTTTTCACGGGCCAAAGTATGGATGCTTTCCAGACCTGGAGACGAGGCTTGCAACATACATGAGTGATCTAAGTGACTGATCGCTGTTGGTCACGTGTGAAACGATCACACAACAAGCCCATGTCTATGCTTCTGGAGTAAGGGTACCAAGGGCTCAGTTCAAAGCTAGGAGGGCTTGGGCATATAAATTTATGAATAGGGCTGGCTCCTCTCTATGTCGATGCACAAGCGTGCGGCAAAGGTTGCTGGCCACGTATGAGGAGAAGATCATCGCCTTCCACAGACACCTACTGAAGCTCCGTGACGACCAATGATGTGTGCTTGGACATATTGGCAATGCCAACCAAACTCCTGTACATTTCGACATGACCAGCGATACGACAGTGAGTGTGAAGGGCGCACACAATGTGAATCTACTCATAACAGTCAAGAAAAGGCTGTTTTACTGTGATAATGTCATTCTTGGTCTAAGTGAAACTCGTAAGTATAAAGGAATTAAGCCAACCATAAAATAAATAAAAAGGGGACAACTCTCAAAGGGTAATTGGTAAGTAAGCCAATTGTATATAAAAAATTGATTGGAAGGCAAGCAGGCAGCATGAGTACAATGTGCACGTGTGAAGTTATTGTTGTAACCTCCACCAATTTGCCTGATTGTGAGGGTTAGCTGGCATATTCTTCTTGTGTGGCATTGACCTTTGCGGGCAGTAAAGGTTCTTGGGTTCTTGACGATGCTCTTGAATGCTGAGGGTGACTTTGGAAGTCTGGAAGTTGAACCTGTTGACCTGATTAATGAAGAAAATGAAGAATTTTCCATTGAGGTAGGTGAAGTAGTTTGATGAAAGGGAGGAATCAATGAGCTTCTCGTTTGGGATCAGGAATTCGGGTAGTTATAGTCGTTGAAGGTTTGTTAGTCATGAAGAGTGAGAGTGATAAGTTGATGACATGGCGGATGATGCAATTATTAATATGTTAGAGGAGATGTGGACATGCATTGTTTTTCATTGTGTTTCGTGACGATGTTTTGTTGGGAGAATTGTATCAGAGGCTTGTATCGGTGGGTTAAGGGGAGACACGGGTCTGGCAGGCCAAAAAACTTCCGAAAAATCGATTTTTTGAAATATTTTTTTTCGTAATTAATAACGTCTAGAGATGCTGTTCCTGAAGTATTATACCCATGTAATGCGTATTTATCGAGTTATTGCGTCCCAAAGTCAGTTTACTGGCCATTTTCGCTCGTGAAACCACCTAAAAAACAGTCATATTCAACGGTGCAGCACGCGTGAACCGCGGCAAGTAGCGCGGCCATATTGGTCTCATTTGAAAGACGTGCTCTTCTATCGCCTGTTCCTAGCGGAAGAACGCTCTTCGTCTGGCAACGACACAACTATCGCGCATAAAGAAAAACGAAATATTCGCACATCATTGGTGCGTTTCCATCACGTGGGGCAGATCCCGGCTTCCTATTGGATGCCCAAGGATTCGTCTGCTAGACAGCGGCGCACAGTCCGCCATTTTGCGGAGAGGCCTAAGTGACGGTAGCGCGGTCGGTGCGATGGCAGGCGGTCATCGGAAGTTCCGGACTGCTCATGCGTTTGGAAAAAGGCGAAAACGGCGTCCGAGAGCCCGCGCCTTATCACCAGCGAGATCTTCTGCTGCCGACAACACAGAAGAAGCGGGCTGTGCCAGTGCTATCACGAACGCGGCACCCGCAGTCGCGCACGCGATAGCCGTGCCCAAAGATCAAACGCGAGCTGTGCGCGTCGACACGCCCCTGATTTCCGACGCTGATAAAGCGGCCATCGAGCGTCGTGCGAGTGATGTTTTGCAAGGCCTTTCGTCGACGTCACCCACACAACGCAAGCGGTCTTTTTTTCTAGACTCGCAAGGAGCCGCGACGACTGGAACGCCGTTCACCGTCGTAAGCTTAGACTTGGTGAATGAACTGCTGCAGTGCGTGAAGTGCGGTGTGTGTGGCGGGTCTTGCAGCATCTCGCAGGAGACCGTGAATATTGCATCGCAGCGAAAATTGTGCTGACCTGTGGACGAGTGCGGAGGAAAACTTGAAGACTGTGTGGAGATCGAGAGAGAAGGGGGTGACGCTGCGCGCGGCCCCCCAACCGCTTCATTAAAGTAAACCCCTAGCCCCCCCCAGTTCGAACTCAAGTGCGGGGTAGGCAGCTGCGTCTCCACTTGTTCTGTCACTTTTGTTGTGCTGAACCATCGTGCCTGCAATGAGCACTTGAGAACTGCACAGCAGGTCTCAAGTTTGGAACAAGTGAACGTGTGATGCAGCAGTGGCAAGTTCAGCGCGAGAAAACTCTCACATGCCACTCCAAGCAGCGTGGTTTTCACGGGCCAAAGTATGGATGCTTCCCAGACCTGGAGACGAGGCTTGCGACATACATGAGTGATCTAAGTGACTGATTGCTGTTGGTCACATGTGAAACGATCACACAACAAGCCCATGTCTATGCTTCTGAAGTAAGGGTACCAAAGGCTCAGTTCAAAGCTAGGAGGGCTTGGGCATATAAATTTATGAATAGGGCTGGCTCCTCTCTATGTCGATGCACAAGCGTGCGGCAAAGGTTGCTGGCCACGTATGAGGAGAAGATCATCGCCTTCCATAGACACCTACTGAAGCTCCGTGACGACCAATGATGTGTGCTTGGACATATTGGCAATGCCAACCAAACTCCTGTACATTCCGACATGACCAGCGATACGACAGTGAGTGTGAAGGGCGCACACGATGTGAATCTACTCATAACAGTCAAGAAAAGGCTGTTTTACTGTGATAATGTCATTCTTGGTCTAAGTGAAACCCATAAGTATAAAGGAATTAAGCCAACCATAAAATAAATAAAAAGGGGACAACTCTCAAAGGGTGGTTGGTAAGTAAGCCAATTGTATATAAAAAATTGATTGGAAGGCAAGCAGGCAGCGTGAGTACAACGTGCACGTGTGAAGTTATTGTTGTAACCTGCACCAATTTGCCTGATTGTGAGGGTTAGCTGGCATATTCTTCTTGTGTGGCATCAACATTTACAGGCAGCGAAGGTTCTTGGGTTCTTGACGATGCTCTTGAATGCTGAGAGTGACTTTGGAAGTCTGGAAGTTGAACCTGTTGTTGATACTGTGTTATTGTTGTTGGTGAATTGATGAAGAAAATAAAGAATTTTCCATTGAGGTAGGTGAAGTAGTTTGATGAAAGGGAGGAATCAATGAGCTTCTCGTTTGGGATCAGGAATTCGAGTAGTCGTAGTCGTTGAAGGTTTGTTAGTCATGAAGAGTGAGAGTGATAAGTTGATAACATGGCGGACGATGCAATTATTAATATGTTAGGGGAGATGTGGACGTGCATTGTTTTTCATTGTGTTTCGTGACGATGTTTTGTTGGGAGAATTGTATCAGAGGCTTGTATCGGTGGGTTAAGTAAAGAGTGGTTAGGTTATATACATGCGCTTGACATGAATGAGAGGTGGAAACCACTCTTGGTCGATGGCACCAAGCTTCGCCCATAAATCGTGTTCAAAGGGAAGACTATGCCTAAAGAAGTGCTTCCTAAAGGCGTTGCGGTATGGGCGAACGCAACGGACTTCGTGACGGGTGACATTTACCCCGCATAAAATTTACCCCGCGTAATGATCGCACCCCGAAATTTGCGTCAATTTAAAAAAAGGAAAAGTGTGATCATTATGCAAGTAAATACGGTAAATATCCCTTATGTGAAATGCACTCGCATTTTTTTTTTTTTTTTCTGAGACATGCGATTTTGAGGGTGGTCGACTCACAATTGTGTAAATACGGTACTTTTCAATAGGTAACTGGGTGCATATAAGATATTGACGCATGCTGCCTTCCACCATGAGCCCTTAAAAGCTAGGTGCACATCAGGTTCCAATATATGTATGTTAGAATCAGGTAGATTTGTACTGCTGAGTGAGGCATAAGTGTGTTATGAGTGCTTTACATCCTTATTAATATGCACCCGTGCAACCCCACAGGAGCGAAACTCGGCCAGCAACGCAATTACCTAACCAAGAACAGCCTTCACAATGTGGCTTTAGACTTAACCTAAGAACACACTGGTGTAAGAATTGATCAAAATCAAAGGTACATATTGGCACCTGTTGCACAGGTGAAGATAAGTCAACCTTGAGGCTTTGGAGCTCCTGTTGTTCTTGGAGGTTCAGAAGCCACTCCCGTTGCCGCAAAGCCTCCAGAGGATTCTGCGTGCACATTTACAAGGCCTGAGTCACTTTACCAGTGCAAACTCAAAAAGTACCACTGCAAATGATTTGCAGTTGTATCACATTAACATCCACATACAACACACAAGCACAAATGGTTTGGTGTACCATGTATCACAACTACGAAAACTTTCAGACTGCAGCCACATAGATGCACCATCTTACAGAGAAACTTTCACAGGGACTTACTGCTTTCAAGCTATTAGAGGTCACCATAGTCTGTAGCTGTAGTTGTTTTCGAGCTTTAACAACATAGCTTTAGCAGCAACCACATGGTAAATCATGTTCACTGATGCAGACCTACAACATTCCTAGGCACTATGTCCTTCCCATGTGACAACATGGCAAATGATTTGCAGTGTGACCTGTGCTCAACAAGACATCTTGCACTTTATCTTCACAAAGTGAAATTATACAAGAGTTTGACGAACAAAAGATATCTAACCAGCTCCACGTCAGAGAGCTTTCCACATGAAATCACACTATGAAAGTACTATTCAAAAGCTAAGGCCTTTATGTCAGAAACCTCAACTTCATTATAAGGCATGCCACCAGTATGGGGCTCAGCATTAACTAGACCACCTCGAGTTCTTGTAATACTTATCTATACTTTGGCACACAAGTGCTTCAGCATTGTACCATCATAAGGCAGTGTCTACAGCAGGCATCAAACACACAACTTTGAGGACAGCACCACAATGGCTTGCATCACCAAAATATAAACAAAGTGCTACAACTGCTATATGAATAAAACAGCAATGACTTATGAGGCAGCTACTTATCAAACACACAAATATTGCTTCATTTGACACACTGCATAAAGCTAAGTACTAGAGGCAGAGTGTGGAATGGCAGAATGGCAGCACTGGCAATTAGCTGCTATGATCAATGGGTTCAAATAACATTTCATGAGAATTCCATGGCAAAAATTCTGAAGCCTTGCAAAGCACAGTGAAGGCTTGGCACTCAAGCCGCTTATCATCAAAAATCCCCAAAAAGTAGTACTATTGAAGGGCAGGGTTTTCTACAATAAAGAGCACCAACGCGGATCCTTTTGCTGATCCCGAATAGCTTTACAGCAAGGCTCACTATGATATCGAAAGTAGCCACAACATGACATAGCATGAATTAGAAGGTGTTAGCTATTGCCCAAAAGAGACTAATGTATGCAAGTCTGAATGGCCCACCCAACGTTTCCTGATAACTAAAACAAAATGGCGCATTTTAAAAAGACAGCTTTAGTAGGTGCAGATTATTTTGTTTCAGGCGAACGCAGTCATACGCAAAAGGGGCCGCGATTGCGATGCCCCTTTTTCCGATTCTTTTCTCCGGAAGCCCCCAAAGCCCAAAGTACCGTCCCTAGAATAAAAGCATGCGAGTGGGGGCGAAGAAAACGGCTAAAGCAGAGATCAAACGAGCCCGGCCTATCTCCGTTCGGAGGGCGGATGTGATAACATCACTCCGATCGGGACACCTGCCATCGATGCGGGGAGGAAAGGCCCCGCCCTGAAAAGACGCGAGGCGGGGGGGGGGGTTAGTGTCGCTCGGCTGTCGGCTGCCGAGATAGCGCGCGATAGCGCTATCTCGGCAGCCATCAGCGGCTCGTAAACACTTCTACGTGCTGCGCGCTCTCCCTGGAGCAGCCGTATTCTCTTACACCAACGCTTTGCAGTGTTACGTGAGATCGTATCCAAAAGAGTTACCGCGCTAGTTGCATTATATTACACGTTATTTCAAACGTGTTCGCGAAATATCCGCGAAATTGCATTAGCGGTAACATCCACTGCACCAGAACCCTGTCATGAAATTTTTCACTGCATAAACGTGTGTACAGGTGCACTGTTAATGAGTAGTAAGAGTTAAATATTCCTTGTGTGATGTGCTATCAGATTAAAGAACTGTACACAAACTAGGCTTTGCTAAAGTGCACTACTTTGCAGTTTTCCGTAGTTATTTTGTAGTACTGGCTTAGTGTTCACTTGAAAATGTTTGCAAGTCACCCTACTTTGACTAGTTTGGTGCCTTCTAAATGAACCTGGGCTATCTCATGACTAATTTTGGCTGAACATTGGACTTTACATAGGACAAAAAAAAAAAAGCACAATAAATTTGGTGCCACTGCACTTCTCTTCATAGAAAAGCTGAAGAAATAGAGGTCGATGAGTATTTGAGAATATAGGGCTAAGCTTGAAGACTGAATAACCGGTCACTTTGAAAGTCACCTGTGACGAGGGTGGCTTGACCACAGTGGTGCTTTCACTTTCCACTGCGACATCACTGCTGTCATCGCAATCCTTATACTGGTGTTGGGCAACAACTACGGTAGAGGGCGGACTGGGAGGACGTGCAGGTGCGCGGCGTCGCTGCTGGATCTGATCTAGAGCTGTGCGCAAAGTCCGGTCACGCTCCTCCACTAAGGACGCTTCCTCCTGCAAAAACCACCAACGGAAGGGACACTGGAGTTGGTTGTCTTGGCATACAGACATCACAATAGCCTAAAGGCAAATGACAATTATCTAGAAGCAGGCAACAGCCTGCCCAGCTTGTAGGTCACAGTGAACAAAGAGTACATAAAATTTAAAGTATTAAAGGTTTACAGAAATTCTACTTTGTGAGCAAGAAAAATGATCTATCCCTTATGAAACTATCACATCTAAAGGAACGTTTGCCCTGGTGCCTCATGAGAAACATCAAGCTATGGAGAATGCTCAGTTTTAGAATTGATTACAGCTTACAAGCACTAAAAACTAATTAAAGGAAAACTGAACAGGTTTTATATTTCTAAAAACTGACATTTTCTGAACCGCACACACTTCAAACCAGTGACCAATGTTTGTTTCGTGATAATGCCAGTAGCGGCACCATAACTGAGAATCAAAGTCAGACCAATGTTCCACCCACCACATCTCACGAGACCAGTCAGTGGAGGTGGCGAAGGGAAAAATATGGCCGAAGTGACGTCAAAAAAGTTATGACGGCTCTACTACCGTGAAAGCTGGAAAGGCGCGAAGCGTGTGGTGATATGCCAGTGCTTCCCACAGGAAACATCAGCTGCTGCTCATAGGCTTGCTTTACCATGGCCACGACGGCGATGTTAACGACGCCGACAGACCGGGCGCATTAGCAGAAGCTCGTTAGAATCGCTTTTGACATGACAACCCTATAAATACACTGTCTGGGTGTACTGCTTTCAGGATCAGCCCGCACATGCGCACACACTGTCTGGCTGCATTGACTAGATGGGCCCACACAATTTCTATATACCGTGACAGCGAGAGTCTATGATAAAGCTAGGTCCTAAGGTGCTTCACCCCTAACATAGGAGTCCCAGGCGGCCGCACCATTGTCACCTGCAGCTTTTGGGTGCAAATAGGGTTGTATTAATGCAACCGACTGCAAATAACTACTGTCTCCATTTTATGTTTCTGGCATACGTTTAAAAAACTACTGCTGCACACATAATTCTGTTTAAAGCAAGCCTTAGTATCAGCAAGCCATCCTGTCATGCTTGCTACAGCTGTATGAGCGCTGCTGACTGAGATGAAGTTGTCTTTTAAAACCACCCACAGCAGAAGAAACTTAACCGCTAGGTTGGACTGCTGTGGCAAAAGAATTTGAGGTTTCAAGAGGCATTACCTGCTAAGACTGTTTCAGGGATTAACCACATCAGAACAAATGGTAATCTATGGCAAGCAAAAACAAAATAATGCTATCGTTATCACATAGATTTGCATAAAAACACGCACTTCTAGACATTTTGAATTTTGGTTAAGTTTTCACTCAATCTAGCAAGCAGCCCAAGTAAACAGTCGGGGCATTGCAGCCAGTTTCTTTTAGCAGCGTGGTTCATGAAACAACGAATGAAAACCGCTCTGATATTTTGTGGATAGTTTTCGTGTCTACTCTATGGCTTTTTTCTTGTAGTCCAGAGCCTATAAATTTCTTGTGTATACAGCGCATCTCTGCATTCGCTTCAAGGTAAAGAGAATAAATGTCTACAGTGAGCAGCCCAGGTGGGTGGCCTCCTTATTCCAGGTAGCAGTGGGCATGCATTCGCATTCAAGAAAAAAAAGGGGGAGGAGGAGCGATGCAAGTATTGTACGTACCGTGTGTTGTTGGTCCAATAACAACAACAGACCAGTTCTTTTTTCAACTTTGACATGGAAAAACCCTTAACTTAATATGTGCAGTGAATCAAGTTATACTGCAAGCACAATTATCGGCATGTGACATGTATTACCAGTTACTTCGGACGTTGTACTTTGTTCCTTTCAAACTATGCAGCAGCTGTTAAATGCACTGTGCCTCTTTAGCTGCATTCAGGGCACAGGTATGGGACTAAATTAATCCTTCACAGTGGCTGAAGGCAATGAAAGTGCGAGTCTGTGTGCAAGAAACAAGCACACGCCCACAGAAGCCTATGCTGACTGAAGCCAATATGGAGCTGCCAGCAGCATGGCCGTTTCCAGACTACAATGTGAGCCTCTTATTAGCGCTTATATTTTAAATCATGTTTGTAATCTGCATATCTATGCCATATGATTAATAAAAACAATTATACATACATACCTGTTGGAACTGAAACTTCAAGTAGCATAAGTTCACAGACAGAAAAAGTTGAATATGTTCGCTACTGTGTGGATCACCTGTGGGCCACAACCAGTGTCCCTCCTACATGGCAGCAAAGTTACCACCATTCATCTGCTTGCAGATGTGATAACTTTATGACACCTGAACGCAGAGCTATGACTTTTGCTGAATGGGGTTATAAATTACCAGAAGAATAGGTTTCCGACATTAATGCTGCGACCCACAGGTGACCCCTATGCAACATCTGTCCATCATGTGCTGCCATCTGAGATTTGGAATGGTAACATATACAAAATTATCTCATTACATTGCATGTGGGGCCGTGCGTTTATTTATAAAAAGTGGTCATTTTCTGAATGCCCTGGCAAGCCACTAATGTGTTTGTTGTGCTTTATTCCTAAGCAAAAACAAGCTGAGAAGCAAGCTCACTTCAGCTGTGCTGTGCATACGATTTAAACTTCAAGGCATTGTTAATGTTCCTACTAAAGTTCAAGTTCAACTTTTGTCTGACTACTGAGCATTTCTATCCCAGAACATCCGGCGGCAAGCACTTTGTAGTTCAACATAGGTTAATGCGAGAAAGGAGGAAAACACAGGAAAATAGCTTGGCACATTTCAAGTAAACTCGCCAAGCACCAGCCAGAAAGGTGGCAGTACCATCTCTTATCTTTTTTGAGCTAAGGAAAAAGGCGTAGGCGTGTGACAACCACTGGATCACTGAGCCCCTGGGATATATACCAAACGGTCCACTGGTGAGTCATTTTGCATATAAAACAAGACCTTAAGAAAACGAGCTGCAGCAAATGTGTTAAAATATTAGCCCACCCTAATGATTGCAGATCTCTTCCTGTGGACATGCAAAATTTGTGGAAGAAACTGCCAAAAACGTGTGCTAGTCAGTTTTCGCAATCAAACCAAAAGAGTTGTTTACTACGCACTACTATGACTGGGCTGATCAGCTTTAGCATTGCAAAATTGCCTTCAGCTTTCTGCTTGCAGCAGGATGCTGTGGCCACTAAGAAACTGCAAAAACATTCTTGATTATATAACTTGGACTCTAGCTGCGTCTCACTGAAAGGAATGCTGCTTTACTTTATGGCAACACAGGCACGTAAGCCGCGCCTTGTGCAAATAACTGTACATTTACAGCAAATTATACTGAACAAATGTGTGCCACCTTGGGTGACGAACACTAAATACTTTGGAAGAAAGATGCATTATACTAGCATACTCCAGAGCAGTACAACTAGACATCTCCAGCTCTCTCTGTGAGAGAAGCAAAGTCATTTCTAACTAATGATATTTACCTTAACTTATGATATTTACCTTTGATGTAGGCTTCCCCGAGGGGACATCTCATTCACTTGATAAAAATGACTTCTGCAAACAAATGAATTCGCTGAATTCATTCGAATGTGTTTCTGTCACTAATAGACACCTTTGACAAAGAGGGGACGTGAAGAAATGATACTTTAAAGCTTGAACAATTCATTATTGCAAATTACATGAGTTTTGTTTTCAAGCGTATTGTTTTATTTCCTTGCTAAGAAAATTCAACTTATTCAGCAGCTGTTCCCAACACGCCAAGTGTCTTGTTCACAGCAACGCTACTGAAAGACTTGCCAACCACATTTGCAACTATGCTCAATTGTGGTTATAGTATGGGTAGTAGCAGTCAGTTGGCATTGTAGCCAGCACGGCTGCTTTCCAGCTGAGGTTTCTTTCCTGCTAAATACAAGTTTTATTGAAACTTGATGCACTTAATTGGTTTTTTACACGTGCTGCGACTCTCTGTGTTCACTCTAGTCCTTGCCGGATTGCAACTGCCATTGTGTGGAGATGAAATTTTCTTCTGGTGTGCAGCAGCACACGGACGTTAGTGTTATTTGATAAAGCAAGTGTCATAAAAAGTGACATGCAATGCAGGACAGGGGTATTAGGTGTGCTTGAATTGCATATGGTTATAACTACAGAAATGCTTCCAAGGCTACACGGAAAAAAAATAATTTTGCTGACACCAGTTCCCTCCAACAACTCCTATTAATCAGTGCCGACAGTTACATGCAGATAAACATTTCGGTAGCTTCAGTGCAACACCAAATTTGTAGGAAAGCACGACGTTATTAAGTACCTAGGTCAGCATGAAATACCTGGGCTTCTACTTGCAGTGCTCTTAGCAGCTCACTGTCAATGCACTGTCAATTCTTGCATTTTGGAATTTTCGCCCAAATACCCGCTTGACTAACAATAATATTTCTATACCTGTTTTTCGTGTTTACGGCAATCCTTTACTATCAGACACTTTGATTTTACTGGAACCACCTCGATGACCTGCAATAATTTCCTTTACGCATCGGAAATTACTTCACCTCCGGCATTCATCCGATATCGATGTCAAGTGCGCGGCTGCACTAGTGAAGGCAACAAAATACGCGCGTCACTCGTTTCCTTCTGCGCCAGAAAACATCGAGATAGCACTGACGATAAGAAAGACATGAAAGACATGATATGCAGAAGGAACGGCGCTGCAGCAAGATCCGACTACAGCGCAGCAGTTATGAACAGTGTGCCGGGCCGCCTAGGTGTCATGGAACACGCGCACACGGCGCCCATCGCAGAACGCCGTTCCTCATTCCCTTGGTCCATCGCACGAGCCTGCAGAGCTTCGTTTATGAATGAGACAGCCAACTTACGTCTTCTGACAAGTCTCCGGCGACGGGCTCCACACGTGTTGCCTGGTACATGTTTTCGTCGGCTCATGCGGATATGCTGCTGTGACTAACGCCGGCGACGCGCAACTGCTGAAGGGCCGTTGTCGGCACAGCTACGCATACTCGTACACAGCTACGCATACACTATGGACCTCCTGGTTTTACAGTGTAACCCTACCAGACACACCAAACCAGGTTTCTTTGACAAACAAAGGCGCCCACGTCAAAGAAGGCAGCAACTCCTCCGAACATGCCTAGAGTATCGAAACTACACAAAAAGAACGAATCGGAACGAATGCAAAATCTCGGCTTCGGCTTGGCTAACGTAGTGGCAGAGAACACCTATACGTAGTGGCCCTTATGGCCGCCCCAGTTCTTATAGTTATTAGTATTCTCAATTTTAACGTCTTTATGTGACAATTAACCGTACATGCTTAACAACATAAGACAAAGAGGCTTCCAAATGTCTGAGATTATACGTGCCCGAAGAATGTACTTGGGCGTTTGCAGTGCACAAAAAGCACAGCCTTCGAGATCAGCTAGTAAGACTCGGGCGTAGAGTTAATATAGACTTGGAGATAACCGCGGACACGAGCAGTTTGCACAAAGCCTTTTGTTTTGCCGCAATCTAATGCTAAATAATGTGGGATTTCTTTTTGCTAACTGCGTTATGACGTGATTGATGTTTCCACAAGCAGAAAAAAAAAGAAGATAAAAAGACGCCCAAAGCGTCGTTTATCACTCAAATGCGATAGTGCAGTGACCATATATTTCGTATTACATATTTTGTGATACCGCTGTTTTACAAGGCACGATTTTTTTCCCGTAGCCGAGCCGCCGTTGTTTGCCTGCGCGTAGTAAGTGATTGACACCCATGCGTAAAGCGTAGCGCTAGCGTAGCGATTCTCGTATTCAATTTTGCGGATGTCTCGGCTGTAGCTGGTTGGTGTCGTCTGTGTTGTTTTCATATTGCAGCGGGTCTCAACGACCCTGCCCCCGTTGAAACCATAGAAATGGCAGCGAGCGACACAAACACGGAGGATTCACTCTACCCAATCGCAGTATTAATCGACGAACTAAGGAATGAAGATGTTCAGGTGAGTTTTGTCGCCGCTCACGCTCGGAATGTCCTCCACTACCGCGTTAGTCCTAACCGATTGTATGGCGACCGCTTTGCGAAGGCGGTGCACTTGGTAGTGCATTCAAGTGAACTACCTTCCTGTACGCGTTCTTGTGTGTCGGCGGATACTGTTCAGCGCACGTCACCAGTAACTTACGAGGAGCGTGCAATAATTTTGCAGCAACTCTAAAGCGAGCCATGCGCTAGCGTCGTGATGAGCGCCTGCTGGCTGCCTTGACGGCTGGCGACCGCGTAAAAGCTATTGCATAAGAAGTAAGGAAGGAATTGAAAGGATCGTTTAGGTTCAGTACAATTAACACGACCTATTTCATTCAATTGAACTTAATAAAGCCTGCATTCTGAAGAAAGAAGCCGCGTGTTTGGGGTGTAGGTGTCGGACGGCACCCGGCAACGCGCCGTAGGCAGACATTTCGTTCCATGCTTTTAACAAACGCTGAGTGGGGGTTCACTCTCTTATATCGACCATTCCATTAAGATAGGTACCCCTTGTCGGTTGGTACTTGCCTTGTCAATGAAGAACGTCGTCGAAACACGCCGAGCACGAAGTTGGGCAATGGGCGATGGCTGTCATCCCTTGTTGACTGGCTAGGTGTAGTGTAGTACGCTGAAAAGTGCGCTGCGCTAGCCATTTTGTGATGTCCAGTGGCTTGGTTCCCGCACCGAGTATATCTATGAATGTGCATATAGGTGGGGGTTCTAGCAAAGCGGCTAATTTAAAATACTGCACGCCGAGCGACAGTGCGTAAGCGAGTTCATCCCTGTTGGACGTAATATAAGTTCGAAAAGCTAATTTTACATAAAACCTGAGCAATCATTGTCTGCAGATGGGCACCTATATTTTGCAGATAGCTTTATTAACTGAAGAATGCATTGTTTGCGGTAGCTTCTCGTATTTGGTTATAATTTAGCTACACATACCGTGACACAAGGGTCACCGTACATAAAGATTGCGTATAATAAAGACACACTTATGTATGCAATGCCATTTTTTGTAAACAAAGATTTCATTACTTCTCTAAAGCTTTACTTGCACAAGTGGCCAACATGTACAAAATCGGCATCAGTATTTGTTGGTCACTGCAGATATTCAGCACATTGCAATTCAATGCCATTTACTTACAATGTGCTAAAATCCTCTGCCCATTCTCTAGCGCAAGCTCAGCTGCGATAAGTGTATTATCACTCAGTTACATTGAATGTGTTGTTGTTGTGCAAACAATTTGATAGAATTTTTTAAGTGGAGTCAACAGCACCAGTGGAGCAAAAAAACAAGCCAGAGCATTCAATGACAGTCACATCCAGTATGCTGTTTTGCATTTGAAGAAGTAAATAAGGGGATAAAAAGGCAGGGTTGGTGATGGTCTCAAGCTGCAGGCACACACCATGTGCAGGTATTTGCTAAGGCCCTGCAGGTTACAGTAAGTGCTCACTCCCCCTGAGGGCATCCTCACCTGTTAACGTTTTCGTCTGCACCAGACTTCCGGTTCAAGGCTTTGCTGTGCGGTTCCTTCGTTCGGCCTTGTATGCCGGTTCTTACTGCACGTCTCAAAGAAAATGCTTTGTTTTGACTGGAATGAAGCGTGCAAATGTAAGTGGGCCGTTGCCGTCAAACGAGCGACTGTGACATGCGAGCTCTGGGTTCCGAATGTAGGAGTTGAAGTTTATTATTTCTCAAGGTATAATGCAACAGAAGAAAGTATACAGAAAGAGGTTCCACAGTTACTACAAGAACTGCAGTGGGATCTCTTAATAATTACAGAACCAAACTAAATGTACATTGGTTGAAAACAATAATATACACGAAAGTTCCATACTGCTTACAATGATGATGAAACATGTAGTAGCACAATATTTCATTGCATAACATGAACGAGGAAAAAAGTACTCTGAAAGGATAGAAAAGAAAGAAAAACAAAAATCTAGAAATGAAAAACAAATAAAAAAGTTTAAAGATAAAGAATCGGTAACGTTTATAAAGAAACCACATAAGCTTTTAATGATCGACAGTATGATGACTGTGTAGGTGAAGATTTTAATTGAACAGGTAGTTCATTCCATAGTTTGATGCTTGCAAAGCCAACAGTTAGTTTACCATAATTGGTTCGTGATTCCGGAAGTAAAACGTTATTTTTAAAAGGGGGGGGGGGGGGGGGAGAACGTAGTATTATTTGGATTGGCAAGACTGTTTCGACCGATGGTACAGAGTAATTAAGGATTCTTAAGAAAGCGATGACGATGCCGTGAGTGTAGGAGATAAGCTTATTTATTGTGGAGATTTAACTCAGTGAAAGTGGAGGTAACATGAGCGTTATGAGGAGCAGAAGTGATAATGCGAACAGCATTATTTGGACGTGTTGCAGAAAGGCTTTATGACAGTGATATGTGAGGCCCATGATGCTATACAATAATTTACATGACTGAAGATGAAGGCGTGGTATAAGTGTCAAAAGAGTGTGCCCTTGAAAGTGGTGTCTCACCTTTAAGAGGACTCTGATGCCGTATGCAATTTTTTTATGAAGTTGATGTGAATGTTAAATTTCGAAAATGAATCAAGTTGAATCCCTAAAAATGAACATTCGTTATATGCTGGTATGGGGTGGGATACTGTGTACACTGGAACAATATTAAATCGAGGTTTGCTGTGCAAACTACAAACCATATATTTTGTCTTTTGTGGGTTCATCAGCAACTTATTTTTTTGACACCAATAATTGATATCTTTTAGTTCGTTGTTCAGCCAGAATACATTGCTCAGCCAGAATATGTGAAGACCATTTTGTGACAGGCAACTGTTCTGGCAAATAACTTGATTAAATTTAATTTCTAGTCTCATTAACTTATTAACTTTTAATAAACGATCAATTGCATACGAACAGGTGCACCGAGCAAGGATCCTCAGCACTTCGATTATGTACAGTCTTTATTTCAGTGCAATGAAAAATCTAGTGAGGCTGCACAAAAGAGGGAAGAGAGCTGAAGTCAACTTTATTCACGCACTTTTCATGTAGTCAAACCAATAACTACCTTGTCTGTGCAGTTATACGAGGCCCACTGTTACGCTTATAATTCTACTCTTCTTTGGTCAAACACTTTATATTCCAGGACACCCAGTGCCCAAATTTTACTAAGCTTTGGTACGGCCTTTGAAACGAAATATGCTCAATGTACAACTGCCGCGCCCAGTGATAACTGCGATTGCGGAACGTTTATAGCACTCGATATCCTTCGCCAAGTGTCAACCACGTGTGTCAGCGAACGCAAGTTACAAAACAGACTGCCCATTCACGTTGACATTCGCCGATCACATAACCATGCTTTGCGATCGGTGTTGTCGGGATCGTGATCATTGCAACAAGTCATCCACTTCTTTGGTTGACTTCCAATGTATTAGAGGCTACCCATGTTGACGAACCTCGCCTATTTAACCATAAACGTTTTATGACTACTCGATGTGACTCCTTGGGGACATGACATATCCGGGACACAAAAACGCAGTCCGGGAGGGTTACGAAGGATTGACAGCTCACGCCTATTTTTCGTAACTGTCCAGCAATGCTTGCACGTCGCGGCACGCGCACTCGTGAACTTCTTAGAGGACTCAAGGATACCGGAAAAATACTAACCTGCATCATGTTGGGGCCTGCATCGCAATTATTATGAAGCACTAGGGGTACATATTTCCTGTCTCTTCTACTTGTTCCTGTATTTGTCACTAGCAATTAAGAGACAGTCTACATGCGCTATGTGATCATGTTCAACTTGACAGTGTGGACGGTACTGATGTGTGGACACTGGAAACTTATGAATGTCTTGTTTAATGGACAGTTGTACTGGAAAAGTGACCCTACCTGTGTGATGTGATGTGATATGTGTACTGGAAAAGCGACTCTATATGTGTGATGTGATGTGATATGTGTGTCCGTGCCCGAGTACTTGTATTGATGAACTTTGATGAAGTCTACGTAACTTTGTGATATAAGCCACCCTGTAAGAGAAGAGGAGTAGCCGGCGCCGCACATGGGCACCAACCTCTCCTTAAATTACATTTATTAAAAACAAAAAAAAATGCTTGCATTGCGGTTTTTTACCAAAGCTGCGTAGTGAATCAAACGTCAAGCGCATACGTGAAATCGTGGGGATCGGGGGAATCGTGACTCCCAACCACGAAACGACGGCGGCATGCGGCGGCGGTGCGAAGTCTCGAGCCGGAAGTTGTAGCCTATTGTAGCAGAGTGCGGAGTAACCCACAATTCCTTGCGACAACCGAGATTTTACCGCGGTTACCGCAGTGCATGCCGGAACTTCTTCTCGCGGCAGTCGTGGTATACGTTTAAATGCGTGGCTGGTGCACGGCATTAACGAGCTTTGTCGGCCTTATTTCGTAGAGTTATGATGTTTGGGTTTACGTCCCATGTGCCAGTACACTACATGAACAGCCTGGGACAAGACCACTTCGGTTTTCATGGGTTCGCGAAGAATGTCAAGATCCCGAAGGACCTGGTGCCTTGGAAAGGCCATCGCGTACGGCACACTGCTTGTGCAGCATTGTTTGTGAATTTGGTCGTTTTTTATGCATGGACACTTTAGCAGCGCCCTACAGCGTCATAATAGGTTAGACACATCACGGACGCGCCGATCGGTGACCGCAACGATTCATAGCATAGCGCGCCCGGCGATCACCGCCAGCGGCGTCAGAGTGCATATAGCTTGTGTTCTAGGCAAAATTGTGATCGCTAGAAGATGCCTAAACTGACCTCTTACGAGCGATGACGACTGTCAAGCGTCTAACGTGAACGAGAGATCTGATACAGGCACAGCGTAACCAGCGCATAGTTCACGCTGCGCACGGTGATTGCTCAGCCACGCCGGCATCGCAACCGTCGGCGCCGCCGGTGTTTCAGTATTTTCAGTACGTGATTTTATTGCGGGCACGAGTTAAAGCGTAAATACGAGTGACAAAACGTATCATTTTATGTGCGCGAGTGGCTTGCATAGGGTTTATACGCCTACTTAAGGTGGCGGTCTCACTGTCGCCATCTTGTTTTTATGTTTCTAGGCCTTACCGCCGCCGTTTTGAAGCGTTAAGGGCCTGTCCTCGCGCAGCCCACACTCCGTTCCGCAAGCGTGCGGAGGGCGTTCGGAAAGGTGAAAACGGCTGTCAAACGGAACGACTCGCGAATTATTGAAGTCTATGGGGTCACGCAAGCCCCACCAAGTTCGATATTTCGCGATTCGTTCCCTTTGACAGCCGTTTTCCGCTCGCCCTCCGCACGCTTGCGGAACGCAGTGTGGGCTGAGCGAGAACAGGCCCTAAGCCCTAGCGACGACATCTGTGCGGAGCCTTTGGCTGTGAGGGCGGTGGAGGCGGACGCGCCATTAACCTCTTCATCGCGATCGTTTTCTATCCATTCACATCTAGCGCATCTACAAGCCCCGTACTAACAATACACTGTGCATGTTAAGTTTTGCTTTGACAATACAAGCGCAAAATCGTTCCTTCGACTGAGTGTTCAGTTATCATCATTCTGCGCTCTTGGCGTTCTACCTCTGCACGATACGTGCACCGAGATGCCTTTACTATTTTTTTTTTATTGCAATAAATTCAGCGAATTCGGGTAACAGCAATTCGAAGCGACACAGGCGCACGAACTAACGACGAGATCATGACCAGGTCACATGTTTACATTGTCTGCCTTTTTTTTTTTAACCTCGCTACATCGCGTGGCAAATTTAAATAAAACACGTCTACAGGTGGTCAATCGTCATCCACATCAAGGATTCGTGCAAAGTGCCATTAAACATATAGCACGCAGCAAGCACAGCTGTACCAGCTATGCTTTGAGAACTACAACGGAGATGGCGGCGGCGCCGCTCCCGGAAACTCGCGCGTGCGCAGATCGCGTGTTGAGGTCGGTAACTTGTGCATTTTGGAAGGTGTCACTGTTGTATTCTCACAGTTCCATGTGTAGTATTGCCTGTCACAACCACATTGTAACTTGCAAAAGAAAACCAAGGTCTGTAACATTTCTTGCTAAAGGCCAGCATTTCACAATGACATGCATTTGTGCATTTCAGTTGCGGCTGAACAGCATCAAGAAACTGTCGACTATTGCGTTGGCGCTTGGTGTGGAGCGAACCCGCAGCGAGCTGATCCCTTTCCTCACTGGTAAATGCTTCTTCATAGTGCATATTTTTCAATGATCATCTCTTCCTACATTTGTTGTTAGTGAAATCTGTGTAAAATCTATGTAGCACTGCTCGTAATGAATAAATTTTTTCTTCTACGACTAGCATTCAAAGTAAAAATTGGCTGTGGTTTATATGTAGTATGTGTAAATATGTGCATTGATCTTTATTGTAGCTACTACACTTGTCAAAGGCTGTTACCTCGTCATGCAATTTAAGTTCTTAGTAAGGATAGCTTGTTGCTGTCCTTCATGCTTTTTATTGTTCCTAGAGGATGTGCCTTTTATAACTAAATGAACCTTAGGAGAGTTCGTACATGAGCGGTGAAATATTGAATCCTGCTTCTCTTTGGTGATATTGCACTGGTGGATTACCAGCTATAGTTTGCTGTAGTAACCATTCTGATTTTTGAACTCCTAATTTGCAGGTGTCATGGTGTTAGGAATTGCCATTGCTTGCTATCATTTGTTCATCACACTCCATTGTCTTTTTTTTTTTTTTTTTTGATGGGCGACCTTTTCTACATTTGTCGTAACTGAAATTGAAGCTGTGGCCAATCTATGCAAAGCCACATTATACTTTCATGTTAAACCATACCTTTAGACCAAAAAACATCCTGTATCAGTAAAATGTGAAATTTCTTTTGTGTATAACTTTCTAAAGAGAGTGGTGCACCTGCGTACAGTAGAAAATCCTGCTGAGCTGTAGCAAAAAATTAGCCCACTGGATATGGCGTAGGTCACAGCATGTAAAGACAAACCTGCAAGTTTGAAAGAATTGGGCATAGCTGTATATTCACTGTGATTAACAGAGCCAAAGACCTGCTAGAGTTTGGTGCCTCTTTAAAGTTTACTCCCGCCTAAAATGAATCCGGACTGTAGATACTCGGTGCATTGTGTGCCTTGCGCTTATGGCTATAGGATATTATAGGTAAGGAGAAATATAGTGCTGTAGCCTTAGCTCTTGCGAGAGGCTTTGTCCTGCTTCATTGCACCACATCGTCTGTCACTGCTGCTCGCATGTGGTGGTACGAACACGCTGTCCCCTCTGGCTGCTCTAGGCATGATCAAAGGTAAACACAATCTCTTGCGTAGACAAAATTTCATTTTAGATAACGCTGTCTGTCACATAACTCTCAGCTCTTTCTGGGAGCGTTCTCTGGGTAACGCTGTTGATTGGTCGCTCCTCAAATCGAGATTCGTTAATACAGCAGGCACCAGCTTCAGATTAAGCCCTGTGTTTAAAATGGACATGTGCTGTGGTCTGTTCTAGCCTAAGTTGAAGGTGTTGCTCTTTCGGTGATGCAGACACCATCTATGATGAAGACGAGGTGCTTCTGGCGCTTGCAGAGCAGCTGGGCAACTTCACACCACTGGTTGGTGGCCCCGAGTTTGTCCATTGTCTCTTGGTAGGTATTACTAGCTCTACACATTTTTGTACTTGCTGTTATGGTATGTAACAACATAGTAATGCCAAATAACTGCATGACTGAGACTAAGTGTTCAAAATTGAAAAATGTGGATTTCTTTTTTCACGAAAGCATTGCACATTATCTCTACGTACCAGAACGGTAAATTGGTGCAGCGCTTGTCATGCCAAGTCATCTTATCATAGGTCATCAGAGGTTTAATGGATTAGTGCTCTGACTAAAAATTAATTAGCTTTAGGCACCCTGTACTCATTGCTTGAAATAATTGATTCGTATGGCACAAGCTGGTGCACATAAGAGTGTGCATTGATTACATAATGCCTTTAGTTTCTTCGTGTACTGTGCCATAAAATGATTGCATGCATTTTGAAACATATGAGATGCAATGTCACAGTAAAATATGTGATGTTTACCTATTTTCTTTGCTGAAGCTTGACATACTTTCTTTGGTCACAAGTGCAAACAGTGAGGGAAGTATGGTATGGGGCAGATCAAGGGATGCCGACATATTGAGGCATGAAGCATAGCGCTTTGTTGTCTTGCACTTCTCCCCACCATTAAAGGGGTCGTGAAAAGAATATGGAGATGCTCAGTTGTAATTTTCACTGCTTCAATATGCATTCGACAAGCCGATTCCGAAATATTCAGTGCACATTTAATAATGACCGTTTGAAACCCCAGCGTTCTTGCGCTCCCGAAACGACTATGCGACACTACCAGCTAGCATGGTATTATTCGGTAATGTTTTGGTAAGATACTTTTAAGTGTAAAGGTACAGTGAACTCGCGTTTGCTCTAGAAGAGTCCGATTTACTTGAAAGCTAGAAAGAAAAATACTTAGGAACCGCACGGTGCCGCCATTCGGAAGCAAGGCTGCAGCATGGTTTGTTTTCCCGTGGCCTCCGAGGGTGCACCAATCTCGGAGGCCTGGTGGCGTCAACTGCTAACATGACGTCGACTGCTGAGTTGAGGGGAGCGCGGGCAGTGAAACCAAAACCGCATTTTTTATCGCTCTAAATCAACGCAGACGGTGCAACGAAACAATGCATATTGTTGATTGGAGGTTCAGGATCCCGAATACGCACTGAGTACAAAATCTTCAGAACACGTTTCACGACCCCTTTAATTTTTACCAGACTGCCAAATTCATCATTCTTACTAGAAAAAGGTTTATCCCTAGACTTTATAGTATCACCTGTTTGATACAAACTAGAGTAGCACTACAGTAGAATCTCGTTACAAGAGGCACTTGGTTATTAGAGACATTTCAAAATGGTTTGGCTGGTTTTCCTTTGTTTGCCATGTTAACATTTCATATAAAAAATGTTTTCAAGAGACCTCTGTTACTAAGGGAAAATTTTTTTTGTCCCTGTAGTATAAGTTCTTCACTATTTAGAAGAGACAAAGCCTGGACTTGCTTTCATCGTGGACCTCCCAGTCTCCAAAGAGTTTACAGATCATGCAATCCCCTCACAAGTAAATTTCACATGTCCCCTTGAGGTTGAATTATAAAAGGAGAATAACAAGGACATTGAAATGTTCTTAGATGTCATTTCTTGCTCTGCAATGTCCTTGTTGTTTAGCATGGACAACAGGAAGGGTCACAAAGGGAAGTGCTTGAACTCCAGAAGTTGGGAAGGAAGCTAATACAGTCCGCAGTCATTAAAAAAACAAAGGACCTATCTCAGCCGCCCTAAGTAGTTTCTCGTAGATGTCTTTGAACAAACTTTGGTGATGATGTATAACATAGTGATCTAGTATGGTGTTTCTAGAATTACAAAATATGTTTCCTGGTTCCTTTGAGTGCCTCTTATAAGGAGGTTTTACTGTATATAGTATTTGTCCCTGTAAATGTGCGATTGTTTGAAGAACCCTACGAAAGAAAATCTAAGCTAACATGCTCGTGCAGCCCCCTCTTGAGAGCCTGGCCACCGTGGAGGAGACGGTGGTACGAGATAAGGCCGTCGAGTCTCTGCGTGCCATTTCGCAGCAGCATAGCGCAGCCGACCTGGAGCAGTACTTTGTGCCCTTGGTGAAGCGGCTCGCCTCGGGCGACTGGTTCACGTCGCGTACGTCGGCGTGTGGTCTGTTTGCCGTCTGTTACCCGCGCGTGTCGCCAGCCGTCAAGGCAGAGCTGCGCAGCCACTTCCGCAATCTGTGCCAGGACGACACGCCCATGGTGCGACGTGCAGCAGCCTCCAAGCTGGGTGAGCTGGCTCAGGTTGTTGAACCTGAGTGGCTCAAAGGGGACTTGGTCGCCATGTGGGGCTACCTCGCCCAGGATGAGCAGGTACGTGTCCCCTTCTTGTACTACTTGAAATGACTTCCATGGTGGCTTAGCCACTGAGGTTTGATTCCCAGCAGTGGTAACCTTATTCCAATGGAGGTGAAATGCAAAAACGGCTGTGCATTTTGAGTTGTGGGGCGCATTAAAGAAGCAATGAGGGTCAGTCGCAGTAATCTGAATCAAGCTCCTTCCTGTTTAGAATGAGCCCACTGCAGCTTGCACTGTTCAGCAACAGTTGCGCAACTCTGGATTCAAGTTTTGACTGCCTTATACGATGTGGCATGCCTGCCATTACGGGCAGCAAATGTTTGAGTTACTAGGCTGGCTTCATTTATTGTCATATAACATGAATGTCCTTTGGCATCCTCTTCGATAAGCAGATCTTTACTTTTAATTGTAGTAGGTTACGGAGCATTCGTTTTAAAATTTAACCACTGTGTTTCATACATGCAGGATAGCGTGCGGCTGCTCGCCGTAGAAGCTTGTGTGTCATTGGCTGGCCTCCTACCACGGGAAGATTTGGAGCCACTGTTGCTGCCAACCTTGCGCCAAGCGGCTGAGGACAAAAGCTGGCGAGTGCGCTACATGGTGGCCGATCGTTTTACGGACCTGCAGAAGGCCCTTGGTCCTGAAGTGACACGTGCCGACCTAGTCCTCGCCTTCCAGAACCTGCTCAAGGACTGTGAAGCTGAAGTGCGGGCAGCTGCTGCCCACAAGGTCAAGGACTTCTGCCAGAATTTGCCACCTGAAGTGCAGGAGCAGGTGATCATGAGCAACATCCTGCCTTGCGTGAAGGACCTTGTCTCCGACCCAAACCAGCACGTCAAGTCGGCCCTCGCCTCCGTCATTATGGGTCTCTCACCGATCCTCGGCAAGCAGAACACCGTGGAGCACCTCCTCCCGCTGTTCCTCTCACAGCTGAAGGACGAGTGTCCAGAGGTTCGACTCAACATCATCTCCAACCTAGATTGCGTTAATGAGGTCATCGGCATCCAGCAGCTCTCGCAGTCACTGTTGCCAGCCATCGTCGAGTTAGCAGAGGACTCCAAGTGGCGTGTGCGGCTGGCCATCATCGAGTACATGCCACTGCTGGCGGGTCAACTGGGTGTAGAGTTCTTTGACGAGAAGCTCAACGCACTGTGCATGACGTGGTTGGTGGACCACGTGTTCGCCATACGTGAGGCTGCTACTCAAAACTTGCGCAAGCTGGTCGACAAGTTTGGCAAGGACTGGGCCCAGGCCACGGTCATTCCCAAAGTGCTCACCATGTCGCGTGACCAGAACTACCTTCATCGCATGACCTGCCTCTTTTGCATCAACGTGCTGGCCGAAGCGTGTGGCGGCGAGGTCACCAGTCGCCTGATGCTTGCAACCGTTCTTGGTCTTGCCAGCGACTCAGTTGCCAATGTCCGCTTCAATGTGGCCAAAACACTGCAGCGCATCGCACCCCTGCTGGACCCACCGTAAGTTTCCTTCTCTGGGTGCCACTGTGAAAGTGGTATCAACTTTATAGAGTTCATGACCTATCGTGATATTTTAGCATGCGGGGTGGGCACTGTCAAGCTTGAAGATGCAGGTTCAATTTCCAGCCATGGTGATCACCTTTTGATGGGGGTGAAATGCAAAAAGACCTGTATACTTGGGCTTAGGCACACATGACAGAAACCTGTGTGGTGAAAATTAAAGCAAGAGTCTTCCGCTGTAGCATGCCTCATAATCATATTGCAGTTTGGTGTGCAAGACCCCAGAAAAAAAAATTTTCTTCGTGCCCTGCAGCTGCTGGAGCTGCTGATGCCCTTGTCAACGGTTGGGGGCTTGGCTTTGGCTTTGTCTGAATGGCAGGGCATTGTGGTGCTTGCAGTGCACAACCGGAAAAAAAATGCTTTTGATACACTCTAGTCTTGTGAGCATTCACTCCTACTGATGGTTGACAAGCTATGAGGAATTGAGGTGTGAATCTTCTCTTTTAATGCACACAATGTCATTGTGCCTTGCAGCATATCTTGTTTCTATGCAGATGTAATCCTTCACATGCAAAAACGTGAGCATCATGACATTTTTCGTGGGCAGAGAAGGCATACTTGTCAAATTTGATAAGACTGTCAATCAATGGTCTGAACAGCTCCAGCATACCTGCAGATGCTGGTTGACGTCATGTCAGTAAGGGTAGACTAGATACCATATTATGCGAAGTGCTGGAGTGAATTTATAAACCTTTAGTAAATACAAGCAGATCCTATTGTGTTTACTAAAGGCTTATAAATTCACTCCAGACTCTGATTGTAGTAAATGTGCATACTGTGGCATTTTGAAAATTATCCTGAAAGAGTTGCACAATTTAGTGTTCTAAAACTTACACTGTGGGATATATTTTTATACATCTGTTCAGGAACACTGATGGAAGCCCTTTAAAATACCATATGTGCATTATTCTGAATTCAGTTGAATGGTTGTTGACCCTCCCCTTCCACAGTCGTGCATCACAAAAGATGTGTGCACATTCTAGACAGACATTTGTCTATACTGTGGTCACTGCATTGAGTGCTCATCCTCACTGCTGTCTTTGAGGTGCATTCTCGGTGTTTCTACATCTGAAGCAAAAACACCGGCTTCCTTGTGACCATTTGATATGTTACTGTAGACACTTATCATACAGCTCAGTCGTGTATGCTGCGAGCTCTGGAGAGCATCGTTTCATCCCTCGGAAACCGCGGCACTTATTCCACGTTCTGATTAGCTCGCAATGATAAGCACTACTCTCTTGCTGGTGACAAGTCTGTCTGAGACTAATCAATGCGACAGGGGCATTTTCTGGTTAAGCGAAGTATCACTGATCTCGTTGCCAACGGGAAATCTGTCATCGCGAATGCGGCTTGAGCGTCGCCTGTGAAAAAACACTGCAGCGAGTACTGCCACACCACCTGTTCAGAATCTCTGAGCTTCAATCCTGCTGTCGCCCGAACTGTCATCTGCTGTCACACTGTTCACTCTCATATATGACCTCGCCACGAGGAGAGCCACCGCTGATTGGATCAACACTCTCACAAGAGCAAGCCATATTTGAATCAAGGGAAAATGGCTTTCAAACAAGCTTGGGGAAGCATATACTATGGGTAGATCAGGAAAGTGAAGTTGTAACCATGCATGATATCGTTGATTTCTCTTGCCTTTGCATGACTGGTGGTGCATGTTCTTGCCAGCCAACTCCCTCCCTTTGAATTTCAAATTTTTAAAAATTGGTTGTCTTACAACCATGTAGCTGGTAGCTTGACAGAAGAAAAGTGTCATTCAAAACATTTCGTATGTGTCCTTGGCACCATTTGAAACACAGTGTGCACAGAATGTGGAGAGGAATCACCAGTGCCCACCACTGGACCGTCTCATGGCAGTAATTGAGATATGTCGTTTTGCAGAACTCTACAAGGCCAGGTAAAGCCCTGCTTGGAGAAGCTGAACACAGATCCTGACGTTGACTGTTCGGTACTTCGCTTCCGAAGCCTTGGCAGGTTTGTAAAATACTTTACTCTTGTAAATGAGTGGAAATTATTTTTGTCCCACAAGGGGTGTGTCACGTTCTTAACGTTAGTAACTTTCACTTGCTTTTGTACTGATACAGCTGGAATTGCAGGTTGTGCTGACTTTCTGTAATGGTAACGTAAAAATAAATGTCACGGTCTGCTGGCCGGACTCCTTCAAAGGCAATTCCATGCACAGTAGTAGTAATAGAAAGCTTGTGCTGAAAAATTATGCGAATCATTCTGCAAACGGCATTTCATCGTACAGTTAAACCTCGATATAACAAACTTGAATATAACGAAATTGTCAGTGTACCAAAGTATTTGATTTTTGCAATGTACACTGCATAGAACTGCATGTATTTATTTACCTTTATATAATGAAGCAAGTTTCTCTCTGCGATTTCAATATAACGAAGTTTTGCTGCTGCTGCAGGCGAAGGTAGGGCTGATAAACTGAAACTTCCACAGGTGTTAGCAATAAAATGGGAGAGCTTCATGCATTCTTCAAATTGCACGCCACTGCCGCAGACAGAAAGTAGTCGGGTGGTTGCCTCGTCGCCGCCACAGTCGGGGAATACAGCATGCACGCAAAGTTGAGAACAGTCTACCGCATCGTGCATCGTACTATGCACCTTCTGCACTCTGCAAGTGGCGTGTCACCCGCGTCATGTTTCAGCGTCCGATATGGTGTTATCACAGAGTATCGTGAAAAGCACGTGTAGTCATAGAAGCAGTAAGCAGCAGGATCTTGCTTACCTTGTGAGAGAGCATGGTCATACAGATGTCACCAACAAGGCTTGTACCTTCCAAGTGATCATGATCGGCAAAATGAGAGGTGTCGCTGCTTATTTCTGGAAACTGCATGGCTCAATTTTCGCATGTGGCGTAGGCTTCCAGGGCGCATCCAGCTCAGCGTCGCCCTTTTTTGCAAACGTAATTGAAATTGTATTCTTTCATACAGCTCAATTATTGCAACATTCTTGTGGCATTTCTATGTGAAAAGGATCCTTCGGCTGCAATACTTAGCGTTTAAAAGTGTGAATTTGATTTAATAAGGTTTTGATATGAGAAGCAAATTGCCAGTTTTACCTACTTGTTATATCGAGGATTAACTGTAATGGTACAGTGCAAGAAAGGAATTGCATGCTAGAGAATAGCAAGGAGAAAATGGGAGGCAACAGTGTAAATTTAAACGATGAGCACTGCACTTTCAGAGTAATGCGCCGCACTTCATACCAGCCCATAAAGATATCTGTGCATGAAATACAGGTGACTTCAGATATTCCCAATAACTTTCAGCAGTGAAAGAAGGCGGACAAAATCCCCAAAGGTAGGCATGAAACTAGTCCATTGGGCTCCGCTATCTGGATAAGTGTACTGATGCACATTCTTGTCTATGTTTGGCTTCTTGTTTGCAGTGGTGCCGTGAATCCCCAGCCTGCTGCTACTTCACCCACTCCCGTCGTAGCCAGTAAAAATTAAAAGTTCGACCTGCAGCATGTGTATGCATACACACACACACACAGAGTGACCAGTGGCGTCCGATGCTGCCCTGCTGGCCAGAGCACTGTAGCCCCTTTTAAATGGCATGAGTGAGGACAACTCTTGGAAGGGAAGCGGGGAAAGGTGTCTCGGGAGTTCTCTCATTGTTGAGCTCGTGGTGTGATCATTGTAAACTAGTAAAGGAATGCTGACGAGGCTGCGCTCCTTGTTTGCTTTATTTCTCGCACCTGGGAATGAGGAGCTCATTAGGAGGCAGATGTCTTTGAAGCATTAACAAGATGTGATGGAAGGTTTTGCTTGTTTTTATTGAGTTTGGTGCATGATCATTGCAAACTATCATTAAAGGACTACCACACACTGACAGTTCTGCATTTATTTCTGCACATTGGAGGCTAGGAACTACGGTATACTGAAGTTCAGAGGTGCCCAAGGGAAACTGGGCACCTCTGAACCCATGGTGGCAGATTGAGTGTAGTTTAACAGTACCGTACAATGTAGGTACTGTAGCTTTGTTGTACTATATCCCTGTTGTAGACATGTCAGTTATCAAAGATGGCCAAAAAGGTGCAAAAGTGTAAGTGCATAAATTGTGTTGGTGTAATTTCTCATAGTATGTACATGGTACAAGTTATTCATAAGGGATCACAAGATATACCACCACAAAGGCCACATCATAAATTGTCTCTTCATTTTTACATATTTACTGATATTTGGTGTACACTTCTGGAAAATTACGAGGTGCTAAAGGTATGAATTTAATGTGGTTGTGAAGTTGCTTTTTCCAAGCTATTCAGGAAATGAACCTCTGTTCTAGCATTTCAAAGATGCCACTATGGGATTCGTGTTAGGTTTCCTGTGCCTTTTCTACAAAAATAGCTCAGCCATTGGAAATGTGTTTCAAGTGGCCCACATTTCATGGTTACAGGATCCCTTTCAAATATGCTAAACCAAAGTTTTGCACAGGTTTCAGAGAGTAAAAAAAATACCAAAGACTTTCAATACCCTGTCAAAGCTTCAATGATGCTGCTTGAGAAGCATTGTTGAAGCAGTTTTCCTGTCCCGTCAGTTAAGCAGAATTTGTGTACATAAACAGTTGTAGTATTACCCAATGCAAAAGTACAGTGCTATGCTGTGCGTGTACGAAAAATGTTTTCCAATAATTTCAATATCAACACTGTGCCTCTGTGGGGAACTTGTCTAAACTGTAGCAAGAATACACTACACATGTTGGAGGCATACTTCCTAACAGAACAGTGCTGTTTCTTCCTGTGCTTTCAGTTGGGTCATTGGATTTGAAGACCATGTGCCATTGAGTGAGGATAAATGTGCAAGATTTAGCAAAATGTTGAGGGCCTTAGTTCCACTCAGTTTTGATAAATCTGCTTTAATATGCTTCATTGTGGCACAAAGCATACAAATAGTAAGAAAAGTCCTGTGGTGAAGCACACTATCTCTGCTGTACCATGTGCATCTCATCTATGATACTGCATCCCCAGTACGTCTTAATTGTGATCTCCAGGTGCGATACCTCTACATTGGATAGTATCATTGCTTATAGGATTCAGTGTTCCATGTTCACATTTATCTGCCAAAAAATTGAGTCAGGTAATCTTGAAACTGCTTTCATAGAGTTGAATTTTCAAGGGGAAATAAAATGCTGTGACACAGACAGCTATTGAAAACGCATTTGTCGATTTCAAGTATTTCAGGGATCTGAATGCACCCTGCAGACAGTTCTCCATATTTGTGCTTGTAAATATGGCACTCAAAGCTACAGCCTCAGCATGAACTTTCTGCAACTGTTTGGCTTACTAGAAGCAGCGAGTCAAAAGGACAAGTTGTTGATTTTAACAACAAAAGAAACTTGAAGAGCCATCTTTTTGGCCAGCATGTCATTTTTTCAACAAGTTTCCTGAAGAAGATGCATGTTGCATCTGACTGATGCATAGGTCAGTTGCAATATTTGAGGAAACTGAAACAAGTCGGTAAATTCCAAAGTTGTGATATGTATCAAGTTACCTCAGTCTTAGCTGATCATGTTGGTCTCGGTGGTTACAGAACACGGTTCAGCAAGATTCATTTCAATGTTCTGTTAATTACATGGCAAATTCGTTCATGGTCAATGTCTGCACAATGCAGTGGAGTGCGTTTGGAGCCCGGGTGTTCTTCTGGCAAGCTTGCTGGCACTGCTCTCTGGAGGAGTGCTTAAAGTAGAACTCGTTAAGGAATGTTCAGAAATGAGCATTGCACACATTTACTGGGCTAATTGGAGCCTGGAATGTATTTACATAGGCCTAATATTAAAATCTAGGTCAGCTTTATCGGGTAGTTCTCAGTCATCAGGTGGTCATCTTCAAACACCACCACAATGTTGACTTCAAATTCTGCAAGAATGGAAAAACAGGTGAGAGGAACAGGAGGCCACATGGTCCGTGACCAGTTTTACAATGTTGTTTTAGACAACTTCCATTTACTGCTTCAAGGTACGTGACCTTCATGCCATTAGCATTTGTTAGGCACAGAAATGGCAGGTTAGTCCTGCAGAACTATGGCAGTCGCCTGCACATCAGCCACACAGAGACACTGAGGAGTCGTGCACAACACGGCCTCCGACATGTATAGTGTATGACCTTTGTCTTGAGGGCACAAGATGGTGACAGTTGCTTTCAGTGTGGCTTCTGTGCTGTTTAAGACTTGCAGGATTAATATATCTGGCATGCTTAAGCAGGCAAATAAACTTGATATTGGGACCATAACATTTTAGTGCTTAAAAGCAAACCTTTGAAAGTTAAAAAAAAAAAGAAAACGTGCTAGGGGGGGGGGGGGGTTCAAATAAACATTGCCTGCTGTCATGAGCTGCATTCGCATGATTGGTGTTCATGTATTGTCCCTCTGCTGTGTGATGCAAGCAACACACATCAAGTTGGACCTGGTAGGCGCTAGTCTTGAAAGTTGTACTACGATGCTCAACCCTTTGCTACCTACTGTGCGATTGGGCTCGCACAACAAAATTCGCCTGGCAGTAATAGCAACTTGTAGGAGGTGGAGTCTGAAAACCCTCCCCACTCAAAAACACTTGTATTGGAAGCAAAAGAACATGAATGCTGCAGCTGCACAGCAGAAACTGAATCACAAGGAATCTGTACATCTTGCATTATTTTCACACCTGTGTCTTGCAGCTTAGGCAATTATGGGTTGGCTCAATAATGTGGTTTTCTGTCATGCTGCTTATGCCTCATCAGGCTAGGGCTTGAAACTGGAATACTACATCTTTGAGGGAATGGCAGTATCATCGCTGTCAGCAATGTGTCGGCATTTGAACTGTTGCAAGCAACAAATGTCTTCCATGATGAATTTCAGACAAAATTACATTTCCCGGCCAGCAACAGACAGCAGTGACACTCTTAAAAATAGCCCTAACATCTGTGCCAACTAGTCAAGTCTTCTATGACAACTAGTCAAGTCTTCCTACTAGTCAAGTTTTCTATGAAAGATACTTGATGGCACCTGCAACTGGAAATGAAGTAAGCCTGTAGTAATGTGTAAAAGTAAACCTATTTGCTACAAGCACTTTTCTTGCTCGCAGTTTCTTAGAAGTGCAGGTCCAAAATACAAATGTACTAGTTAACATCGCTATGTGCACGATATTTTAGTTTATATGTTTTGCTGATCTTCGACATTACACTCAACAGCAAAATTCCTCGGCCATTGCAATGACGAAAAACACGCAAGGAGAAGGCTGCAAGGAAAACCGGACAGGTGGAGGGGAGTGGCATGTTGCACTGTGCCCTTGGCAGAGACTGCACTCACACCTCCAAAAGAAGATCATATTTCTCAGAAATCCTGCACTTCAATGACATAACAAAGTACAACGCATTTGAGTACAGTTAAGTCCCATTGTTATGCAGCTGTACATAACAGAAATCGTTTCGTTTTGTCCAACAGATTTTAAAAGGTTTCCAGGAGCTGTTTCTTTAAATTATGTAACTTAAGTAAAGCACCGTTTATCAAGTGAGCTATGTAGACTCTCGATAATTCAAAGTCGGAATTTGAACTTTTTTTAATCTTAAAGTTGTGGTTGGCCAGCTATTTTTTCAATGTATTTAATAGCTATATGGCTGATCCGGGTCTCTCTAGCTGAACGTTTGCGCTTGTATGTCATAACGGCCAGAAATAAAGCCAATTGCCTCACACCACTTGTCGGAGCATTCAAGAACACTGGTCGAAAACGAGTAAATAAATGCCGAGGTAGCAGCAATGTACATAACTGCCATCTTCCCCGGTACGTTGGTTTTTCCATGGTATGCTCCACTGGAGCCATACTTCTGCTTCCACATGACAATTCAAACAATATTCAGGGGTCAAGTTTGCATTAATGAGAGTCTACTGTAATTGCATGTCATCATCTTCCCATGTCGTGCTTTTTTTCACCGGAGCTTCACCAAGTAATCTGGGCTATAAATTCCACCTTCTACAATCTTCTGGCATGCTAGAGTGCACAGGCCATGCTCAGTCTCTCTACGGTTGATCTCCCGTGCCTCCAGGTGCTATTTCAAACCTTGAAGCTTACGTTTTCTCACTACAAACGCTAGAGAACCAAGAAATACCTAGTCGCATTTGACACCTCGCAACAAGTGTAGCGGAAAATTTGGTGTGGTGGCAGCACTTGCTTAGAATCGTGCCATAAACAATACTTTTTATGCAGACCTCTAAATTTCTAAATAATCCACGGTACCTTACGCTACCAGCTTGTCCGGTTTGAAGAAAAGATGTCATAATTGTTTCATGGTCTCTAACATGAACATATTAGGCTTACTTCATTATGCTACTACATTAAAAATTATATCTATTTGGCTAACACAGAAATTTAAGACTACTAAACTTCAATGAGAGGTTGGCAGGTCCAATTTTTACAACACGCTGCACCTGTATGAAAAAGGGCTTTTGCCTTGACATGCACCAGTGTTCTTTTTAATATATATATAAATCAGGCAGTCTGCCAACTATAGAGTTTCCATCTAGGGCCTTATCTAGCAAACCATTTTTACTCACCTATTTTGAAGTTGTTGGTAATGAGTGTAGGGCAGGTGAAGAGTCTTGGGAAGACCATGTAGATGGGAATGTCAATGCCTCGACACACATCACCCTCGCCAATCTGGATGTTCTGGATCTCGGTGGCTGGACAATGCGATGAGAAAAAATTACCGACATTGTGACTTTTAAACCATTTTAAATATTTTGCTAGACTAGTCCACCACAGATAGTTATACATTTTGTGAAATATACTGGAAGCGTCAACAACGAAGCACATTGGAGCAGAACATCAGCAACAATTACAAGTTGCAAACACACAGCAGCTCTCTCTTGTACAAGTGCCAGACCAAGCACTCATGACCAGATTAGAAGACAGACCAGAAAACAGCCACATGATGGTATTTTCTTCAATGACACCGATATGTACTACTCTGGAAGGCCTCTCACCATACCCATTTGAATATGTTCACTAGAATGTGTTAAAGCACTGATTTTTCGAACTGGTTAACTTTTAAAATTTTTTTAGTATTAGCAGAAAACAGAAATTAAGATGTATCATCAGCCAGTTGGGAGGTCAGCTTCACTGTCTAGATGTATACCTTTTTTCCTTTGCATTAGTAGTGCCTCCAAGACCTTCATCACTCTTTTGGTGAAGGTCACATATCTGCAAATTGGTTCAAATCTCCTCTCTCTCGTTTTATTCCCTTAGTCACTCCATCTTACGTAAGAGCACTTATGTTGGTAACCCTGAATGTATAACACAGAATGCTCTGGGCTTTCTTTAGAGGAAGGATGCACTTGTTTTCACTTGAAATTTCTGCTGCCTTTATGCCACATGGCACTTTGATACTGTTCAGGCGTGATTATCAGTCTGTGATTATGCACCACATATGCGTGCCTGAAAGCCTGGTAAGGGACCCTCTTAAAGGGGCCCTGCGACACAAATTGATCAGGCCGTTTTTATCACTGATTCTAGAACTGTTGCACGCGGGGATGTCGCAGAGAGAGTAGAAACACCGAAAGCAAAGTGGCTATAATTTTATTTCAGCGAACAAACCGCCCCAAATCGCCTCCCGTTTGAACTGAGGCGACACACAACGGATATTTTTGTTACAGGAAGTGACATGGAGTGACGACATTGGAGGGGCCAGGCTGGGCGTTCTGATTGGTTTGGCGTGCTTGTCACACACGTGTGGTGTCTGCTTGGTCACGCTTTTCAGTACCAAAATACACTAAAATAGTTTTTATGCTTAGTAAGAAAGAAAGCAAGTATCTGACATTACTTGCAGAACGACACTAGGCGCGCTGTGCAATGGTTTGCGCGTCCATATGGCACGTCCGCTAAGAACACAGCGAGTTCGACGCGTGCCGGTGTATTTGGACTGCGCGTCACGCCATCTATTGCAGGCGCGGCGAAACAACGCGCTGAGCTACCACACGCTCCCGGTGTCTTCCAGTGTCGCTCTATAAGACACGCGTTGCTATTGGACGCCTCCACTGACGTCAGCGGGAGAGCGAAATACAAAAGGGAATCTTGGTTTCATGCTGTCTGCTCGTTTTTTGAACTTCGAGGGCTAATAACTCTAGTTCTAGACCACCGATTTGCATAATTATTTTTGCGTTCATCTCAGCATTCGATCCTACACACACTGCAGTACTGCATACGGCAGTTGAAAAAGTGTCGCAGGGCCCCTTTAAGTCAACAAACCTGAAGGGGCCCAGCTAAACACAGCACAAGAAGGCACGGACGCCTAACATGTCTTTGCATACAGTCCAGCAGCAATTACCTATACCTAGAAACCCGTTTTTTTAGAATTTTTACAAAGGTGCTCAACATAAAGGAAACAAACTACAGCTAAAATACAAGCAATCAATGCTACAGTCCAAACCTGAAAATCTGACACTAGCACGATAGTTCTTGAGTCTGGGGCTGTCTAATATTACCTTGACATAAAGATAACAGCCAAAGAAATTCATGAGCTCATGAAAATTGACCAGCTGATGCATATTGACAGCAAAAAAGGTGTCGGCCAGCCTCTACAGACAGATTCATTATTTCAAATGCAAGTATGTAAAGATATAATCAAGTAAAAAGAAATGTCAACACGGAACTAAGCTCTGTACCAAGAATTATCCAAGAAGTCATGTTATATACATGAGCACTAGAAGTCTGATAACTTTCGTAGAAGAGTGTAAGTAATGCTGCTGCAGAGACTAAGTGAGTGTGAAGTTCTTGATTCATGTTACTAGCACGAATAAGCTACAAAGATGAGGTGCAGGCAAAACAAATGATCCAATGCATTCGTGGTGTCTCCATCTACTAGTTGCGTCCCTTTAATATTATGCTGGTAACATGACGCAAGAATGTGGTTAAGAAGCAGTGCATTCATGTGGCACAAGTTTAGTGAAATCATGCATGCAAAACGGCGTACCATCACGGGCGTAGCCCTCGGCACAGCCGCACGTCTCTACCCTCACTAACTGGAGTTCGATGGATCGGATGGCAGAGTCGCAGTTCTCCACAGATAGCTGAAAACAAAAGGAGATCATTATTACTCTAAGTTAGTGTACTAACCACACTAACCCCCCCCCCCCCCCCTTTTTTTTCTTTTTTTGGGAAAGCTTTCAAAACGAATGTTGCAGTTAGCACTTTCAGGCCTCTTGTTGTGATTGACTACTCATTCATTCAGCATATCAAAAGAATACACACATAGATACATAAAAATGTGCTGTATGTTCTCCATTAAATTTAGAGTGTACTCTTAATTTGAGAGAAATTATGTTGCTCAGTCTCATGTACAAGAGGCACAAGACCCTCAAATGGATCTTTATCTCGCAATGTCTTCTAATAGAATAAAAGCACAATAAGATACACAGAGAAATAACTTCCTAGACTGATAACACAGGCATCAGTTGGCTTTCCCAGCAAATTTTAAATACGGGTATTACCTCTCAAAACTGGCATTTACAGTGACAATGTAGATGCTTAAGGTGTCATGAATAACGGCAATAGTTTCAACTAAAGTTTCTCAAAGAAACTGTCTCACCACTCCTGTGAAGGGCTTGGTGATGCAGCAGCAAGTGCTGTCAATCCGTCCTTTGATGAGGAATCGAGGCACTCGTGAATGCTGCAAGGCATAATCAACGGAGATATGATTCCCAGTGTTCTTTGAGAATTGCCTATAACACCTGCCCAGCTTGATCGGATAACCAGACATGCTGCGTAAAACTAGGTCACAGAAAGGGCACGGTACAAAATGTAGGTGACCTGTTTAAAACAGACACATGAACCTATTGCTATTCACAACCTTTTTCTCAAAATGTAAGATCTTTTGGCAGGCATAAATTCTGCATTTCATGACTACAGTACCGACCGAATCGATCCTTTTTTTCACCTTTATTACTTATTTTTTTTTTGTAACAATGAGCAGAGTTACATTTTATGCTATACGTGCAGCGAGCATTATCACAGTGCTTCTACAAGCTATAAGAACACTGCAAATCAAAAATTTGCAAAAATACTGCAACAGCACATGCCTGTCACTTCTGTAAAATCTTGGGTAGCACTGACAAAAGTAGAGAAAGGGCATTGGCTAGACAATGTAGCTGGAGAAATTATTTAACAGATATCAGTACCCCAAACCAGCTCCAAGGGCTATAGGAGATGCCCTAATGTAGGGCTTCAGATAAATTTTAACTACCTGTGGTTCCTAACAAACATCTAAAGTACGCATAACCAGTTTCACATATTGCCTTCAACACAGTAGGCAAAAAGAAGAAGGCTAGTAGTACTTTTCGTTATAATTTACCTCTGATCCCTACATCTCTCTCCTCATTAAGTGTGCCATTCCAAAGACTGACAATTTTAGATGTGAAGCTTACTGAACTCTGTTCATCACATTTTTCTTTCAGCATGCTCAGAATTCCAGCACACCAACTCGCATGCACTGACCATTTCACACAAACTTACATCGCGAACATTCTGTAGCGATTCTGGTGTTATGTTGATGTTAACTGGGACTGGTGTCGCTTTCTCGGCACCTTCCTGCAAAAAGAAAGCAATGAAAAAGTTCATGCTTGCACTCTTTATAAACTTCCACATGCTCCTTCATATAAAGCTAATATACTTCACTGCACTGATTCATTACTTCTCTATTGATAATGCCTTAATGTGACTCTTAAGCAATGAGGGACCCTGCTAAATTTAACCTTACCTTCATATGAGGCAGAGCTTATATATCATGCATAAATATAACACTGCTCCAGAAGTGATGACCTGCAGCATGGTGACCATTGCTTTGATCAAACAAAACACATCTCTCATCCCTTAGTTCAAAGGCGACTAATACCCCTGACACACGGGCACACTAAAGTACTTTAGGTAAGGGGACATCTACCGGAAAGGCGTTCATGCCCAGTGACACACGACAAAGGAGTATCTCCTTCCCGGCAAAGTTCCTTTGGAGAAAGGTAGATCGGCGATCTACTTTTCGAGCGTAAAGGGCATACTCTCGCCGACAGCGTACACGACCCGCAAACGGGAGAGAACTTCTCACAAAATTACAACACCCCGCAAGTATTTTCTTGCCTTAGCGTATAAGATTTAACTTTTAGCCGTAATGAGATTTGTAGGGCTGCAAAGATTTCTTTTTACCGCACTCTCGAACGTTCACATCGCCGCCATGCGGGATTCCGGCAGTGTCATTTGCTTCTTCGTCGTGGCAGGGATTGCGCATGAAACGCACAATTAACATTACAAGCCATCAGCAGTAAAAACAGTATTTTTATGCTCCGCAATTGCTAAAGGTAATTAAATGCGGAACTTATTAAAAGTGTTCTTTATCTTGCTGCTTTAACAAGCAGCGCCATTTTCTTGCGGCGTTCGTCTTAGGAACAACCTAAAGAAGTTCACAGTGCTGCCGTGTGTCATCGACGCAACTGCTTTCTGCAGAGGGTCCTTGAGAGTAGAAAAAAGGGTTCACTACAAAGGACTTTACTTTTGCCCGTCTGTCAGGGGTATAAGGCACTGTAGAAACTCATCTAAACAACCACATTTCACACACAACGGTGCTTACCTGCAACTCGACAATGAATTCGAGCGTCTTCTGAACATCCTTACTCAGCAGCGACCTCTTCATCTCGCATCGTAAGAGGTACTGCACAAGCAAAATTCAAATTTGTAAGCACACAATACAGAGACATTAACTCCTACGTATTAATGAAGATGAATTGATTCCAACAGGCAATGTTTCCTTCAGATTCACTAGCACACAACATAACCTACCCATGCATCAAAGCAAAACGAATTCATGTATTGGCTGTGTGGCAGTTTGTTCAGCGTAGAATGGCATCGAACAAGATGTACAGTGTCCCCTCTTACCAAGGCGCATTGATTCCCTGCAAAGATTTCTAATATGCATTTGTACCAATTTGAACACAGGATGTATCTCAATGAAAGTAGCCCTAAACATGATGTTTGAGTAAGTTAGTATCACAAAATGAAATAGTATTAAGAACAGAGAAAAAGACAGAGAACTAGTAAAGGCACAGACGAAGAACTGTACTTAACATTTTTTCTGAGTTTTGTGTGCTTGTTTTGCTAGTTACCTGCCTGTTGCGCTGTTAATATTTTAGAAAGTACCTAGTTTCATTTCATGATGACTTCAGTTGTACTAACAGCCCAGGTATTAAGAAAGGCAGTCCAACAAAGGCAGTACTGACAAGAGTTCATTCAATCATTTCTGGGGTTTAACGACCCAAAACTACGATTTGATTATGAGAGACGCCATAGTAGAGGGCTCCGGAGATTTTGAACACCTGGGGTTCTTTAACGTGCATTGACATCGCACAGTACACGGGCCTCAACATTTCACCTCCATCGAAATGCAGCTGCTGCAGGTGGGATTCGATCCCGCGACCTTCAGATCAGCAGCTGAGTACCATAGCCACCAGACCACCATGGCGGGACAGACAAGAGCTCCAAGACAAGAAATGTAGCATAGGTGATACTGCTTAAGATGATAAGTAGCACTCAAGCTTGTGTGATATAAGCCAAAAGACTCACACTACCACACCCACAGCCACCGAAATCTGATTACAAAACAAGCTGACATGCTCATTTTAGAGCATTACTGCACTTGTACAAGTTATCTACAACGGTGCTAGAAGAATAGTGCTGAGCCCTGTATGCCTGAACCTTTGTCATTCGTCTGCACCTTAAAATGGTGCACTTAACTACTGTATGTGGGTGCTGTCAGGACGCAGCCAAAACAAGCAAGATATAAAGCCACAAAATGCAACTGACACACTGTAATATAAGATAACTTTGAGTTGCACCCTAACGTCAAATTGAAATTCAATAACTAAAGGCAATACGTGCCGGCTTAGTGGCAATCAACTCCACAAAGTGTGAAGTGTTGCACTCATGCACATATTTCAGCTGTTTGCCAGAGCAGAGTGCATTTACTCAATATGGACTCAGGAGCACAACTGTCTGTAAGAAAGTAGAGCCACATAAGGACACATTGATATGATGAGTGTAAACTATTGCTTGGGGTTACCATCATGCTTGTGTCAGAATAACGCATCAACACAATTTGCAGTGAGTTTACACACATGGAAGGTGAAGGAACAGATAATTTACCAGCTGTTGATTAATTGCACTGTTGATTAATGAATGTGTTCTTCACCTACTGTCTCTGCATGTGCATTACGTAGTGCGCGAATGCAAGTACTCAGACACGATGGCAACAAACAACCAGCTTGTTGTTTCAGCTGGTTGTGCCACTCTGGTGGCTGCCATCAAATATGCACAAACTAGCCCATGAAGATGTCTAACGTGAGGTGTATAGCACGCATGCTGCGAGGATGGACAGGCTGCTGTTATTTACAAATTGCGAATAAGTTCTAATTTTAAAGAACAGTTTTTTGCTGATTGAGGTTTATAAGATTTGAATCTTGGGCCATGTGGCGATGTGTACTGGGAATGGTGAAGCGCAAGCAACGGGACAAGAAGTTGCGAGAGAGACAACATAAGCACTTTGCTGTCCATCTCGCCTTTCTTGTCCCTTTGTTTGCATTCACCATAACTAGTAATTGCTTGAAAAGCTCTCCCTTACAAACAAGTGCACTTAATAATATGGGATACAAAGCATCTCTAGGTCGCCACTTATGCATGAGCTGTGGCAGCTGAACTGATGCACAGTGCACGATTCAAAAGCTACACATTTAAAAGCAACATGCTTTTATACACATCACCCGTGCAATTTGGAAAATAAGGTATGAACTACATCACAGATGGGAACAAGACACATGGCAACACCACACCTGAATGTTGATGAAGACTCCATGGTAAGTCTCGTACAAAGTTCGGCCTGAACGCGGTCTCAGGGGAAGCTCGAAGGGCAGTTCGGTGCGGCCAGCAGGCAAACGACCAGCCTTTGCTATTTCAAGGGAATAGCCTATAAGTTGCACGGGCTTGGCAGATGAGTAGAATGCCTCGAAGATGCCAACATTCTTGGCACTAAGCTGCATGCTTGCGGTGCCCTCAAGCCACAGTGTAAGGCCTTCATGCTTGATCTCTGTCTTGCTTTCCACTATCACCACTCCAGCCACTGTCTCCTGGGTATTGCAAATGTCAGTATGAAGAAACTGCCAAGCATAACACACAAGACGGCACAAGAAATGCTCCAGCCCTAGTGTTGTGTCACTCTGCATCCGCATTAGGATGCTTTATTTACTTTGTATAAAATGGATATGCTGTAAGGCGCCGATCTTCTTCTGGAACTTCAAATAACATAGCTTGAAACAAGTTGATAAACAGAGCGCTGTCTGATTTCACTGCACCTGAGACCTCTATGTGAGATCGCAACAGATGGAAACACTGCTACCCTGTTACATTTCTGCCACTACAATGGTGCCGTGTGTTTACTAGTAGTATGATGTCCTTCTGTAATCCGCAAATCTTACTTCACTCATCATGATCACATGAACAACCTTTTCGTACAAGACAAGCATAGAAATCTCTGAGAATTCACAATGCGGGAAATGTAAAACGGGCAATGTAAAAGTGCGGAAGCATGACTGATAAATCAAAATGGCCTGCAATGTCAAACAAATATTTACCTAATTAAACGGCTTCAAGCGCATCCACAACCTAACATCATTGAAATGATTTACAAATATCCCGTACAAACTTGGTTGAAATACAAAGACGGATGCTTGCGTAGCTCAAAGTGCCGGCTCCCGCCAAGATTGCTTCACCGGTCTAATCTAACAAACTGACAAGCCGTCACTAGGTTTTGTCTTGACCGTACTTCAAAAAGTTCAACCACATGCCGAGGGAGCAATATATGTGCTTTCTTTTCTTTTTTTTTTTTTAAGGAGAACATGCATATGTACGTGCATCATAATTAAAGCTGCAACGTTTTAAGCGAAGTCGTCATCGCGAAGTTTCAGTGACGTCCACAGCAGGCGCACACGGTTACTCTACCAACAGAAAGACGCGTACAAAACACATGCTTCAGCCACAAAGGCACAGACGCCTTTTTGCGTTCAGAGCTTTGTGTAACGATAGGATTTAGTGCCCAATACAAAGCAGTGAAAAGAATGCTAAACGTCCAAAGTCTTAGTTCAAAATTGTTTTTCAAATGCATAGCTTGAAAATAAGCTGACAGGTTATACTAAACCGTGAGTACCGTCCCTCTCCATGGGCATCCTACCTCGAGCAGCGAAGGAAACATAGAAAGCAAATGCAATTACAGGGCGGACGACCTATTACATGTCATGATCAGGTACACTTACGCCTTCGTGGTAGACCTTATTCACTTTCTTTAGCCGAATATCCAGCGTAGTCATGGTCCCTGTACTTGAAGTTTCGTTCCTTGTGGGCGTAAACACCGAAACACCACAGACGCCAACAGCTAGCTGCGCTTGGCTCGCTTTAGTCTGAGCTTGGCTTTCTTTGGCCGACAAAAAAAATGCCTTACAACATAAATATTGCCTACTTGCTTTGCGCAACGCCAACAAAATAGATCACTTCTTATTTATAATAATCGCTACGTTGCACAAATCTTGCAGTAAAGTAAAAGCAAACGCTATGCCAAAAGCAAACGCTATGCCAAAAACAGCGGCTGGCCGTGATGAGTTGCTGACATAGGCGCGGGCCTTTTGAAAAGTGCAAGAATGTCATCGGGTCATTGTCTATTCTCAACTGATAACGGAAGACAAATTCTCGGTATTGAGCGAAGCTTATCTATAAACGTTGCACTTACAGCCGATAGCTATCCCTCTGACGAAGACGCATACAGGAGGTTACGCATTTGGGCTGGTTGGTTCATGATGACGATAAAACGAAACAGCGCTGCACAACAGGACAAAGGAAGACCATGGGCGCTAACAACCATAAGTGTTCGTTGCTTCAATCGTCACACATAAGTATACCACCACTGTCACAAATAAATGACAGGAAAATAAAATCGCCATGCGCTGAGGCCAAATTGAAATTAGCAACTCAGGTACGCTATCTCTTTAGGCAAGCGGCCGGGCCACTACTATGGATGTGATAGGCTTCAGACACATGTCAATCAATCAATCAATCAATCAATCAATCAATCAATCAATCAATCAATCAATCAATGATTTTTATTTTTCACCAAAACGGGTACAACGGTGAAAAAAGGGAAGACGGCGAAAAAGCTGCGGGTGCTGCAGCTTGACTAAGCACCATCCACCCTGTAGCAGCAATGACAGGATAAATGTGCAAAAAGAAATACATCCAGAAAAATGAAAAAAAATGCATTACAATTACATTAAACAGGTAAAGTCATAATCGAAAGAAACATGGAATACGTACTCGTAGGGAAAACAATGCTAGACATATATTATCATGATTCTGGCATACTAAAAAAATAATAAACATACTCAAGGTGTCTTGGTAACCTCAACGAAATCATGTCGCAATTGAAAAAAAAAGCATAAAAAGCAACACAAGTGTAGTTATAAAAACAATATAGTTTCACAAGAACAAGCTGGTTACATTCCTTGTGTTCAAACTGTCAATCTCAATGTCTTTTTTGTGGTACGCGTTGAAAGTGGATGGCATTGTGTGGCTAAGCTTCTGTGTCCCGTAAATAGTACGTGATAACGGAATTTTCCATGGGGGTTTATACCGATGGAAGTAGACACTCTCGGTAGGTTCCAGATTTGCAAGTGTCAGGAATGAGTCAAGCCTCCCGCGATTTGCGCTAATGTAAGACTGTAACAACCTGCATTTGTATATGTCGTTAGCCGTAACAATTCTATGTTTAGAGAAAAGCTCTGTGGTGTGTTCAAGGTGCGGTATGTTCTCTATTGCCCTAATCGCTCTTTTCTGTAGTACTATCAACTTATTTAGGTTTGTTAATGTGGTGTTTCCCCATACCAATGCACAGTAGTTTAGGTGGGAATGGAAGAGAGCTTGATAAATAAGGCGCTTTATGCTGAGAGGCAAAAGACGTCGACAACGATTCAGCGCACCAACCGCACGCCTCAGCTTTAGGCTAATGTGTTCAATATGTTCATTCCAGGATATATGTTCACTAAAAATTACTCCAAGTGTCTTAATTGATTTGGCTACCGCGATTTTGTAAGGACCTAAAGTGATATAGTCAGCTAGCTCAATCTTTGTGCCAAGGGCTCGAAAAAGGACACATTTTGTTTTTGTTTCATTTAGCAACAAATTGTTTTTACTGGACCAATCGCGAAGCTTAAAACAGGTACTAGCTGCTAGCGGTTCAAGTTCCAAATGTTTAAATTATTCCGTGCATGAGATATTCTAAGATTGGCGTTAAAGGAAAGAGAGAGGGGGAAGAGAAATCAGACTTGCGCAGGCCACGGGTAATGAAGGCTAGATTGCCGATGGTCGATTAGATCAACGGCAATGGACAACAAGAGAAGGGAAGCGTAGCCGTGATCAGCAGAGTAAGATGTGGTGATAATTTCTGGGGTTTTATATCCCCAAAACATGATGTAACTATGAAAGACGCCGTAGTGGAGGGCCCCGGAAATTTCGACTACCGGGGGTTCTTTAACGTGCACTAACATCGCACAGTACACGGCAGAGGCGGAGACTTTTTCATTTTCCGGAGGGGGCGGGGGCGCCGGGATCTTCGCTGCGGTCTTCTGTCCTCATTCTCCAACTACCCTTTCTCGACCTTCTTTCTCTAATTTTCCTCCTCACCCTTCCCATATTTTTCAAAAACGCGGAGTAGCCCAGGCAATTTTAATTTTTTTTTTTTTTTTCTGATGATGTAAACAGGCAAACTGCCACACGGCCGGACTGAAGGAGCGACGCGCGCGCACTTGCGCGCGTCGCTTCTCCGGCCGCGAGCGCATCAACATTGCTGTAAATTCACATCTGACATTATTTTTTCCAAGAAATATTTATTTTACAATAAATATAGCAATGTATTCCCAAATGACACAAAGCACAAGAGAAGAAAAAACGTCACAGTCACTTTCGTGCAAATAATTTTGAACTTTACATGATTATTTGCACTTCACATTTGTTACTCACACTGTCATGCAATCATGACCCAGTGAATCAAACACCAGTTAAAGGAGTACTGACACAGAATTTAAGGTGATCGAGGTAACTTGCGGGATAGATTTGTGTCGACACACACGCATCATCTACAAAATATCAACGGCTGATATAGCCTAGAGCATATTTAATGTCAATTTTAACGTGCGTGTCGCGCCACTGCATGCGAATCGCGCTTTTCTGTTTCATGTAAACAACCAGTCGCCACCTGCGTGGCGAGTTTGTGTTGCTGTCATGATTCTTGGGAGAGCGCTCATCCCAGCAGACGTTTCCGACGGAAAGAGGAGGCAGAATTGCACCGGAGTACAAACTGACGTCCTTGCCTCGGCAGTGCATTTTTGAGGGATCACGCATGTTTGAAACTTCCCAGAGGGGATTTCAGCAGCACCCAGGGAGATCACTCAAAAGAGTTGTCCGCGCGGTGCTCATGTAAACGCGGTTTTGTGTGCACATGTAGTCAGCTATGTTTACGTGAATACCATCCTGGGTGCCGCCTCACTCATCGCTCTTTGAAACGGAAAGTGCGTCTGGGCTCCACAAAACCGTATACAAAATATTAACAATCGCGCGCTCGAGCCCTCGAGGTTTACAGCCAGAGTAAGTGGGTCATTAGCTACTTATTGCAAAATAAAAAGACAAGATGCAGAATTTTTGTGTCAGTACTCATACAAATCAATTACGTAATTGAAAAATGATTTAAAAAACACCGGCTGCCAAAAGAAAGATTCCCTGGGCTAGTGTATGAGGTTCCGTGCGCCGATTTCCACGTCACTTACATCGGCGAGACAAAAAACTTTCCGGAAAGGATACGGCAACACCAAAATGACGTACGTAGCTTCAACGCTACGCGGAACGCGCTCGCAGAACACAGCGAAAAGAAAGACTATCACATCAACTTCGACGACGCCCGGGTCCTCGACACGGAAGGTAACCGCACCAAAAGGCAGTTCTTAAAGAGTTGTGGCACGTCCAAACAACACCTGGAAATATCAACGGCTCAACTGGCACCCTGCCGAGCGTGTATATACATGATCTCCGGAACCAATGGAGAAAATAACATCGCATCAAGAAAGGCGGGAGGAACGACGGTGGAGAGAGGGACAATCACTAAGAAAAGTCGCTAGCTTCGGAGCCGGCCGGACAGTGACCCCCTGATGAGGAGACCGAATGGGCCTCGAAACGTTGGGCCAGTTTTTAATTTCAATATTAAAAACTTAGATTAAGAAAAGTGGCTGGAGAGTTTGTTTTTTCGTATAGGCCAATTATTGGACCTCCGCCACCCCTGCAGCGAACCGCTTTAACAAGAGGCCTCCCTTGGCGCCGCCATTATCCCCTTAAAAGGCGTAACCCCCCAAAAATCCGCAGTCGAGGCTGTGCAGTCGGCCTTTGTACTCCCGTGGTACAGTCCCGAATGGAGGTGTTTCTTCTTTCGTCGCCGGTCGTTGACACGCCAGGCACGTGGATCGGCGAGTGTGGCCCCGCCGTAAGCTGTGGTTGCTAGCCGGACCTATGCGCAACTCACAAGGGGAGGAAAGCAATGCATGCTCATGCTTTTCTACCCATGTGAGTTCATCATCTTCGCGTGTATTGGCGCATCATTTATCAATATTAAAAACGCTTTGCTGAGAGTGTTCAGCCCGTTACGATTATACTTCTGAACTACACATAACGATCCTCCTCTCCGGGCTCCGGCGGGGGCTATGCCCCCCCTGGAAAGTTCGGGGGGGGGGGGGAGGGGGCTCGAGCCCCCGAGCCCCCCCGTAGTCTCCGCCTATGGTACACGGACCAAAACATTTGGCCTACGTCGATTAGCCGCTGCGGCCGGGATTCGATCCCACGACCTTTGGATTAGCAGCCTAGTGTAATAGCTACAAGACCACCGCCGCGGGGTGAGGGTGGGGGGTGACGAAATCAGAATTAAAGTAAACAAAAACGACGCTGACATAAGATTGAACCATCTCGCGCAGTACAGAAAAAGAGGGAGGACATTCGGAGAGGCCTTTGTTCTGCAGAGGACACAAGATAGGCTGATGATGATAATGTGAGGTAACTTACATGACGAATAATTTGGTTGAGCGTGAGCAATACGAAGCGACCTCATCGCGGACTACTGAATGCGGCTGCGATCGCCTGTGGAGCCACTTTTCCTGGTGGAACATTAAAAACCTACCTGTATAGCTGGAGAACGAGCACTACATATATTTTACGTGAGCCCTGCTTTTCTGATCGCTTCAAGGTTATAAATATAACACATGGAACCGTGCATCAAACTGTTATATATAGGAACTTAAGCAAGAAAGAACTCGTGTTTCTGTGCATCGTTTTTAATAAGGTATCTTCGTACCTGACGCTGACAGCTGAAAATACAATTAACGAAAAACTTAAGTCATCTGACCTCGTCTACCTGTGGAGTTTTGGAAAAAAGAAAAGAATGGCGAGTTACCTAATTCGCGAAAGCGGTGTATAACGTGCATCTTCTGCCGTTTTTCTGCTTCTCACGCAAGGACAGGTGAAAATACCGAAGTGGAATTAAAAGACTACGTTAACGAGGGATATGACAGAGCGGCAGTGAAGGAAAAGCAGGAGATTAATCATTTCGCTACTGTGCGGAAGGGAACATAATCGGGGTTGTTTGTACGTGCCAAAACAAGGGCACGAGCACGAGGCATGCCGTAGTGGAAGGCTCCTTAAATTTCGACCGCCTCGGATTCTTTAACATGCAGTGGTAATGCGCAGTGCACATGACCCTAGAACTTTCACCTAGATATATTTCGAACATGCGACCGCCGGGGCCGAGATCAATCCCGCGTCGGTCAGGTAAGCAACCAAGAGTCATAACCGTTCTACCGCCGCGTCGGACGGAGAGGAGAACAGCTGAATGTGTATAAAGTGCAACGTACTCACAGACGAGCTCTAAGTCGGTCGTTTGGTTTTGTGGCTTTCTAGGCTCGTGATCTGCGAGTCCAGGCTCCCGCGAGGTCTTTGTTGGTCTGCGAGATGCCAGTCATCGAGTGCACTCCACACAAGTGTGTGGGTTTGTTTGTCAAACGGGAACAGTGGCACGCGAAAATGACCGACGGTCTTTTCGAATTTAAGGTCTGCGTAAAGGTGTGAATCAGCCGTTGCAATGCTTAAGTCGTACCAGTTGGTAAACGGTAACACGACACCGCAGCCGGGAAATCAGTGTAGCGTCCGGTCATCTAATATTTGTTGGCAGGTGCAAGTGTAATGTCTGATCGAAACTGTATAAATACGATTAAAGTTCGGCAGAGATTAACCAGAAGTGTGTTTCCGGTTATTTACCATGCGCACTGGGTGTAGGGTACGCAAAGATAAAATAATATTGCCTGTGGAAATGAAGGAAATGTGCGTATACGTACAAGCGAAGTATAACATGTACCGCTAACTGCTAGGGTTTTACGTGCCAAAACTAGGCCGCCGTAGTGGAGGACTCTGGGCACACGGGTGTTCTGGCATTTCGCTCGTACCAAAATGTGGGCTGCCGCGTCCGGAAATATAATTTACATTCTCGAACTTAGCATGCGCGATAAGCTGCCACGGATAGTGTTGTACGAACATTGAAGGACAGGAAGTGGTCAATTGGACTATTTGCTGATATAATCGAACATTCTCCTCACGACTCAGTATTACGGGTAGATTCGTATGTTTCATGTAAGTATGCAGTCACAGCTGCAAGTACCAAACGCGAAGCTGTCGGTCATTATAATGAGGAAGACAACGCAACACCAACCCACCTGCCAACAGATCTAGGAATATACGTCTACCTTCGCTTACGTATAGCCACTTGTTGAACTTAAAAAAAAAAACAAAAAAGACAATCATTTCTGTGCGCTGTGCGTAAACGTCGAAGACGTGCAGACATTTGTATCTATGCATGGAACAGCCTGGGACGTAACAGTCTTGACCCCGTTTTGCATAAGCTTCTCCATCTCCTAAAAAGCAGTAGGGTGTTGAGCTGTCAACGGCAGCTGGCATCAGCCAAGGTTATCCTATGTATGCCATTTGTTCCTCCCCAGCAAACGATCTCCTCGCTGAAGTTCACGGCATTTCAATGACGCCCGAGGATCAATAAATGCCGCTATGATGCGATGTGCGTGGCGAAGATGTCCTTCAAAGTGTGCTGGCAGTTTGAAAGTATATGTTTAAAACAACAATGTTTTGCTATCACCATACTTTTTGAAAAAAGTATATCATAGCTTCGTTTGAATAAGCATGGTTAGTGTTAATCATATTGAGCGTATTGCACCGGTGGCCGAAGCATTAGTGAACGAAGAAACATGGATGCAGACACTTTGTTGCACGTATGTGTAAAACTTCGCCATCTTTTATTCACCTTGGTTTGACCAGAATGAATATAAGCGTATAAAGAGATTCCGTCTGTTAAAGAAACTTTGTGTATATTTTCGCAGTACGTTCCATTAAGATGAACAAGGTAAGGGATTAATAACTATGAATATTAAAATTACTGTACTGCGATATCAAATGAACATCAGTGAATGAATAGAGCCTTCCATGGTCCCATCAGGTTGAGTGTCTTGTACTGATCTTCCCAGCCAGCGTCACCTAGTCCGGTTGTCAACTCGCCGCGTAGGTTTTCCTGCAGCTTCTGAAATATCGAAAGCAAATTTTCTTCTCTCCAAACTCTTGCTCTCACGGAAAGAAGTCACAGCGTCATTTCCGAGAAGCTTTTAGATATGCCCAATGACATATAGCATTAAGAAATAGTAATACACATTTTTGGTCAATTTTGCTTTCTTTTTGCTAAATACATTATGCGTGGTCCTAGGATTCTCAGAAAATTGTAAATATGAAAAAGTTTTGAAGGCATATAAATGAACGAGAGGAATCGCTATGTCGTAATTGTTTCACTCGTATTGTTTTTGTGCTTTGAACGTGCAAGTTTTCTCGTTTGCTGCTGTTTTGTATATTCATTTTTTTTTCGCTGCGCAGATGTCTTTCAACGTCTGTTATGTTCGTTAAACCGAAGTTCACATAACGATAACTCTAAGGCATATACCTGTTTCTTCTCGTCGAGAGTCCACTCGGCCTTGGAGAGAACGTAGGCCAGCTTCGCAAGCGCTGCCTCCGGGGTCATGTCCACACCGGGAATGACTCCCACTTCAACCAGTTCCTGAAGTTCGTAGAATTGTACCACATGTTACAAAAAATAATCGACATTTTTAACCCTATTTACCTGACAAAAGGACCTGTCCTCGTTAACGAAACACTGGTTCCAGCGAAATTTCCTGCGCAAAATTTACTCGCCTCTTGTACGTAAGCAGGCATAGACATGTGGTTCTTCATTGAGAGGGCAGCGGGGGGAAGGGAGTTAACTACTGCGATGCCTCCTTCTCGGAACCCCCTCCCTCTGAGGACTTTTCGGGTTAACGTATGCAAGTTGGGCACCCCCTTTCTGGTAAATTTGGGGGAAGCGGGGGCATGCGCCGCCCCCGGCCCTCCTCCTCCCCTCACCTGTGCGTAGGCAGGCTTACGTATACGCTGTCTGGTTATCTGGTTAACGTTTGTGCAGTGTAATTAATGACGTTGCATGCCACATCAATCAACGGCAGGTGATCTAGATCCATAAAGCATCGATCGTAGACCCTAAACATAGCTCGTCCCCATGACTCTGGTTCTATAATTTCCTATATTTTGTTCCCATCGTCAACCAAGTCTCTTTCCCTTCCCCTGGTACGCTGGACTTCCTTGGTATTGTTTATGCGTACGCTGCTATAGGAAACACGGAAAGCGACGGCAGCCAACTCACATTTCCCGTTTCGTAGGCTGGATCCACCGCTCCGTGCTGGCACTGGGAACAGTTGAGTATGAGGACTCCCCGTTCAGTAGCATTTCGGAGAGCAGCCATAATGTCCTTTCGGGCCGTGGGAGCATTGCCAGCCCCGTAGGTTTGAAGTACGACGCCTTGAATGGGAGGTTTTAGGATGGACGCCACCTGAGCGAGCATAACGGGAAAGGGTCTATTAGGTGCTGTAGCACGTTTTTCGTTGCCGTATATACCGTCACAGTATAAACGGCACCACGCCCTCTGCTACTGCCTTTGTTCCATTGCTGCCAATTATAGCTCTGTCAGCTTCGAGCAGCATGGAGTGAAAATCCTCGGTTGTGAAATACGTACAGACCTCGGCCTGTACAGCGTCATCCCCAATCTCCATGCAAAGCGATTGAGACAAATATTGCGGAGGAATGATAATTGCGCTCATTAACATTAGCTTTTAGCTCTGAAATTGTCTCCCCGGACGCTAAGAAAAAAGCCACCCTATATATGGCAGAACACTCGTAATGCACAATGCATAGTTTTTGTAAATGTCTAGAAGTCTAGTGGACGTCGAAAAAGCACATAATATATAGTTGGGATTTTACGTGCCGAAACCGGAGTAGGCTTATGAAGCGCGCAGTTGTGGAGGGCGCCGGAGAATCTGACCACCTGTTCTTGAACTGGCACTGACAACGCGGGCTTTGTCGCCTCCATCGAAAATTCGACTGCTGCTGATGGCATCGAACCCGTGTATTTCAGGCCAGCAGCTAATCACCATAGCTACCATTCCATGGCGGCAGACAAATGAAAGGAAGAAAAAAAAAAAGCCCACATTTAACTTTATCACACGCGACATAGGTCATCTCAATGGCCCGAGGTGTGCACTTGGCACATCTTGGAATATAGGCAAAAGGATGGTACCGCGCTCAAGCTTTGTTCTTGGAAGCAGCGCCTAGAGTAATTTTATAAATTAAAAACATGATTATCGAGTAATATGATCATTAAGACAAATAAAAAAATATGAGCTCTCTGTAAATCGTTCTATAACATGATTCGTAATGCATATGGAGGTGTTTGCGGGAGGGGTGATTGCGCGAAAGCGAAGGCCTGCGTCGAGAATATATATAGGAAGGGATATGCGTGAGATATTCTGCGCCGCATCGAGTTCATGGTGCCCCTCCCGCCCCCAACACCCGCGCCACTAAGGAAAAAAACAACAACAACAAAAAAGGTTCTAGCCTACACTAAGCCGCACAAACACCATACAGAGTGATCATGATCAGTGTCATGAGTATTTATTGCTGTAACAAGATTGAAGTAGACTTTATCTAGACAGAACATGGCTGTAACGAGGTTTGACTTCGCTTCTTCCTCGGGAGTGCATGCGATTTAGCTTCGGGCGACCAATGGCTGCGTGTAGTTAGGCGCGAGCTGTACATTAGCTTTTATAACGGCGAAGTATCACGTGATGGTAGTGGGATGTTGTGACGGATGTGGTCTACTGCCGCGCCACCACGCAGGTGGCGCGGCACTCTCTGATTAGCTACAGCTGGGGATGGCATGATGGGAAGCGGTGTACGCGCATGCAGCACAGTAGACCGCGTGTTTGGCGGGATCATGCTAATTATGTTAACTAGGTCAATTCATTTATTTATGCTAATTAGGCCGGGCCGGTTATGCACACTATGCATTTGTGCATAGCTTCGCGTTGCGAGAGGACGCATTGTTCTCGTGGTGCGAAGCTATGCACAAGCGCATAGCTTTGAGAGACGCTGTGCACCTGAGAAATCGAAGCACACTGTCTTCTGATGCCGGCCGCGGCGACCGTATTTTCAATGGAGGTGAAAATGCCAGAGGCCCGTGTACTGCACCTTGTCAGCGCACGCTAAAGAGCCCCAGGTGGTCAAAATTCCCGGAGCCCTCCACTATGGCTTTTCTCTCCTTTCTGTCTCTCTCATTCCCTTTCTCCTCCCCCCACGCACGCTTAGCCGTGCTCCCGACATGGGCTGCAGAAATTAGCGTTCTTTCCTAAGCCAAACCAAACCACAATCAATCAATCAATCAACCAATCAATCAATCAATCAATCAATCAATCAATCAATCAATCAATCAATCAATCAATCAATCAATCAATCAATCAGCTTGAACATGTGCGCCCGCCAGCCGCAGTTTTAGTCAGCTGAGGTCATGTGAGTAAGCAAAGAAAGAAGAGAGCGTGCGACGGCCGTACATTGGGCATTGCATAGAGGAAGTGCGTACGCGCTCTAGTGCGGACCTTAACTAATGATGATGATAGTTTTTTTTTTTTTTTGGTTCGCTCCGTACAAGGAACGATTTGCTAAACAGCTTCCTCTGCTAGAAGAAAAATGAAAGACGCCACGCGTGCCGATTTTTTGGCAGCATATATCCTCCCGTAGTCAGGTGCGTCAAAGTCTTATTTCTGTCGACTTGCGCCAGGTATAGTGCCCATCGAACACTCCCGTTATAAGTACATCGATGCACTGCTAGCCGATATGTTCCATTTGGGGTCTTCGCTTATCGTTAGTATTCCCCGTATACCAGAGCGACTGAACTCGCTGCCGCGGACTCTATGTCACGCCGTACACGGTACGCGCTTGTGTTCTATACCACTCTTTTCTTACATATTAAAAAATATATATATAAAACGAGGAGGTGGGGGAAGGCACGTGATGACCAATGTCAGAGCGAAAGATTATACGTCATCCCAGAACTTTGTCTCGGAGACCCTAGGCTGCTTGCGGAAAGTTGATTGTGCTCACCAGTTCGGCAGTGATGCTGGGAAAGAGACGGAGGAGACCAACGTTGCGGTTTAGCGTGTCGTGCGCACGAAATCCCGCGCCCTTGGGGGCAGGGAGAATCAGGCGCCAGGTAACTGCAAATAATAGAGGTTGGCATGCGTGTAACACGTAACGAATGAATAACGAATACGTAAATATCTTTGCCGTAAACTGCGTACAGTAGTCATGCAACAGTATACGTTTTAAGACGGCGCTAGTGCGCAACGCAATGGCCTCAAGGAAAAGGTCAGGCGATCGCTCTTGCTATCGCGTGTTAGGCTTACAATGTGGGCGACAGACTAGCACAGTCGCACACTTTCTGAAGTCTTCCTAAGTTGTGTACGAGTGATTCTAGGGATGAAGCATTGCAGATATCTGCGATTAAACGACATGCAGCAAACGCACTGAGGAACGTAAACACAGAAGCGCAAATGGATGTCTCCTGGCATTTCGCCACACGTAGGTTTATCTAAAGCGTTCCGCTCCAGATGGATCGTATGGCATTAGCATGTAGCACGTATATACTATCATGCCTGGAAGATAAGGCCTTAATTGTTCATGCATATTTGGTAAAATATGGGCGGTAACTTCAAGTTCGCAGCTGTACGCATGTGCGCGGTGTCTTGTAGATAATATAAAAACTGCTGAGGTATATATATAATGAGGGATGAGTACTCACTGTCAACATTGATTCCAAACGTTAGCAGAGGCGCCATGTTGAAAGACGCGAAGGCGTCAAGGTGGGAGATGCTGAACTTGCTCACGCGGTTCCCACGGAAAAGTTGGTGGTGGAACATAAGCGTCACCTGGTGAAGATAAGTGAAAGGAACGCACAAAAGAAAAAAAAAAAGAGAAATATAGAAATGATGACTTTGGATAGGTTGTCAACGTGCACCACGGTACTGAGACGAAAAGTTACACTGATTAGTTCTGGTTACAAGTCACTAAACATTAATTTACGCAGTATGGACGTTGCTGTGAAATCATCTTATTCGATACGAGTTCATGGAGGTACAGGGACACAAGTGAAAGAAGGATAAGGGAAAGCAGGCGGCTGCCATGCGTGAAGCACAACGCCTAGCCTACTCATTCAAGACGACGCGGCCAATGAAAACTGTCATTGCGCAGTTGAAACATTTGGAAGTACAATACAAGTGGTAACACTTTTGATTTGCACACAGAGAGAGTTGGGTGTAATTAGCCAATCACAAACACAAAGCCCAACTCATTCTTTTCTTTATAACTGCTTCTTTTTTTCTTCTTCTTCTTTTTGCGTTTCTTTCCAACTCCCCTCCGCACGCAGATTAGCATGTAAGCGATGTTTCAGCGCCGGCTAAATTCGCTGCCTTTCAATGAAGAGCTCTCTCTGTCTTTGAGAGCGCATATAAAAGTATAATTCTGTATATTTATTCTGAGGATTTTGCAATAGCCCAATTGAACAAGTATTCTGTCTCAGCATGTGAAAGAATAAAGGCTCAATATTGAAACGAATTATTTATTCGTTAAATGATGATGATGATGATTTGTGGGGTTTAACGTCCCAAAACCAGTTCTGATTATGAGAGACGCCGTAGTGGAGATCTCCGGAAATTTAGACCACCTGGGGTTCTTTAACGTGCACTGACATCGCACAGCACACGGGCCTCAACATTTCGCCTCCATCGAAATGCAGCCGCCGCGGCCGGGATTCGATCCCGCGACCTTCGGATCAGCAGCCGAGTGCCATAACCACTAGACCACCGTGGCGGGGCTATTTATTCGTTAAACAAAATGCACTTAACTCGATAGCTTTCGCGGTCGCGTAATTTCTGGTTGAGCTGAATATTACGGGCCAAAGAGCGGAAGAAAATGCGTTTTTAGTACGCACCAAGAATGCAATGTTAGCATTTTGAAATATATATATATGGTTTTTCATCGGCTCTTTTTTCTTTGCAGCTAGGTATCGATATAAAAAGCACTGTTTCGAAGAAAGGGTTCAGAACTGTCAACAGAGTCTGCTTGGAGCTCCGACCAGCTTTACTATCGGAGAGTTTTTGGAGGCAACGTAAGAACTGTGGGGATCGTCGCCATAGGGACGAGATAATGAAGAGTGGACGACGAAGTGCGCGTGTGGTGTGCGTGAGCTCGTGCTAGCGTTCTAGCCCGGGCCGGGGACATGGCTGGACGAGCGACTGGGCGTGGCGTCCCGCGGCTGGCTGGCCGGGAGTGACTGCGGGCCGTGACGCAGCCGTCTCCCACAATGGCGCCACAACGTGGGGCCTCGGCTACATTCCGGGTGGACCTTTCCCGTGGGAGAAGCCCCGTCACCCGCTCCGCAAGTCGCTGCCCCACCGCCGGCGGGGCTGCATGATCTCCAACCATGTGAATGCCCGCTGGTAAGCCACGGCGGGCAACAGACCAGTCAAGGCGAGTGGCTGCGTCGACCCTCCCGTACTGCGCACTGGGAAAACCATGAGTTACGCTGACAAGCAAGCAGACGTCCCCACGCAGCAGACCAAGGAAGCCACTTCGGCGAAGAAGGCGCCGGCAGCACAATTACGCAGGAGCCTTCACAGAAGCAGACTCCGGCCGACGTGTCCGTAGAAGATATCGCGAAATGAAGATTTTGAAGATGAACTGCAGAGGCAAGAGGATTAAGACTGAGATGACGGAGTATGAAGGGCGCCTGCGACGACGGTGTTGATAATGACGATGATATTGTTCTCGATATAGAGGACGGCGGTGTGGAGCTGGAGGACCGCAAGGGAAGCGACAATCCCGAAGGTCAGACATTACAGGATGACGAGCTGTTCGCTGTGTTTTGGGTTTAGCAGCGTTGTTTAAAGGGGTACCGAGGACGACAGGAAGACGGAAAGGAAGACGACCGACCAGGACCTCAACAGGGAGTACTCGGTGATACTTCCGACGTCTCAACGCTGCTTCCGGTGCCCTCCCCTGTGTTGCCAATCTGAGGTGACTGGCCGACTACGCTGCAGTGGCTTGCCTGCGAGTTGGCGGCAGCGACCACTGGTGACCTGCTGGTGCACTCTCCGGAACGAGGTTGGTGGGGCGACCAGTTCGCGTCCACACCCGGGTTCGGCTTAAGACTCGCGGGACTACAAGACCTAGAGAGGTTTAGGACCGCGGCATTCTGGAAGGCCTTATGCCCGGAGCTGCGTGACCTGATCTCGTTCGCCATTCCTCCTTCGGTGCACTAGCTGTCAAGGTTCTACAGCCGGTGGGGGCGCCGTTTCATCGTGCAGGCAGCAGCGGGCCAGTGCCATCGCCTCCGCAGAGGGAGGGGCAATGTGGGGATCGCCGCCATAGGGACGAGATAATGAAGAGTGGACGACGAAGTGCGCGTGTGGTGTGCGTGAGCTCGTGCTAGCGTTCTAGCCCGGGCCGGTGACATGGCTGGACGAGCGACTGGGCGTGGCGTCCCGCGGCTGGCTGGCCGGGACTGAGTGACTGCGGGCCGTGACGCAGCCGTCTCCCACAGAACAAACAGTCAGTCGAAACTTCGCCACGGGTGAGCAGCTCGTCCTAGTATAGAACAGGAACGTTAATAAAATAGGACGTTAAACAACGCCCTCGAATCGGTCCAGAACCGTGCAGCTCACGTCATTCACTCTTCGTATTCATAGGAAATCAGAGTCAGATTCATACGAAATCAGCGTTATTATCCAATCTTTAAACGCTCGCTCAGCGTCGGCCGCATTGTTTCTCTCTGTCTTTCCCATACACTTTTCCACAGTCCTATCCTGCATAGACCCCCAGACCCTCATCTAGTTCACGACAAGCCGCTCGCAGCAGGGTTCGCTAATACATGCTCGAACATCTACATTCTTATCATTTTTTTTCTTTGAACAGCGATAGACTGAAACGACCTTCCTTCTGCCATCGCCGACATAACGTGCCCATCATCATTTGCACAAATATCAGATTGCCATATCGCTAATAGGTGAGTATTGTTTTGTTTTTGTCTTTAATATTTTATTTATGTGTTTATATACGCGCGCTCTTTTCATTAATTTTTGCCATAAATGTTGCCTTATTTATGAATTACCTTATTCAAAAACTGATATTGTTAACTCGTCCCTTATGGAATGCTCCGATCTCGGGGGTCTTTAAGGAATACAGAGATAATGAACGACTGAACTGAACTGGACTGAACACCACGCTAAACCATGTTAAGCGTGGTGTTCCAACACGTGCAAGCAGAGGACGGCGACTTGACGGAACTACGCCTCCTTGCACACCCTTTATGATCCGGGCATTGAGTCTCCCAGATTGCCTCGCATTATAGCCTTATTACAATTTTCTAAAGCAGCCGTAGCCAACAAGGCGCCCTCCGAGTTCGTTGTTGGCGCAGAAGGGATGTCGGTCCGAACTAGAGCAGGACTCGTCCGTACACTTCAAACACACACACACACACACACACACACACACACACACACACACACACACACACACACACACACACACACACACGCACACTCTCACACACACACACACACACACACACACACACACACACACACACACACACACACACACACACACACACACACACACACACACACACACCACAGCTACAAAGAACAACGTCAGGCAAGCTTTTTCACGTCAGCGTGGTGGCTTGGCTACAATCTCCGCGTTTAGAGTTCGCTTTAGTCATGGTCGTTGAAAACTGACTAAAAGCACGAAATCGGCGGTATAAGAGACCCATTTAGAGTGACTACCAGCCTATGTTAGTGCATTAACAAGACATTAGTAATGAGATGGAGGGCTCACTTCAGGTATTACGTAATTTCCAGCTACAATGAGGGCGTTGAGCAGGTTGTCTCTTCCATCGCTTCGGGGCTCGAACACTGGTATCTGCATTGGAAAGAGACATGTGTGCGGAAATTAAGTGTACCAATTTAGAACCAATGAAAGCACAAGTTGTAAGACGTTACACAGAAACAAGAGGTGCGCATTAACCCAGCTGAACTAACCTTAGAAAAGTGGGCATAGCAATTGAAACGTTTGGGTCGCGCCAAAAAGGAATAATTAACTGACATTTTGGTTACATCTAAACGTTGTACGAATTCATGCGTACTTGAGTCAATAACCTAAGTACCACTAAGACACGTTTTATGGCATGCCGAGAAGTCGTGTAAGCGTTTGTATGACCTTCGCATCATATTTGACAAGTGCGTGCGGTATTGCATGTGAAATGAGAACCGTCTTCTATACTAAGTGACAAGTGACAGATGAAGCGGTGTTATTGTTATGACACGAAACCAATGTGGAGTCGACGCGCATGCTTTTTCTATAGAAGCTTCCTTCGCCGAACAAGTCCCCCAATTAGTACACGCATACCGGCGAACTTGTTGGAAGATTCTGCAGAATATTTTGTAAATTCAAAACAATACATCCGAAGCCCTGAAGTGTGTAATTCTTCATTTACGCATCCGAAAATGGGAAGCTAGATATTAAGAAGTAAGTGTACATTCCAAGAGTCTTACAAGGTCGCGTTCAAGCAAACTGCACATTGACCTATTTGAATTCAAAGCAGAGGGGGTAGCAAGAACTTTATTGCGTTCAAGTGAGACTTTCTCAAGTGCGCATGGCATTTACCAATAACGTGGACGGCTTTAAATAAAATCGAAAAAAAAATCATCCACCGGAAATATTGAAACCGTTGAACACAAACACAGCACGTCCGGCTCAGGTCCATTATACCCCCCTCCCCCGCACCTCCCCTTACGCCATATAAGGCACGTACTTCGTATTTAAAGCGTACCTGGGAACCCGTAACGACGACTGATTTCCCGAGGTTCTCCAGCAGGAAGGAGAGCGCAGACGATGTGTGCGCCATTGTGTCTGTGCCATGGAGCACGATGAAGCCGTCGTAGGAATCGTAGTGTTTCTGAAAGCAGTATACCAAAATACAAAGAAAAATAAAGAAAATATCGTATCTATAATGTAAACAGAGGAAAAAGATTAAAATGCTCCAACTGCAGCAACTTGACGTTCAGGTATCAGCAAGATGGCAAGTTGAACGAGCTGGTCTCGATTCATCTTCTTGTTCAAACAGCTCAGGGAAAGACGCGGACAAAAATGGTAGCAAGAAACAAAAAAAAAAAAACGACAATGTTGCGATTACACAATTGGCATCACATTGAAGAATCGCCAACATATATACAAGTGGACGAAATGCGAACCACCATGGCTCGTGCAGGACGCGGACATACATGAAAAAAATTGGTAAAAAAAATCGCACATAAATAGGGGGCAGAAATGTAACGGAATACTTTGTCACGAAGAGAGATCGGTGGTAGAATCGCTGTGCATATTTTTTTAATGATAAGTGAAAGAATGAGCATGAGGAGATAGACGTTGCGCAATTTAGAAAGGAGAAACCCGCACTATCAGAACGCGAGACGAAATGAAGCCTATAGCAAGAAAAGGCTGAGAGAGTTGCTAAACCTTCATTGTGCAAGGGACAATGCGTGCAAGTACAGAGACAGGAGCAGAGGAGTAAGACAACTTAAACGCCGTCTAACAACTGAAGCAGGCCACCGTGAAGAGGAGGAGAGCGCCTTAGTACTTTCCTTTACTTGAGAGTCAGCGTTCGCGTGGTGTACTTCTGTAGCCTTGTGCGAGTATTTGCGCGTTTTTGCCTTGCATGTAGTAAAATGAAGCTTGTGTACAGATGCGATGGTGAGAGTTTAAAAGTGTCTGTTTTATAAAATTGAAAATAAATGAAAGAGGTTCGAGTGCTTATTTGCAGCAGCCAATATAAAGAAATGGTTGTTCTGCGTTCTGCAAAATGAGAAAGAGAGAGAGAAAAAGGAAAAAGAACACATAGCATGTGAAAGCACGAGCACACTGTTTTGCTAAGACATGGTATCTGTAATGTCGAATACATTCTATAGACATCAAATAATGAGGGCGATGAGATAAGCCAGCGTAATTGAACTTATTGTACAACACCACACGCGCCTACACGACATGTCAAAATCAACTAGAATACAACAGGGTTTCACCCAAAAATGATAGAACCACAGTTTGGTAAAGATCATATATGTCAGTTCAGAGAGCTATATTTTAATACGCTATAGTGCCTTGTGCTGTCGTGCCTCCTCTCGACCCGACTTCGTTCAACCATCGCTACTTTTTTTAGGTGATCATGCACGAACAATGGCAGATTTTCATTACCACGTATCAAGGAAAATTGACCTTTATATCCTTGGCGATTCGTAACCAGTCGTCCATCGTGGCGTTGGAAGAGTCTAGCAGGGGATCGTACTCGGATATTGTGTAGATCACCCGTCGTGGGTCGCCGGTAGCACTGTGGGAACGACACAAATGACACTACTGGTAAAAGATAGATAGATAGATAGATAGATAGATAGATAGATAGATAGATAGATAGATAGATAGATAGATAGATAGATAGAGAGAGAGAAGGAGAGAGAGAAAGAGAAAAGGGGCACAGCTGTCCAGTTATTCAGTGAAAGAAGAAAGCACTGGAAAGCACTGGAAATTTGTGACTAGTAGCGAAGAGGCGTCATATGTACCCGCATAAGGTACCTTGAAGCAAGACTCCGTTTTAGGAATCTGTCATCACTTCATGCTCAGCTTTGATCACGCTACTTCACAGACTAACTTACGAAGACTGCAAGCACTGCGAGGCCGCACAGTTTGTACATGCTGATCAGAACCAAATACAGGTAACGGGGGCATGTGAGGCGACAGGGCGTGTACGTTTAAAGTAAAACCGCAATGAATACAACACAGGCTAACAAATTCTGTTACTCACGCCGATAAACAGAAGATTACGAGAGGCGAGATTTCAGAAAAATGTTAAAGTCTCGCTTTGACTGGGTGCATAAAAGTTCCAGAGCCTTAGCAGTTATTGCGTTTTACTCGTTTAAGCAAGTGGCGTGCATTGAAAGAGCAGGAATTAACATATGGTGTGAAGTCCATTTTCAGCGAGCTCGTCCGGTGCGCATTGGGAAATTAAATGGTGAACCCATTCGTTAACTTTTTAACTGTGGGGGAGGGAGGTTCTATGCTAGCAACTTCAGACAAATGTTCCAATGTCGCTGCGTCCGGACCCGGCACCATTCATACGGGAGAGAATCTTAGAACCATTTCTATACCATCTTCAGGCCTAAATGATCGAGGACCACAAGCAATAAACGCGAGATATTGGAAACTTGTGTCGATTACATTTCATGAAGTCGAAATGAAATACTCTAACAGACACCTCTCGCGCAGATCCGCACGTGTACCGTATTACAGTGCACAGATGCCGCATGGCGGCTCTGCCATTCCTGGATTAAGGAGGGAGTAAGGCAGCCCGAGATATTAGGCCTCAAAAATATTTAGAAACAGATGAATTTGTGGTATAGAGACTAGTAATGGAAGGCTGGAAGATTGGTGGAGGAGAATAATGAGTACGCACGGTATAGGGAAGTATGAGAATTGTCAAGGTGTCAATTCAAACGATAGAAGACAGAGGAATGAGAAGCATTTCGCGCTTAAAGAGCTGCAACTGGCAACACCAGCTCCTTAAGCGCGAAAAATATTTTACGGACCATATCCTTATATTTTACGGACCATATCCAACATCAAGTCCTCCATGCGCGGACAAAAATTACGCCTGGCTTTTTTCGAGCCAGGGTGCGGCCTATGGGCAGTGTTCGTTGTATCGTTCTCGCTTCGTTTGTATATGTATATGCATGCCTCATTTTCTGATGCTGCCTTTCAAGGTAGCGCACTCTGCATTGTGCAAATTCGAGGAACTACTCACGGCAGGGCCAGCGGAGGCTTGTCGCAGTCGCCGTAGCGTTCCTTAGCGTATTCCGCGTCGTGAAGTTGTGGAAACTCGCGTAGCCGCTTGTCCAGGACACCTGGCGCCGGCTTCAGAACTGCGAGGCGCAAGAGAATGGTGCTCCGACATAGATATGTGTGACGCGCTTCGGTTATTACGAGTTGTTTGTGCGCTGACTTCTGCCTTACGAAAGATGGGCCCTGTTCCAAACTCGAAGAGCCCACATTGTTAAGCTAAAAAATGTGTTTTGTCTCTCTGTCATAGGAATCGGTATAACGCGAAAGTGAAACCTGCCTTCGCGAAGTTGTGGAATGCATAAGCGGCAGTCTGGCGAATCGAAGGACGGGAGATGGGTTGGCTACCCTGGACATGTGAACCCGTTGCACGCAGACATCAGCGGCGCCTCGACGGTTGCACAAAAGCGGAAGTTCTCGAACTAAATTTCTTCGAAGACACTGCATGAAACGCGCTAGCGTCCTGCGCAAGCGTACCATAAAACAGGAGCGTTTGCAAACGGCGAAACCTTGCAAGAGAAATCCAAAGCATTGTCAGTGGATATCTTTGTGAACACACAGTGCACTGCAGCGAAATGCGCATCCTTTACTTGGGCGGCCGTCTTAGCGTTCGTGGGGCAGAGCGCGTCGCAACACATCTGAGCACACAAGTCAAATTTGATAGCGGCCGTGGTTGTACTTTGCCCAAGAAACGCGTCGGCAGGACGCCGCGACGTCGCTGATCACCGCTGCGACCGTTTCGCTTAGACTACCGAAGCGTTAACTGCCGGCGCGCATTAGCACTTTGACTCCCTTCGCTCCATAGTTCCTAAACGGTGGTACCACTGCTGCGAACCAAGAGTGCCGTGGAAGGAAAGCGATGCCAATTTAAGAGTAATTTTGCTTGCTGAACACCTTTACTTTAACCGGGCATCAGATGAAAAGTGTAAGGCGGTGTAGTGAAGATATAAGGCCCATTTGTTCCTTGTGCTTCCTGATTGTCGGTAGTGTCATCGGTAGAACTTGCAGCTCAAATCATCGCATACGGCCGGGTGGTTGTGGGTTCGAATCGTAGCCGGTGGGACTGTTTCTTGTCAACTGTGTGTTGATTTTATCAGGCACCCACTTCCGTGACGGAAGTACGTCAGTTACTTCTTGGTGGACTCCGTCATAAAACTTTCGTGTTAAAATAATGCAGTCGCATTGTTCCATGAGTGTGAATCTGTGCGCGCAGCAGCGAAAATACGTACGGTAAGCAAAAGAGGATACTTTTTCACCGTATGCCGATCGATGATATAACGCTAAAGGAAGCCAGAACCGTATGGAATACAAGACGAAGTTACAAACTTAGGCTTACGTTTCCAACACATTTCATCAATGAAAACGGGAGAATATAAGAAACAGCAGCAACAAAGCAACGTACTGTGGCTATCATATCATCCTCATCTTCGGGCTGAAGCCTTAACAAAAGAAGACAAGGAAAAAAGAAAGCAGTGCAATAAAGGCAAGTTGACATGTATCTGATGCACTGGAAACTGTTGGCTTCAGTGTACTACGGCACGTAGTTTGTGGTTGCTCTTTCGCCACAATGGAGATTCGCCAGCCACTGTTTTTCAGCACAAACAGCATTGACGGCTTGAAAAGCGCGTGAGCGGAACGATGACAGCGCCCTCCACGCGCTGTATATACTCTCTATAGCGACTGTCTGAACACACCCACCTCCGTCCTTGTCCTTGACCATGCCGATGGTGCCTCCGGTGTAGATGACCAGCACGCTGGCCTCCTCGTCGGTGGCATGCTTGCGCCACGCCTCGTTGTCGTCGGTCAGCGAGAACAGTACTTTCGGCACATATGAGGCGTCCATGGGAGTGAGGACATCCATCGCGGACAGAGAGCCCAGGGAGCAGCAGCAATGCGGCGGCGCAGGGAGCGAGTGGGGTGAAAAGGGGCTTTCTGCAGATGTGTATATACTGCAGGCGCCATGCACAGCTCCGCCCCCTCGCTGATACACGATTAATTTTGTTATCGAACTTGATTTGCAAGCAAAGAGTTGAACCGCCCCTCCGTGCCCTGTTCCGCTTTTGTTTTGGAGTGTTCCTATTCAGAATTATTTTATTTTATTTATTTATTTCATTATCCTCAGGGCCAGAGGGCGTTACAGAGGGGAGTGGTACGCTTTTTAACACATATTGTGCAACAACAAATAAAAGAAATAGAACTGAGATGAGCGCGCATTTCGCGGTTTAAGGACGTAACATCCCATATATCAATGAAATAAAGCAGTGGTAATCATTATACAACATTAGCAACAAGAACTGAATAAGAGAAATGACGTATATGGCAGAAAATGTGCATATGAAGCAAGAACACGCGCTACAACACTTGTGAGTTAAGAGAAGGTGATCGCAACGGTACGATTTCTTTAAACGACAAGTTAGTCAAAACAGCTTTGAACTTGAACTTAACTTAGTGTTATCAGGTGTTTCGAAGACGGAGCGGGGAAGCATATTCCAACGTGCCGACGTATTAAGGATGAATGAATAAAAAAGAAGCGGTTTGTGTGACATGAAGGAACGGCAACCTTATGACGACAGTCGATGCGAGCAGAAACATATAGGGGGGTTATCAAGCGATTTCTAAGAATAGGGTCGCCATAATATATGTAACAGGAAAAGGCGGGATATTTAACTACGTCGTGACGAGGGGCGCAGAGCAGTCGTCAGCCGTTGGGGACGCTAAAGCACGTTTCCAGTTACGCAGACTTGTAGATTTCGTTCAGAAACTATGAAGGTTTTTAACTCACGCCGACATATAAACATTTTCCGCAGGAACGTGCTCGGTTGATACTTTGAAAGCGTCCATCGAAGCGATGCTGACATGGCCAACCAATATCCTTACCACAGCTAAGTTAATGTACTTATAGGCATCAAATGTTTGGCTCATCACATCACGTCTCATCACATCAGGTCACGCAGTGCGCAGAACGGATGTGATAAGAGAACGGCTGAGTGAACACCGAGGAAGGAAAAACGCAACACAGGGAGGCAGGAACGGGAGGGGAGATGAATTTTTCTGGTTCCCAGGTATAAAGTGGCATAAACTCGAGCAAGGCATGGCAAGTTGGAGGTTATTGGGAGAGGCCTTCAACCTGCAGTGGAATATAGTGATGTAGTTGCTGCTACTGAGGCTGATGATGATCCTTTATTTATTTATTTATTTCAACGTACTGTCAACCCTTTAACAGAGTTTTAGCAGGAGTGGAATAATAACAGCAAAACAAAAATGTTCACATCAACAGTAATAGTAATCATTGGTCGGAGCAGATTGGCTAAACGAGTACAAATTAACAAGGAGCAGACTATATGTACAAGTAGTAAAGGACACAGCATTCATGTTTTACAAACATAAGAAACTTAGTATGAGAAATCACACTTGTTACAGTTAGTGCGAAAACAAATATTGACGAGCAAGCAAATACAAAGGAAAGTAGTGAGAAAGGAAAATGAGATACATGTTATGCTATTACGCAAGTGATTATGCTCCATGTGTATTTTGAAACATTTCTAGATGATGATCATCATTTTTGGTGATCATGGTGGCGGCGGTGATGGCGATGACGACAGCGAAACTTGCGTGAATCATTCACTGCTATATATAACATGGAGTGATAGCAAAAAAGCGCGAGAGGAAGTTAACACAGTGGCTGACGGAACGAAAAATGATAGCCGTAACATATTAAAAGATAGCACGACACCCGAGTGGGTCAAAGAAGAGGCACGTTTAGCCGACATACCAATATCGGCGTTAAGAGAGAGAGAGAAAGACAAATCAGGCATGAACAGTTCGTGTTCTGAAGGAGAGGTAACCGATGGTCAATTAGATAGACGTCAATGGATAACAAGACCGGAGAAGCGTAGCTATAGTCGGAAGAGCAAGATCGGGTGATTATTTCTGAGGTTTCACGCCCCAAAACCATGATGATATAATTATGAAAGACGTCGTAGAAATTTCAAACACCTGGAATTCTTTAACGTGCAGTGGTAACGCACAGTGCACGTGCCGCTAGCATTTTCCGTTCCATTGAAAGTGCGACCACCGCGGCCGGGATCAAACCGTGCTATGGCTATTATACCACCACGTCGGATGCGAAGGGGAACAGTGGGACCCAAAGTTCACGCGTGTTAGCTGTACGTTGTAATACGTAGCCACAGGTGAGCTCTTAATTCAGTTGTTTTCAAGTATCGGAGAAGTGATTTCACGGCTTTCTGGGCTGATGATATGCGAGACCAGGCTCCACAGGTCTTTTCTCCTGTAAGGTGCCAGCCATCAAGTGTGTTCCAAACACACTGGAGTGTGTGCTTTTGTTTGTCAAAGCGGAAACAGTGTCACGCGAGAGGACCGATGGTATTTTCGAACTTACAGTTAGAGTAAACGTGCTTGGCTTTACCGGTTCGTAAATGTTAACCAGACCTCGCAGCCGAGGCAGTGTCCAGTCACCAACTACTTGAAGGATTGACCTAATATTTGTTGGCAGAGGCAGGTGTAATGGCTGATCGAGGCTGTGTGAAATGCGATTAGATATTGCCAGATATATTAACCAAAAGTATATTTCCTCATTATTTACCATGCGCATGGTGAGTGTTGTATGAGGATAAAATAAAACTGTCAGGGAAATAAAGGAAAGGCGCGTACAAACGAAGGATATGTATACTTAGTGCCGGTGTTTTACTTGCCGAAATCGCGATAAGATTATGAGGCACTCAGTAGTGGACGACTCTGGGTTAATTTTGACCACTTGTGGGATTCCATTGGCAGCAGTGTCTTTGAACTTCTTGCTGTTATAATCGACCATTTTCATCAAGACTGGGCATAACAAGCAGACTCAGGTGACGCGTGTAAGCGTCTCGTCACAGCTGCAGGTGCCGAACCTCGAAGCTGTCGGTCATTACAGTGAGGAAGAAAATGCAACGCCAACCTACCTGCCAATAGATTCCAGGGATATACGTCTACCTTCGTTTACACATGTGTTTGTAGAAGTAAAAATATGTCTGTGTGCTGTGTTTCAACATCGAAGACATGCAAACACATACGTGGAGTCTTGGAAGTAATGTCGACCTCGTTTCGGATAGACTTCTCCTTACCAGCAGCAGGGTGTTGAGCCGTCAACGGCACCTGGCATCAGACCACGTTATCCTGGAGCATGCATATGCAATTTCTTGCTTTCCAGCAAACGATCCCCTCGCTCAAGTTCACGGCGTTACAATGACGTCCTGACGATCAATAAAGGCCGCCATGCCATGCGATGTGCGTAAGGATTTCCTTAGAAGTGTGCTGACAGTTTGAAAGTATGACACTGACAGCATGACAATTTGAATGTACGACAGTGACAGCAAAAGATATATGCGTATGTAGTCATAGCGTCATTACAGTAAACGTGGTCGACGTTAATCATTCCGACCATGTTCTACAGGCGTACAAATCGTTAGTGGACGAAGAAAAATGGAATCAGACATCTTGTTACACGCGTGTGTGTGCGCCATCTTTTATTCACCTTGATTCGACCAGAATGGATGTAAGCGCATAAAACATTCGGTCTGTTGTAGAAAAACTACATTTTTGCAGTAGGTTGCAGTAAGACGAACAAGGCAAGGAATTACCTGTGGTTATTAAAATTAGTGCATTGCAATGTCAAACGAGTATCAGCGAATGAAGAAGGCCTTCCATGGTCCCATCAGGTTTAGTATCTTGTATTGGTCTTCCCAGCCGGCGTCACCTACTCCGGTTGCCAACTCTCCGCGCAGACTCTCCTGCAGTTTCTGAAACGTCGAGCAAACATTCTTTTGTAACTTACTTCCGCGGAAAGAAGTCACAGTGCTCCTGTAGATATGTGGTCACTCCCGTATATATGCACGATGACAGCGTTACAGAAAACCCATACACATTTCTTTTTATCAATTTTTCTACATCTTTTCGCTATACAGATTATGCAAGATGCCGCGATTCTTGGAAATTGAAGAAATTTGTAAAAGTCAGATAAATGGACGAGAGGAATCGCCAAGCCCAATTCTATTGGTCGTATTGCTCCTGTCCCTGTGAAAGTGCGGAGTTTGCCGTTTATCTGCTTCTTAGTATTATCACGTTTTTTTCTTCTTTTTTACTTCAAAGAGGCATTTACACATTTGTTGTATTCGTTTACTCGAAGTTCACTTAAAAATAATTGTGCGGTGTTACCTTTTTCTTTTCGTCGAGAGTCCACTCGTCCTTGGAGAGAACGTAAGCCAGCTTCGTCAGCCCTGCCTCCGGGGTCATGTCCACACCGGGAATGACTCCAACCTCGACCAGTTCCTGAAGTTCGTAGAATTATAGCATAATCACATAGTAATTAAAATTTGTAACCATATGTACTGGACAAAAGGACCTGTGCTCTGTCATCAGGGGTGTTAATAAGGGAAAAGAAATAGCGGGCGCGAAAGAAGTATGATCGCGAGCGCGTGGCATTCTGGGTTTTTTCTATTTCGAATAAACGGATCCTGGCGTCTCGCTGCTCGGCGCTCTTCAGGCGTATTGTCTTCCGACTTTACAAGGGGAACTGACGAGCACTGATCCCATTGTTGAAAAACTAGATACAGCGATATTTCCCATCTAAAAATTTCTCCCCACCTGTACAGAAGCAAGCGTATACGTGCAGTGCTCTGTTGGGAGGGGAGGCTGGACGGATGGATATTAGGAGCGTCCCCTTCGTAAAGAGGCAGTAGCGCGCGGGCCACCAAGCTCTAGCTTTGTTTTTTCCTCTACAAGCGTTTCCTTTCCCGAAACACACACATTTTCGCAACTAATTTTTCTCCTTGCCTACCCATTTTATCTATTATCGTTCCGCTATGAAGTAACAAGCTTACCCGGACTACCTTGCGTTTCTGTTTGCTCCATACCTTTGCGCCATCAATACTCTAAGCGCCTATAGTGGCCATCAGAGACTCCCCTTATAAGTACATCGATGCACCCCTCCCTCCGAGTCCATAAGCCATTGCGGTCAAAAGGCGGGACAAGCTATGAGGCGGGTTTGGCACCCTTGCACAGTCGAATACAGGAGGAGGAACAACCCCCCTTCCCAGTGTGCTCGCCTACGGAGGCAAGATTATACATTCTGTTGCGTTAAGGCTCGTGCTGTGTAATGAAGGACGCTGTGGGTCATGCCAATCAATGACGGACCATCTAGATCCATAAAGCATCCATCGTCGATCCTAAACGTCCTCCCACTGACTGGTTATAACTTCCTATATTTTGTTCCCGTCGTCAACCAAGTCTCTTCCACTTACCTTGTACACGCTGGACTTCCTTGGTATTGTTTATGCGTACGCTGCTATAGGAAACGGCAGCCAACTCACATTTCCCGTTTCGTAGGCTGGATCCACCGCTCCGTGCTGGCACTGGGAACAGTTGAGTATGAGTACTCCCCGTTCGGTAGCATTTCGGAGAGCAGCCATAATGTCCTTTCGGGCTGTGGGAGCATTGCCAGCCCCATAGGTTTGAAGCACGACGCCTTGAACGGGAGGTTTTAGGAAGGACTCCACCTAAAGGAGTATAACGGGAAAGCGTCTGTTAGGCGCCGAACCCGCCTTTTTTTTTTTTTTTTGGCCATGTATATTGCTACAGCGTAGGGGTCATCACTCCCTCCGTTACTGCTTTTGTGTGTTTGCTACCACGGCAGCGGACAAAAAAGAAAAAAAAAAAGCCCATATTCAACTTCACTTTCTCACAAGCGACATATGCCATGTCAGTGGCTACAAAGGGGGCTTTTGTGCAAATTATTTGTGCGCTTGTCATGTCATTGAATAAAGGCAAAAAGGTTCGTACGGAGAAAGCTTTCCTCTTGGAAGGACCGACTAGAGGAATTATGATATAAAGTAAAAGCGAAAATATCAAGTGATGTCATCAGAAAAAAATAAAGGAAATGTAAGCATTCTATGAACGGTACATGAAATATGGTTCGCAATATATGAAAGTGCGCGCGTGTATGTGTGCTTGGCGAGGGGAGCCTGCGCCGAGAATATATATAGAAAGGACATGCGTGCGGGGTTCTGCACCACGCCGAATTATATAGTGCACGCAAGTATGGAAAAGCAGCGCTGACCTTTACCGAAAAATAAAGATAAATAAAAGATGCCACGCGTGCCGGTGCTAAGGAGGCCTATCCTAGCATAGCCAGGTGCGTCGAAGTCGTATTTCTGTCGACCTGTGCCAGATATAGTGCCCATCAGAGACTTCCGTTATAAGTACATCGATGCACCGCGAGCCGATGTGTCCTATTTCGGGGTGGTTATTTATCGTTATCATTCGCCCAATTCAGGAGCGGTTGACCTCGCTACAGGGCTGTAAAGCCCGCAGTAGATGTTAGGAGATTATGTTCTTACGTTTTTTTTTTTTTTTACTTTGGCTGAAGAAAGGGAGGGGGGTAACGTGATGACCAATCTCAGAACGAAGGCTTATACATCATCCCAGAACTTTGTTTCAACGACCCTAGGCAGCTTTCGGCAAGTGTAGTTTTGGAAGTTGGTTGTGCTCACCAGTTCGGCAGTGATGCTGGGAAAGAGACGGAGAAGGCCAACGTTGCGGTTTAGCGTGTCGTGGGCACGAAATTCCTTGCCCTTTGGGTCAGGGAGAATCAAGCGCCAGGTAACTGCAAATAATGGAGGTTGGCATGCGCGTAACACGTAACGGATGAACGCTTTTGTCTTAATCTGAGTATAGTCGTCGTACAGAAGTACACTTTGAGACACCACTAGCGCACAGCGAAGTGGGGCTTGAAAGCGAAAAGAAAAAAAAAATAATACTCGCGAGCTTTCGACTATCAGTGTTACGATTACAATGTGGGAAACAGACTAGGCGAATCGTCCATATTGTCATATGGGCCTAAGCCGTCTACGAAGGATTCGAGGTATTAAACAATAGGAATAGCTGGAACTAAAGGGCATGGAGAAAACGTACCTCGTGACACGTCGGTTCACCTAAAGGGTTCCGTGCTAAATGCTTTCATGTCTGGAAGACAAGGTCCTTCTCCAGCGTATTTGTTAAAACATGCGCGGCAACTTCAAGTCTGCAGTTGCAAGCATGTACGCGGTGCGTTGCAGATGACTGCTGAAGTTTTAGGTGGCAAAGCCGCGATAATATTATGAGGCACGACCGATAACGGAGGGCTACGGAGTAATGTAGACCGCATAAAGTTAGCTACAGGAGTGTTCTGCATTTCACCCCCATCGAAATGCCGAGACTCGATCCTGTGACCTCGAATTGAGCAAGAATGGGTTGTAGATGTGTCTATGGAACGCAATCACGCAAGAAGATAGTTGCTGCTCAGATTACCCGAAATAAAGTTTAAAAAAATATTTCGCCTTATATTTTTTGCTTTGTTGCTGCGAAAGCTTAACAAGCACATAGCTCACCACGGTGCGGAAGATTGAACAGTTTCAGCTATTATAACACACACACACACACACAAAAAAGGCTGGATGCGTACTCACTGTCAACATTTATTCCAAACGTAAGCAGAGGCGCCATGTTGAAAGACGCGAATGCATCAAGGTGGGAGATGCTGAACTTGCTCACGCGGTTCCCACGGAAAAGTTGATGGTGGAACATAAGCGTCACCTGGTGGAGATAAGTGAAAGGAACGAATGAAGAAAAAAAAAAAAGAAAGGAAAAGAGAATATTGGATAGGTTTCCAACGTGCATCATTGTACCCATGTGAAAAGGTACATTGATTAATTCTGGTTACAAGTCACTGTACTGCGGAGAGAAGCGTTACCATCTTGTTATTCGATATGAGTACATGAAGACGCAGACACAAAGGACAGAGAAAGGCGACAACCTCCACAGAGTGTAGCGCTACGCCTGCCTCACTTCAGGAGGATGCAGGCCAATGAGACATTCGTTGCGCAGTTGGTAAATTTGAAACGTAATGAAGTATCTGGCAAGTGGAACTTCGGAAAGGCAGTGAGGTATGCTGCAAGCGGCCATATTGGCACTTTGGCTTCGCCCACAGAAAGATCGTACATAGAAATACAAAGTTGCATATTTATTATAAGGCTTTGAGGGGCTCAATTTAACAAATATTGCGTGCCAGCTTGCGAAAAAAATAAAATGAAAAGCCAGTATTGAAGTAAATGTAATTGTTCGCTTCAGAAAGTTGACTATACTCAATACCTTTTGCGGCCGTCTCATTTCTGGTAAAGCTGACGACCACGGGCAAAGCAATGAAAATAAATGCGTATTTAGTACGAACCAACGAGCAGTGTTCGGATCGTGAAAAGAAGCAATTGATCCTTCCGTCATACAAGTTGGTATAACACGAAAGTGAAACCTGTGATCGCGAAGCTGCGGAATGCATAAGCGGCAATCTGGCAAATAGAGTAGCGGGAGATTGGTTGGGCGTTCTAGGACATGTGAACCCGTTGCTAGTAGACATCAGCGGCACCTCGACACTGCAGCGGGATCCTGGACAGTTATTAACAAGCGAAAGTTCTCGAACGGTTCACGTTGCTCCGGAGGCACTGCATTGCACGCGCCGGAGCCCTGTACAAACCTGCCATAAACCAGGAGCTTCCGCAAACGGTCAAACATTGCAAGCGAAGCGGAACAGGTTGTCTGGGGATAGTTATAACGTGAACACACAGTCCGATTCAGCGAAAGAAGCATCATTTGCTTGTCGACGACCGTTTTTGCGTTCTTTGCATAGAAACACAACTGGTCACGCAAGACAAATTTTGTAGCGGCCGCGGTTGCATTACATTGCCCAAGCAACGGGCCAGCAGGACGCCGCCACGTCGATAAGCACCGCTGCGGTGGAGACGCTGATGAGAGTACGGAAGCTAACTGCCGGCGTGCATTAGCACGGCGATCTGCGTCTCTCCATCGTTCGTAAGCGGCGGTACCACATCTGAGAACTAAAAGCGCAGTCAAAGAGAGGTGGTGTTAACTTAGGAGTAATTTTGCTTGCCAAACACCTTTGCTTTAGCCTGACATCAGTTTCATGCAAATTGTAAAGCGTTGAAGTGAAGATATAGGGACCGTGGGTTTCTTATATCTCGGAAGTGAGGGTGGTGCAATCGGCATAGCTTCGAGCTCATCGTCGTATCCCGGGTGATCGTGGGTTGGAGTCCGAGTGGGTGGTACTTTTGCATTGTGAATGTGTTCATTTTTTTCAGGCGTCGACTTCCGTGACGGAAGTACGTCAGTGATTACTTGGTGGACCCCAGCAAGAAGCCCATTCGTGTTAAAACGTGATTGTACATGGGCCCGTTTGCCCTTGCAGCTAGGTGTTGATACAAAAGCACTGTCACGGGGAACGGTTGCGAACCGTCAACAGCGCCTGCTTGGAGCTCGGACCAGATTTACCAGCGCGACCCAGTAGAGAACAACCACGGTCTGGGTATGTGCGCCAGCACGCGCAAAGAAAGGGCGACGGCCTGACGGAACTATAGGCCTCCTTATACACCTTTCGATGATCCGGGACAGTCTTGTCACAACTTGCTGAAGTGCCGTACACTTCACACACACCAACCACCGCAGCTACAGAGAACAACGTCGGGCAAGCTTTTTGCCGTCAGCTTGGTGGCTTGGCTCAACAGGCAAAGTCCGCGTTTAAAGTTAGCATTAGTCATGGCCGCGACAAACAAAGTAACAGCATGAAATCGGTGGAGTAAGACCCATTGGAGTGATTATCAGCGTATCTTAGTGCATTACTAAGACATTAGTAATGAGAGGCTGGGCTCACTTCAGGTACGACGTAGTTTCCAGCTACGATGAGGGCGTTGAGAAGGTTGTCTCTTCCATCGCTTCGGGGTTCGAATACTGGTATCTGCATTGGAAAGAACCATATGTGTGCGGATATTAGCGTACCAATTTAAAACCAATGAAATCAGAAGGTTGAAATATGCTACACAGAAAAAAGAGGTGCACATTGACCTGGCGAACTAGTCCAAGAAGTGTGGGCGTGCCTTTCTAGGAATTAAAACGTTTGGGTCTCGCCAAAAAGGGATCTTCTCTACTAAGTGAGAAGCGCAGATGACGCGGCGGTATTACTGCCACGACACGAAACCAATGTGGAGTCAACCAATTCGTACACGTACACTGATAAGCTTACGGGACGATTCTGCTTAATATTGTGCAATTTTTGAAAAATGATTGCATCCCAAGCCAAGAAGTGTGGAATGCTGAATTTACGCAGTCGAAAATGGGAAGCTACATATCAAGAATGAAGTTAACGTCCCAAGAAATTCTACAAAGTTGCGTTCGAGCGAAGTGCTTATTGAGCGATTTGAGTTCAAATGAGGTGGTGGTGGTGGTAGTAAGAACTTTAGAATTCAAATGAGAACATTCTGGAATGCGCAGGACGTTGAGCAGCGCGCACTTGGGGTGGTAAGGTGGGCGGCCTCAAATAAAATCTATGAGGAATCAACCATCAGGACATTAAAATTAACACAAGAAAGACACGTCCGGGGCACGTACAATACACGTAGCCTCCCCTTCCCATGTATAGCTTTGCTCTCAGAGGGCCGCATTATAGTGAGAGTTCCACGCATTAAAGCTTAGAGAAGGCGCTCCAGTTCCCGCGTTTAACGTACAAAACATGCAGTTTGAATTTAACGCGTACCTGAGAACCCGTGACTACAACCGATTTCCCTAGGTTCTCCAGCAGGAAGGATAGCGCAGACGACGTGTAGGCCATGGTGTCTGTGCCGTGAAGCACGATGAAGCCGTGGTAGGAGTCGTAGTATTTCTGAAAGTAATAGAAAAAGAAATGAAGCCATGTCTATGATGCGAGGAAAGAGAGAGAATTAAATGTGCTAATTGCAGCAACTTGACACTCGGCTGGATCAGCCACGAAAGGGAGCTTTAAAAAAATTCGTCCTACTTCAATCCAATGATTTAGTCTAGAGATACGACGCGGCATCTTCTGGAACAGTGGTGCCCAAAAGGTGTCGAAGTGAGCGCAAGACCAGACGTACGTAACTATTAGCTCCTATACGCTTCTTCATATGTTCAAGTCTGTTGGATTTCTTGCTGTTTATTTCTGTCACAAATATGACGTCGCGCATTTAACGTAGCACATCAAACTTCTTTATACAGAAGGAATGTTGAGGATGATAACAATGTTCTGCATTTTTGATCTGCATTTTAGTAGGATGGTATATATAATTACACAAACGGAGGGGCTGGCCGTGGCTATGTCTTGGGCGCTTAGCGTGTCTTGTGATAGGTGTGGAGGACGACTAACAGTAGTGTCGCTAGCATCAAAACAGCTGAATTCTTATATTGGAAGTGTTGAGACTATGAAAGCTGCGAGACAGTGTGCAATAACAGAACGGGCCGTGCTGTATGTAGTTTCAGCAAGGTGACAAGTGGGACCAACTGGTCGGGACGCGTGTTGAAGTTAATATATGCGAAGCAAGACGTGGATAGAAGAGTACAGGAACAAAAAACGATAAGGCGCCGACTCAACGGACGTTTGGTTGAATCGTTAACAGGTGTACGAAGTTGGAACTACCATGCAATGCTCAGTACACAGACATACAGCAAGACAGCGGGGACAAACAGGAAGCAGAAATTTAACGAAATTATTTGTCACGAAGAGAGACTTAATGTTCAGTGGTATAGAACCGCTGTGCATACATTTTGTATTTATGTTTTTTTAACGATAGGTGTAACCGAAATAACAAGCGAAATTGAGCATGAGGAGATACAAGTCGCGCAAGTTAAAAGGAAGAAAAACGCATGATCATAACTGGACACAAAATGAGGCTTAGAACGACAAAGATCTGAGCGAGTTAGCAATGCTTCACTGTGCAAAGGAAAGACTTGCAAACAGGGACACAAGTGAGAGGTAGACAACGCGGACGCCGACTACCAACGGAAGGAGAGCACCGAGAAGAGGAGGAGAGTGCCTTAGCTCTACTTCAGTTGATATGTCTGCATTCCTGTGGTCTATACTCCTCTCAGATTGTCTCAGTGTTTGCACGCCTTTGGCATGCAAAATAAAATGAAGCTGGTGTGAAGAGGGGCGCGACGATGGGATTTAAGAAGTGTCATTTTAGTGAAGTAAAAGATAAATCAATTATAGCGTAATTGAAGCACATTTTTTGTTTTTTGCTAAAATACGTGTGCATCTTTCAAGTCCAGCCAGTTCTACGCATGATCCTACTGCGCTAGCCGATTTTATTGCTTTCGTTAAGTGAGCTTATTGCAGAACACCAATACGCATCTACACGCCATGTAAAAATGAACTAGAATACAACAGGGCTACAGAGAAAAGCAGAACGACAGTTTGGTAAAATTCATATACGTCAGTCACTTCACAGAGTCCTTCGCTTTTAATACACTAGTACCTCGTGGTGTACATTCTCCAGACTTTAGTCAACCAGCGCTATTTTTTTGGACGATCATGCACAAGCAATCCCACATAGCTGCACTACCATGCATCAAGGACAAATTTACCTTGATGTCTTTAGCGATTTGCAGCCAGTCATCCATGGTGGCGTTGGAAGAGTCTAGCAAGGGATCGTACTCCGATATTGTGTAGACCACCCGTCGTGGATCGCCAGTAAGACTGTGGGAATGATGAGAACAATAGTAATGTTTGCAAAAAGAAAGAAAAATGGGCACAGTTGTACAGCAGTGGAAAGTTTTGGCGAGGAGAGAACAAACAACATATATAGCTACGTTAAGCGTATTTTGAAACAAGACTCCGTTGCATGCATGCAGCATCACTTAACGCTGTAAGTTCATCCTGCTATTTCATGAACTAAATTACGAACACTGGAAACACTGCGAGGACACACAGAAGCATGTGAGGCGATAGGGCACGCATGCGTAACGTAAAAGCCCAATCATCAATGCTACAGGCTAATAAATTCTGTTAATGACAACCGTGAATAAACTTTGCGAGACGCAAGATTCGAGAAAAGGATATATGCGTGACCACTTTGACTGGAAAAATAAGGTTCCAGAGCTTAGAAGTTTTCGCGGTTGGCTTGTTTAAATAAGTGGGTATACATTTTAAAAAGCAGGAATCGACATTTGCTGTGAATTCTAAGTCTAGTGCACTTGTCGATCCTGGGATGAAATGACCCCATTCGTTAAATTATGAGTTGATGAGGGGGGTCCTCTGTTAGCATTTTTAGATGAATTTGCCAAGGTTGCTATGATCGGACCAGGTACCTTTTATACGGTAGATAATTTTACAACGAATTCTGTGCCTCCTTCATGCCCAAATGCTTGAGGGCCACAAGGAATAGGAGAAGATATATTACGAACATGTCTCGAGGGCACTTCATGCGCTGCCACTCCTGAATGAGAGCATGACGGAACCCACCGGGGATATTTGGCCTCGAGGACAATTGGGAACAGGTGAATGTGGATCGGTGGAGAAGAGCAACAAATACACACGGAACAAAAATGTTGATTAATTATAGCAGTTAAGGGGAGAGGGGGGGAGAGAATGTCAGGATGGACAACTTGTCAGTAGAAACGACATATCGCAGAAGAAAAGCATTCCGTGCACTATGAAAAGCTAGGTGGCACTAGCCGCCAACATGGTCCAAAGCGGATGTTCATAGCTGCAATATTTTAGGAACCCTATACGATATCAGTTAATCCATGTGCGAAAAAGCATTGTGTCGGCCTCCTTTAGCGTCACAGTGCGATCTCTCAGCCAATAGGCAGTGTGTGTTGTCTCGCTTCTGCGTTCGCCCGTGTATATGCCTGCCTAATTTTCTTCCCTGTCTTGCGAGACTATATGCTCAACCCCGCATTGTGCAAAATCGACGAGCTACTCACGGCAGGACCAGCGGAGGCTTCTCGCAGTCGCCGAAGTGCTCCTTGGCGTATTCCGCATCGTGAAGCTGTGGAAACTCGCGCAGCCGCTTGTCGAGAATTCCTGGTGCCGGCTTGAGAACTGCGAGGCACAAGAGAATAGTGCTCCAACAAATACGCGACGCGTTCCGAGTTGTTTGTGTGCTAACAACTTCTCAACAAGCGACGGGCCCTGTTCCAAACTTGAGTCACATCGTTAAAGCAGTTACACACACACGCGCGCACACTTGAAAGATAAATCACTGTCAGCAGGTTAATTACATAAAGGAGCACGTTGAAAAACGGAACATTTATTTCGACGTTTCGGCTGTTCTATTACATTCCAAGCGTGAAAAAGACCGGTCCCGCGGCCGAAACGTCGAAATGAATGGTCTGTTTTTCAACGTGATCCCTCTACATACACACACACACACACACACACACACACACACACACACACACACACACACACATATTAGTTGCAGGCCGTCAAGGAAGGTGCTTAGCGTAAATGTTGAACCACCCTGTCTGCGGCGTTGTGGATACCTGTAAACACCCAGTTGTTTTAGAAGTAACCCGTTGAATGGTTATGTAATTTGACGATACGTGTCCTACCGTAGCTTCCATGAAGCGGGCATGCATGGGGTGTTCAAATTGAGGACGATTGTTATCGAGCATACAGTGCTACACGCGACTTGAGAAAGCGCGGTGCTCAAGGCTATGCGAAAATAACCACAAAAGAGGTTAAAAAGAATGCCAAGAAATAAAAAGCAACAGTGTTGGCCACTATACTGGTCAACGCGTTCCAAACGCGTCGTGTCCGGTCCCTTGGCCGAGGCAACAGCTATTTAAAATAAATACAAATCCGTAGAAGCTTTGCCTTCTGAAAACAATATATACGGCTCTTACACCGGGACCAGAAGGACTGAAAGACGAAATGAAGGGTTGCAGACGTGTCTTGGTTTCTGCCCACCTTCTAGGCCCTGTCCTTCCGCTCTCTTGTGCGAGCTTGTACGAAGTAGGACTTCCTGAACAGTTATACGCCGGCGAAATACTGTGTTTTCAAATGAAGTCTGGCTTGTTATCCGCCATTTTCCTAGAATGTATGTCGGAGTAAATAGCAGTCACAACTTGACAAAGAGCAGGCCACTGATGACTATCTTTGGAAATCGTAATGTGTATCGGAAGGTTTGCAGATATCCCGAAAAAAAATTTATCAATCGTGCTTGCGATTTGATGAAGCATTGTAGGTATGTGAAGGTGGAATCACCATGAGTAAACATGGTCATGTACCCTCTTCGAAATAAAAACACGCTGGACAATTGTGAATGAGTAATAAACAGAATTAAGCTAAGCTAAACTAAACTAATTATTCCCTAGAAAAACATGGGCTTCTTGTGATATGCTTCATATAACAAAAAAGAAAAGCATCGCATCGAGAATGCGAGAAACAAAAATATCGCTTTGCAGGAAGGAAGGAAAGGCGTGCATTTATTTCGTCTGTCTCGACATTGCCACCTTGAGTCATTTCCGTTATACAGGCGATAATTGCGCCGCAAAGCACATACGGGAACAAACAATTCAAAATTATCGCGCAACCCGGAAGAAATAGCATCATATTAGTTCGCTGTAAAATTAAATTCCTTTCGCCATGACAGCTCCGAAGTACAGCCGATTGGAGCGTGATCCATGACCCGCAACATCAGTGAACAGAAGGCGAGGGAAAGATTGCAATACGGCACGGACCCTTTACTGTTGAACAATGCTGTCGTTTAAAGCTGCCGTGAATATCGTACTTGATTTATTTTCGGAACGAACACGTGCCGCTAGACGCCCACCAGCAGTCCATCCAGAATTATCGGATGATGTTATCGGTTGTCAACCTTCTGCGGAATGTTACTAAAGCCACCGAAAGTCTACAATAAGGCTACGAGGTTATCGGAAACACTTTACGAACGGCTCGCAAATAATCTAGGACTAGGAAGACTTTGCCCCCAACCGTTAGTCATCAAGCGTGTCACTGAACAGGAAATTGTGCAGTGGTAATAAAATGAAGGTACGCTTTATGACAACACTACAGTGGCTCACGAAACACGAAACTTGAACGATAATATTCTGAGGTACTTGTCGACGAAGTGCGCACATAAATGGTGTACGTATATGACGAAGCTATAGTTTCGTTGTAACAGATCTCAACATTATCCACGGCAAGGGTTCGACTACGTCATTTAACAAGTATTGCACGATACTAACGACTGATGACACTTGTGATGGTCAAATGATTGGCAACTCGGTTGTTTTCTGGGGTTTTACGTCCCAAAACCAGCTATGATTATGAGAGACGCCGTAGTGGAGGGCTCCGGAAATTTTGATCACCTGAGGTTCTTTAACGTGCACTGACATCGCACAGCACACGGGCCTCAACATTTCACCTCCATCGAAATGCAGACGCCGCGGCCGGGATTGGATACCGCTGGTACTCGGATCAGCAGCCGATTACCATAGCCCCTAGACCACCGTGGCGGGGCATGGAAACTCTGTACAAACCATGGTTGGTGTTCTGCAATGTAGGCCGTGTATCACAGTCACTGTGCAGAGCGATCGAACGAAAATCATGAGCGGTAAACAGAATGTGTCGGAGCCGAGATCATGCTCTGGCATACGCACATACACCAAGCCTCATTCGTTCCGTCCGGCTTTATCGTCGCCATTTATGGTTTAGTACCGTTAGTATTAGCGCTACATGCCAGACTGCTTTTGCAGTGACTAAGACCACAAAACAAGTTTGTCATAAGCAGAAAAGATACCGCGCAGAGGTTTTTGTTGTTCTTAGAATTGTCTGGAATGCGCACCACGAAGCATAATGTGGAGTACTAGTGAAGTCAGACGAATTGTTCTCCCCCGAGGCCACTTATCAACCGTTGCGTTGTATGTTTGGAACAGACCGGACGGGAGGACAGAGCGAAGATAGCCGAGGAACCGCCCCGCACAGGGCAACGCATCACTCAGCGGCGAGACCAGACGACAGGAAGCAGACGAAAGGAGAGTGCGGGGGGAACTGTCCTGTTTCCGCTGCCCTCACAATTTCGCAAGGCGAGCGTCGAGGGCAAACAATGAACAGGCTTCTGTGGTGCTCGAAAAAAAAAATTCATACACGTGGAGGAAACTCCTTTCTGTCTGCAAGACAACTCCGGGGACCAACAGAATTCAGACTTGCACCTTATTAACCAAGAAATGAAGAAGTGTGATGAAGAAACAAATCCCCGTATTTAATAGGCGATAAAGGTTCTTCTTATAAGCGAAAACCTCAACATGGTTAACGGCAAAATAACGTTAAGTGTCTAGGGCAGCGAGTAGGTGCGGTCAAGAGTCCACGTGTCAGGCTTGACAACGTCGACAATTAAGCACGGACACTGACAAACAAGGAGCGTGACATGACATTAAAAAAAAAAAACAAAGCTGAAAATAACATATAGGGCAGGGTCATTAGAGTCATTAGTGTAGGGTCCGACACGAGAGGCGGAAATACAATGTATGATAAGTTAACGAAAAACTGACGTTCGGCAAGCGACTGCAAGTAACTTCACAACAAATAGATTACCATCAATTGCTTTCCTTTACACAATAGGCAAGATAAATTTTAGTTGTTTAATACATTACAACTAGCGTTTCATACATGACCTGATGTAGCGTGAAACCCGCGGGGCTCTCTTAAGGATGGTGAAAGGCCAATTTTTAGAGCCTAATTTATTGCTTAATGCCACACTGTGCGAAAAGCATGGACATGTCGGCACTCGGAAGATACGTTGTCGGAGGTACCGCGTAATTTGGAACGGTCTGTTAAAAACACCAAAACCTTTCGTACGCAAACGGGCGTAATTATCTAGAACGGCGCGTGTGTATACTGCAAGAACTTGCGTAACTTGAAAGCATGCTGCAAAGCCTTTAACACCAAACTTTCTGTGCCTGAGCGTATAGGCTGTCCCACTGCTTTTTCTTTCTCTCTTAATTTTTACGTTTGACGCAGCTATCTCGAAGAAAAATGAAAATGGTGCAGTCGCATTGTTCGAAGTGTACGAATCTATGCGCGCATCCATGAAAATACGTGAGAGAGCTCTTTGTTGAAAGGCAGATAATTTAGCCGGCGTTGAAATATTGCTGACATGCTACTCTGCGTGGGGAAGGAGTTTGGGGAGAGAAATACGAGTAGAAAGAAGTGCAAGAGACAGTGAAAAAGAAAAGAGAGAAAATTTGGGCTTTGTGTTTCCGATTATGATGCCTAATTGCGTCCAAAGATATTTCACGTTCGCATCAACCCGCAGTGAGGAGATAGGACGTGTTGCATGATGAGTGAGTGATGCTGACGACGGAGATAAAGTCTATCAAGTTGGCCTATACTTTTTAAATATGTAATCAAAGAGTCCATCGCACGTCTCTGTTGTGTAGGGCAAGCTAGAGGGCCTAAAACACACTGAGGTGATAAAGGAATCTGTGTGAGTGACTGCATGCAATGTTCATAGAGCGCACGCTCATCGTTGTACGCTCGGCACTCAAACAAGTATGCTCTACGGTTTCAGTAGAGCCACAGTTGCTGCAGTGTGGGCTTGTCTCCTCATAGAAGCGGTACCGTAAGTCGCTTGAATATGCAATGTTCAGCCGAAGTCGATGATACAAAGTTTCCAGATGTCGAGAAATGTTGGACTGTAGTTTTGACTTGAGATCTGGGTCGACTGAGCATAGGAAAGGGTGATGATGTGTCGGTAACTTCCATAGCCGGTTCCTTTCTTCGTAAGCGAATCGTTTAGAGATTTGGGAAGCATCAGATTTGGTGAAATAGATTCGCTTATAGTTTTGATATCGAAGACCGTTACGTGCTGCTTCGTCTGCTTTTTCGTTGGGCAGAATGCCGCAGTGAGCTGGTATCCACTGAAACGTAATGCAGTGTCCAGCGGCAACAGCCAGGTGATGTAAATAGGCAATGTCAGCAGAAACGGGCTGATGGTTAGTTTTCTTCATGTGGTTGTACTATCGGCATCAAATGAAACGCGAACAGCGGAGCGCGTGTTTCAAGCATTAGAAACAGTATAGTGTTCGCCGTCCAGTCATCACCATTGACAGGCGTGCACATCCGGTTTGGCAGCACTGCGCGATCCCCCTATAGTGCGTTATCAAATAGCACAACTGGAACACAAGCAGAAATATTGCGCTATAGGGGGATCGCGCAGTGCTGCCACACCGGATGTGCGGGCCTGTCTATATCGATGACTGGTGGACGGCGCGCACTATGCCATTGATAAGGCTTGTGCCACGCGCTCCGCTGTTCGCAGTTTCATTTGATGCCGATAGTACAACGTTTGCAGTGCTCCTTTAGAGTCGGTAAAAACTGCCCACCGGCCGGTCTTTTGGTGCAAGATATACAGGATAGCTTCCTTGATGCCGTGAAGTTCGGCTGTCATGGAAGATGTTTTCCGCTGCAGCCGATAGGAGCGCATTTCTCTTGTTGAAGGCACAGGAAGAAGTCTCTCGAGTCGTTGAAACATCAGTGTAAATATGCATGTGATGGGGATATTTCTCGGCTAAGTAGAGGAGAGTAGCTTGCAACAGCGCGACCTGTGGCATGCGCCTCTTTGCTTCGTTTATGCCAGGTACAAATTGGATAATATTTAGCGGCGAAAGTGTTCAGGCAGGAACGGTGGATACTTTCTTGCTGTATGCCGACCTACGATATAACGCAAAAGGAAGTCGGAAGCGTAAAGAATACAACACCAACTTACGAACTAAAGCTCGCGCTTCAAGCATATTTCATCAAGAAAAACTGAAGAATGTAAGAAATAGTATCAAAGCAAAGCAATGTGCCGCGGCCATCCTAACAGTCATCGTCGGGCTGACACCTGAACAAAAGCGGACAAAAAAAATTGCAATAGACGCAAGTTGCTGCGTATCTGAAGCAGTAGAAATTGTTGGCTTCGGTGTACGACGGTACGTAGTTTGCGGTTGCTCTTTCACCACAATGGAAATAGGTCAGCCACTGCTTTTCATCGCAAACAGCATTGACGCCTTGACGGAAGCACAACAGCGCCTTCCGCGCGCTGTATACCCTAGCGACGGCCCGTTCGAACACACCTACCTCCGTTCTTGTCCTTGACCATGCCGATGGTCCCTCCGGTGTAGATGACCAGCACGAAGGCCTCATCGTTGGTGGCGTACTTGCGCCACGCCTCGTCATCGTCGGTCAGCGAGTGTAGTACCTTGGGCACGTACGAGGCGTCCATCGGAGCGACGACAGCCATGGCGGACGGAGATCCGAGGCAGCAACAGCAGCAGTGGGGCGGTACGGGGAGCGAGCAAGTGGCGCGACAAGTGGCTTCCTGCAGCTATGTATACTGCAGGCGCTGCAGGCCCCACGACCGGCTCCGCCCCCTTGCCGAAAGCGATACGGCGCGTCTTTCACTTTGCCCTCTGTCTGGGCGAAGATACACGACTGATTTCGTTTTCGAACGCGCAAGCAAGAAAGGCGAACCGTTCCTCGGTGCCTTGTTTCGCTTTTTTTTTTAATGTTCCTATTGTGCGTTTACACAATGAGGGCCGCAGAGCAGTCGCGCGCCATTGGAGACGCTGAGGGTAGTTACACATACTAGTACGTTCCGTGTGGAAGCCGTGAGGCTTTCCAACTCGCGCGGACACTAAAAGTTTGCCGTGGACACGTGCTTGGTTGATGCCTCGAAAGTGCTCATCGGAGTGATGCCGACATGGCTAGTGTACCTAGGCTCATCACATCACATCATATCGCTCAGGTCACACAATGCGTAGAACGGACAACCGAATCACTGTGAGAAGGCTGAATGAATGCCAAGGAAGGAAACACGCAACCGAGGGAGACAGAAAGTTGGGGGGGGGGGGGGGGGGTGAATTTAACTGATGCCCAGGCATGAAGTGGAATCAGCTAGAGCATGACAGGGCAACTTGGAGGCTAATGGGGGATGTCTTCGTCTTGCAGTGGACATATAATGATGGCGCAACTGCTGCTGCTCTTGATGATCATGGTGGTAGTGGTGATGATGATGACGTCGACGAAGCTTGTGTGAACCATGCACTGCCATATGGAAAAGGTTGACAAAGGAATCACAGTACAGGATCAACAAAAAAAGCTCACAAATTCACTGTTTGGCTCCAGACTCTGTGACAAGAATAAGAGCGAGCTTATCGGCAGGTTGTCTTTCAGAAGTACTTTAAATAGACATTGAATCTGGCGCCACCGAGATACTTCACAAACTAAGCACTTCATGTATACGCATGTATGTCCATCAAATGCACTGACACGCGTGCGAACTGTAGCTTGATGGTGCCTTGATGACAAAGTTACACATTTGTAAAAGTGACGGGAACTTAGTGTGATGACCGTTCTGTATGAAGACCACAGTAAAGTATCTAACATATCTCATCTTTACTTCAGGTTAGACAGAACAAACTCACTCAAGTGTGATCTCTGTGCTGTTAGATGTAGGTTGCTGTTAGACGAAGGTATATACATAAATGTAGCTCCTATTCCATCCTCTACGCAATGCGGTGGCTGATAGCGGGATCCGAAACCGCAGTCAGACGGCATGCATCAGAACGCCACACAACTTAGTAGATACGGTGTGTGACCTGAATAAACTGGTAAAGATTAAGGTACATTCAACCGCTAGCCTTTCCTGGACGTTGAGAACAGCGTAAGCTTCTTAGTAAACCTTGGCGAACAATGTTTTGTGCATTCTGTCCTGATCTCTACGAGCGGTTTGGCAGTGGCATCGGTAACGGCAAATGAAAGAAGATTTTGAGAATTCGGCAAGAAGCGAAAAATATTCAGTCAAAAAGAAAATGAAAGGTGATAGCTCAGCAAAAAAAGTCAACAAAGCACGCCGGGAGCACACCGCGAGCATGCAGTAAATAACACCTACGTGTTAAAACCGCAAGCTACGAAACAAGAGTTGTAGTTCTGAGCGAAATTATTGAAGAAAAGAGATGCGCGCGAAGGATAGATAACCAGTCAATATTTTCCCCCCGTGACACATATTGTAGTACATCTTACCGAGACCTCGAGATCGTGGCCTATGTTATCAATAAACAGCTGAATCAAGAAGCGCAGATTTCCACTTCACACGAGGACTGAATAATTCTTCGTGTGAGCCGGCGGTGGACGCCAGTGCATGTTCGCAACGAACTTCTCTCTCTCTCTCTCTGTCACCAACGCCTTTCCGGTGCTGTCGCTGAACCATATGAGATAATTAAATCTGGAGGCTAGCACGTAGCAATGCGAGGGTGAATTAATCGCCAAGCCTAACCACGTGGTCAAGGATTATGACAAAACCAACTGTGTGAGAGCCCGAAAGGTGGAGGAAGATCCATAACAAGACTAATTTTAATAATAATGAGAACGCTTCTACTTGCGAAAACCATGATATGATTATGATGAACGCCGTAGTGGAGGGCTGTGAGAATTTTGACCAGCTGAGGCTCTTTAACCTGCTCTTATAACTCACAGTACACGGGCCTATAACATTTACGCCTCCATCGAAAATGCGACCACCGCGGCCAGGATAGAACTCGCGTCCTTCGGGTCAGCAGACGAGCAAGGACTCATTTTCATCCATTACCTCTGCAGATCTTGTGACGGTAAAGCCAATCAATTGCAGTCCGCTCCTTAATCACCTGCAAGAAAGCTTCGACGGAAGAACGCCATCAAACTGACAGCGCTTCATCAAAGAGGACAGACTCGAAGCAGTGTCGCGATTCCTTTTTTTTCCTCTGTCTGTGTGTGTGTGTTTTTACTTTATGCTTTTCTTCCTTCTTGTCGTGTCTGCTTTCTATTATCTTTCATTCCTCGCACCCCTTTTCCCCTGCACAGGTTAGCCAGCCGGTCTCAGCACTGGCTAATCTCCCTGTCTTTCCTCCTTTCGTCCCTCCTCCCCCTCCTCCTCCTTCATCAAAGAGGACAGGTGCCAGCGGGATACCTCAAGTATTTGCGCAAACATTGAGCGCGGAAACTGCTCAAGCCTCTCGGTAACGGGAAGAATAGCGTATTGCCAGTTCCTGGGAGCAGGAATTTGCCAAAGACACTTTCAAGCCGTGCAACGAATACGAAGGCACGCAACACACAGGGTCCCTGCCATACAGGGCAAAGCCTCTATCAGGATGCCAAGCGTAAATACAGACAAAGGGAACCACGCCGACTCGTAAATCGTGTGTAGTTCGTAGCAGCGGGCTGCGAGTTGGTGAAACGGTCATCTTCAGTTTTGGTTGTACGATATGAAAACGACTCCGTGCTTCTGGCCGATTTGAGCGTAGTGCTCCAGTTAATGCAGTACAGTGTCTCGATAGGATACATCTCGCGTACTTGCGAGATGGTTTGACGATTTTAGGTTGTGTTGAGCTTGTCCCAAATCCCTGCGCAATGATCTTCTGTACGCGATGCCTGTGTAGTCACAGTGGCTTCACACGCGCCATGGGTACCACCGGGTACTCCGTGTCGCCTTGGTTGCTGTTCATGCAGATGAGAAGTCTGCTAAGCGCCGTTAGTAACGTGGGCCCCATTGTCAATGCGCCCCGGTGGGGGCGTTCCACTGAGGCAAAGTTTGCTACCCCCCTCTCCCCCCCCCCCCACACACGTACACACACACACACTCCTCATTTTTTACCACTTCAGTGTACACGTGCTTTTATTGCCATTCTAGACCCTGCCCACATATAGGTGTGAACAAGGCTGTCGATTAGGTGCCGAAGAGACCCCCCCTACCTTCCAGATAAAATGTACCGAACAGACTTGGCACCTCCTTTAGACGATCGCGAATGTAGAAACAAACACGACAGTATTGTAATAGTAAATAGTCAAGGAAGCTCTGAATGAAGAAAAAAATGAGGCATGAGAGTAATTCGGTAGGATTACTTGTATCTATAAAATTATTTATTTGAACGGGAGAATGAAGAGGCCGGTATGCCAGTTATTTAAGCTCAGAACCGTGAAAGAGAATCATTGGGCGACGTTTTGCAATGGTTAAAATGACAAAACAGCCTCAAGAACAATTTCTTTCAACTGAGGACCGTTTAAAGAACAAATGAAAAACGATCGATAGTATGTGTTTCATTGCAGGAATATCAGAGAATGAATAAAGATAAAAATTTAACTGTGGCGTATGTCTTCTTTTTTTTTTTTCTGTGAGGCCTAATGTCGACAAAATGGACTGCAATCAACTGTTTCATGTGAACGGCGAATGCTGGTGGCCATGACCAGCAGTATTGGTTGGTTTGTGTAATATTCTGTATAAGGCAAAATTTTCCGCGCCTTAATGCAGAGACATTTGTTCTAAATGGCAAAATATCGGGCTCTCCAGGGAAGTTTCGGCAGAATAAACCTGCCATTTATATAATCTCCAAAGATAAAGTACCTAAACTAAATGGACGGCGTGTTATCTTGCAGAGGCCAACAAATCAAATGTCTGCAAGCTGAATCAGGTAAATTTGATACCGTAGCGAGCACGGCGTATGGAAAGAGTTCGTTTGATGCATAAGAAAATTTAATGGAAGCTTGTGCGGGGCTCCATCATGAAGGCTTACTTCAGCGCACACAAAAAAGAGACGGACAAGGGTGGAATACAATATTTTCTTGGCTAGGATTGATAGAAAGACTCAGAATTGTTTGCTAGGCTTAACAAAAAAGATTCTCCGCTTTGTGGATGACTATTTGATACTCTGTGATAGAATATTGCAAGGTTGCAATGTTATCAATATTTTAAAGGTGTTTCGAGAGTGGCATGCATGGTTCTAAAGTTCACTTATGAGTTTGCGCAGAATAATAAGCTTCAGTTTCTTGACTTGTCACTACACCCCAAGCCAGCCCACATATGCTGGATGTACAATCCTAGATCACTAAAGTCAATTTTAAACTATACTTCGGGTCACTCGAAAATTGTAAAGAATGGAGTCTCGGTATCTTGCCTTAGGGCTGCCCAGTTCAAGTCTTGCATTCACACAATGCATCTAGGATTCACTAACCAAGTTAACAGGTTGAAATCGGCTGCTTTATCAGAAAACATAATATGCAAAGCAGAAGAAAAAATCATTAGGGTATTAAAAATGGTTGTCCAAAGGAACGCCACCAGAAAGAAATATTCGAAACGAAAACACGCTGCAGTTTAGCCTTATGTTCATTGCTTATTCCATAGTTTGAAACATGTTTCCAACCGGCTTGGTGTTATGTTGTTTTAATACTCCTAACAAGCTGCAAAGAATCTGCCATGCTGCTGACAAAAAAAAAAATGGACAGAAGAAAAAAGGAAAAACGTACCTGTTCCTCAAAACATGAAGCTAATGTGAAGTGCAAGAAAAATAGTAGTTTATATGCTTCCTTTAACCTGCGGGCATGTACACATAGGTCAGACCGGCCGCTGTATTACCACAAGCTTAAAAGAGCACAATCAATTATTGGTAATAAATAGTCTTTCACGTTTAGCACATTATTGTGAGAATTGCGGATGCCAGCCTCTGTGGACTAGCACCTCTATCTTGTTTAGTTATAAAAAGAAAGTAACACGCCAGATAACCGAGGCGTTTCATATCCGAAGACGAGTAGAGAATTATTAGTGAACCCTCAGTTGTATTGACCGAAAGTGAATTCGGTTTTTTGAATGCCAACTGATCTCCTGCGCATTTTTAAAAGATGTTTTCTTGTTTCTTGTTAAGGAATTTCCTTTTTAAATCTTTTAGATGTTATTTGTATCTTTCTACCGCACATACGCATGCGTTGTTTGGCTAGTCTGGGTGTTTATATGTATGTGCGATTCCTTTTAAATAAACTGAGCTGTGAGTCAGTGCTTGGGTGTATTATTCTCCGTGCCCGTGTCTTCTTTTTTTTTCTGTGTGTGTGTGCGGTGAAGTAATCCTTCATGATGAATTCCTACCAACTTGCCCCGTTTTCAATTCTTTTGTGTAGGGCTAGTATTACTGAAAACACTTTGGCCTCGAAAATATATGTAAAAGCGACAGTGGTCTAGAGAGAGCGGGACGAGCAAATGGAAGGAAAACGTTTGCCTGCTCCTGCTGTCCTGCTACTCGGTATGCTGTCCCGGCACCTATATGCGGTTTACTGGTATCGTGGTATATTAATTTACTGATAATTAGAGGTGTGCCAATATCAATATACATATCTGAATACGAATCGAATACGAACATCCATCCTCGAATATCGAATCAATTATCGAATATCAAAACAAAAATCGAGTTCGGTAATGATAGTTTTGTTTAACATGCAAAACGTTAAGAAAATACATTGAGAAGCTATCAACACAAAAGATATCAACTTCAGGAACACAATGTCTAGGCACCCTGTAAGGCATGAACTGTATTGATAAGATATCACAGGGTAAATCAAGCGACGACAAATACTGTGCAGGCTGTCATAACGGAATGTTTGTTCCGCTTGGTCAGGCCACTGCAACGCATGCCAAAGAGATTCCGCACAAGGACGCGGCTGCGAACGTATGGCATCCCGTTTTGGTTGCCTCTTAAAAGCGTGCAAAATCGCCAGAACGCACGCATGAGTGCCAAAAGCACCGCCCAGCACGTTCCTGGTAGAGCATGTTGGCAGCGAAAAGTCGCGCGTACTCGCTCGCTCTTGGTTGGGCGCGCCATCATACCACACACACGTCTTGCCAATCTCGTCACCATGTGTGAGCGGCTGAGCGCGAAATATAAGCTATTTTGGACAAGATTACTGGATCGCACATGAAAATGTTCTAAACGTTAGAGTCACCTCGCATATTCGGAAATTGCGAATATTCATTTCCGAATAAGATACCCACATTGAAAGTGTAATATTCGACGAATAACCAAAGCATTAGAATATTCTCATACAACACTGCTGATCGTACGACGTATAGATAAACTCATGTGCGCGATCCGCGACAAAGGATATTTGTAATATCCCTGTAATCGGAAGGTTACTAAGTATAGGGCGATTTTGGGACGTAAAACCTCAGAAATCTATCAATAGATCAATCAATCAACCGATCAATCAACTACCCCTAGAAGTTAAAGTGGAACGAAACTTTAAGTATAGTGCAAAGAATTTTTCCTTTGCAAAATCGAGATTTGTGAAAAGTAGTCCTCCTTTTCCTTTCCTTCTTTTTCTTTATTGTTGTCCTCAGTGTACCTACCTGTTACATATGTTGTAATGAAGTGGTTTTGAACATGCTTGTTATCTTTACTTTAGCACTTTTTATTGTTTATATGTATATGTGTACTTTGGTTGACGTACTCCGACATAGACTGGCCACTAGCCAATGTAGGCTATCGGTCCAGATAGTTTGTAAATATTTCCTTGGATTTGTCAACAAGATTGCATTAATTTATTAATTAATTGATTGAGTCATTGATTGATTGGAAGGTTATTGTCTCTGGTTTGTGACTGTCCGACGGAGCAAGAGAACATATAGCGAAGAAAGAATTTCGCTGTCGATTACGATACTCTCAGATATGGAATTCAAGGACGGCAGCAGACGAATCAATCCCACCGGTCTCCGCCGCTCATTGTTCCGAAAGAAACACAGCACCAAAAGCGTCATTTCTGGCGAAAGAAAATGCCTGTGCGATGTCATCGCCTGTACTTTGATGCAGGGCAAGCATAGGTAGCTTCTGCGCTGTTAGCATTCGACTGAGGATTGAAAGATAATGTGATCGAAAGAGGAGACACGCCCTTGACGCGTCCAGGAAGAGTGGGGCGAAGCGGCTTACGGTAGCTATTCGTGGTATTGCGACGTTGCGCTGTTTCGTTGATAACTGCTAAGTGACGATGGCTCATTGCACCAAGCAGTCTCCGGTGATAAGCGTGGAAGGGGCGTGCGTAGAGTCCGCTGCTGTCGACATGTGTGGCCATATCTATGCAGTCTTCGCATGCAACGTTCTGCGCTATTTTCACTCACTGACTGTTATACAGCATACTCGAAGCAAACTCGGGCAAGCGAGAATCTCGGCGCATTGTTGTTGTTGTTGTTGTTGTTGTTGTTGCCTCTATAATTGGCACATTATAGAGGCGCGTCCTGCCTAGCATCCTTGGAATGACGATGATCACATCCAGGTGAAAGCGATTGGTTGGAACAAAAGCGCTTACATTAAACAAACCTCGCGACTAGTATGAGTATTCTGTCGTATGCTGCTTTCCTCGTAATGTTGGTGTTCTTTATGCTTAATGAACTACGCTCTAAATACACACACTCACATGAAAGGAACACATACAGACCACGACTACTATCCTAGCCAGATCGCCAAACTACACGGCAAGATTGTCTCTAGAGTCTCTTTATGAGAAAAAGAAAGGTGACGCATGCGTAAGCGAACCAGCCTTGTGTTTGCACAGGGCAGAATTATATCTCCTTAACTCCGTTTGAGGCTCGCAGCGTTTGGCTTGATTGTTAAGATTTCTGCTGTTTTTTTTTCTTTTTTTTCATCGATTCATTGATAAGGAAAAAAAAAGGGGGGTGGGGGGTGGGGCGTGGCAGGAAAGTAGAAAGCTATACATATCGGAGGGGTTATCGCTCAATAAATCAGTTGGTAGTGGAGCACGTCCTTGCCCGTATGTGTTCCTTTCATGCGAGTGCGTGTATCTAGAACGTAGTTCATTAAGTATAATGTCAGACTAACGAGCCCAACAAGCTGTCCTTCTTAAGTATATTGGTGTCCTTATTATTATTGCAGTTAATATTGCTTCCATTTTGCACTTTTTCTTTCATTGCTGTCGCACATAGGCTGCTGCTGAGCCTGTTCGCCGTTGTGGGTACACGTCATTGTCTGGGATCATCGTCTTCATTGCATTTCGTACGAAACAGCGAACGGCAATGGCTGCCAAGAGTGATTCGAAATCGTACGTATTTCAGATCGTGATCTTGAATCTGTTCGCCGCGGGTGCAGTGGTTATGACGCTTGACTGCTGAGCAGAAAGACGCGGGTTCGATCCTCGCAGCGGCGATCGCGTCTTCGATGGAGGAGTATATGGCAGAAGAACGTGGTATCGTGCGACGAGGGTGCACATTAAAGAACCCAAGGCGTTGAACATTTCCTAAGCTTTCCGCTACTGCGTTCCTCGTAATCACGTCGTGATTTTTGGCACGTAGAACACCATCAATTATTATTACTACTATTCTTGAATTTTCGCAATATTCCAATCGCAGGCTTATATAGCCGCTCAATTCTATCCAGCTCAATGCTTTATGGATAGCTGACGTAAATTAAGGATTCAAAGTAATGTACAATTTGCATGGTGCGGGTATGGGTGCAGGACGAAGCGGTACAGTCGATAGCTCTACAGGATGACACGGCAGCATCGTATAGCTCGACTGACCTACTGTTCTTAGAAAGCTCCTTTTAGGCCACCAATACCACAAAATTTCATGAACGCTTCCATACAGTTACCTTTAGATTAGCGCCCTGCCACGGTGGTCTAGTGGTTATGGCTCTCGGCTGCCGATCCGAAGGTCGCGGGATCGAATCCCGGCCGCGGCGGCTGCATTTCGATGGAGGCGAAATGTTGATGCCCGTGTGCTGTGCGATGTCAGTGCACGTTAAAGAACACCAGGTGGTCGAAATTTCCGACCTCCACTACGGCGTCTCTCATAATCAGAGCTGGTTTTGGGACGTTAAACCTCACAAAACACAAAACAAAACCTTTAGATTAGCGAATCGACAAATGTTTCATATTTTGAGTGATCTGTCACCCGCAGGCTGCATCACAGAGGTTGCCCACATCGAAGAAAAAAAGAAACTTTTCGGATCTAACGCTCTGCCGACGCTTGCGCAACTTTAACACTGACACGTAAATCTAATTCCTTCTTTCACTGTGCTTCGCAAAGGTGTGAACACGTGTCGCGTGTGCAGCTTGACGCATTCGTAAGGAAATTATCATGTGGATTTCGCGTGTAAGTCGTATGGTATAGTTTACTGGAACTTCGGTTCTTTGCTTGGCGATTGCGACCGACAATGCTCCACGTTTAGATCTTTTATATTTTCGTCTTTTGCGTAGGCACGTCTTCCATTCATTTTCATTTTGCGTGTCACTGCACTGGGGGAGTAGCGGCGTAAGAACAGAGAAGTTTGGCGTACGAAACCAGGATACTGGCGCGATTGTGTTGGCTTCTGCGTTACAGGCCCCAGAAGCAGAGCGACAAGGGCGCGCGTGACAGGGTGAAGCTGCAAAACCCCCACTTGAAGGACATCAAGGTGGACAACCTGTACCACCTGGCGCTGTCCACAGCGACACATCAGCTGAAGGAGATGTTCGGCGACATCAAGGTAAACTTGGATCGGAGACGCCTAATTCTGGTGGCACTAGATTACCAGTAAACCAACTACGTCTTTGAAGTGCCGCAATGACGTCTTTTTGAGAGTTGTCGCATTTAGCAGTCGTTTAAAACTCAAAGCCAAGACCTGGAATCACTCACTCATGTCTTATAAAGCGAATGTTTGCGTTATTGTTTGACACCATGCAGTAGAACATGGAAGCGGTTTACGCATCCGTTCAACGAAATATGTAACAGATGTAGCGAACAGAGTACGGTCCGCGTTTTATTTTAGCTCGTTCTTGTACCCTTATCGATCGTGCTAAGTGTAAGTACGCTACGCATAATTACAATGCTGCTGTTGCGCTGAGCAAAACGGTACGTAGCGGGAACAAAAGGGTACAAGTAAGATACGTGGACATACTCGTTATCATAATCGTATTGTCCCCTTTTGTTCGCCTTACCTGCCTCAGCGCAACTACACCAGAATGTCGTACCAACTAACTGAAGTTCAAGCTTCAGTTCCTAATGACAGTTCTATCACACGCATATTCGCGCGTTCCTTTCGTATTATCGCGATGTAGCGGCGGAGGAGCCGCGGGATTTTATATAACGTGAAAAACAATTCACGATCGCAGTTCGTGTGCATGGGTGGCACGACGACACGGATGCAACGCTTCGCCCAGTTCGTCAAGGAGGGCCTCGACATCCAGCTGCCCACCGGCGCTGACCTTTACGACATCAGCGAGGCATCGCACCGTTACTGCATGTACAAAGTCGGACCTGTGCTCTCCGTCAGCGTGAGTGCGACGTTCCCTCTTGGCCGTGCCAGCCTTTCATCACTCCATTGACGATTGTACGCGCCAGTAGCGCCACTTCAAGTATGCACAAAACGTAATTAGAATCAGACATAAGTTTTTAGGGGCGAAGCTCCTCTTAGTCTAACGTTGTCACGCGGCAGGCGTCAGTCGTCAGGCGTAACCCGCGTGCCTCCCGGCACGCGCTCGCCCTCGGCGTTCGCCTCGGCGCGTGCCTCCCGGCGCGTGCCTCTCTCTCTCTCTCCCGGCGCGTGCCTCTGCTGTCCTGTGAGAGAGAGAGAGAGAGAGCGAAAGGCGCGCGTTGGCTATGGAAACGGTCTTTCTTAGAGGAACGCTGTACCAGCTCGCAAAGAAGAACGCGCCCTCACCAGCGAGAGACAACGTTGGCGCAGGCAGCGTCTCCTAGCGAGTTTCTTGAGAAATACCGACTGCTCGCGTTGGAGAAGCGGTCACCGGCCTATATATATATATATATATATATATATATATATATATATATATATATATATATATATATATATATATATATATATATATAGGCACTGGATCTTGACTTGCAATGAAGTGCCTGTGGGAGATTTCACTTGTGCATAGTTGAACCATGAGGATTCGTGGCGTGCGCGTTAACTAAATTAATCCGGAACTCGGAACGATCTACGATGAACCTCCCGAGCTTCGCCCACTCATCATCATTCACTCCGTGGATATGCTGTAATTTTTTGTTGTTGTTTCGTGGGGTTTTACGTCCCAAAACCAGCTCTGATTATGAGAGACGCTGTAGTGGAGGGCTCCGGAAATTTCGGCCACCTGGGGTTCTTTAACGTGCACTGACATCGCACAGGACACGGGCCTCAACATTTCGCCTCCATCGAAATGCAGCCTCCGCGGCCGGGATTCGATCCCGCGACCCTCGGATCAGCAGCAGAGTACCATAGCCGATAGACCGTGGCGGGGCCAGACATAATAAGTACCCATGGTGGACGATGTTTGTGTCATTGTCGGACGAGTGCGGGAGTATTGGACATTCTAATCAATCAATCGTAATACTTTATATATTCCATAATATTATATCATTGTTGTTGCGCCAATATAAGCAAGACACAGAAGAACAATGTTGGTCCCACATTTTGGGCTAATGAGAAACACTGCACCATTTGTAAAGTACATAGTTTTACATCGAGGGGTATAATCGAACACTGATACAATTTAGTGCCTCCCTGGTATAGCGAATGTGCATTCTCGTGGTCTTCATGCAGCACGGCATGGGATCTCCTTCGCTCTCCATCGTGATGCATGAGCTGTTGAAGCTCCTGCACTACTCCCATTGTACCCCGGACGTGGTCATGCTGCGCCTCGGAACTTGCGGAGGCATTGGTACGGCTCCCAATCCATCCTCTGTTGGCTTCGTAAAAGCGTTGTAAAAGCGTCTTTATTTTAGGCCACTATCCTGCGAAAACACTGAATGAAAATAAAAGAAAACGCGGGTTCGTTCGTGGGAACATATATATAGTGTTGTGGTCTGTGAAGAGACAATATTTCACGGTACATGCTTAGCTATAATCTAGCCTCATTCATATGGATATTTTTACGCATGGGCTGTAGTGATCACAATGTAATTGTCATCTTGCGTAAGCGCATTTGTTATGTCAATGTACTTGGATGGCGTAAGATAAATCAATGTTAATGAACGTCTACTTGTGCGGCTAGGTAGTGACTGCTGCAGGAGTATCACGCCTTGTCTAAAAAGAGAGTAAGAGGCAATATCTTCAGAAAGAGAGAAAGAAAGACAGCATATCTAATTAAACCGGTCCCAGTGTGCGTCCATTTTATTATCGCCCATTAGCCGTAGTAAGTAAGCTCTCTCTCCCATGTTCCTTAACTTAAGTACTTGAAGCAAGTTGCTGAGTACTTTCGAGGATTCCCATTTAGTGCTGACAAATGTTGCAGGGGTTTCCCCTGGATCGGTCGTCATTAGCACAGCCGTCCTGAATGGCCTGCTACAAGAGGAACTGGAAGTCGTGAGCTCTTCGAGTTTCTTCTCGCTTTGTTGTTTTCATCCAACCTCACTCAAATGTATCAAAGTCACAGACGGTGCGACGATTCTTACTGTGCCTTAAATTATTTGTGAACGATTTACTAACAGGCACTTCGGTTGGCGACTATGCGACGTCCATTGCCTACATTTTATAATAGTTCGCTGTGCCTTCCAGTTTGTTCTGGGAGAGCGAGTGAGACGCCCCTGCGTTCTGGACGGCGACCTGGTACGCGAGCTCATGGACGTGGCCAACCGTTTCTTGCCCGCTGTGCAAATCGTTCGCGGCAAGACGCTGTCCACCGACGACTTTTACGAGGGTAAGCGGTTTAAACTGAGCTCACAACGTGTGTTACAGCGTTGGCACGTCGTGCCGGGTTACGCCATATTTAGGAAGAAAAATTACGTAGTCAAGCTGACAAGACTCCTTGTACTTCGCGTGGGACAATTACTCTTATTCGACTCCTGATAGCGATCTTCGTAAATTAAAGGGTAACATTTAAAGATTTTTATGTTAAACATCACCTGTTAGAACCTTTGAATATTAGTGAGAGGTATTTACCCTAAATACTGCCGATCCAACATGCGCCAGTATGACTGGTTCGTTTCCGATGCGAAGGCAGGGCGCAATGATGCAGTCTCTGTCGGGCAACTATAAATCGTGTTGTAAGTGTTGCGGTGATCAACGTCCTGAAACTGCCTATAGTGAGTTACCAGGGATGCCGCTGTGGAAGAGTACGGAATAATATAGGCCACGTGCAGTTTACATCGTGGCCACGCAATGTATGGTACAGGAGAATCTTTCTAATTTCTCCCTCCTCGAATGCAGCCACTACGCGCTCAGGATCTATACACGAAGAAACGCAACGCCACAGCCGAGTAAACGGATATAAGACAACGCACACAACGTAATATCCGCGGTCACTGATTTCTGGCAAAATCCATTGTTCCGCCTGCCCAACGATTCATCAAGAAGCGGCGCTTCCAGAAAGAACAAGGTCACGTAGCTGTCCTAAGCGGACGGCGCACGTACTAATGGTGTTTCGTGGGTAACGATCACGTTTGACCTCCAGCCACGGTTTTCCTACGGACACATATCATGTTCCGGCAAAGTTTGTTCAACATCAGCGCCCGTGAGCTAGTGCTTCCAATGATTATCATCGCACTGTTGCCTGTATAGTATGTGTGTGCACAAATTAGGCCTGTCTTTCGTTGAAGAAAAGAAACACCAGACAAATAGTTGTGCGTGTTGAGTGATGTCCTCGTCGGAAAAAAAAAAAAGCTCTAGGTCCACTCTTCGTGGGTGCAGGTCAAGGCCGACTAGATGGCGCGTTTTGCACCTACACGGAGACAGCGAAGCGCCAGTTCATGGAGAAACTCCGCTCCATGGGGGTGCGCAACATCGAGATGGAGGCTTCCCAGTTTGCCGCCATGTGTCACTTCGCCGGCCTCAAAGGTCGGTGCGTCGATCGATCGATCGAATCAATCAATCAATCAATCAATCAATCAATCAATCAATCAATCAATTGATCGATTGATCAGTGAATGAATGAATGAACGAATGAAAAACAAACAAGAATTTCGAAATCCCTTGTGAATGACTACCGTGTTTTATTCACTATACGTGGCAACGACCTAATTTACTGTGCGTGCTTTCGCGCATGGCCCACTGGCAGCGGTTTCGTATGAGTGTGTTCGCATTCTTAAGTACCGTCGAATCACTGTCGGCTTCTGGTGACAACGTGAGCGTATACGAACGGCGTTGAAAGCCACCTAAGTTCATTAATTTAACCGACTTGCACCTTGAGTGATGGCTCAAGGTGCTCTAACTTTTGGCATTATTATACGTAAGTTGCAAAACGCAAGCGCAGAAGTTTCGAAAGCTTGATTGAAGCGTACGTGTCAAGGTTCTTTCACATAAGTCATGCGAAGCCAGGGCTCAAGTCTCGCAGCACGTGCGATGGTCAGAGTTAGCTAGTGCGGGAATGTGCATAAGCACCTCATGTTGGGTGCAACGATAAGCTACGATACGTGCGGATGATCGAGCGGAAAGCGCCGGGCGTAGCTTAGAAGATACTACTAGGCTAAAGACAAGCCCGAAGATTTTGCCTTATTCGCCATTAATATGAAGAAGTGCCGCGCGCTACACTCGTTCACATCATGCACAGTTCTTTCACAAAACTTTTCTAATATTTATTTCTTGAAGTCGTCCCTTATCACGCTGTCTCCTCCACTTTCTGCGGTACATGATAGCCAGCCGGTCTAAGAACAGGGTAACCTCTTCATTTCTTAATCAGTTGCTATCCTTTCACGCATGGTGTCCTGCGACACCCTTATGCTTGAGTAATGAGCTTCAAGGTGTTATGTAAACACGCCTATTTTGTTTGTGACCTTGCCGTGTGTGTGTGCGCGTGCTGCTTGTGTAGGAGGCGTGGTTTGCGTGGCGCTCCTGGACCGCCTCGAGGGAGACCAGGTGGATGTGTCCGGCGCCGAGATGATCGAGTGGCAGGAGCGACCGCAGGAGCTCGCCCTCCAGTTCATCCGCAACAGGCTGGGCCTGCCTCCGAAGACGAATAAATACATGGTCTGACTGGACACCCGATGGGCGACGAGGAACTGTAGCGCGGAAGATGTGCGCTTTAATATGACACTCTTATACGCTTGTGTGACGGAAGCCCAAAATGAGCTTCTGGACCGCATAACACCCCGGGTCTTAAGTGAAGCGTGCCCCGTATATTATAACATTACGCGCCACGATTCCGCTGCTTTGCTTTCAAATTTGTTTGTGAGGATCTGTGAGAAGTACCTTATCTGCTCTTAGCGATCGTAACTTCTCTGCCTTTCAACAAAAAAAAAAGAAAGAAAGAAAGAAAGGAGAGAAAGGAAGAAAAAGAAAGAGGTTGCTCGCTTTGGTACCACGCGAATAAACCAGCCTGCCTTGTTTTGTATTTGCTGCCCAGTGAACGGCAAGGCGCATTAAAGAAGTGACAGAACACGCCCATCTTCCATATTGTGTCATTGACATGTAAAATTAAATTGGATGGATAATAAAATTGATGTTCATGGCTCCTCGATGACATTTATGCGAATGCCACCGTGACTGTTTGAAACTGTTGTGTTTTTGTCGCTTTACCGGACACGTTTAAGTACCTTTACACTTTCTCTTCAGAAATACACCTGAAGAGTTGTAAGAATAATTTCAAACGTGCGCCAAAGCAAGCATAGTTTCGTACATAAAAAACAAACACACACACGAACGTTTCTAATGGACTAGCAGGTGGAACATGTGCGCATAGAATAAATGACAACTATGCAATCCCCGCTTTGTAAAGTGAATGCAGTAAATTCCGCCTCTATTTATTGAAGCACGTACACAAAGCTCTACGCTTAGCAACAGTGCATTGGCATAATAAAGGCAGAAGAAAGTGCGCCGATACTGACAAATTTAAAATTCATACACGGCAACGTGTACGGGAGGAGGCTTCCCATAGATATATGCTGGGTCTCTGACAAATGACACGTTCGATTCTAACTTAAAAAAATAAAAGATGCGATATACAAAGGCGTAGAATGCCATGCTATAGCGAGCCGCAAGAGAGCCAAAACGCCATATTCTGCACAGTGCAAGCTTTGGAACATGTATTCAAAGAAAGATTAAAAAATTGAATCGTATGAGTTATGCTGATAGCCCACGCCGCCTCTTCGCTACGCTCCGAGAGAATCGAGCCCAGACAGTGATGCGTCACTGTCGCTTTCTGAAAACCCTTTCTTCGGTTGAGGTTCGGTGCACCCGTGCCTTGGAACGGGTCCAGTGCCAAAATGCAGTGAGCTGTACGGAGGGACAGAGGACCGGAAATGGACCCCTCGAAGCGCGAAAGCGCACTGCTTTGCGCTTCCATATGCGCAAGACCGAAATGATGCGTCAGCGCATTTATTACTTCTTGACATTGGACCAACATGGCATGGACTCATAGATGGATGCCATGAAGCGAGGGTAGACAAAATAGAGACATTGTTACGGAGCGCATCCATATTCAACTCGCAGTGTTGTTTACGCGAAAGCAATCATTATCATGAAATCGGCGTGCGCGCAATTTTTTCTTCTATTGTGCTTCGTGTATTCTGAGTGTATTTGAGCCATATGGCTACCTTAAACTTTCTACCCAGGAAAGAAGGAAGGAAAGGCAAGAAAGAAAGAAAGAAAGCAAGAAAGAAAGAAAGAAAGAAAGAAAGAAAGAAAGAAAGAAAGAAAGAGATATACAGACAGGTGGGGAGAAAGAAAGAGAGAGATAAAGAAAGGAACGAAAACATTGGGGAGAAAGGCAGCAAGAAATAAAGAAGAAAGAAAAGAAACAAATCCAGAGATATACAGACAGAAAAAGATTGAAAAACGCGCGCGCACGCGAAGCTTCGCTTGCCCCTTTTTTTCTCGATAGAGGAAGCGTTCCTCAATTTTTCTCACTCGCTTCCTCCACCACTCTCCCCAAAAGGGGATAACGGTGCAGCACACTTGCTGTCAAACCACGCATTGCCTTCTTTTGTTTATGGCACCTGTAGACGCCTCGTTGTATAATAATGGGCAAAACACGTCAACTATTCTGACCACATGTTACGGTACCCATGTCTAGCACCTTCTTTACTGTCTCCTAATGTGTTTCCTATTTCCTACTTTTCCGGCACCGAAATGCGCGTATCGTACTATTAATCAATTAGTTAATAATTTAGGATACTCTGAGTGCCCATTAGCGTTGCAGAGATGAGTGGTTAAAGCATGTACAGTACGGTGCACTGTTAACGGAAACGCTCGGAATTTGCGCCTTTCCTACTTCCCGCGCCTTAACTGCTAGTGGGTTCGGAAGTCCGTTGATGGTACAGATGTGTCGAAGGGAGTCAGAACTGCCAATCGCAACCTATGTGCCGCAAGTGTATGTGACAGACAGACAGACAGACAGACAGACAGACAGACAGACAGACAGACAGACAGACAGACAGACAGACAGACAGAGAACTTTTAATTGTATGCGACAGAGGCTTGGCAAAAAAAAAAAAGTACAGACACGTACTTCCCACATTCGTTTTCTTTAACAGTGAACTCCTCTGTAAATTGTATGATGTTACGTAAGGCAGCTTAGCTAAATGAGGAAATGTCAGGGTTTTTTGGGAGCGAGGCGAGGTTGTAATGTGGTTCCAGTCATACGCTGTCTCGAGCAGGAAGGAAACTAAGTGTTTTTCTGGTAACTGGGCACTTTGGCGCCTGAAGTTGCTGTCGACTCGCGTTGGTAATGCAAGAAATGGTCTTCTGTGAAAATGAAATGCTGCCTGCCGAATTGCGGAGGTCGGCCTGAACAAAATGCAGAGGATATTTATTTAGTGAAATGTCGAGGGAATAATCGCTGCAGCGCCGATACACTACAAGGGGAAACAAACAAACAAACAAACAAACAAACAAACAAACATTAGATAGATAGATAGATAGATAGATAGATAGATAGATAGATAGATAGATAGATAGATAGATAGATAGATAGATAGATAGATAGATAGATAGATAGAAACAAAAAATCAAACAAGCCAACAAAAAAAGACAAAAGAAGTAAGGCAACAAACAAACAAACTTCAAAAGTCCTCAAAACGACAAGAGCAGCAATCGCCGGCATTCTGAGGAATGTTACACCCGCCCGTACGCTCACACTGTAATAATAACACACGGTCGGCGGTGTGCGGATGTTGCACTTTCAACGCAGCACACTTCCCCGAACCGTAGAAGACTGTAAGAGAGTTCCTAAATAGTCACCACGCGAGGCATAGCGACGGGCCTTCATGCAAAATCACTCGAATGACTTTACATAAAAGAACTCCCTTGAGTGGGTGCAAAGAATAATATGCTTTTTTTCTTAATGGGAAAGAAAATACCCCGTCATATTTGACAGCCCACGTAAATTGTGGACTGCAAAGGGAAAAAAAAAGTTATACTCTGCAATCTTTCTACGCGAAAGAAGGGGATGTTTGTTTAAAAAAGATGTGCACGGTTGGAAAATTTCAAATTAAGTAACAATAAGAAAAGAAAGAGCGGCAGAAAATTTCGAGGGAAAGCTCCGTCAGTTCGAGAAAAATGCGAATTGATCGGTTCAAGATATAGGCATGACATTGTCAATCTGCTGTTCTGCTTGGAAACCTACGAAACAGGTTAGCTCACGACATACAGTAACTCACGAGTATATCTTTGTCATAACGTGTGCCTCTATTTTTCATACCTGTTGTATAGATATTTCAGCGCTTATGGAAATATAGCCCTTATACGTTTCAAATATAGTTCGCATTGGGAAGGTAAATATATGGGCGCTAATTGAGATTTACATGAACGCTTTCACCTACCCCCCCTCCAATTCCCCCTCTTCTATTTTTGTTTCTAAAAACAGACAAGAATAATATTATTTGAGTTTGGCGCGCTAATTTGCTCATTAACACTTTACATTGTGCACTACACCTCTCATGTGCATCTGCAAGAAAACTAGTGGATGCAGTTGGAAGCTCACTAGAAATCGCTTAATAGGCACAGGAGTTTTGAAACAAGCGTTTGCGAAACACGCTTAATTTTGAAAATTAGCCAATGGCCATTCAGTTCGCAGAACCCGTTTATACATATATGCAGCGACAAAGCATGCTTTCACGGTCAAAGTGCGGCCACCCGTACGTTACCATTGCGCCATCTTCCCTCAAGGCAGCTCTTTTTTTTTTTTTTTTCAGAGTCGAAGCTTCTCTTCTGACCTTTGCGAATAGCTTATGCCCACATGTTGCTTCAGATAAGGTGGCTATTTTGTTTTATTCTTCTTGTTCACAAAGAAGCATGGGCGCTATCTCGCGTTCCGCAAAACAGCGTGGGCCGGTTTTAATATATACCGTTGTGATTTCTGCGGCTGGTTCAATTAAAGTTTCCACTGTTGCCATATAATGATTTGATCGTCCAGGTTCGAGAGTGTACTAGCTCAGGACTTCTTGATTTGAACTTTCTGGGCCTGCCGAAATAGTACGATCGCAAGGCACGCCGTACTAGGGGACTACGGAATTAATTGATCGCCTGCGGTTTTTGAAAGCTCGGCTAAATGTGTATACACGAGCGCTTCTTGCATATCGCCGACACCAACACGCAGCTGGAGAGCCTGACTGTCGAACCCATTAACTCGTGTTACCAAAAAAAAAAAAAAAAAAAGAGAGAGAGAGAGAGAGAGAGAGAGAGAGAGAGAGAGAGAGAGAGAGAGAGAGAGAGAGAGAGAGATGTTTAGGTTTGCCTGCACTCTATCAAATAAGAAGCGCGACTAGCTAAAACCGACAAAGGCAAACGAAAGGAAGACGCACATCAGAGCGATTGCATGTTGCACGAACGACAACTGGCTTAAAGATAGCCTTACTGCATTTTGCGTATGGTTGCAGGATATGTTTTCAGCGCCAGAAAATAATATTCTCCGAATAGCACATCCCATCGCCCGGAATTGTGTGTTGAAGCGCATTTGCGCATTGGCGAACGATCCATGGTCGGCGCGCGATGACCATTAAAGAACATTACGATTCTTCAACTTGACAAGTCAGTACATTTGAAGAAAGCAGGGTACAGCGTAAAGTATGACTCAAGACGGACTGGAAGCTCGCGATGGTTAGGATGCGTGAGGTTTCCAATGGTTAACTGAGTTAGCGAGTTAGTACACTATTTACAATCCTGACGTTTCTTTTTCTGGCACTACACGTAATGTTGTAAGCTGGTGCTTCCATCTCTATTCTTACTAACGGAACGAATTCCAGGAAAATTCGATATAAGATTGTTATAGATGACTTTCGCATTGAGTACAATCGATTTTATCTCTAGGTTCCCGGCCGCTCGGCTTCCACGACAACATAAAAACAAATACGTTTAGCTAATATGTGGCGCCCTAAAAGTAAGCGACTGCCAATGGAATCTTCGTTTCAGGCAAGCAAACAGAATTAGGTTCTGCGCACAAAGTTTTGAGAGCGTCTGCTTCCATTCTCTGGCAGTCAATCAATATCAATTTGATTTCGCGCCGCCCGTCTAGTCGAAAGGCAGCTGGTGCTCACAGCCTCACCTAACCACTCCGAGAAGCGCCCGCTGTAGCACCTGCAGCTCGATATAGTCTACTTATGTTTGTTTTCCTTTGCCATTTGCAACAAGGACTCCGTAAGGCACAGGGAACGTGTACTGTGTGTCTTGGTTATTTGCTGATCAGAAAGACGCAGGTGCGCCCGGCATTCCATTTAAGAAATTTGACGCCTTTTGCGAGCCTTGTTTCTGATTATTTTGCCGTTGCCGCTTAACTTATAAAAGGTGCACTCTGAAAGCTGCTGAAGACGTTATGATTAAAAAACAAACAAACATAAACAACAAGAAACCAAGGCGAGAACAATAATATTATTTCTAGGCCGGCGCATGGAAATGTTTGTGAGGACTGTGTCGACGGTGGGTGTTGTGTGTGTCCACTCTGCATGCATTGAACTTAGAGGTGTCCTTTATATGCTATTCATCATGCTTGCACATAGTTTGTACATGCTCTTTTCTTGTTCTTTTCTTATGCTTTATACTCCTTCCTTGTGGCGTTTTCTTTTTTTTTTTTCGTATGTGTGTTTATTGTTCTTCTCAGCTTCAATATTATGATGATGGAATAGCCGGCTCCCACGTAGCCTACATTCCCATGTTCCCACATTTAAATAAAAAAAAATATTGCGCTACTTCATGAAGTATAAGTGTGCTTATTACGCGAAATTGATGGGACAAAATAGGGTCGGAGTGGAAGAGTATCCATGAATTAGTTACCGTATTTAAAACATGAAGTTCACATGAAGAAACTAGAATTGCTTGAAAAAGTTGCACGCCTTCTTCAGGGTTGTCTGAAGAATATCTTCTGAAGTTGGATGAAGTAACTTCATCACATCCACAGGCTGAAGCTCGGCTCCTTGACCAAACCTACGAGTCTTGGCTAAATTCCTTTCCGCGAATGGGTTTCAGCGCAGACTTCAACGTGACTCGCTGTAAATGCGTTGTTGGGTTCTGTTATAAACAACAACAACAACAACAACAACAACAACAACAACAACAACAACAACAACAACAACAACAACAACAACAACAACAACAACAACAACAACAACAACAACAACAAACGCACTGGAATGCACACTGCGACTGTGCCATAATAATGTTTGTCAGCATTAGTTATACATTGTAATAGTCATAATGACTTCATGATACTTTCGTAGACTTCTCCACTTTCACTTTTGCACACAACCTTTATTCTTTTTCCAAGTAAAACCTCGTTAACTGTAGATGTCCTCTGGTTAGCCTTGCTGCCTCTTTTTACTTTTCACTCATTCTGACTCTATAGACTTGCTCCTCTTTCCCTCTCCCACCCCCTCCCCACACGCCTTCTTTTGAGCTCAGTATACGTGCGAGGGTATGACAAAGACCATTTATGTTCTCTATTTTTGTTTTGTTTCCTTACGCTGACTATACTGATCCCCCTTCGTTCGCATCACGGAGGAATAGCATTTAGGGCTTAGCGACGTGAGTCCCAAACGAGGTAATACAACGAAGAAAAAAAAACAAACAAACAAACGAGGGGTTGAGAGAGACCCACGCAGAAAAACCAAAGCCCAATAATGACAATAGAAATAGCGACGTCCGGGCTAATTTACCTAAATCCGCTAATGACGGCAAGTTGGGCATGGGATTTTGCCTCTTCACAGGCAACGGATGCGTGATAGGACGCACAGCCAGTGTGCACTCAACGTAAAAGAAAAAAAAAAGGGAGACTAAAGCAGAAAAAGGGAAAGGAAGACCAAGAAAAGTACGGTTAGATGTGCGTGTGCAAGAACAAGGCAGGGATCACCGCCGCGCTGTCATGGCAGCTTACCCACGCCTCAACCCCGCACCGATGCCCTGCATGCCCTGTCTTGCCCCTGTCATCATATTTCTGAGATTCGGTGCAGCAGGTCGGTGATGATCGGCTGAGAGAAACGTGTTAGGCCCTTTCTCTTTTCTTTATTTGCAGCAAAGGCCCATCGAGCATGCATAAGAGAGAGAGGGAGAGAGAGAGAGAGAGAAAGTGTGTGTGTGAGAGAGAAAACATTTTAGCGCTATGAACAGAGAAAACTTCAAGCCCGCCGCATACGTGCCAGCAGCACTAGAAATGCGTAAGGCGCCCCGAAAAAGCATAATAGCGCTACATTTACCTAAATAAGTACACGTGAGTTTCCTAAGTAATCAGTTTCTGATGTTTTACGCCCCAAAAGCACGATATGGTTATGAGAGACGCCGTAGCGGAGGACTAGAAAAATTTCGACCACCTGGGTTATACTTTAATGTGCACTGACGTCGCACAATACAGGGGGCACGCGAAATTTTTCCGCCATCGAAATGGAGCCGCCGCGGGCGGGATTCAACCCTACGAGCCTCGATTGATTTGATTGATTACGTCCCAAAACCACGATATGATTATCAGAGACGCCGTAGCAGAGGGCTCTGAGATTTGTTAACCACCTGGGGTTCTTTAACATTCACTGACATCGCACAGTACATGGGCCTCAACATTTCGCCTCCATCGAAGTGCAGCCTCCGCGGCCGTGATTCGATCCCGCGACCTTCGGATCAGCAGCCGAGTGCCATAACTATACCATCGTGGAGGGTCCCCGTGATATCTGGATCAGCAGCCGAGCACCCCAGCCACTGGACCACTGTGGCAGGGCAGGATGAATTTCTTTATTTATAAGGCTGGAAATATGCACTTGCACGCTGCGCGAACACTCGCACTGAAAACAAAAGAACAGGAATAGGGCATTCCAATACGATATTGCAGTTCTATATTGCAGCTTGCCAGACAGGGATGAACCTTTGGTAAAACCAGCGGCCGAATTAACAAAACTATTTTTGAAGCGAAGCTTCTTTAGGCGAGCCTGCGCCGTCTTGGTCGACAAGCAAAATCTCAAGTTGCGTGAAAAAAAAAATAATAGAAAAGAAGAAAAAAAGAGAGGACCATCGGGCTGCGGGTTCGAACCACCGCACGCCGGGTTGCTACATCAGAACGCTAGCCGATTCAGCGAATGTCATTTTTTTTCCTTTCTTTATTACCTGTATTGGGTGTATAATATTTCGCAAGAACAACGGTTCATGATATGAGTGCTTTAAAGGGTGGTTTTATACGCAGAGCAAGGCGTAAAGCGCGCGCCAATAACACGTGCACGCTCTTCAGTGAGCGCTTGGCAAAAATGATGGTGTGAATATGCCTGGGCCATATGAATTCCTTGAATTTTATACCAAAATAATAAGGAAGGAAAGAAATCCAAACTATGGAAGAGACGCTCTGGGGAGATGTAGGCTTGAATCGATGAACAGATCGCTGAAAACGATGAAGAATAACAGGGAATGACGCTGGAGCAAACGTTTGATCCAAGTGGACTTGTCTTCGTCAGGACGGCAACTGCAACTCTTCGTCACTGCCGTCCTGACGTCCACTTGTCAAGATGTTGGCTCCAGCGAGGTTTCCTGTTCTACATCGTTTTTAGCGATCTGCTCATCGAAGGAAGGAAAGGGAATGACAAGAAAGTTGAAAAAAAAGTGAAAGGGGAACGAAAGGAAAAGAATCCAAGAGGAAGAAAGAACAAGAAACGACAAAGTAAGAAACAAATGAACGGGGAAAGAACGAAATGAAGACAACAAGAAAGAAGGAAAGAAAAAAAAATGGAGAAAGAAAGAAAAGGCACACGCACGCCAAGCTTCACTTGCTCCATTTTTTCGATAAGAGAACTGCTCACCAATTTTTTTCGTAACTGCTTTTTGCTGTCGACTGCGGACTTTTCTAGTGATCTGCCCAACGTGAGGATCGGCTCAAATATTAGGGATTTAGGGTAGTCCCACGTATTTCGATGTCAGCCCGACACACACACACACACACACACACACACACACACACACACACACACACACACACACACACACACACACACATATATATATATATATATATATATATATATATATATATATATATATATATATATATATATATATATGAACCCTTAACCGTACCGCGCAATGCGGGTTAGTAATGGAAACTATAGCGATGAAATGAGCACTGGGGCGGTGCCGTAGTTGCAGCGCCCGTTGTTTTCACTGAAGCAGCTGCACTGTTGTAGTTAGCTGGCTTTTATAATCATCATCATCAACAACAACATCAACAACAACCTGTCTACGCCAACTTCAGGGCAAAGCCCACTCCCATCGATCTCCAATTATCCCGGTCCTGTGCTAACTGTGAGCAATTTGTACGCGCAAACTTCTTGATGTCACCTGCCCACCTGACACTGTGCCACCCCCTACCGCTCTTGCCACGCTTTCCTTCTCCAGGGATCCACTCTGCTACCCTCAATGACCATCTTGTCTTCGCATTACATTAGCTGGCTTTAGTACAACCCAACACTGCACGCAACTTGCACGCGGCCGCATCGGAAGGCCTCATCGCGAAGGGAGCGCGACCGGTGTTCAGCGAAGCACTCACGCGCTCACCCCCTTACAGGTTCGAAGGAAGGCTGAGAAAACTCCATGCAGTATACCAAGAGAACACGAAAACTGTCCTCTGCGCTGCCCGCGGGCTTGGAGACGACCTTGTCACTTTTGTTGTCTTGCTTTATGCTTCCGTGGCAACGAACTAGACGGGAGCTGATGCGATCGGCGCTGCGGTTAATTTATCCGCCGGTTAAATAAGGCGGTAAATGAGCTACGCGAGCTCATTTTCCTATACGGTATAGCTACGGCCCGCTTCGACCGGTTTGCTTTTGAGCAGCAGGAGAAAGGGGGCGTGCGGACATGGTAAAAAGAGTGGAACCGCCAGAGTGTAATCATCGGAAGGGTCGCTGAGAGTACTTTCGTTGATAACGCCAGGCACGGCTGCTCGAAGTAGGCGAAACATTCACTTGAGAAGAAACAGTACACGAGAGAAAAGGACTGGGACAGTCTGCGTTCTACGAGTGTTCTTGCTCTTTCATGTGCGTTTCGCCGTTTCGGGCTGGTCCCGCTCAAGTAGTGAACAACCAGCACAAATGCAAATGTCCTTATGCACAACGTTAACTGGTGAAAGCTCAAACTAGATCCCTGCAGTTAAGGCCGTGGCTTGCTTCCCTTCGACGTTTCGCAGTGTATAGGTTGTCAGGAACTCGTTAGAAGGGGCGTCATCGGAGGCGATGGTGTCCGCCGTCGTCGGTATACGTAACCACTATCGCTTAAAATAAATGAGAAAAAAAATAGAGAGGTGAAAAACCCAGCATGCCTGTGTGGATTTAAACATAGCTCAATAGAGGCTTCGAGTTCTCACCCACTGTTCATTTTTAGAAGCGTCCTATACGGTCCATCGCATCGGCTCGCTTCATCGCATCGTTGACATTTTGAGGTGTGCACTTCTGTGCCATTAGGGCGTCGAGAAATCTATGGCAGTTATTAGCAAAACGAGAATTTTCGGAGCACAGTTTCTTGAAGCGAAGTGCTTATGCGAAGGTTCGTGAATAGCTTTTTATTCATAAATTTAATGCATATAGCATCCGGGATCAACGAAAATCGGAGAAGATGCATTCTATAAGCACGTGTGCGTACATTTTCTTTGTCAACACTCAGTCACAAATGATCTGGTCTTATAACTGCCGTTTCTATTTTTCGTTTCGTTTTTTTTTTCTGTTTCACCACACTTCCAAATGTGCATTGCTGCTCTTCATAGATGTATACTACCACCTTTCACAACGTTGCGCATGTCTATATCTGTTAGCAGTGAATTGGCTCGCTATACTATGTTCTTATTTATGAAGTGTTCATCGCACTCGTACGTATGTATGTATGCCATGACGAAGGCCAGACCCCGGCCGCAACGTTGGCAATAAATACATTGTTTTTGTTTGTTCGCCCTCTACCATTGCTCAGCTTTATCTCGGTAATTCAGGAGCGGCTTTGTATGCATTAATTATGTTTCATAATATAATGCCACCGCTATGTCATCACCACACCGGCAACTATATATATCACACCTTTTGTAACTGCACCATGCGAAGACTGAAGTGTTGAAAGGAAAGGACACACAAAACCCCTTGTACAAATAAAGCGTCCCCCGCATTTATTAACTTAAGTACTTTCAGGCCCACAAGCACTACCAGTAAGTTGCAGCATTTCGAAATCTATTTCGCAGGTTTCTGATAAAATTTATAAATGCCGTCTCTCACCTTCCTGCAACCGTCATCTTGTTGCTTGTTTCGTCACACAAGCGAGTGAAAGAATGCGTGTTTCGAGAATTTACGTACCTTGGTTTTATTGTCTGGGAAAGTTGGTATGTATGCAGATGGCATTGCACCTCTCAGTCGAAAAGAATACTTAGGGGTATTAATGATAATAATCGTAATAAAACAGCTCACCTGTGCAGAGTGTGAGTTACGTATGCAATGCCAATCGTTTTTAAAGTACAGTATATGCGACAACAGACACAGAACTTGTCAGCAGAGTGCGAATGTTACGTAGCGCTATAAAGGATTTTTATCGGTACAAGAGAATTTCCATTGTCAGCGAGAGGCGTTGCTTCTTTCGCGTTCTTATCGCGTTCTCGGCACCTGGCATTTCTAAAGGAACGAATCGATATCTCACCAGAGAGGAGCCACCACCACCGGTGTCTGTTCATACTCTTCATTGACGTTTGCAGGTGCGAGGCTTTTCGGCGAGCTATCGTCTTTGTGAGGTAGCTCCGTACGGCGCCTATGCCAAAACACTGCCATTTGTACCACACCACGGTTGTGTGCGACGTTATTGAAATGAAAAATGACAGTTGCGTTGATAGTCAAGGGAAACGTTTGTTGCTCGATATTATTAAAAGCTTCGCATTATGTCTCTCTTTGACTGCAAAAAATACGACGCTCGCAACTGTTGGTTTTGGTTTTGAAAACGAGCACCGGCAGGATACCATCGTAGCGACAACCTTGAAGGAATTCTGACCATTTTGTCTTTGATCTTTGGGTTGCTCATGCGAGGCTCCGCGTAAACGTAAGCTCGATTTAGTATTATGTGTTACGTGTTGCACGTTTATATTTACTGTCTTTTCCTCAGTCAGTCTCCTAAGCGCGCTGCTTCTTCGCAGTGCGCTTGTTTGTTGTACATTTCGCTATTGAGTTTTCACAAATGACTGAATTGGAAGTTTCTCTTATGTGATAAAGGTACTTCGCAAGTCGCAAGCGATGAATTGAAAAGAAAGAAAAAGAAAAGAGAAGGCTGCTAGGCTGAAGTCGTTCCACGCTACAAGGAACTATTGTTCCTACGAACGAAATCGATATCGTTCAACCATGACGTTTTTCTTTCTCTTTTTTTTTGATGGTGATAACAAAGGCGATCAACCGAATTCGAACTGCACTTACGAACCAGAAACTTTGTGAATTCGGTCGTTAAAAATACAGAAGAAGCACACACACAGTTCCGGAGCGCCCATCTTGCTGGTGCGTTTCCGTTCGTACAGAAACTTCTTACGCGACGGTGTGAATTCGCCTGTTACGATCGGTTTGTTGCCTCTAAAACCCACACCTCGCGTCATCGAGACAAGAGCTGGCATTACGTACGTACGACGTCGGGAACATCCATTGCCGAAACTCCCGCCAAACCTCGCGGGACGCCGAAGAGGCTTTCAGGCAAATGCGGCTGATATCACGCAACCTAAACCGCGCTAGACTTCCAGCTCCGCATCGACTTGCGCGGCGAGGGTGCGGCATTGCCTTTCGCGCCTTTGCTCTCACGGCGTATCGCGAGGTCGTCGGAGTGGCGCACGTCACTGCAGTGCAGCGCATCGTGCGGCGTTCGAGTCGTCTCCATCGAAGGGAGTACGGCATATTCCACTCTCTGGTTGGGGGGACCGGGCGAGTGAGAGTTATTTCGGGGAAATGCCTTACGCACCGCCTTATTGATTTACGATTCGTCGAGCCCGGTCGCTAGAAACTGTGCTGCGAAGAATGCGCGCTGCGGGTTGAGGGGGGGCGGGGGGTGGTCTTCCTCATGGGAGCAAATGCGGAACAGTGTTCAAGCGGAAGTAATAGAGAGTTATGGAGCACAGGCACAAGGGAAAAGATAGGAAGCAGTGCGTGGGATGTGTTTTTCTTCCTATGATTGAGCCCCCTCCCCCCCCCCCCCCCTGTTGTGCTTTTTTGTTCGCTGTTTTTCGTTGCTTTGAGTAGGGGGGAAGGCGATGATTGTTTGGCTTTAGAAAGAGTTCCTTTCCGGGCGGATGGCAGCGTTTCTACTGCGGTTGTAAACTTTCAAACGTGAAGGTTTCTTTTTTTTTCTCGATTTTATAACGAAGTGATCGTGCACTACAAAAAGAAAAAGAATAGCACAGACGTAAACAAGCGATGGTCGCTAATGTTTCGTAATATAAGCGTGAGAACATAGCTGTAACTTACGCAATGCATGTTTGCCTTCTTGCAAAGCGTAGCGCTCCGATGCAGCTTTTTTTGTCGATTGGTTCGTTTCTTTTCCTGTTTGCTTTCGTCCACTTGGCGAGCCTCGAGGTGGTGTAGTTCGCAGGTAACTTGGTAAAATATTTTGTTCTTGAGCTTGTATTCATAAACCTACGTTACCTTATCGGTATTCCATATCGCCCCTGTGACATTAGGACGTGTTAAGGGAATTAAAAGGGCAACCAGCGCAAAAGACCGTTACGAGGCTCGTTCGTAGATAATGGAGAAATTTGTTCAAGAAGCATAATAAGGGCACAGGGAAGAAAAGGAAAACGCGAGATAAGGATAAGGTCAAGATTTGTGAATAAGCGCCTTATTGTAGGATGACAGCTGGGATGCAGTTCACGAAAAAGGGGGTGCAGTTTTTGCCCGCAGTTAGCTATTGGTGCCATACATTTAGTGGTGTTATATCCTGAACTTTGCAGCAGCTGGCACGTGTTTCGCTAAACATTCTCTCACTCTGCAAAGTGGCCCCGGAATAATAATAATAATAATAATAATAATAATAATAATAATAATAATAATAATAATAATAATAATAATAATAATAATAATAATAAATGAGGCTTTGCTCGTCAAAGCCAGCTATGAGTATGAGGCACGGCCCTGGAGGAGGGCTTCGGAGCAGTTTTGACAACCCGGGGTTCTTTGACGTGACCTAAATGCAAGGACACCGGGGTATTTGTTTTCTGCATTTCGCCCTCATTGAAATGTGGCCGCCGTGGTGGGGACTGCCGTGGCGGAGATTCGATCCCGCTACCTCAAGCTTAGTAAGCCGACACCCTAGCCGGTGAGCCACCATGGCGGGTTAGCTGCCTTTCGTAACGAGAACTAAAACAACGATGATGTCATTCAGAAGGACCCCGAGTGACAAAAAATAACAAAAATAATAGAAAAAGAAAGAAATGAGCGAGCGGGTTCAATAAGCAATGAGTTATAAGTACGGCCGCACATATCTCACGCAGTCGTAATATCTGTGCCTTGTTTCTACTACGTATACTTTATTCAATCGTATATTATCTTCCTGTGCCTTGTTTCTACTACGTATACTTTATTCAATCGTATATTCTCTTCATATCTTTCCACTTTGCCCGTTGTGGCGCGTCATTCGATGTCCTTAAATGTATGTGGACCTCTCCCAGCAAGTTAGACTCGACAGCCTAGACACTATTGCGCGCCTATATGAGCATCGATTGCTATCCCTTTGCATTTTATTCCCACTTCCCGTTTCCATCAGTGCGAACATGGTGCAGCCCAATCCTCCCAAAAGAGGAATTGATTTGTGCTACGGGAATATGAGGAAGCATGAAGAACCGTCCGGTAACGCACGCTTACACCGTGCGTTCAGCTTGTAGTCGTGTTTCATGACAACCCAAACGAAGAAGCTAGCTTTGAGGCCCACGAAAATTTGTTCTTGCTCGCTTATCATTTTCCAGTGCCCTGCAATGGCGGTATACGGCTATGGCACTCGGCTGCTGGCCCGAAGGTCGCGGGATCGAATCCCGGCCGCGATGGCTGCATTTCGATGGAGGCCAAATGTTGAGGCCCGCGTGCTGTGTAATGTCAGTGAGCGTTAAAGAACACCAGGTGGTCAAAAAATCTCAGAGCCCTCCACCACGGCGTCTGTCATAATCATATCGTGGTTTTGGGACGTTTGACCCCAGAAATCAATCAATAATTATATCGCGGTTTTCGGACGCAGAACACCAACATTCAATCTTTCTCAGTTCCGAGCAAGAGCTAAATAAATCATACATCAGAGCCTTATGATTGTCCCGTGCGTTATTTCTTGCCCGAGTCCTCCGTGGCGACAATAGCAGCAACAGGCGTAGGAATGAAGAACCTCGTCTTCAGCCTCGCATTTCCCTTTTGACGCATATTTTCCTTTCTTTCCTTTTTTTTCATGGTTTAACGCAAGCCCGGTCGCTGACAGCGACAACCATGCTTAGAACGGCTGGCCAAAGTTTCGTACACATAAAGAACGCCGGGACAGAGCGCTCTGATTGAAGTACGGCTTCGCCGCAAGGCACATGCGTCCAGTAAAATGAGAGAAGAGGGAGTCTGGGGGGCTAGCGTCGTGGGGCTTCGCGTTCTGTACACGGCGGAACGAGATTTCTCGCGACGCAGACCAGTCCTCGCGCTGTCGCCTTGCATTCTTCGGGCCCGGGATCTGTTGCTGGAGGGGTTTTCAATCTCTGAGCCGGGGGATTCATGTATATTCCCCGACACTTATTTATCCCTTATTCGGCTGGACGGTCAGCGCGCCGATTCTGCGTCTCGGGCTCCGCTGTTTGCACGCGTGTTCCATTTCGTTTCCGGCAGCAACATTGCCTCGAGGGCATCTGCACGTGAAAAGGGAGGAGCGAGCGAGACAGCGCTGTACACAGCAGCGTAAGGCGAATAAAAACGTATAGGCGCACAAGCCTACACGTGTCCGGAGATTAAGACGGTACGGTTCAATACGTTCCAATTACCAGACTAGAATTTTTGGCAATATCGTTCGTTTACCTTTTCTTTCTATCTATCTGTCTATCTAGTTACTTCACACGACGCCTGCTTTAAGCATGGTTCTTAGTGCATTTGTGCGTTCTTAGAATTCAGTGCCGCCGACAAGTCAAGTCTTGTTCAGGAACAGTTACTTTGCATATGCTTGATAGAGTTCCACAACAACGTTCGATATGAGGCCAGTGTTGCCTCCGGCAGTTACTCAATCTCTCGCTGCTTTAACGTGCCTTTAGCTGAAGAATGGTTGCAGATGCGCGTTGCAAACCAGGTTTTCTTAAACTTACTTAATCTTCTTGCCTCTCCCTTCCTCGCAGCTCTCTCTCTCTATGTCCGCTGCTTTAAATCTCTCAGGTATGCAAAAAAATACTGTTTAGAAATTTCGTTGTCAAAGAAGAAACGATATCTATCCGACCAACGTCTTTCACACTCATTATCATACTCTTTCATTTTCGCATACCTAAGTGAAATCCTTCACATAGAATGCGTGTTTTTATTGCCATCAAAGAAGCCATGTTCCCTTTAGGAAAGTCATACATGTTAACAATGAAAAAAGCCCAGCGCTCGAGATGTGTATTGCAACATGACGTAGAGAATGGCTAATTTAACCTTGCAGTAGTCACACTGCAACGCTTATTATTGTCTATGTCGTGAGAAAATAAATGCCTTTTATACCGAGATGAGGGATACTATGCGTGTATGTATAATTTCGGAATGCCAGTAATCATTAAAAAAAGAGAACTCGTCCTTCTATTGCATCAGTCTTGTTACAGTTATTGCCTCTGTTATGTATCCTCACAGTGCTTGTGACTAACTAAACTGCATATTTTTCTTTCATGACATTTCGTGCCTTAAGGATTAATGGTATTATCAAATGCACTCTATTTTGGTGCATTACGATCGATCTCGCGTTTTTCTCACGCGAAAAGAGGCAGGTGACAACATTTCCTGGTGTCAGCGTCTCATTGTTTGCTTAAGTTAAAGAAAAGTAGACATCACAAAATAGGACCAACTTATTGGACGACTATATTCAGCATGCCTCGCATAGCACAAGTCGGCCACCGATACCGTAACGTGGAGGCTGGACTCGAAATTGGAAACACGTTATTATTTTTTTTTCGCCTATGCACTATTTTTTCCTCCGGCTCCATGCACAGGTGATGTTTACATAATCAGTCAATTCTAACGTTGCCGGAGGTAAAAATAAACCGTAAGGTCAACGGGAGAGACACGCCACCTGTGGTATTCAAATATGGTTTACATACTGTTTCTTTCTTTCTTTCTGGAGTAAGCCATACCAACGCAGTGTACCCGGAAGCGTCACGTCATCACCCCAGTATTAAAGAAAAAAAGTTTCACTTCAGCTCAAAATTTCAGAAATCGCGTGCTCTTTCTACGGGTGCACCTTACGCTACCAACGTTCCATCACTCCTACATCGCCTAACTCGCAACTTCATTATACTTCACTCTGAATGCGTGAAAAAAAAAAAAAAAGAAGAAAGAAAACCTTGCGGCAACTACCGAAGCTTGCGTGTGTTTTGCAAGAACAAGCTTCCGTGGGACATTTTCCACGCGCCGCTTCGTGCAACATGTAACGATCAGGAAGAAAGAGAAGAAAAATTCTTGAAGCGCGTGCAATTCCAGACAAGGCCAGCTGGCGGATGGCAAGCTGAAGTGCTCTGATCGCAAAAAAAAAAGAAAGAAAGAAAGAAAGAAAGTACGAGAAAGCGTGCGCCAATCGCTATGTGTTCGCGCTTGCGCACGTTGTTTCGCATCGCTTATGCTCCACAGGGAGCCCGGGGCAAGGAGTGAGAGGAGGAGGAGGAGGAGAGAAGCGTTCATATCCGAGAAGCCGAGGCTCCATGCGTTGGCCATGGTCGATATAAAGTGTTTTTGGTTTTCGACCTCTCGTCGTATTTCCATCTCCGCGCGACATGGGAACAGGTGGGCGCCCGACCCGGGGAAGCCGATTGAGCTTCCCGGTTTGCTCCACGGTGCGGCTCTCCTGTGGTTTTTTTGCTGCTTCAGCCGTTTGCGTCGTGTGCCCTTGTAGTCCAGCCAGAAACGTTCATTCGAGCTGGTAGGCACACGCGGCGTTCCGGAACAATATGGGGTGCGAGCATCGAAGAAACCCCGAGAATGACGTCGAGTTATCTATCGTTAATAATTACTACTGCGGCAAAGGCGAGCGGAGTCTAAAGCGACGCTCGTAACTCAACATCAGGGTGATATTGCCGGACAGGTCCTGTAGATTTTCTGTGTTTGTTGGTTTGCAGTTAGTGCTGGTATTTGTTATTTTTTTTTCGTGATCTCTGTTAACACATACATTTGTAATGACGATGATAATTGATGCTGATGATAATTAATAACTGATGGCTTTTAACGTGCCAAAACCACCACGAGGCTCGCTCCGTAGTGGATGGCTTCGGAGTAATTTAGACCCATCTGGGGTTCTTCAAAGTGCACCTAAAAATAATTACTAGGGTGTCAACTGCATTTCACCCTCATCAAAATGCAGCCACCTTGACAGGGCAAGATTGGCTTGCTATACCATACTGTACAAGTTTATGCAAATCCCTCTACCCCGCTTCCTTCCCTCCGCCTCACCCTCGGATCATTCCTCCCCTCCCTCACTTCCCTCTCTCCCCCATTGTTCGTACTCCCCTCTCTCGCCCTCTCTCGCCCTCTCTCGCCTTGTATGCCCCTATGCTATTCATCAACCGTTGCCCTCCTCTGTTCCCTCCTCCCCGTACTCACTTCCCTTTCCCACCCTTTGCTGTACTATACTGGCCGTAACGTAGTAGTGGGCGAGAGCATGAGAACATGAGAAGATACACGCGTGCGCGCAACGCACGAAAGTGCATGTGAACTGATTTCATGATGATGATGATGATTATGATTTCATGCGGCCGAAAAAGGGAACTTTGCCAAGTCAATGTTAAACAGCTGCGCACTTTACAAAAATAAAAATAAAGAATAAGATAAAAGAACTTTCGTGTGCTGAAAGTCACGCAACAATTCCGCAGGAGGAACAGCGAAAGTATTCGCTTGGTGTGATGTTGGTGTATATATATATATATATATATATATATATATATATATATATATATATATATATATATATATATATATATTGTGTGGGTGCGTGTGGGGGCAGAGAGCAGGGTCACAGCCTCTATGGCAGGGTATTACCAACATCACACCAAGCGAATACTTTCGCTCTTCCTCCTCCGGAATTGTTGCGTGACTCTCAGCACACGAAAGTTCCTTTATCTTATTATATATATATATATATATATATATATATATATATATATATATATATATATATATAAGCTTCTATAGCATCACCAGGCAAAGCATTTACCCAATACAAGCCCTCTCTGCACACCAAAGGAGAGAGAAACACTTCGAAATCGCGAAGGTACCCGTATTTCGGAACTAGCGCAACCTTCGTACGTTTACGCAACTTTCTTCGAACTGAGTGCCTTGGCGCGGACACCGGCGCCCGCATTGATCACCTCGAATTCTAAATTCCTCCTCGCTGCCATTTACAGGCGCTACGCCTGCAGACCCCTTCACAGTTGACTGTTGGTTTCATAGTTTTAAATTTTTATAGCTTTCAATTCTTTGTCGTTTTTTCAGTCATTCGGAGTTTCGCCATTGTATTTTGCAATACCTCCTTAGGGGCCATACATATAGAAATCGGCGTGGGTATCTTGGCGTCGGCGGCGGGTACTAATCGAGTGGCACTCACAGAAGTTCGCGGATGATGACCACACGGCCATGAAGCAAGCACGTCGCCAGGTTTTGTCGTGTGCAAGTGCTCTTGCGTCACACTCCGCTAAACGCAGGCAGCAATCAAGGGAATAAAGCACAAAGACACGAAAACGGGCACGTTGGAAACCGCAGTGACTGAACCTTCGGTCGAGGGGCGCGAATTAAATCCTATAACAGTGCCAACAGTACGCACAACTATGTTTCTTTCTTTCTGCGCGAATAGCAACTTCATCCAGCGTTTAGATTGACCAATAGCAAAAATATACAGGTTCTAGCCTAGAAAACTTCAAAATCTACTACATTGTTCGAAATATGTGCAATAGCGTGGCCTAATCAGGTGGATGCATAGTGCGAAATGGCGGTTGCGTCAAGAAAAAGAAGGCAGTGTGCTTTGCTTGTCAAGACAGCAGCAGTGAAGTCATTCTTTTACTCAGATTAATACTGTGACGGAGACGGAAGAGTGACAAAAATGATTACAGTGTGTGGGCAAAACCGACAAAATGACAAAGTGGCTGATGGGGACACACGAACAAGCGTTGCTGTTGTTGTTGTTGTTGTTGATGATCATGATGTTGTATATTTTGCTCTGGTACATACCCATCAAGGCGGATTGGCGAATATACGTAACGTGCAAAGGGTTACGTCAGAAGTACTATGAAATGCCAATCAAAATAGTATAATCGGAATGAATTTTATAGCAAAGATTACGACTTTAAGAATGGAACGTTCCTGAGACAGTCATAAATTTTGCAACAGTTTTAAGAACACTCGTCGTCTTTCTTACTTTGTAGAGCAGTGAACTGAACCTTATTCATATAACTTTTTAACAACACGTCACACGTATTGGAACCATTCCAGGGTTCTTCACCTCTTGTGCTGCAGTGTCACCGGCACTGCTGCTGCTGCTTCGCCAGCCATTGTTTAACCATTGAGAAACGAGCGGGACAGGCTTCAAGACAAGGGATCTAATAAATGCCAGCTTCTCAGTTTCTTCTGGTCACGTTACGAACCAAAGTTAAACAATCTCGTGTCAAGGCGCCAAGCGGAGTGCGCTAGCTAGGTGGAATGTAAAAGGGGCGAAGCCTTTCATTTGTTTTTGCTTTCCCGTGAATGTATGCCCTCCTAACGAAGAATGGGTGGACCGGCCCACGCAGTGAGAACAACTAGACGGCATTTTACCTTTGAGATACAGGTGCGGCCGCCGGATAAGAAGGGGCATCTGGGGCTGTCCGGAAATGGTCTGGTGCCGCACACTGCCGCAAAAACGACGCAAGCAAGATGAAACAGACTAAAGAAAGCAGGGGTGCACGAAACAAGAAGCGAAGCCGCGGGGCAACAGGCAAAACAAAACAACACAAAACAAAGCAAAGGCGGTACGAAAGAGTTGGACGGCTTGGGGCAGGAAATTGCTTCCTCTTTCCTTTTCTCGCAACTTCTCGCACGCAAAGACGACTCTTTCATTCACGCTCGCGCACGCGCGCACTGTCAATAGAAGCATTGCGAGCGTCGTCTATGTTTGTTTCACGCTAGTAAAGCAAAACGAGCGGTTCTTAAGAAGAGAGCAAAGCGGCACGCTTTCTTACGTCGCTCATTGTCTTTTCTTTCTCTTTGTTTTTTTTGTTTTTTTGTTTATTTGACTCGGTCGTCTCGAGGGTATATGACGCTGCCATTGAGACGATAAGATGAGACAAAGAGGATGCGGGCTTGGGCCGGCAAGATTGGTGAGAAAAGAAAAGAGAGAGGATGAAAGAAGGGATGATATGGTGCAAAGATGCCGTGAAGATCCTGCAATTTCCGCCTAAGCACGGCCACGTGGCACCGGTCCTCTTGTGCCTCTCATCAGCCGGTTGCCGATGTTATCGCACTTTTTAGCAGCACTTTGCGAAGCTGCTCGAAAGAAGCCTCTATACGCGCATGACCACACATTCCGAGAACGCGACAAAGGTAAGAAAAAAAAAAGGGGGGGTGGGGAGGGGGGACGTATCGGGCTTTTGGCATTTCACTTTAAGGTTCTTAGTGCGTGGACATCCGCGAATATGGTTATAGACACTTTCACGGTATTCTGATTATAGAGCTGATGGAATTGAGCCGTTCAGCATGGTGTATGGTGTTGAGCGCTTTGCAAATGAAGAGAAACGCGAAATCCACGTCTGGTGTCGAAACTTGTGCAGGCGGCACTTGAAAAGGGTGAAGTTGAATGGAATATCTTTACACTTTTTAAAAACGTAAGATGAAACAGAATAATAAGGCGTTTAAGTATTTCAGTGCTTCGTCAATTATTATCGGTATGACCACCTGGGGTTCCTTAAACGTGCGCCTAAATATAAGTGCACTCTTTTTCGTTTTCTTTTGCCATTTGGCCTTCATGGAATTAGGCTGCCGTGGTCGGGTTTCGATCCCGTGACCTCGAGCTGCGCGAGAAGACACCTTGTCGCTGAGCAACAGCGCACGGTGAGTCGACATAAAGCTTGGTTAAGATGATGCTTGGCAACGGAAAGAACCGCAACATTAAATTTACTGTATTGCGTGCGACATAGCAACCTTTGAGAACCCTTGGAAAGATATACATTATTGAGCTTATATAGCATCGAAATTATCACGTTGTGTGAACGTTTACTGCAAGGCTTAGTCGACGTATCAGCCATGAATAATCTAGCATCCACAACGTGCTTGGACACGTATTAGTGCGGGGATCGTGGAAGTGAAATGCGTGCGCAGAAGGATTAAACTGAGCTCAGCTCTCTGATAAGCTGGACACGCCGATGAACTGAACATAAATAATGAGTGCAGCGGTGAATGTCAGTTTTTATATCCGTACCTACGTTTGTTTTACAAAGAGGGTTAGGTTTCGAGCTTCCACACAAGAGATTAAAGAAGGGATGGCGTTCAGCGGGGGGCTAATTGCTTACGTTTGTTACGGTGCGCTTGCGCGCGTGGGTGCGTGCGTGCGTGTGCGTATCTGTGTTAAATACTGTGCTCCTGTTCGCTATTAGCCGTTTCGCGAGATGAACCATATGCCTTTTCAAATATGCATGATCAAACACGTTGCTGGCATTATAAAGACAGCTATATATTACGCCTCTCCATGCTGTGAGACATGAAATGGAGAGCTCACCCAAAAGGTAATGAAACATATACCAACTTTTTTGGGGGCACCAGCAGAAAATACACCGCCGCACATTGCTAGAATCCACCGGCACTATACTATGCGAAACAACATGAAATTTCAATATACTAAAAGAAAGAAACAAAAATGCATCGAATAGGTTAAGAATACTACTTCCAGCACTTCAGTCTGCCTTATGTGGTGTCGGAAAAGTTCACCTCATGTGCACGTATATGTGTTCTTTGATTCTAGAATTTATAGTGATCCTTTGTTTCGTAATGAACTATGGTACCTTGGTAGGGCTTTCGTGAATTCTTTTCTAAGTATCGCTTTATCGATGATACGTGTCAGGTAAAGTACCATAGGCTTACATTCGAAGCATTGTGAGTCGACCTTCGAAACATTGTAGGATTGCAAAGGGGGCGCCTGAGCCACGTTTATACCACTTAACTTAAAAGCTGATGCGCCCACTGTTTTATTGGCAACGCACGCGCATTCGAAGAATGACATCTACTTAAAACATTTTTTTGCTCCTTGGACCATCACACACAAAGATGAATTACAAGTGTTAGCCATGTAGAAGCTGGACAGAAATTACATTGGAAACATCGTTGAAAGTAAGACCCTTGCTTAAAGGGACACTAAAATAAGATACTAATGCGCTTTAGACTGATAGATTATTATTGGGGAACTCCACTGTCGTTAATTTCGCCAGTCTATGTTCGATATTAGAAGAGAAGGTAAAGGTCAAAGTTTCATCTTAGTTTGACCTTTGAATTCCGCGCCAATACTTTGAGGAGACGACGTCACGCATTCCACTTCGGTGCTTTCTCATCATCTCTCACGCGGTGACTATACCCTCGTCGTCCTTCTAAGGGTCGCCGTAGCCTTCTCCGATAGGTATTCGATTACCACTGGAACGGTTGGTAGCGCCTTATGCGAACTTTGTGGGTGCAGAGAAACGATCGCACACCTTCTCTGCGAATGCACCCTTTTCAAAATTCGAAAGCCGCCCGTTCCCCGAAGCTCCCAGGGCACCGGCCTACAATGAATTAAACGCTGGTTGCTGTTAGAGCAATGCCGTGATTTCTCCGTGGCACTAAACTTTGTGACAGATTTTGACTGTTCTCTGACAAGTGACGTTGACATTGATGTGTCCCGAAAATCTCTTCTCTTCCTTTCTTCTTTCATTCCCCCTTTTTTCCTTCGGCAGTACAAGGTAGCCATCCGGATATCTCCTCTGGTTAACCTCCCTGTCCTTCGTTTACCTTTCTCTCTCTTTCTTTCTCTCTGCACGTGCGAGCTCAGTAAAATTACCTGAAACACGTCACGTCAAGCCCATGGCTTCCCCAGAAGCACAATGCATCTCTTGTACCGGTAAACAGTTATGTGGGACTTAGTAGACGCCGTCAAAAATATGTGACGTCAAGCACATTGGTGTTGGAACCTCCGAGCAGGCGTCGCCACTTGTCTTTTTTTTTTTTTTTCAGCGTTTTCTAGCTTACCAAACGTCTTCTCGTTGCGAGAGTGGTGTCTTTGGTAAACCGCAAAGCTGATCCACTTGTACGACAAAAACCGTGATTGATTTTCGCCCCTTTATGCTTATATTTTTTTCTGTGCTGCGGTTATGTCAAAAACGTTCTAAGCTTTAGTATGATTTAACCGTTGGAGTGAGCTTCTCACGTGTAAATCGCGACAACCATCTCCTGCCTCTCCATATGATTGAAGCGTACATTAATAAGTGTAAAGGATGTGGGAAAACATATTAGGAAATGTAATCACATGTGTGCAGCAGTGCCAGATTTATTGCAGCAGCGCGCCTTTTGGCCTTTGGCCCAGCGTAAACCCCACGCCCCCTCTTTCCAACGCACAAAACTTATTCGAATTCACAGTTGCAACTTCCAGGTGAAACATTTAAACTAGTATCTGTATTTTCGCAGGTCCTACGTAAGTACGATGCTTTGAGATATAGGCAATAGGGAGCTCAGCATCTCGGCATTAATCGTACTCGTTCGGTCACAGAAACAACGCGTAGCGGATATAGATGGCCAGGTAGTATATGCAAACTTAGACTGGGCCGTTTCATCGTTTATTCAACTCACTCGGCTCTCAAGTCGCGTTGGTTATAAATATTGAACGCCCAATTCTCCCGCTCTGCGCTTCCAGCCGGGAATACATTCCAAGCACTTGCACTGATAAAATTGCCCCTTGCAACAAAGCGCACGCAAAAAACGCGCCTAGAAACGAGAACCTGATCGCGCGGGAGTTGACTTTCGCAGGCTTGTATTTTCATAAATGGTGCATGACTCTAGGAGTGGTGCTGGATCTAACTGCGCAGTAGCAGGCTCCGCAGTGCGCGAGCGCTGAGATACGAGTTTTCAGTGATGCACCTGTGGAGCTGAATTGTGCAGCATGTGTGTCTCAATACGGAGCTCGAGGCTGCGATCATGCGGCGTTTAGTAAATCGAACAGGAAGTACTGTTTCCCTCTGAGAAAAAAAAAGGAAAATATATTCGTCCACGTAAATTTTCGAATTCTGTAAGGTAAAATCCTACTGCATTATATATAAAATAAACGCAAATTAAATCATTCGTAGGGTGTAGACGTTTGAGGAAAATTCATATAATGTTTTAGCTAACCCTTACCTTAGGTTTTGTTTCACCCTTGGAGGGCGGAGATAGTTAGGCGGGGAGATGTTGTCAGGAGGTTTGCGGGGATAAAGTGGTCCCAGTTAGAACAGGGCTGGGATAATTGGAGAGGAGAAGGAGAAAGGAAAAGCAGGGAGGTCAACCAGACAGCCGTCCAGTGAAATATAGTGCCCCCCCCCCCCCCCTAAAGAGCACTGCATACAATGCTCTGGGGGGGGGGGGGGAGGCAGGAATTAAGGAGCTAAAGGAAAGGAAAATGACTAAGGAAGAAGGAAGGGCGGTGCTACTGCCAGAGAGTTGATCACACGCGCCTGTCCATTTAGGACCGACAAGCGATCACTCAGCCCCGCCGAATGTAAAAACTGAGGTAATGCCAGCGTCGCTTTGCTAGTCAGAGATGCGTAAGCCGATGTTTCGAAAATATTTTCCTCTGAAAAAGGCATCTGGTCAAGCCGACTTAAGACATACTAGGAGAAAGGCCTTCGCCCTGCAGAGGATGTACACAGACTGCTCATAATGATCAAGCGTTACCAGGCAAACAGACTGTTATAGTTGCCGCGCATGTGACGCATGCAGTTGGCATTCGCCGTTGTTCCTGTACGATATGCTAATTGATCGTTCGTTAGACAACCCAAAAGAAACTGTAAAGTGAAAGTAAGCCCTAAAGGTTTCGTCCCTATGCCGATGGTATCACGTACATGATCAATGAATTATGCAACTTTCTAATAGACAGGATACATCGGTGAACATAGTCACCGTGAGATCCAGAAAGGCGGTGGATCTGCTATTTTTGTGGATTCGTCAATTCCATATACACGTCGTCACGACATTTCATTTCACAATCTATTGTGTGAGTCTGTCTGGTTAGAGTTCGACCGGAATGTCTTGCCACTCAATAACAGGCACACAGTCCTGGCATCCATTTATCGATCACCGTCATCATCGTATTCGGACTTTTGTTCACAGCTAGAAGAACTACTCGACGCCTTAACCAATGAAAATAAGAACATCATTATTTGTGGTGACACCAACATAAACATACTTAATCCCAACTGTCACACATGCTCTGACTATATCAACTGCTTATATAGCTATGGCTTCACATCTTTAATCGATGTTCTGACAAGGTGTGACACTGCTGGTTCCTGCACGTTAATAGACCACATATTTTCGTCCTCATGCGCCGACCACGCCACCGGTGTGATAGATTATTACATTACAGATCATTATCCCCTCTTCTTCGTTCTTGGTACCGGAAAACGCACGCAGTACCGACAACATACGAGAAGTTCTTTCAATGAACCTTTATTTTTACAAAAGGTACGCGAGACATGCCGGAATGATGTTTTTAGAGAAAGTTGTCCTGAAAAGGCATATTCGATGTTTGTATCAACAATAACGAATTACATTAGTGAGTGCACAACCTATGCATCCTGTAAGCGCGCATTTTCATCTCCTCGAAATCCATGGACTACAAATGCGCTGCTGCGCTCTATAATGAAGAAAAACAATCTTTACAAAAAGGTTAAATTGCAGCCTTTCAACGCATCATTGCGAGCTAAACTAAGAAATTATAGCAACATTCTTTCCCGTGTCCTTAAGCGTGCAAAACAGGACTATTATGAACGGCGGGTAATTCAAAACGGAAGAAATAACAGGCGTAATTGGGAGCTTATTAAAGAATTTCTTAATATTACGGAGTCCGATACTGGTATTAAAAAAATAGTTTACAACAATAAGGAATACACTAACGAGGTTGATATCTCTAATGTTTTTAGTGATCATTTTGTCGCGTGCCAAAACATGCCTTCACCTAGCGTTCTACCTCATCTTCCACGCAGCTCTCGGTCTTTCTTCCTTCGTCCGGTTTCATCAGAAGAAGTTTTTAATGTCATTTCTTCCCTTAAAGTCACGGGACCAGGCCTGGACTCTTTGCGGCCTTCTAGAATAAAACTGGTTGCTGCAGATATATCGCTAGTTTTGGCAGATATTGCTAATAAAATATTCAGAACAGGTATAAACTTGTTGAAACGTGGTAAAATAATTCCTGTGTTCAAAAAGGGTTCTCGTGATAACGTTAACAACTACCGCCCAATCTGCATTTTGCCCTTTTTTAGCAAAGTCATTGAAAAGCTTCTCTACACTCGCTTAATGCAATATCTGAACAAATTTAATCTTCTTTCCCCGCTCCAGTTTGGCTTTAGAGATGGTTACTCAACGGAACAGGCACTGATCAATTTCACGGACAATATTAAACAATTTATTGACGAAGGATTTTTTGTAGGAGCCATATTCATTGACCTAACAAAGGCATTTGACACATTAGTACACTCTATTCTTCTGGCTAAGCTCGAGTCTTTTGGTATTACTGGCCCACCTCTAAATCTTATTCGCAGCTACTTGTCTAACAGGCCGCAAGTGGTCTATCTTAATGGTCAATTCTCATCGACTAAACTAATTAACTGTGGCGTTCCTCAAGGCTCTATATTAGGTCCTTTGTTGTTCCTCCTATTCATAAACGACTTACCTAATACGCTTACTTCTTGTAAATGTTTGTTGTATGCTGATGACACCACCATTTATTCACCACATAAATCGCTCACCGCACTTCAACATACACTTAATGCAGATCTTAACAATGTTCATTCATGGTGCACAAATAATCGACTTCAGATTAATCCGAGTAAAACAACTCTTGTACTATTTCCTAGCCCACATACTGTGATTGCTTCATCCATAACGGTCTCATTGAATAACTATGTTATAACGGCATCTGATAATGCTAAATTCCTGGGTGTTACTCTTGACAAACATCTTAAATACAACAGTCACGTCAATTCGCTAATAAAAAAGGTTTCATTTGGTATCCGCATTATCATTAAAACACGTGCATTTTTTCAACCTCATGTTCTCATCTCACTTTATCATGCTTACATTAACAGCCATTTATCATACTGCTTGTCATCTGGGGTAACACATATGCCGTTCATCTCAAACCACTTCAACTTCTTCAAAACCAAGCGATAAAATAAATGACCTTTAGCCCATTCCGTTCCCCTTCTCTACCTATCTATCACCATCTTCGCATCTTGCCCATTCAAAAGTTGTTTTATCACAGATTGTTGGTCATCACATACCGTCTCATTCAGCACGAAATAACATTAGACTGTACTCCTATTCATATCCTTATCAACAACAATAATACCAGGTTTTCGGAGCGTAACAACCTTCTCTTACCTAAAATCAAATCTAACTATGGCAGATTCACAGCGCGTTTCTATGGTGTTCATCTCTGGAATCATGTACCTTTTCATGCTAAGTCATCCCGTTCATTGCCATCCTTTAAATCCAAAATTAAGAACATGCTCTTAGACGAACCTTTTGTTCTTTAGTAATATTTTTTCATCACTTGATTCCTTTGTATCCCTTATGTGCATTATTTCGTTTTAGTATTGTGTAACGCTGTTATGATGAATATGTAACTTTCTATTTTTACTATATATTTTTATGTAATAACTGCTTCTATATAACTGCTCTATTTTTTTCTCGCACTCTTTAGTTTCTTGCTGCTGTTATTTACTTTTCATGTACCCCACTAATTATATGGAGGTCCCCCTGACAGTTTCTTACTTTGGGACCTCCTGATGCTGTTCGTATTATGTAACCCGTTTTTTTCTTTTTGTACATGATAAAACAAATAAACTTGACTTGACTTGACACGGAAATTGCTCACCTGCTGGCAACTTGCAAAACGTAACCGTTGTATAAAAAAACGCTCATTGTCTGTCAAGACCAATGTGATCAAAAGAAGGCACAACGCAATCGGACGAGTAATGACGTGAGCCTATAAAACCACATGAAACTTGGATAATTTCCGTCTCACGTCACTCGCTGTCGTTGGTCGAACTTGAGGATGAACTAGAAAATAAGATTGCCATAATCAAAGTATGACTGTGAGCACGCTGCGTTTGGACGCTCCCGATTGATTTAGATCACGTGGAGTTCCTTAGCGTGCACCTGAATCTAAGTAGAGCGGTGTATTTGCCTTTCGCTCCTATCGAACTGCGGTCGTCGGAGCCGGGGATCTAACGTGCGTACTCGAACTCAGCAGCGCGAGAAGCCACCGCTGCGGATATGGGCAAGCAGGAACGGAACACGTGCGGCCGGCGTTCGTATATTGGCGGGTAGCAAAGCTTGCGGGGGGTCTGAGCTGTAAGATATGAAGGGATGTACTGCGTGTGTGCATGTGGAGTGGATGCGGGAGAACCATAAGGAGGACGGTGTGAGGCGAAGGAGTGACGGGTGTACGGCTGCGGCCGCAGGCAGGAGTTGGCCAACACGAAGACAGCGGTGCGAATCGATGACGCCCGCGCCACCTGGCGTATCGCCGCAGGCAACGGCAGGAGCCGCCTGACGTTTCCCAGGAGCCGCAAGCCACAAACCAGATGCAGGAGACTCAGGAAGGCGAGCGCGAAAAAGCCAGCGATATCTGCCACGGAAAGAAAGGCGAAAACAAAAGAAGGACAACAACAGGAATGAGAAAAAAAAGAACAGGGGGCTTGCGAGTGTCAGCCTGCACAACCTTGTTCTCGTCACCCTCGCGTTCTGAGATCTTCCTGCATCAAAGGGCCCGAAGTAGGAGAGGCAACGCTAAAGCTCTTGCTAGCTGTTGTCCTTGAGATTATAGGTGAAGCGAAGAAGAAGGAAGGAAGAGTAGGGCTCGAACAACGTTCCTTTCCTCACATTCCGACATCCTTATACCACCAGATGCCTGGAAAGGTTGCGCGCTCATAATAACCATCATCGGCAACCGCTACAGTAGCCGGCATCGGCAGCCAATCTCGCTAATTAACTTCTTGAAGTTTTACGCGCCAAAAGCACGATATGATTGTGAGGCATGCCGTAGTGGAAGGCTTCGAATTACCTGGTGACACCTGGTGTTCTCCAAAGCGCAGCTGAAATCCAATGTACGCCACTGTTGAAGCATTTTGCCTTTATCTAGCGTCCGGACCGGCAGTCAAACCCAAGTCGTCGAGCTTAGCAGTACATGACTTAGCCTGTAAGGCACCATGGTGGGTCAAGTTTCTTGAAGAACCACGCTGTCTGTAATGTCGCAAGAAAAAAAAAATATATATAGTTGAGCTTTTGCTTTGATTAGGCAGAAGCTTCAGTAAGAAATTGCTTGTTCAAGATAATTCTGTACGCAGTTGTACGTACTACATGGACTTGTTATGTCTTTCTTATAACTTGCTTTCGTGCGCTACAAAGAGACGAAGCCAGGTAAAAGTGAATGCCGCTGGCATGATACGCCGGCGAAGCTGTTGAACACAACGTCAAGTGGCATCTCAAAGTAATTTAACCATATTACGAGGTTGTGAGTATTGTTTCATAGTTGCTAAGGCACGGAGAAAAATAACTCGTCGTTATCGCACTGTCCCGGACAATGGCAAGCGCCTACACAGTGGGACGAAAAACAAGGAACTTTTACTCCTGCATTGAGAAAAGGGTTCAACACCGGACTTCGTGGGTCGACTAAGTATTGCGTTATCTCTGGCATCGGTTCGCACATCTCGATCAAAAACGACAATGAAAAGAAGGAAGGAATCTGACCAACGTACCACTGTCGCGGGACAAATTGAAAATCAACATATGAGTGGAGAAAGGGAGAAGCCAACTTAACATGACAGCGAAGGAGCGAAAGAGTTGGAAATGAAGGAATGGGGAAAAGCAGCGGAGGACCCTGACACTACGTGTGAGGATTTCGTCAGAGCTGTGAACGACAGTCATTGCTATTCTACGGGCACTTCACGCAACACTCCTTGCACAAACAATGGCTTGTCCCTTGTGGTGTTTACCATGGCTACGCAATTCCTCCCTCGCGTATAGGAAAATCTCTCAGCAGGTAATAAGCGAGTCAGCCGTTTTCGCTGCCTGTCGAACACTAAACCCGAGTAACCCCTGGCCTTTCGAAGAACGAGCTGTCACGTCGCCCCGATGGATTGAAAGGTTAACGCGACCATGTTGAGACGACGACCAAATAGGAGAGCTATCATCACGTTCGTGCTTGACACGGTTGGCTTATGAGGCGTCAGTCGGTATTCGTGACAAATCGTAACGCGGAATCCTTTACTATAACAGTGACATATATAGTGTTCTCCTGATTACAGACAGCACGCATCTGCATTTATCGCTTGGGTTGACGTAGCTTAACGTTGCCTAATTATTTATTCGTTTCGCAAATACGTCTGGGAAGCGGGTGCCTACGGAATGAAAGATTGCCGCGCCCTACAAATAGGTTAGTAATGTCAAACTGCCAGTTAAGAACGCAGCAGCGTGCCGGACTCAAATACTGCGGATTGGCCTGAACGGTATCGCACGTCTAATCGGCTCGGTTTTTCTTTTTTTGCTTTGATTGATCCGGTTAATACCGACACTTACGAAAGTGGTTTAGGTTGCGCCGTTGCTCAGATGCCTTACACTCGCCAATATCCCTCCGCAATAATATCTCAACTGCGCTTTCCTCACAATCAGGAAAGAAGAAGACAACACGGTATGTAATGTATACTCCGACGTGAGAATCCAGCTGTCTTCCGACGTTGATTCCAGATTTTCGAGTGGATGGTTAGGTGAAACATCTTAGTATGTACACCGTCATAAACAAGACGCTTGGAAGGGTTATTCGACAAACTGTCGTGCCTTATTATGTTATGTTAGTGCTGTTAGAATATTCTGTACCCACCCCAGCAATGTCACGCAAAGCGATAGCAGTATGTGTAACTAACTAACTAACTAACTAACTAACTAACTAACTAACTAACTAACTAACTAACTAACTAACTAACTAACTAACTAACTAACTAACTAACTATATAAATAAATAAAATATAAAATAAAAGCGCATACTGGCAGGTGCCGAGGCTAGGGTGGTGAAGAGATGTACGTCAGGCGCTGTCAAAAGTACGTGGCGAATAAATATTGCGTAGTTTGGATTGCTACAGACCCCTCATAAAACGCATTGGCTGCGAGTTTATTCTTGAAATACTTGGCGACATTACGGTTTCTTAAGCAGACAAGTTGCTTTGTGCGACGGCGAGGAACTGAAAACGACAGCAATGTTTAGGGATGTCAAATCTTCCTCTCGCGGAGCTCTAACAACGCACGTAGGCGACGTGCTCGCACAACGCAAGGAGTAACACAATTATGCGAACACACATATCGCGAACAACATTGGGAACATGTGCACGATGTCCCCGTTGCGTCGGTAATTAGTAAGGTGAGTCAGTCGGCAGCAAAGGGAAAACTGAACTCGCCGCCAAAGGGCTGATAAGAGTTGGGGCTTGTTTGTTTGGGTCGTATCCATCGTCCGTATAATTGTCGAACGATCCGTATATCGTCTCCAGCCTCGGTGATGCTCGTATTATCGAAATAACCGCTGCTGAACGCAAGGCATAACTGCGAGAACAATGCGGCTTGTGCGAAAGCTCGGCTATAGTGCAGGATGTCGGACATTGATTGGGAGTGCCCGCTAGGCTTTTGGTTACTTGAATGAAAGTTTGTCTATTTGAATGCTTTGAGACGGGTGCAGCAAGTCCTTAGGTTGTTTATTCAAATATATTGTTTAGATATTCAGATATTGAAACAATCGTATATCACTTTCCACTACTGGCGCTGAAAATATCGCCTTGTCTTTCTGGCCATTGGATTTTTAATTTCAATATCTTTTTTGTAACAGCTCGTATTAACATGATATGTGCTTTGGTTAATGTCCTTACGCTTCCTGTTTCTAAGTTTGCCTTTCTGAATTGCTCCACCTCACATATTATTCACACCAGTACTACATTCACGCAGTACTGCTGCTGTATGGTGCAATGTGACTTGAACACGGAAGGAACGCAGTCACGAATTATAGCTTCGTGAATGTTTTGGGGGACTACGTAGTAGTAATCTATTAGATATGTAATTGGAGCCCTAAATTATCTGAAAATAGTACGAATATAGTAAATTGATGCCCACCTGTCTGCTTCGTGGCAGGCTCGTTGAATATACTTTTGCGAACATCAAATATTCGAGCCAGGCTATTCGGATATCCGGATTAGCGGTTATATAAGCCGAATATCCTATATTTCTCCGTTTCTTGAAAGCCAGATTACCGAATAATCGGTTTTCGAGACCGGATCCACCTGCCTTCGCTTAAACAGGACAGCCAGTTTAACGGATATTTGCAAGCACTACGCGAGAACCACGCCGTAGCGGCTGTGGTTCAGAAAGACCAAGAAAAAATACGTAATTCGCGGTGTCGCTGCGCTAATAGAAGAATATCGTGTGAAAGGCGTTCTCGATAAAGGCCAACGTTAAGGAAACAGCGCTTAAGCGGTGCGGCGCACGTGTGCGAATTTTGTGTGCTCTAAGAAAAAGTTGAGTATTTGGAGAGTTTTTCTGCCAAGCAACAGTAATTATCAATCTCGCGCGCTTTTATTGCATTATCGCCGCGCGCACGGTAATTTCAAGTCACGAATGGCTTGAAACTTCGTGCTTCATAGAAAAGAGACCAGAGCCGCGTTTTCAAAAACGGAACTTTTGTTAGTCCATTCTCGCCCGACTCCACATTATTCTGTATAACGAACTTGGCACCAGTATTTGTCAGGAGCGCGTTCAGCTATATCGAAACGCTTGATATATCGAACTAATCCAGGAATATCATGTTGTTCGCTGTATAGACGAGTTCGACTAGTATGACATTTTACGTATATACCACGTGAATGACATCCGAATTTCCATTTTTGGTCTTGTCAACGCCTGACGGCGACATCCCGGGTCACACGAGGCGCCTGAGGTGTTCACCTTAGTAAGTACCTGCCTTGCGTTGCCTTACTTTGAACTGCTGTCCCATTACGCCACACCCTGCGTTCTGTAAGGCATTGTCGCACTCTTTTTACCGGTGCCATAATAATACTGATGTATTTCCATCTTTGTTTTTACTTTCACAAAAAAAAAAAGGGGGGGGAGGGGGGGGGTGGCGTCATGCTTTATTCGTGGCTCCGTCAGTGAGGTTACTTTAACTTTGTTAAATAATGCTAACTTGTGTCTAGTGCTTTCTGTTTTCCGGAGTGAGGGGTCTTCTGCAGGCTCGGTATGCTTACGTGAATATAATATGCTTGCCCGTTTGACCGTAGGAATAAGTGGCTTCGACATCTCGAACTGTGAATTTGGGTGTGCAACCATCACCTAGTGTACCATTCCAGGTATGTATTTATAAAGCTATTAAATTACAACATTCTTGATAACGCCGGTAGTTCTATTCGGTTAGCACGAACGCCGGCGGGATTGCGGGCGAGAACGCTGCAAGCTCTACAATAGCGCTGCATTCAACATTAAGAGCCTTGTAATGCCCGTTGTAATTTTTTCAACTGTGTCGCGCCGAGCGCTGAGCGTGGGATATGGTATCGTCTAATATTCTCGAAATGCCAAGAGATCTGGCCACGATGAGCAAGCGTATAAAGCACACGTGGACTGCGAGCGCCATCTTGCCATCTTCTACGCTGTTTAGCTGTGCGCACCTGACGACATCTTGAGGCTGTTTAGGCAATTATCTGTGAAAGGCCACGGCCGGTCTGGACGAGCGCGCTCGCTCTCTCTTTTACGGCCTGAGCAGCTGCCACGACTACAATGGATCTGTTTCTATAGACGATTTTCCGCAGCTAGTTTGTCTAAGCAAACTAGATGGCGCCACCGCACCGAAGCACCATATGGCCTTCCCCTCGGCGGCGCGTTCATGATGTGGCCTGTGGCGTCCGTTGCCCTGGCCTACGGCGAGAAGCGGGCGGCCGTCGGCGACGGTGAAGAGGAAGTAGAAAGGGGAAGGCCATTAGATCACGTGTTCAAACATGGCAGCGCCCGTTCGCCGCTGCGGAAAAGCGTCTATACAGGACGACGGCGCGTTCCGCGCGAGGGCGTCGCGAGCCAACCCCCCAAAGCGCGTTGCTCTGCATGCGCTTCGTATGGTAAACCAGCTGTTCCCGGCCACTTTACCGTGCTAATTATTTTTTCCGCATGTAGAAAGTGGTGGAAGCAGTACAGGTGCGTGTGGGGACAGTCTGGTTTTCTAGGTACTCATGCACTCGGCAAAAGAAGAGGCACACTCAGTGCTACTAGCAACAAGAATGGGTTGGCTGGTTGGTCAAACTTGGCAATCTTATATTTGATGGAGGCGCAAATGCTTGGGGCTTGTGCACTTGGATTTAGGTGCACCCTAAAGATTACCAGGTGGACGAAATTCCCGGAGCCTTCCACCACGGCGTCCTTCATAAACATAACGCAGTTTTCGGATGATAGACGGCATGCTGATGCAGATGTCCCGAAGTGCGTCCATCTGCTTAGTTTCTACAATGAGACGGATTTGCTCAGCCTTGTGGCCAACCGCTCAATTGTGTGATTGTCAAAATGTTTCCCGGGAACCATCATATGAGATTGTGACGTTCTTCGAGAAGGCAGTGAAATATCTTTACCGAAAGAAAATCCTCGAGACACTGCAATTTACTGTTCAGTCATATCTTGAAGATTCGCCGCTTCTGGACTATCCGGAAGGTGTGGACAAGAGTCACGCCAGAGTGTCGGCGCACATCATCTCTGAAAATTTTCTCCGGATTCTTCTTGTGAACTACACAAAAAAGTTAACAGATCAGAATGACAAGCCTTGTGGCTATATTCACAAGCCCACGCGGAAACATTTACGGCTGTGAACGATGTGACTACTTTTGAACTAGCTGTAAGCACTACGACAGTGTTTTACCAGCAGTGCTTTCTTTTCTTTTTCAGTTCTTCTTGTGCATTATATTATTTTAGTACCAAGGACAACATTCTGTATGATGCTGAACGGTTTCTGTGAAAGTTCTTTATTTTTCTTCGCCTGCGGCGTACGTTATTGCATAAAAAGATTTTCCTCATCTCTTTACTTGCACGCTGAAGACCGCGTCTGGACACGTGAGAGCTTGGGAATTTATATGCATCCAGGGACTCAGCGTGGTGTGGTGCGAGTTTTATTATTATTATTATTATTATTATTATTATGTTCCTTCTGCTGTGATTGCGACTCACGGCTACTTGTGGGGAGTGTGACTTTCCCCTTTTCGAGGTATTTATTTTAATAATAAAGCAAGAATTGCGACAGCTTGAATAAAAATGACCATATTTTATCATTTCCAAGTACATTAAAGTTTGGCATATGTGCATTTGACGTAAACGTTTTGGAAACCAATTTCTTTCAAAAAAGAATGTTTTGTGTCATTTGTTCTGACGGTCGGTGACGAATCATGCGGCCGAGCCTTCTGAGCGCGACGCGCTTCGCTAAGTGCTCTCACGAGCGGCAGAAGCGGGCGAATCAGTGGTTTGTGCCTCTCCCTCGGAAAAGCGGAAAGCACCAGAGTTGCCATATATATGCTTGCTACCGTATTCTCATCGCATTGATACCATGCATAGCATATAGAGGAGCTTCAGAAAGTGACACGGCAAGTCTGAGGCCGAGCATTCCCAGCGCGCGCTAGCCTCCGCAACGGCCGGGAGCTGGTTTAGAGAGGGTTGGCTCGGAGCGCTCCCGCCAAGTTGCGGCGATAGGTAGCAACAGCCCCCCGTGCGCAGGCCGTAAAAGAGAAAGCGCGCGCGCGTCCAGACCGGCCGTGGAAAGGCGTTCGAAAGAAATGAAAAAAAAAAAAATAGCGGATAACGCTGCGGAAAGTGAATCTGCCTAGCATAGCCGAGGACGCCTGCACTAGACTGCGCATGTATCGCGCATGCGCATACACTTGCGCAAGCTCAATTTCTGCGATGTGCTCCCCGTTATACCGTCGCTGTTTATACCTAAAAGATTACTTAAATACATGTTGAAGCAAAGAGCGCAGCAGGCTCCGCTCGCATTTAAGTAGGCTTTGGGCACCTCCGCATCATCCGTTACCTTTCGAGAACATTAGACGCCACCATATCCCGCGCTCATCGCTAGCGTGATACTGTTGAAAAGTCGCAATGGTGTACACTAACTCCAGCAAGTAATGGAGTCTACGAAGTACGCAAGCGCCGCAGCAAAGGAGCGTGCTGAAATTTCTAGCGCTTTAAGACTTTAGGGAACTTGCCGCTCCTTGCATGTCTCGGAGCATAGAGGTTACACAAATATGCGGCGTAAAGGCCCTTCTTAAGACAGCAAGGGAAAGCGTGCTTAGGCGGAGTAGGGTAGCATATTTACGCCAGACAGACTTAAATCAGTGGCTTTTGCGCACTTTCGCAATCGCGAAAGGAATTAGAGGTGCTGCCCTTACTTGCAAAACAAAAAAAATTACTAAAGAAGGGAAAAAGAGTGCGTGCGCGATTGCAAAAGTTTCAACTGAGTAACTTATAAGCAGAAAGCTCAGCGTCTCAGAAAGCGTGCATGTACGATGGCTTTTAAATTTAAGGAACACGCAGTGAATAACCTCTCCAAGTAATGGTGTGGCCATGGCGCCGACATGCACGTGAGAGTATTTACCAACCAGGTATCCTCGCTTTGCAGAATTATCCTAGCTTCTCAGAAGTACATATATATGAGAAAACGTTGACCGTACAGTGCTTAGCAGAAAGCATGTTTTAACGACGAAACGATCATTTCTATACCCGGAATCATGTGATGCAATCTCAAGCGACCCATACACTGTTCGCAATCTCTTGTCCGGACATGACTTATTCCTTTTTTGCACACGTATTTCGCACAAGTGTCTTGGAAGGCTGCGGATTTCACAAGCGCCCCCACATCCTACATAGAGACAAAAAGTTCTACTTCGCTGATCCCGGTGCGCCCTTGTAAGCACAAAACATTAAAAAAAGCGACGCTCTCGTTAGCGTTGTATGTCTAGAGGCCTTAGACCTATGTTCGTTCATGTACGAAACACGTGGGCTTGGCGCCAGGTCTCGATAGTGGCGTCGCGGCGCCCTTGTTATCTCTGACGCGAGATTTCGAGCTGCGGTTTTCCAAGGTTTGAAAGTGCATCGTTAGAGAAGACAGCACGAAAGGTCAGGAGTAGTTGAACAAGGCTTATAAAGAAGTTGCGCGCTTTTCACTGGTTGCGTCCTCTCCAGGAGTTTTCGAAATACTTCCTTTTTTATAGGCCCCCAGATTGTGCGAAATAGCGGCTGGCATGTATCAATTCCGCCGGAAAGGACACATGCATACCCTGCTCTCTGCTCCGTGGCGCTCTACTGTGCGTTCGCTTCGTGGAACATAACCAGTTCCCCTAACAGTCACCCTATGTCCACAGGCTCTTGACGTTAAAGAATACTGGTCGCGCGTACTGCCCAACCCTGTTTGTCCGGCTTTGGCTCGGTGTGTCAGGCACTAGTTAACTTGTCTCTCCATGGGAGGTTGCGGCCGTTACTACACCAGCGCGGCCATTCCCACTAGGGTGGCCAAACCACCAGGGTGGTCAATAGCTAGCGGGCGCTCGATATGGTGACCATAGAATTAAAATCCTGAAAACACGGTATTCCTGGATAACAAAGTGCTACAGCAGCGTGCACAGCAAGCAGAGTGTTCGTTAACTGAACGAAAACCGAAAAATGCGCAGTGCGGTATAGTTTTACGAAAAATAAGAGCCAGTAGTCTTTAGCCTCCTAGCCTGATACGTCTAGTCATGCGCTTTCATTGATGCAAAAGTGGTGCAGCGTAGCGCCGTTGCCAGCAAACAACGCCACTAGGACGGATTTTCCGTCGTTAGTGAAAATCAGTCGTTTATACAGAAAATAATAGTGGTGAAGTGAGATTAGGCTAACAAGACAAGTTGATAGAATGCATACCATTTATGAAGCCGAGTTTGTTCCACGCTAAAAAAAAAAGGAAGATATACATCTTGGCACTTTTTATTATTAACCTCTATTTAATACAGCAAAGTGTAAAGTTAACGTCCGCTATGCCCCTTGATCTGTTCACCTGTGGAAGAAAGGTTTTTCCTATTGGATTAGAAGTAAACATAAGCGATTCGGAAAACTCCTTAGGCTTTTGAGAAAGAACCCTTCAAACAGATGGTGCGCATCTGGAAAACGATGAACCAACACAAAAGAGACGAATGAACCAAATAAAAAAAAACGCACAGTACTGTGTCTCTCCTCTTCGCTCAGAGCGATGCAATTCAGTGCCAGTTCATTCGAAGGGTCTCGCATTTCCTGACAGGTGTAAGCGAAAACGCTTTCTGAATGCATTTTTTCCCTTTACGTTCTCACTTTCCTTCCCGCCAAAAGAAGCCTTCGAAGTAGAACGCTGCCCTGAGAAGAAGGGGACGGCATTCCACGCTTATATACTTTGAGAACCACCAACTAAGTGCGACCAGAGGTGAGCGTCCTGCGAAAGCAGGTACACAGTTGAGAAGGAAAGAACAGGAACGGGCATCTTGAAGGACGGGAAATCGATACCGGAGCGGCTTGAAGACGGTGTACCTCGGCTCCAGAGTACTAGAGGCCGCTTCTGACGTTACGTGAGTCGACGTCGCGTCGTTCTCCGTGGCTTAATGCTGCCCTAAATTTCTCTGGCAGCTGTGTGCTCCTTGCCCGGTAGACTCCAAGTATGGATCGGCGGTCGTTCTTTGCTCTGTTTGCGTGCTGCTTAAGAAGCTTGAGAGGCATGCACTCGACCTTTCGACGAGGAAGTGGAACAGGAAGCGGGAAGGTTTGAACTAACAGTTTGAGCAGCGCAGGAATTTCGACGAGCTATAGACGTCTGGCTGTCAAAGAGATTTAATAGAAGCAGCGTATGGGTGTTAAGAGTTGAGTGCTGGCGCACCCTGCTGGATTTGCATAGAGAGAAGGTGAGAACGACGATGCGCATTCACGTAATTCCTTCAAGTCGTATATCTGCATGTGCTAAAGTAAAAGAAAAAAAATGTAATATAAATTTACACAAATGTGCTTGGCTGTTATAGACACGTGTATATAGGAATCAACGCTTGAAATGTGTGGAAAGTGAAAGATATGTTTTGTTTGGTAAGGGTGGGGAACCAACTTCCTTTGCAAAGGTTTTTTTCTGTGTGTGTGTGTGTGGGGGGGGGGGGGGGGGAGAAAGGGAATGGATATTCTTGAGTTTCGAAAAGGTACGTTAAACTCACGCAGACAGTAAGAGTGTAGTTCAAGGTGATATGAGAAAGAGCGCAAAGTACGAATAATCTCGCGGTGGGGGGGCACCCAGAGCACTAATTTTCACTTTGTTGCACTAAAAGTGCGCCGACACAGCAGCGTTTTGCCAAATATATGGGAATCAGTGAAACGGTTTTGCGCCCCTCCTTAATTGCGCGAAGTTCCCCCGAGTAGAGTCAAAATTTCTTCTCTGCTCTTCTCTTTATTTATTTATTTCTTTTTTGAAGCAAGAGGATGATAACGAATTCTTGTTTCTGAAGGATGCGTTTAATATGGCACACTGCGAGTGAAGAAATTCGAATGTTATGAGAACTGAAAACTGCTCGCGATTTAAAAATTGCGGCGTAATTCTTGTGAATGCGCAAGGACCTTACGGATTTCTGGCATAACTCTCGGTAAAACTACAAACAAATGTTTTAAACGGGCTCTGAAACGCGAATTAGGTACATTGATCTTATTATACGTTTTGCTTGTGTATATACGACTCAATCGATGACACCGCAGCACCAGTGAAAGCGGCAAAATCGGAGCGTATTATATTTTAATTTCTTCCCGAAATCGGCTTTCGCTCTGAGCGCAGTGTCGTATACACCAACAGTTTCTGCAAGCGGATGTGACGTTGCTGTGCTGGTTGTGCTGCTGGTTGTGACTGGCAGGGAGGCCCTCTTTAAATACGCGAGCCGTCGCTTCCGCATCTCGGCAAGCATTTATGGTAGTATTTTGATGTTAGTATAAGGGACTAAATGCTATGACGCATTCGAGGCCTAACTGACAAATGTTATCGCTAGTCGCCGCATATATTCCTAAGCCTAACTGCCGGGCTGTTCTTTCATTTCCTGCCTGGACATCGACATGTATTATGCCGAAGAAGAATGTAGTCGATGGAAATGTAAGGGTTAATTTTGTACGCATCTCCGACAATCGTTAGGTGTGGTACGTTGGCATGTACGCTCTCTAAGCGTCGGTCAGTGTTAAGTAGTCCGGGCTAACAAAAATTTATGACAGAAAACAAAAGGAAAATCGCTCGCTGGCAATATCCGTCGACTAATAACAACGCAAAAAATCGCAGATTCATGTACGTGTTCAGGACGTAGGTAATTCGTCCGAACCTTATCGCGTCTTCCATTCCATCCTAGCGCTGCTGTCATCAAACGAGAAGCACGATGAACAGCAACGCGTCCGAGCTCCAAGAACGCTTTCGATTCTTGCGGATTTGCGGAGATTAATTTCGTATTGCCTACTCCGCAGGTGAAAATTATTTGGTCGCGAAAAATAACAAATCAACCGGAGTCTAATCTTCCACACGTGCCATCGGGATTCGCTTGAGTAAGGAAGATTTCAGCGCCGACGTTTGCATAAGACCGTGAAAAAATGTTAAAATATTGGTTATTTTAAAACAGATAATCCGGAATGATTATTTTTTTTTTGTATTGGTTGACATGTGTGCGGATTAGGCCTGACAGCACGAGGCGTTCTAATTTGAAACGTTCTGTTTAGTATGCCTACTCTCCATTGCAGTTATGACGTTTTATTCCCCTTTGACAACATCCGGGTATATATATACACTCCTTTCGTTAATCCGTGAACGTGTGTACGTACTTCGCGAAATATAAATATGCGTTGGAGACAGCTTCACTCTTGAACTGTGTGCTGATGGCTTTCTTTTTCAACTCACCTAGGAAAGTGTAAAGCTTTAACCCCCTTTATTGTGGCTTCAATTGTCTTGCATTCTATTCGCCAAACGTGGAGCTTATCCTGAGAAAAATGTGGAATATGTAAGAATGACGTAGACTCATAGGACTGTGCAAGACAGCTGTAACTGGAAGTCGCCGCGAGAGGCTTTTGGCCTGCAGTGAGCAAAAATATAGGCTGCTGCTGTTATTGATATTGATGGTCAGCCTGTTATTGATAAAACCAGGTGGTGATAAAATGGAAATAATAGAATAAAACAATGACATTGCTTGTGTCGCACACCCGGTGTTCAAAGCACGCCGAGAGACCGTACCAAAACAGCTATGCAAGCCCAGGAAAATTTCAATATGTGCTTGTTGGTATTTGGCCCGCATCTTAAGCAAAGTTGCATGAGGCAGCCGCAAAATGCACGCTGCTTGCGCCTGTGCTTCCGCGATAGAGTTTTATCACTTCTAGAGTGGTGTCCCGGACGATGAATGATATTTTTTTTTTTTGAAAACCGAAACCTGAAACGCGTTATTGATTAAATTTACCTTGCTTCCTGTGTGTTTCTTTCAGCCAATTTTCTGTATACTGTGTCTGTCTCGTTCCCTGGATCGTTTGGTTGAGGTTGAACTATCTTCGCTATGGGTCCAGTGTACCCATTAGCGTCTCGATCCACCAGCACTTGGTCCGCTAACGTTCCACTTCCTCGCTACAGAAAGAAAGAGTGGTGGGCATCGGCCATGACGCCAATCACTTCTGAATTACATATAAGAAAAGAATTGGGGGTACGCTTAAGCGCCGCATTTAAGAGTGGTACGCGATAGCCTTACCGTGCCCCGTTCGCACCGCCTTCTCAGCCTCTTGTATTGCTCTTGAGCTCCATAACTGCGTAGGCGTCATGACAAAACATTCCTTTGTTAGTTCACACTCTGCCTACGTCTTGCGTGGCCTCCATCGCAATCACCTAAAATAATAGTAGCTAATGTTAACTAATGCTAGGTGTGTACACATATAACCTCAACGTCGATGAACAGATCGCTAAAAACGATGTAGAGCAGGGAATATTGCTGTAGCCAACATTTTGACAAGTCGACTTGTAGCCGTCCTGATGAAGACAAGTCCACTTGTCGAAACGTTGGCTCCAGCGACATTCCGTGTTCTCAATCGTTTTTAGCGATCTGTTCATCGATTCAAGCCTCCATCTTCACCTGAGCTGATCTTCTAGTTTGGATTATAACCTCAACAGTAATTCACGATCAGTCTAGTGAGTGTGCCACTCAATAACATATTATTTTTCTGGAAGTTCGCAAAAGCGAGACAGCGAAGGTTCACGCTTCGGTTCTTAAAATTTTGACATCCAATAACTACATTTGCAAACAATAACCAATGTCTTTTTTTTATGGTACACTATATTGACGAAGAGGTACGTCTTAAGGTGCTACGGCGAAAAGAAAAAGAAATGTTTTTTTTTATTGATGTAAAAATAAATTAAGGAGTTGTTGTCGCCGTTTTTGGTGACGGCTACCCCTTTTCGCTTAGATAATAAAAACAAATAAAAAAGAAAATATAATAATAAACTAGTCCCAAAGGAGTCCGCTCGCACCTCACACACGACACTGTAAGAACGGTTCAGTCAGTAATTGTTCCCGATTTCCGTCTCTTCAAAGAAGCGTTGAAGGGCTTTTAAGGCCTTGTGGTGTATCTTTGGTGGCCATGGTCCTAATATTTTCCGAAGCGAAAAAGTGCGCGCTGAATCTAACAAACGTAGCTCATGTTCGAGTCGCTGTCTCTGCGTGGTGTATTTGGGACAGTCAATCAACAGGTGATGAATATCTTCGTCGTCGTGGCCGCATGCACATGTTGAAGATGAAGCACGTTGAATTTTGAATAAAAATGTTTTGTGTAGGCAGTGCCAAGTCGGAGACGATGAATGAGGGTGTCGATGCATCGCGGGAGCTGATGGTCTAGTTGATACTCCAGATTAGGGTCGACTGCATACAAAATGGATTCTTTCGTTTTCTCTGTGAACCAATTGAGTAAACACAATTCCCGTTTTTGTCCTCGTAAGATTCGGCGTATATCGGATTGAGATATGGGAATGAGGCGAATTTATGAGGAATCATGAGCAGCTTTCGCCAACGCATCAGCCAGTTCATTTCCTTTAATTCCGCAATGACCTGGGACCCATTGGAAGACAATATGATGTTGTTGTTCCGTAGCTTGTGCAAGTTCTTTCAGAATAGCGTATATGACACGTATATCTATATGTTTTGGAGTAGCACTTTCAATACATTTGAGAGCCGCCAATGAATCACTAAGGACTACCCACTTTCGAGGCGGCTTTGATAATTTTATAAAGCTCACTGCTAATAAAATGGCCACCAGCTCTGATGTTGTTGAAGACGATGGATGACCTAGTCGACATGCGTATTCTTTATGCAACTCGGGTACGACAAATGCTGATGTTGATGTCTGTTTGGTGACCGAACCATCCGTGTACACATGGACGTAGTCGATGTACCTTTCAAACAGATGGTGCGAGGCCAACTGCAACACTGCAAAGGGTTGCTTACTGCGAAGGCCTTCAATTGATGTTTAGATAGGTGGTATCTCCAGAAGCCAACGTGGGTAGTTTAAATCTGATTGCCAATGTGTTGAAAGAGGAAGCCGCGGAATTTGCTGTTGGTACACACAGTGTATCTGTGTTCTAGCACGACTTCCAATACGTGAAATCAGTGGATGTGAAGGGTGCTGCGTAATTAAACGAAACAAGTGGCGACATGTTTCCACATTCCGAATCACACTGAAAGGAGGTTCTCGTGCCTCTGCTAATGTCAGGGAGCTTGATGTCGCTTGCGGAACACCCAGACACACGCGCAGACTACGTGTTTGTAGCAGCTGAAGGCGGTGTACGGAAGTCTGGGAAATGCCTTGCAGAACTGGCGCGGAGTAGGCAATCTTTTGTCGGATGAGGGCACAATGGACATGGAGTAGCGACGCCGATGTTCCACCCCATTTCGTACCCGCGATGCGCCGGAGAACATTTATCGTACCGTTGATCTGGCCTTCGAGATCAGATATGTCTAAAAATTGTTTAGCGCAGGCAAAGAACGCAGCACACAAGAGAGGTACACAAGGGACAAGCGCTTGTCCCTTGTGTACCTCTCTTGTGTGCTCCGTTCTTTGCCCGCGCTAAACAATTTTTAGACAGTATGCACCAACTAGGCCCTCAAAAAGTCCTATCAGATATGTGTTGGGTCCATTTGAGTTGACGGTCTAGAGTAACACCAAGGAAACGATGTTTTCGTACAGTTTGAATACTCTGACCGTCCACTAAAAGCTTCAAGCTTTTTGCCTTCTTTCTGGTAAACGGCAGAACCACAGACTTGGCGTGAGAAATCTCCATGCCTCGGTCCTTGAGGTAATCGCTTACTGCGTTCAATCCTTGCTGTAGCCGGTGCTTGATAACTTCTAGAGGTTTATGGGAAGTCCATATGCATATGTCGTCTGCATACATAGATATACCCAAATCATCCGACAGCACTTTCGGAAGCCCTGCTATCGCAGCGTTAAATAGAAGCGGTCTTAGAACGCTTCCTTGAGGGACGCCTCTGTCAAGTTGGTGTGTATTACTGTCGCCATCATTGGTTGAAATATAGATCTGCCTATCCTGTAGAAAGTTAGCGATCCATTTTAAAATACGGCCATGCACTCCAAGTAAAGTTAGTCCGTGCAGCACGGACAGGTGGCTGACAGAATCGAATGCCTTTTTTATATCAATAAACACAGCAACAGCGATGTTTCCACATTTCATCTCCTCTTCTACAAAGGTCACGAGATCAAAGATGCAGTCCATAGTGCAGCGATGTCTCCTGAAGCCGGCCATCTGTTCTGGAAAGCGTTCATTCGACTCAATCCACCACTGCAACCTTACGTCGATCATTTTTTCCATGACCTTAGACATGCAGCTTGTGAGACTGACGGGACGAAATGAGTCGAACGATAGTGGTGATTTACCAGGCTTCAACAGAGGGACGACTTTAGCGATCTTCCAACACGAGGGAACATATGCCTCCATCCACATGTTATTGTATAAGTCTAGAAGAACAGGTGTACCGTTGGGGCCCAGATTTTTCAAAATGCTGTAAGACACGTTGTCTGGGCCAGTCGCTGTTCTTACGCGGGTTAGCGGAAAGATATCTTTCTCCTCCGTATTCCCGTAGGTAGTGCCACACGTGCTACAAATAGAAGAAGGTGAGTTTCAAGCGTGGGAATATTTCCAAGTCTGACGCTGCGTGTTTTTCCCTGATGGTGCTTTCTTCGCACAGTCACAGCTAATCGCAGCTAGTATGCAACAATAGTTTCGGCTATACTCGTAGGCAGTAAACGTGTATCGTTTCCTAGCGCTACTGCGCTTCTTGACATCTACCGGCCTTCGCGAACGTCTCTAAGTGGAACGTTCTTTGTGTGTGTGTGTGTGTGTTTTATTTGTTGTGCTTGTCTGTAATCATGTACCCTCTCTCGCTGTCACCTTTCTAACCCCCTCCCCCTTCTCCCCAGTGCAGGGTAGCAAACCGGAGTCTAGTATCTGGTTAACATCCCTGCCTTTCTCTTCATTTCTCTGTCTCTCTCTCTCTGTATCGTTTCCTGACGAAATGACATGCGTTGTTTACATATCTTATTGCTTTTTCTTTTGTTTTGCTCTCGCAATACGCTCCGAATAAAATGTCTGTGGGGCGAGGTCGGGGTACGTCTAATGAAATACCGCTTGTTGTACATTCACTTTCTGGCCAATAATCATCCAGAAATACCTTGTATTAGACTGTTATTCGCGATAAATGAAATACTCACAATATGCAATCAATTTATGAACTGGGAAAAGTCATGCATAGGACAAGTAATTCACCGGCCAGCGCAACCTTCTTACTGGAACCCCCCCCCCCCCCCTCTTTTCGCCATCGCTCTCGCTACCTTGAAAGCATCTCTGGGAACCTGTGTGTACAGCGAAGAGTTATGTGCGTTGGCGCAGTCAGTGTAAGCACGAGCTGAGAAATGTCACCCTGAACCTATTCATCACAGTACTGTTCGACTCATTGCAATTTGCAGTGACCCTGAAGTCTGTAAATTTACAGTGTTCGTACAGGCACATAATGTAAAGCAGCGCGCTCAGCAGATAAGAACAGCTGTAAAATCTCACGCAGTTCTTCAGGTGACGCAAGTCAGCTCACCAAGTTGTAAGGTGTACGGGCGGACGGGCAAGACGAAAATGGAATGAACGTCGAAGTAAAGATGCGGGAACATTCCAAGTATATGGTCGCATTATTTCAGAATCCTTAACACGGTTTCGGACAAATTGGTTCATTTGATTCATGTTCACTTCGATGAATGACCGAGTAATAGAGAAAACGAGAGTCAGGTACCGCCATTCAGAGGTGCACTTGCGCGTCGAAGTAGATGCGACGAGGTAAGGTTGGCCAAACTACATTTACGTGGACTATTCCTAAGCGCCTGGGACTAAACATCCCAATTGCTTCCGGTACGGTTAGACTGCCAGCTTTCAGACTGCATTCAGTCGCAGAAAACTTCCGGTGCATTCAAGTGACGCCGTTATCGTAGCGGTTAACCGATAACCTGAGTAATGCGGCGGCAATTTGTGTGTGTTGCGCGATGCTCAAGTAATGACCTCACATAAACATTTACCGAGTAAACCACTTCTTTCACGTCACTGGAAGATAAAGTTCTGTGCAGCCGGGTACAGCAGAAGAACCTGAGCTGAGGTGACGTTTCTTGCTGACCTGATTAGCTTGCTCGTGAAGATGATAACATTTGTACTTCTCATAGTCGTTAATTTCTCCCTGTTTTGCCCCAAAGCAGGAAGTCCTCAATGGTCGTGCGTACCATGCGTGCGGATTACATAAACAAGTGCCTCCTCTTCGAAGCTCTTCCTGGCGTGCGAGTCTGTAGTGGCACGCTAGCTCCCGGTTAGTACATAGGCATGTGAGCCATCAGAGCACTCGCGGGCACACTTTGAGCGTGTGATTAGTGCCGAGCTAAGCCTAGAGTACGACACTCAACTGTTGGTTGTCACGCGAACGTGTCGTAAAGTATGTTGGGTGACGTGCCTGAATGCTTAAAGGGAACTGGCTTGGCAATACCTGCTACACTAACCGCCACCCTTACCCCCGCCAGAAGAAGAACATTTTTTACTACACCCGCGAAACGTGAAGGACGATGTAACAAAGAGTGACTAAACGCAGACAGGACACGCAAATCCACGCAACAAAGGACGCGTAACCACCGCATAAATACTATCTTTTGCGCGATCGTTACACGTAAACATGTGCCACAGCATCAGTGGAAGGTTATTTCGTAAAGAATGTTCCCAGGCTGTTTTCCCAGACGCCTTAAGCCATTGTCATCAGCCAAACTCCTTCATTAACATGAAGAAGTAAGTACACTCGGTTTCCTAGTTTCTTTCTAGTTATCTTTGTTTCCGGCAACGTTTGCTCACTGTCCCTTTTCAAGCGTGCGTCATTAGATAGTTTTAAAGTGACTCAACACAAGAGTCCCGAAAAAGCATGTCTCAGACATGCACGGACTTTGTTTACAAAACATTTCGCGCTAAAAATATTCGTGACAGTACGTTTCAGCCAATCCCGATGCGGCACATGTCATTAAGAGGAACTGACCAATGGCAAAGAGCTCTTCCTAAAAAGAAACATTTTGTGAATTCACACCTAGGTTCACATTAGAGCTCGCAAAGACGTCGTGCTACAAAGGGTTAACAGTGCGAGAAGTTGCAAAGACGCTGTCAAGTTTGCTTGTGTTTACCGTGTTCCTGAAAGTGCAGGCAGAGATAGTCGACTCGACGAACTAGACGCTGATACCTAAAGAAACACGTTTATTGTTGTTTCGACAACGACGAGGGAAGAGGCGTGGCACTTATTCCAGTTGCATCAAGCTTCACCTTTAGAACAGGAGCACCTTACGCAGCCAAAGTGCATGAAGGAAAAAACGGAAAGGCGCACGGAACACATGGACGAGGAAAGGCACAAATATACACATACGTAGGCTTCCTTCTCTCGTTCGTGTGGTTGGTGCGCTTTTCAGAATAATTTACCAACGTTCCCAAACTGCTACATTGCATGAAGAAAAGAAACAGAAAGGCGAAGAGGCAGGAAGCTTAACCAAAACGACATGTCCTGCTGGCTTCTTTTCGCTTGGGTGAGCGACTGATTGATTGCTGGGGTTTCGCGTCGCTGTGATTATGAGAGACGCCGTAGTGGATGGCTCCGGAATTTAGATCACCTGGGTTTCTTTAACGTGCACTGACATCGCACAGTATGCCCCGCCAAGGTGATCTAGTCGCAATGGTACTCCGCGGCTGCTGATCCGAGGGTCACAGGATCGAATCCCGGCTGCGGCGGCTGCACTTCGATGGAGGCGAAATGTTGAGGCCCGTGTGTTGTGCGATGTCAGTGCACGTTAAAGAACCCCAGGTGGTCAAATTGCCGGAGCCCTCCACTGCGGCATCTCTCATAATCAGAGCTGGTTTTGGGACGTTAAACCCCACAAAACAACAGCAACCACAACATCGCACAGTACACGGGCCTCAGCATTTCGCCTCCATCGAAACGCAGCCGCCGTGGCCGGGATTCGATTCCGCGACCTTCGGATCAACAGCCGAGTGCTATGGCCACATGACCACCGTGGCAGGGCCTGAGGAGAGCAGGAGAGAGAGAGAATGACATTATTGCAATTAGTATACTAGTATGGAATAAAAGGAAAGTGCACAGTCTTGTAAGCGTTTGTCGTGGAAGGTGAAGTTGCAACCGCACTGTGTGGGAACGAAAATGGAGACAAAGACACAGAGTTAGCGAGAGAGGAAATGGGAAGAACAGTGAAAGGACCTGGGAGGAGAAGGGACAGGCGGCCGCATGAGTCATAGGTCGGTTAGTTCCGTGGACGTGGCGCACCGCATCGAAGTCGGTCGTGGAGATCTGTTTCATCTTCGAAGGGAAGTGAGTGCTAAAGAACGAGCTTGCTCTGTGGCCTGGTGTCGCGCGGATGAACGATGTTCCCAACAGTGTCACACGGGCAGCCACAAGATAGGTAGGCTCTGCTGAGTTTACCCCTAGCAGGGGCCAGAGCGGGGACCCACTCTCACAAGAGGAAGAGGACAGAGATATACATAGAGAGAAAGATGGAGAGGATGGAAAGAATGAAGTAATGCAACGGTGAGTCCGCCGATGCGTCTACTGCTACCGTGGTAGAAGGCGTCCGCACAAATCCACCGTCCTCATTAAACACAAAAGTAACTTAACTGTATTACGAGCCAAGAAACGATCGGGATGCCGTCGTAGCAAAATGCTTGAAGGGTACTTTATGCCTTAGAAGCAGAAGTAACGAAGCTGTTTTCCTCTTTACAGGAGCACTCGTATGCGAGCATGCAGTCGTAATATGGTGTTGGACCCCGAAGTCCTGGGCAGAAGGGCCCATACATTCGTCCACTTAACATTTCAGGGATACACTGGCGAGGGAGATAGACTAGGAGATATATGAACCGATCCCACAACTGTCTCATACAATTCTAAAATACGTGAAAAGATGAAGTGTCTCGACTCCGCCGCATCGCTCACGCGAGACGAGGAGATGTAGTAGAGAGAATCATATTAAAAAAAAAAACAATATCCCGCAGTGCGAAGTATATTGCAAAAGCTATACCATACTCCGTGTAGCATTTGCCAGAGCTGCAACGTGCGCTTTACAACGCCACAGAGGCACAATAAATTCAATAACGGACAGACGATACCCAAAGACAGAACTGTGGAAAGCTTTCCTGTCCAGCGTTGGCTTCTGGGACTCGCTGTGGTTTTGCGCATGGTGCCGAATTCTGCAGCCCATTCTAGAATTCGGAAATGACAGCATATCGAACCATTAAGAGAAGCCTGTAGCAACACTCTCGGCCGAATGAACTTGTCGAGACAGCAAATGCTACGACGTGGCGGAACTTGAGAACATTCCCAAAATGGCTCCACTGTTCTGGGAAGCGCGGCGCATGACTGTGGTTCGGGAGCGTCTGGACCACGTTCGCATGCATCCCTGCATCCACTTCGAGGCCCATCCGGTGGCGAAGGCATTGGCGAAGTTCAACCCACTAATAAAGTTTCATCCCCATTGTATCATGGGGTTATTCATTTTCCCATTATCGCACGGCGTGTCTCTATTATAGTCAATGTCAGCTCACGCAACATGTGTTTGTGTGTTTGTGCGTCTGTGTGTATGCGAGAGAAAGACAGTTTAATGTGCCTTCAAAAGGCTTGCCCTACGGCACAGCTAGGACGCTAATCTGGATGGGCTTGAGAGCACATTGTGAGACAGATACAGATAATACGCAGAACGCCCCACAAGATTCCACAAGCTAAATCATACCAATGATACTGATGTCTCCAAGAGAGTGTAAAATGTGCTTCTAACAGCTGTATGTGCATTGGGTGGTCTCATTGTCTCGCAAGAGGGAAAAGGCGACCCCCTTTTGCCCTCGGTCACGACTGCTACACTTTGGAGATCATGGGATGGCCAACTGTGCAGTAATGTTAGGGGCTCGATGATGTGGGTAGAGTTGCGACTTCGATCCCCGCAGCGGTAGCCTACATTCTTATATCGTGCAATGCAAAAAGAAAAAAAGAAAGAAAGAAAGAAAGAAAGAAAGAAAGAAAGAAAGAAAGAAAGAAGAAAGAAAGAAAGAAAGAAAGAAAGAAAGAAAGAAAGAAAGAAAGAAAGAAAGAAAGAAGTGCATGAATGCGTGGTGAAGTCCGCATCAATAACGTCACACTCTCGACAGTTAGGTCACGATTAACAATGAAAAAAAAAAGATCAGTTTCGCTGTTCCGACAGTTTTCGCGCCGTGCAAATGGCTCGTCTTCTTTGTGTTAGATTCGAAGCCAACGCTTGCTCATAAGCCAAGAACTACAATCGGATTAATAATATTTGTGACGACCACTCCATACTGAATAGCTTCTACGCAAGAACAGATTAGGTGCGCTATGTCTGTCCAAACGTTGCACACGAGGTATGTGGCTGTCGCTGTCAACTTGTTCAAATCTTCTGACACGAAATTTGTTGTAAATACAAGAACGACAAAGTTTCGTTTCGCTGACTGCAATTGCCCGTGTTGCCTTTTTTATGTAGCTACCAAAAAATAACGCATGACCATTTATACATTTATTTATTATCACCTACTGCTATGCGCAGACACAATAGGCGTGTCGATGGAGCCTTTCAGACTGGCAAAGTGTGCAATGAATTTGGACCAGAAAGAACACTCAGACTTGCTTCCAAGGTGCAACGCTGGTCAGCGGTGTAACGGACTTTATACTTTCGTTCTGATCCCTTGGTGAGTTCTCCCCGCAGACTTTCTTTCATTTTCTGTAAATAAGGAAACGAAACATAATTCTAAACGTTACCATATAGCTTATCTGTGCACGCTAATATCAGTCGGTGTGCAAGACTCCTGGCGAAGGTTCCTATTCTAAGGGTCCTATTATTCCTTATGAATAAAACGCCAATATTAGGACAAGAACCCTGGGAAGATGAACGGCTCCCACATTAGCGTACGGGGTTTTGTATGAGCGAATTGGCTACACATGTTGTAAGGGTAGGCCAGTTTGCGGCCACAACGTCATTAACCCCTTCCTCTTTCGCTGTGTAGACATGAGAACTGCTTACATGGAGCTCTCGAAAAAATGTAGTTCAGCATACTTTACATGATTAACTGCACTGTGCGTTTATTTATGCACCCTTGCCGTGCTCAGTGCCATTGAACTGTGCATTGAAACCGTTTCCTTATTTTTGATAGAAATTTGAGAATTCAACAGCATTTCGTCGTTCATTGTTACAAAATATTTGGCCGTACTTGATCAAACATGACGCTTGTTCTTAAAAAATATTTTTAATGAAAAGAGAAATATTACGTATCTTAAGTTTAATCAGGTTGGAGGCTGGCTCACCGGCAGGCAAGTCCTCCTCTGATCGGGCATAAGCTAAATTAATAAATAATAACCTTTCACGCAAGCAGTGTTCTCCATGCCTAAAGTGTTCCGTAAAGGGTAGCGTTGTGCAAGAGCATGTGAAGAAATATTCCAAAATATGTTCTAATGATCTTTAACTTACCTGACACCGCTTCCTGCTTAAGTACGTAGTGTGCCTCGGTAATTGCGGCTGAATTTAATCAAACTTACAATAGTGTCCAACAAAATGAGAAGTGGGAGTAAAGAGCTAGTGAACTGAACCCAAGTAGACAGCTGAGATAGTTAAATAGCAGCTTAGAATGACTGAGCGCATGTTGACAAAGGCATCTTACGCTTAAAATGCTCATAAGAAATATTTCAACCAATGCTCCGCTGGAAACATCATTCCATTGGGCCACTGGCCAATAATAATAATAAAAAAAACTGTAATGCACTTCGTGTATTCATATGCGTGTGTGTCCGTGTTTTAGTTCTGTGCGTGTCTGGAATTTATTACCCCCTCCCTCTCTCTGCCATCTTTCTAATCCCTCTCTCCATAGTGCAGGGTAGCAAACTGGAGATCAATATCCGGTTAACCTTCCAGCCTTTCGTCTTCATCTCTGTCTCTATTGCGTTTTAATTGTGCCCAGTTCAAGAGACACGTAAAATTGTACGTGACAGCGTTGTACATTTGATGTTAAGATTGCATAAATACGGTAGGAGTACTGATATAAGGAAAAAAACAATAAACTTTAATTAATATGGTAATCACAATGGTAACTTTCGCTTAGTCACGAAAGAAAGTACTCATAGGCTGTTTATAACTTTAAGAATATACACACACTAATCATAATGAGCTTTTAAATAAACTCTCGCCATGTGCAATGATTAAAAATGGCTTTGTTATGCATCGAATTACCATATTTATAAAGGAGATGGCCAAAGCACCGGGAAGGCCGCAGAAAAAATTGTGAGTGACGACGTTACAATGTATGCCAAGCGTTTAGTTGATGATATCATGCCTACAAGCACTGAAAATAATCAGAAGTGCTCGTTGTGCTAGTCTAGAATCACGGTTCGCGATTAGGGCATTTGATAAGGACATCATGATACATTACCTCTCTCTTCTTTTCGTCAGTCCAGTCGGTCATTGAGATAACGAAGCTTAGCTTTGTTAGCGCCGCTTCCGGAGTCATGTCAGCTCCTGATATAGCGCCGGCCTTTAGCAGTTCCTGGAGGCAGTGGAAGAAAGAGCGGAAACGCTCATATAAGAGAAATATTAAAGGAATACCAAGTCACGTGATATATGGAGTAGAAATAGCGTGTCGTACAGGTGCGCTGCTAAATTTTTAAGCAGGGAAGCAGTTTAAGCTTGATCTCCAGCCGTGGCTGGCAAGCGCTCAAAGCTCGGCGGAGAGGGTGCGAAATGGCGAGAGGAATTGCAAAGAGAGTACTATATACCACTATACAGTGCAAAATAATTTGACCTGCTTGGACATGATGTTCTAGACAGAGGGCATAGAATGAGCTTACCCCATCAACAAAAACATATTTTTTAGTGAAATTCTCAAACCTTGCCTCTTAAAACTTGGCTACGTTCAAGAGACATTTTTGAGCCTTTAAATAATTGTTTCCTCTATGACGTGCCCGAAACGATCGTATATTGCTTTATAAGCTGCAGAGATGCCCCTCTGTTTTGGGATGTGTTTCAACAAACACTTCAAAAAGACTTTCGCGTAACATCTCATGCCACCCGATTTCTTGTGCCAAATAGTAGCAATGAGATTCCCTGCGGCATGTTTCTATTCAATCGAAGGCATAGACTGTGCAAAAAGCGCGTGTTGCAACAAAACGCCGAACCCATGACTTCGTCGACAACTCGTTTCATTCGGCTATACATGCAGGCTTGCAGAACAGGTATTCTTGGGAACATTAAAATTGCGTTGTACCAATGATTGTAACATAACTCCCTATAGGAGACAGAAAGAAAGACCGAGAGAGAGAGGAAGGCAGATAGAGAAAGAGAGAGGTAGAAAGAGAAAAACAGATAGAGAGGGTTGTTGACGAAACGCGTTTAGGGACATAAAAATGATAAATGTAGCAAAAGATGATTATAAGGCTGATTTGTGAATTTGGCCCTAGATTCCCACCTTACCTATTGTTTCGATAAATATACGTCTGGACTAGGAACGACAGCCTGGTCTACCCGCCGATATCACTATTGTCATGTTCTTTCTCTCTCTATGACGAATACGCCCCGACCTCAAGCGAAGGGTTAAAGGGCCTCCAGGGACGCAGTGCGCGTTTGACTACAAAACAACGAACCTGAGTCGACACACCACCCGCGCTACCCGCCAATCATCTTGACATAGCTACGGCAGAGTTTTGCTTAGAACAACTGAAATTTGGGCGAGTGTTTATTGTGTCCTCGTTCTGCTTTGCGCTCCTTTTCAGTATGAAAGTCTCGCTTTCCACTGCGCCACGAGAGTTATAGGAATTGATTGAAACGGTGGCCCTCCACGCTAGCACCGCTATGTAGACGCTAAGGGTATCTCATTACTACGGCCCAGATACTGCTTTTAAGCCTATTAGGTATCCTACTCCCCAAAAATCATTATAGAGAAGAGTCTTGGCTCGAGGCGCATTTGTACGTGTGGGAATCGGACGTATGGTGCCTGGGACCGTCTTAAAAAGACGCTAAAGTGAGAAAGGAAATCGGTTTCTACTCATAGGCTTTTCTTTGAGAATTCTTTTGTCGTCGATATCATCATCATAGCTTCAGTATTAAAAGAGAAAGTAAAGGCAAAAGTTTCCTTTTTGAATTCCGCGCCGAAACCTCTGCAAGTCAACGCAAGCATGACGCTACGGATGTCAAACTCTTTTATCACTTTGTCCGCATTGGCTCCATTGAATGTCATGAGACTTGCTACGTTGGCTCTCTTGCTACACACAGTGCAATTCAATTTTTCGAGCGGATAATTATTTCAGCCCTAGCGGACGCCTTCAGGATCTATGACGTCACGGAGAGTTGGTGCGGGAACCTCAAGATGGCGTCGCCACCTGCATTTTCCTTTTTCGCGGCTTTCTCGCTGACCATGCATGTTCTCGCTGGTAGAGTGGTGCTTTTGGTGTTGTGAAAGAGTGAGTTACTGACAGGAGAAAAATATTTTTCCTCTTTACTGTCCCTTTAACAAAAACTTGCAGTCTATAGCGGTTTACGACAAAGAAATGGCGTTTGTTTAGTTTGAAAGGCTAACTAAGGAACAATGATTCTTATGGACGATTAACGTTATGATCCTTTCCCCTGGCTATCAATGCCATCATTTTCAGCCTTCGTTATGAACACTGCAGGGCGAAGTCCCTTGCCAATGTTCTCCATCATGACCTGTCCTGTGCAATCCTGTTCCATATTATTCCTGCAAATTATGTAATCGCGCCGCCTTATTCTTCGTCGTCGTCGGCTGCGCTCCCCCCTCTCTTGGTTTCTATTCCGTGGATCTAACTGACCATTGGTTATCCGGCCTTCTTTTTACCTAAGCCTGCCCACGTTCTTTTTTTGAATAATTGGTTAGCGAACTTCAGTAACTACTATCTATCTATCTATCTATCTATCTATCTATCTATCTATCTATCTATCTATCTATCTATCTATCTATCTATCTATCTATCTATCTATCTATCTATCTATCTATCTATCTATCTACGTCTCCGTGCTCTCCTGATTCTCTCGTTCACATGAGGAACCTGAATGATTTATTCTGACATCGCTATTACGTTACACTTGTCACACACATAGCGATTAACGATAACACGATCACTTGGGCCTTACACCCGGCCGGGGATCAAGGGTACGCCCTAAAGGTGACTGAACTTTAATATTGGAGCACATGTCAATCAAGGACCAAAAAAAAAAAAGAGTTCGAAACTTTCATGAGAACACACTTCGTGTGGATGAAATAGGAGATACCCCCTCTGCCCGCTCGGCTCTCTTCCCACCTTTTAATGTTAGGCCTATAATTTTCCGTTGCATTGTCCGCTGTGGGGTTCTTCTATACACATCTACAATAATATGTTCGCTATTAAGAATGGCGAACAACTATCGTGGACAATATGGATAATATTCCATATTATCCGATAAGTGTTTTTTTATACATTAACCAGTAATGTAATTGGAAAAGCAAGCCGCAAGGAGCAGCAGTTTCGGACACGTTTAGGCTAGCGGGAAATGCAGCTGAACGTCCGTGGTCGGTTAACGCAGAAATATTTGCAGGAATAATAATGGATGAATTAGGGAGTATAAATTTGCATACTTCATGGAGCAATAGTTTTGCCAAAGTTCTGATTTTAAGAAAACTTTCAAATGCCAAGTATTTCGTTCGCCGCTTACTCTCGCTAATGACATAAGCTTTTATCGCTTACAAAACTACCGAACCCCTCAAATACGCCATAACCGACCGTCCACCTGAACGACCAACTTTAAAAGGGGCTTAGCGAAATGAAAGAGTGCAAATTCACTTATAAAATAACTAGAAACGACACTTCAGGAGCTACAACTCTGAGGCCCCACTCCGCGAAGCTTATCGCCCGTAAGCGCGTTCTCATTGGCAGACGACCTTCGCTAATACATCCGGCATCCGGATTGGCTAGCGTTTGATTCAAGAACAGTACAGACAGACCTGTACCTGTTGCAGCATCACCGTAGAAAGAAAGCAAAGCAGAATAAATGCGAAGGAGAAGACGATGCAGCAGCAAGCATTCCCTTTTACGAACAAATCTGGCGTGAGAGACTTCCTTGTGATAAAGGTCCTGTTCATTTTTATTTTGGCTTTGTAAGAAAAGGCTGCTTTTACGATTTGTTCCTTAGCTCCCCATTGTTCTGCTGGTGTGCACTAAAGCTTTCCTAAGTAGGCGCCGCACCGCTGCCCACAAGCTATTACTTACGCTGCCTGTCTCATAGGCGGCGTCCACGCCTCCGTGAGGACATTGGGTGCAGCTTACAATGAGGACGCCTCGTGCGGTGGCACGACGAATGGCGTCCATGATGTCCTTGCGGTTTGTGGGTCCGTTTCCCGCACCGTAAGTTTGCAGCACGACACCTTTCATGTTTTCTGCCAAGAAGGCCTCCACCTGGACATTCATTGACAAAACGTCAGATATAATGTGTTTACACGACTCACTTTCGTTGCGCACGTTAAAGGGCAACTCCGTGGCTTTTTTCACCATGTTCCAATATCGATTTTTAGATGCGAAGCAGCTTTTGGTCGGGGCTATCTCACTCTCTCCCTCCCTCCCTCCATCCATCCATCTGCCGTGCGGCGTCCACACCCGCACTGCGCATGCGCATCCTCCTCCTCTCCTTGTCTCATCTCCTCTCCTCTCGGCTTTCCTCCTCTCCTCTCTGAACGGCACGTTGACTATGGAAACGCTCTTTCTTCGATGAACGCTTTACCAGCTCGCAAGGAAGGAGAACGCGCCCTCACCCGCGAGAGACAACGTTGGCGCAGGCAGCGTCTCCTAGCGAGTTTCTTGATTGAGAAATACCGACTGCTCGCGTTGGAGAAGCGTTCACCGGCAACCCATATATATATATATATATATATATATATATATATATATATATATATATATATATATATATATATATATATATATATATATATATATATGTGCCGGTGAGAGTGCCGGTGGGAGATTTCACTTGTGCATAGTTGAAACATGAGGATTCGTAGCGTGCGCGTTAACTAATTAATCCGGAACTCGGCACGATCTACGATGAACCTCCCGAGCTTCGCCCACTCATCATCATTCACTCCGTGGATATGCTGTAATTTTTTCCCTTCCTTTTTTTTTCCAAGGGCACTGATAGTCCTGTAGCAGCCAGGATGGTTCAGTCTGCTCAAAAACGCGCCAATAATGTTAAATAACCGACTGAAAGGCGTGTTCAAACCGAAACGGGTAGACACTTCGTGCAGCGTATGCGATGACGTCACAGTCTTCCCGCTATCGGAAATATGAGCCTGGTACCAGAAAAATGGCAGCGGCTAGGTCATCCGATGATGTATTGAGTTATGCCAGCTTTCCTGAACTTGACAGTGACGATTTGAACGCTAAAGTATGACCGTTTTGCTTTTGACGGCCCGCTGGCTCGGTTAGGCAGCGTTGAAGGTGATGACGTAAAAAACATACAGTGGCCCGCGGGGGAATCTGCTAATAAAAAAAAAAATTCATTTCTAGGAAAACTAAATAACTTACAACCACCTGGCTTTGCATATACTATTACACAACAGAGTAGAATATATCTTGAAAATTTCGTTAAGATCCGTGGACACTGAAAAATCGCCGGAGTTGCCCTTTAACGCTCCACGACATGAAGCGTGCTTTTAGCTGTCATGCAATTGTCACCACACCAACAATAGAAAAGCGTATGAACTCATAAGGTTACCAGTTCACCGGTGATGCTGGGAAATAGATGAAGTATGCCCACATCTCTGCTTAGAGTCTTGTGGACGCGGAGTTCTCCTCGTGCAGGCGGCAGGACGAGCTCCCAGTTGACTGAAAACAGCGTTTATTTAGTACTCCATGCGTGACATCGTGAGTGCTAGCGAGATTCGGAACAAATTTATTCTGCACGGAAAGTTGCCGTCTCACGTAACAGAGGGGCCGCAGTTCCTGCGTGTCCGCTGCGCTCACTTTCGATTTCGACATTGAAATTCGGTGATAACTATCTCAAAGCACGTTCGACTTTTAGAATTTTTATAAAAAGAAATGAGTATGCGATAAGTTATTGCGCCCTACAACTCTACCTTATAAACAACTGCTCTAAACTTGATCGCATTATGTTAGCCCGTTTTCTTTTTGTGTTTTTTTTAATCAGTCATTTCAGTGCAACTTTACCAGAGGCAAAATATTTTTCACCTCGGCGTATAGTCTGCGTGCGAAGGCGACAGGCATCTTTTATAGCATTTTCACAAACTATACATACATGTCCCCGTTCCCCCTCCCCTTCCAAAAATCCCTATAAGACCGTGGTAGCTCTCTTCTCACCGCACCAATTATTATGCAACATGTTTCGCTGGCAGGAATATTACAGGCTAATTAAAAGAGGAAACTTGGACAAAAAGGAAAGAAAAGACAGCAAAATCATATGAGCACTAGATGCCTCTAATTATGTCAACTGCATTATTCTTTGAAGAGAAAAGTGAACTGTCACTCGCCCTCGGCCTCTACCTGGCACCCTGTGTTTCAGCCCACTGCTACATGACGTGTGGCAGTGACAGCGCTAAATGAGAGGTACAGTGAAGAAAAAGTAAGGAAGGAAGGAAGGAAAAGAGAAGGGTGGAAGAAAAAGAGGAAGTGAGGGAGAGCGGGACGGTCCGGGTTGCACAGAAGGGAAAAGCGGACACGCGCTCTCCCTCTAGCCACTACCCGCACCCTTGCCTAGTGAACTTGCCAACTTTACCCTGTAGCTCCCTTGTTTACTCAGATTTCACAGTCGTGGAATCTTTCTTTCTTTCTTTCTTTCTTTCTTTCTTTCTTTCTTTCTTTCTTTCTTTCTTCCTTTCTTTCTTTCTTTCTTTCTTTCTTTCTTTCTTTCTTTCTTTCTTTCTTTCTTTCTTTCTCTCTCTCTTTCTTTCTTTCTTTTTTGATGAGCCTCTTGACGAATAAGTTTTTCTGTGCATGGACACTTGGTCCCGTTGGTATGCTTGTCGCGTGTTAATTTCGCTATTTAATCTTTATAAATGGGACACAGCATTGCGTAGTGAACGAGATATACATGCGAGATTTAGCATAGGTGGCAATTAATGTATGGTAAACTCACCTTCAATGTTAATGCCAATGGTAGCAAGGGGTGCCATATTGAACGACGCAAAGGCATCTAGGTGCGATGCACTGAACTTGCTGACCCTATTGCCGCGAAACAGCTGATTGTGAAACAACAACGTCACCTGCACGTTCGGAAAGCAATGGTTATTTCTCTTGAAGAGGCCGTAATAATTGCAGAAGTGTAAACGTTCAACGCGCCCCGCAATTGCATGAAAAGGTCTAGTGAACAACTGCAGTTAAAAAAACAAATGTGGCTACGGAATATTCTTGATTTGTCTGGATAGCATACACAGTTCAACTTCTTTATAACAAACACTGACTTAAGGAATTATCATTTATAGCGAAGTATTTAAGAACTTTGGGTGGTCACGCTATCTTTTCAGCGACGTTTCACCTTATTATATCGAAACAGACAACGCGCGGGCCGCTGTGATAGCGGCTGTAGTGAAGAAACATATGGTTCACGAGAGGCTCAAAATGTGAAAGATAGCGTAAAAAGTAAAGCAAATATTACATACGATTCACAACCAGACTTCTTCGAAATACATGCAGTAATTTTCGTCATTCGGCGAAAAAAAAAAATATACGCATTTGAATGGCCGCACTACACGGTAATCTTCCCATTGTCCGATATATTTGGCGTGAAGTGCCACAAGGAAATAGGTAATGAGATTACCTCGTTTATAGTAGGTTTGAGGCCTGTAATAACCCGTAACCAGATCGCCAATTTATGACCGTATATTTATCTCTCCTTTTACAACGAATATCGAATACAAGAAACTAACTTATGGTGCCGATGCTGCTTCGTTATAGCGAGGTTTAACTGCAATTGCAACAAGTTTAATAGAGATTCTGAAGAGCGGAACAGCAGATACGATGCCAAAATTCATATCTTTGCTTACCCCAAATAGAGGTAATTTGCAAGAATATCTGGATTGCGACGCAATAAACAGCTGAATTCAAAACTATAATTAAGAAACGTACTATAAAACGTTTCTGCCATTACAGCCGCAAAATAAAGCTGTTTGCTGATGGCAAGCGTGAAATGCTAATGCGCTGTCCCGTTTTTCGGCGCAATACCTTAGTTGTAAAAGCAAGCAGAACAACGTTGAAGTGCTTTTACGCATACTCAAGTGGGCGACACATGTAGAATCAGTACTGGTTCACAGATGAGCGCGGCGAGTCTTGAGAATGCCGATGACCTTGTCTCTGAACCTGTCTGACCTGTCTCTGACAGATAGACAAAACTAATGGGTTAGAAAACGCTTCTTGTAATACTTAAAATAGAGTAGGCCATTTAGGTATTTCCCATTTCCAATTGCCATTAGGGATTTCCCTTTTGAAGCAGTCACGTTAGCGTGAACAGTTCTGCACACATCTTATCAAGTGCATGGTTATAGTAACTATAGCTCTAGATTATGTTTTTGTGCACTTACTTCGGGAATAACATAGTTTCCAGCCAATATGAGAGCGTTTAACAAGTTATCTCTTCCGTCGCTGCGAGTTTCGTAAATCGGAATCTGCAAGGAAACACGCATATGAATGCAGGTAGGTAGACACAAACACGTGCAGTTATAATTATAGTGACGATTACAGCTGCAGCACGACTCCTGTCCTTATAATATAAAGCCCGCTTTCTCCTAGTATTAACAGTCAGTTAACGTAGAACGAGTTTATATTTACTGATTCAGAGTTAGTAAATGTAAAAATAAAATCCGGAGCTCTCAAATAGGAAATGCTCTACGCGCAAGCTTGTATCAACTTCCTGGCATCACGCACTGTAAACGCAATAAGGCCATTGGTTCTGATAGCGCTTGCAAGTTTATGCCGAAATTTCCCGCTTTAGTTCGTTGCCCACGCCATGAAGGACCGTATGCTGATTTCACACGCAAGTTTCTTTACCTGACGCCTACCAACGATGCCACGGCTGTCTCATGCTGCTGCTTTTATAAGATAAAAGGTATGCATACGACTCCGTTCGTAACCAGAAGTCATTTATACTAATGATGTGATAATGTTCAGGCGAATTCTATATGGGCGAGTACAGTATTTGTAATACTTTACCGCGGACTACAAATGGGGTCTCATTAGAAGAGTTCGGCTTACTGAAATGTAAATGAGGAACCAAAGCAGAAAAAATTACACTGTAAGGCTCTACAGGTTCCAGATTTGCAGCACTCAAAGCAAATGCACGTGATGAACACAAACGACAGCAGCACAAACCTCGTAACATCCCACAGTGAACATTTTAAAATTTGAGTGATATTCATGACGAACGTGGTACTACAAACTTAGAATAGAAAATGTTTATCTTCTTAAAGCAGTCAAGCCAGCACGCTGACCAATCAAGCCACTGTCGGTTCATCACACGCGCTCTTTAAAGCGGTTTTATACGCATGAAGAAGTGGACGTAGCGCAAGGCATGCATCCATAACACGTGTACGCTTTTCAGCGCACGTTCGGCAAACAAATATGTCAACATATCTGAGCCTTATGAATCCTTTAAAATTACCTACCAAAGAAAGAAGGAAAAAAAAGAAAACATGAAAGAAGAGTAAGCAAAGACAGAAGAAACACCCCTATATGGTGGTCTAGAGGCTATGGTACTCGGCTGCTGATGCGAAAGTCACGGGATCGAGTCCCAGCCGCAGCTGCTGCATTTTGGTGGAGGCGAAGTGCTGAGGTCCATGTGCTGTGCGCTGTCAGTACACGTTAAAGAATCCAGGTGATCGAAATTTCCAAAGCTCTCCACTACGGCTTCTCTCATATCGTGGTTTTGGGACGCAACGCCTCAGGAATCAGTCAATCAATCAATCAACCAGACAGACAGACAGACAGACAGACAGACAGACAGACAGACAGACAGACAGACAGACAGACAGACAGACAGACAGACAGACAGACAGACAGAAAAGAAGACAGCAAGAAAGAGAAAAAAAAGGCACTCGCACACCAACCTTCGCTCGCCCACATTAGCCATTGTGGGAAAGCCTCCTAAATGTTTCTCTCGCTCGCACAAAAATAATCGTCACCTAGCTTGATCATGCTTCCTTCTTCAAAAACTGGGCGTTCGAAACTTTTCCATCAAGAATGTCGAGTCACGCTCGAAGGTTTGCTCAAAGGGGGCTCCTTTTTTGCAACCTGGAAATACTGGGCGCGCTGCGTTAACGCTAGAAAAATGAGCGTAGTACAGATGGCTGTTTCACACACACAAAAGAGAGAGAGAGAGAGAGAGGCCCCAAAATACGCAATCATCTTTCAATGTGCACATGTTTCTTTGTGCCTCTTGGCGATGCGATGTCTCTATATGACTGAAATGTCCGAAAAAAAAAAATAGGAAACAGAGCCCAGGGCCAGGGAGGGTGAACTATTCCAGGCGTAATGAACCTGGAACGCGCTTTAAGCAGTATTTTGTAGAAATGTACGAAATTCTGTAATATAGTTGCATTTGGAGGCTATGTGCATGGAAACCACAAGACGTAATTCCAAAACCTCTCTTTGTCTTTCTGTACCTGCGAGCCAGTGAGGACAACCGATTTTTCCAGGTAATCTAGAAGGAAGGAGAGTGCCGATGATGTATACGCCATTGTATCCGTGCCGTGAAGGATGACGAAGCCATCGTACATGTAGTAGTTCTCCTGCGCAAACAAATATGAATGCTATGAAGCAAAGGTTGGCGAGCGAAGATGTCACTGAAACAATAAATATCCATACTATGTGGGATGCCTTAAGCATTTACTTGGGGTTCACTGAGAAAAGGGAAAATACAGGTATTTTATGAATGCGACAAACGGGGAAAAGCCCCGCGACGGTAGTCTAGTGGCCATGGCACTCGGCTGCTGGTCCGAAGGTCGTGGGATCGAATACCTGCCACGGCGGCTGCATTTCGATGGATGCGAAATGTTGAGGCCCGTGTATTGAGCGATTTCAATGCACGTTCAAGAATCCCAGGTGGTCGAAATTTCCGGAGACCTTCACTGCGACGTCTCTCATAATCATACCGTGGGTTTGGGATGTGAAACCCGAGAAATCAAATCAGTCATCATTAACATCAATAAAAGTGGAAAAGACCGAAAGGGTGTTGGCTTTTGACTCATCTTAAGTCATTGTAAGGCTGCATATGGACATTATAGTATCCTTCACACGTATTTCTCAGCCTTGTGCACGTGACTGCTCTAGAACTAAAGCTTTTCAGAGTGCCACAAAACGAACGTTGACGTACATACGGCTTAGCTTAGTTGCATCATCGATAGCTTCATGTCCTGGGCGTGAACTGTAGACAACATTCTGTAGTAATCAAACAGCTAGCGTTCAACCGCCATCGCATTAGTGCATGATAAAATGACGGAGAGGGGGCTAGACAGACGCCTCAATCCCCAAAACAGCCAATATCACAATAACACGCCTTTTCTGTATAAGGCAAATTATTATTATCTGCTTTGCAAGCGTGCTCATAATTGCAATTAACTGGCACGTGTGCTCTATCTTGTTAAGGCGAGAATCTTTTTATAAAAACGGGCACTGAAGTAACATACGAACGTGCGGCATGACTAAGATATATAACTGTTGTTTTGCTCAAGCTCTGTACATACTGATGATCTTTATGACAACGACCAATTAGCGAAAGCGATCGCTTGAAAGTAAACATCTAGAGATATTCGTTTATTCAGAGAAGCCATAGTCGACAGTGGAACAGCTGACACAAAATACGCCACTCTAACTAGCAAATTAACTCTGTGATCTTTCATAACAAAGCTTAGCTTTTTAAATCTAAACCGCCAAAGACATGCGTTAACCATTGCTTGGAATACGTATCTGTCGAACGTTCCAGCGGAAGATTTATCCCTTTTTTTTTCTAAATTTCAATACCTTATTTTGTAGGTGCTTACAGGCTGAGAAAACTTGCCGAGAGCCTTATGTTATAATAAGCGATAAGTAAATTATCACCTCAATGTCCCTCGCGATCTTCGTCCAGTCGTGGACCGTCACGTTGGCAGAGTCTATGAGCGGGCTGTACTCGGCTACGCTGTAGACAACCCGTCGCATATCTCCTGTTGATCTGCAGGATTAGCATAGATGTGACTAAGCGGGAGACAGATTAATTCTGTTAAATGTAAGGGCCCATTCACAAATACGTTTGCACTATAAAATATCTAGATGATCATGACTCTGGGTTATGTCATTATCAAGAGTGGTCAGCAAATGGAATGTTGCACTTGCTAATGAGGAAATTTCTGAAGGTATTTTCCATGCACATGTTCTGTAATGTACGCCGAAGGAGGAGGTCACAGAGACTAGGAAACGAGTTCGACTAATTCTTATCCAATGAGAAAGATTAGAACACCTGACATTGTCGACGAAATATTCATGTTAAGGGTTGGCAAAACTGACTTCACAACGGAACTATACAATGCCGGGCGACTGGTACAATCGTGCGATTTCTGCGCCGCATTCAGAAAATTTCGTTCGGATGGGCCATTTGCCTCTGGACGGGCTGCCGTCGCTAGTATGGCGAGCATCTGGGCTCGTCAAAATTATCTCTGGCGTACTGTCGTAATTCATGAGATTCTAGCGAATAACGGTTCTAATGACCAATGTGGTTTGAGTAAAGCAAATTTAACTTACGGCAGAACGAGCGGAGGACTCTCGCATTCATAGAAATGGCTTCTCATGTACTCTTCGTCATGCAGCTGCGGAAATTCACGCAATCTCTTGTCCATAATACCCGGTGCCGGCGTGAGGACTGCGCAGGACCCGGAATCGATAACTTAGCAATAAGTTTAACGCTTATAACCGTAAAGGAACAACCAGAGAGAACGTAGTTAAGGGCACCAACATATTTTTACTAACCTTAGCAAGGTAATCTAGCAAGACTGCTTGTGCTTGAGCTGTACAGTTGCAGGACAACAGAGGCGCATGCAGACAAAGCATTAAATCTCAAGTAAAAGCTTACCTCCTTTCCGGTCCTTGACCATACCAATGGTGCCACCGGTGTGAATGACCAAGACGCAGGTCTGTTCCAGACTGGTACATGTGCACCACACATCTTTACCGCCGGTCAGCGAACGTAGCATCTTGGGAGCGTAGGAGGGGTCCATTGTTGCTGACATCTCTGTCCTCTGCATGGGAGTTTCAGCGTATGCTTTGAGCCATATAGCACATGTGCGCAGGCCCACTCAGAGGGCGAATTTATGGCTATCTATGACGTTTAAGTTTTACGCACAAAACCTGACTAAATATGCCTGTACCGCAAGTAAAGCGATGACTGGAGCTAGACTGTTTATCTCAAAGAACTGATTATGCGCTGACTGAAAGTATTACAAGATAGAAAAGCAGACAGAGGTTAAGAGGACGCTGTACCGTATAGGTGCTGTACAACAGGTTCACACAGCCAGGTAGCTGTGTGCATTATTCTCGTTCCTAGGATAGCTGTTCGAGCCGGAGGTAAGTCAATCACAGACCGACATTGAAGGCACCGGACAACACTAGTCGCGAACGGCGTTCAACGGTGTGAAGATGCTATGCAACAACAAGAGCCCATCAGCGGTCACAAGCATGCGAAAGAGTTCATTCATTAGACTGACTTGCGCGTTAAGCGTGATGCCGAGGCGAGGACACTGGGCTTGCGGACTTCGGCCTGCGCGGAATGCTAAATTTAGCGGAATAAACACACACACACACACACACACACACACACACACACACACACACACACACACACACACACACACACACACACACACACACACGCACGCACGCACATACACACACACAAAAAAAAAGCTCGCACGCTACGTCGTTTTACGACAAAAGGCACACGATAACTCTAAATGATACGAAGGATATGCTACTTGCCTCTTTGTGACCAGGTTTTCTTAAAAATCTGCCGCTCCAAGCGAATCACTATCGAGCTCTATGTAGGCCACAACCTGCGATCTTCATCTACATAAACGAACGCTAGCTTCAGTGAGCAGCATACCTAGATTTGCAATCCACCTACGCTGTGCCCACCGACACGTGCTCGTACATCAGAAACGGCTGGTTTACTGCTCTATTCTCGAAGGCTGAAGGGCAAACAAAAAGCCGTATGATACGAGAACCGTTGATGTATAAATGGAACGCGTGAAGTAGATATGCAAGCACCACACCAAACTTGGGAACGTTTCCGTTGCTTATTGCAACAATACATAAAATCAGAAACGTTGCCACAAAGGAGAGGATATTTTACTAAGTAACTTAAAAAAAAGAGACATGTGACGGTAAAGGTTGGAAAGATCGATTTCGTCTCCAAAATTAGCTTGAGGAATAGCTTTTTCTACTCAAGACAATAATGTCTCTCATTCAAAACCGAATCTTTAATGATAACTCCTCAGCATTGTGGAAGGAGTTAGCTTTACATATGCATATAATGTCGGCATCAATATCGTACTAAATGGTGCTGCTATTACAGAGAAGAAAGAAAGCCAGCAAATGTTAAAACACTCCCGACGTGCGACGTGATTGCACAAAACAATTCATTCACCTTCCCCTTGTTTGTCATGTACGCCAATAAACAGGCACTGCACGGGAAAGTTTCGAAAGATGGACCAATTGAGTTAGCATGATATCAGAAGAATTTAGGCAAGAAAAAAAATGTAATCGAATCAGAGGGAGTGGTAAAAAGGAAACTCGCTGAAATCAGACCCGTGACCCGCGGCTATAATTATCACAGGGCCAGCAAGTTTTTCTTCAAAGCAACCCATGAGCTCGAATGACTGAAGCTGTCGAATATAGGAATCGCTACAACATCATTAGTGCTATTTATCCTTTGTTGTTTCGGTGCCTGCACGCCTCACTTTATTCTGCGACAACTCCCTAGCAACGGGCTCAACTATTTGCCGTTCAAAGAGTCATTAATTAGGTCGCAATCTATGAGTGCACATAGATCGCGACCCCCCTCCACTGTCGCCGACTCTGCACGACCATATCTATTCTACTCGTAATGCATCGCAATGGCTCCACTTACCTGCATTAGAAATGGATGCATAAATAGCAGTTTGTTATCGACAATGTAAAGGAAATGCAAATGAAATTTCCTGGATAGAAAGAAGACAGGCTATGCTGTTTTGATGACTGCTCAGACAGACAGATATTTCCGTTAAAAGGAAAGCTATTTCGTATCAATAAGGGACAGCTTTGCAACACTGCATGTTTGCTCGCCGTGTTATCTTAGCGGTAACGGGGTCTCGAGATTGATTCTTCGCCACGGCGACGGTAAGGTAAAGTTCGCTTCACTTTGGTAACAAAAATCTGTCGTCTTCGATAACCTTCCAGTTATGTTTAAGCCTCGATACTATAACTGCTTTACATAAATTCGACAGTACCACTTCCAAAAGATTACGTTCTTAATTTAACGGACAACACCGAACAATGACTTCTTCCCATATGTCACCTGTTTCATAAGTGACAAGCTACGAAGCTAAAAAAAAAAACGAAAAAGGTAAAAGGGGGATCGCGACCCCAGCATTGGCTCACAGCTGGAAGTCTACTTAATAAGAAAGAAGTGGCCATGACTATTATGCAGTCGCCAACCTGGCAATAAGAAAGAACCGAGCATGCGCAGAGGTAGCCAGGCAAGTAAGACCCGAATCATCACACGTGAAATGAACACGCGCATCAAAATCGAGGTAAATCAAGCAACAAAAGAAGACATTTAGCACGAAAACAGCATTGTACATCAGCGGACAATTAAAGTAGCACGGTAAACTCTCCTCTAAGTGGCAATAATATCCGGGTGTTTGCTTGCTCAAAATCAAGGAATTATTATGAGGCACGATGTAGTGGAGGGCTCACGAAATTTAGGATACCTGGTATTTTTTTACTTCCAAATACATCGCAATGTACACGGGCTTTTAGCATTTCACCCCTGTCTAAGCTCTTGTGCAGGCATCGCAGATCTTTCTCGCTAAGGACAAAAGACGGCATGCTTACAATCCTTCTTACTCGCATGCTACATAAAAGGCTCCCATTATCTCCGTTGCGCTCTGGTCCTCATTACAGAACAAAATATCCGTTTTCATTTTTGCTTGCTGTCGGCTCCGCACTCACTGCGATGCAAAGGCAAGTACTTTAATCGAAAACTTTAGCGGGCGCATTTGTTAGTTTTTGAAAACAGAAAGCAGAGCTCGCTAATACGAAGAGAGCTTTTCCTGCGTCTCGTTTTTAAAAGCGGGGCCGCTTAAGGTTTATACGCAAAACAGTACCGAGTGGCGTTCGCAAATGACGGCGGAGCTGTCACGCCGAAGGGAAAAAGCGAACGCGTTCCTTCCCTTGGCCTAAAGGCCGAACCACACGTACTACGCTTCTGTACGCATCTACGCACACGTCGGCGCGTGAAACTCTGCCGCGCCTGGCGCGGAATAGGGGCTTGCAACCACACATCGCATGCGCCAGCGCGTGTTCACTCCAGGCTAAGCAGACGCCGGCTAGCAGGTATTGCTTCGTGCCGATCTACTGACAGAGTTTCACGCTGCGCGATGTAGGCCTCGCTACAATCCCTTCGCAGAGGTGGTGACTCACAACGCCACTCCACGGCACGAAACACTGCAAGACGAACACTAGCGCGTATTCGATGGCGTCGTGCACGCTGTAGCGAGGTGCACAATAGGTCGCGCACGACGGAGTGCGACCATGCCCGCAGCGACGGGAGGCACCCGAGCCCACAAAGTGCTTTAGTGTGCCTAAATGTCGTTAAACTGTGGTCTAAAATAAATATATGTGTACAAGTGTAATTGCAGTGCATAGATATTTGCCAAATAAGCACGAAAAGGAAAGAACAAACAATCTGAACTGGCTACTATATACCCGAACTGGTGCAGGAGTAAAGCCGTGTCGTAGTTGCGTGTGTACAGGAATCCAGACGCGTGTGGGACGCGTGAAATCGAGCGCCGATATCAAACCGGGCTCGTTCTCCGCGCCTAGACGCGCCCAGATGCGCCTGCGCCGAGTACGCATGCGCAGTTACGCGAACGAGCGCGTGCAAGTGAGCGCACGCGCATTGTACGCGTCTTACAAGCGTACGTGTGGTTCGGCCTTAATGACCCACACAGAAAGAAAGAAAGCAAGAAAGAAAGAACGAAAGAAAGAAAGAAAAAGAAATTGAAAATAAATTCGGCCAACTTCGAACTAGTGGTACCATGTCTGAAGAAAGAGCGGAGCTGGGCAGCTTTTCTTAGCGATGGTTTTATCTAGACGTCGCTTGGCCTATCTAGGCTTAACTGGAATCTCATGGCAAAATTGGCTTTTCTAAGCTTAACTTGACTTTCATGGCCTCTCTAGGTTTAGTTTTACTCTCGTGACTTCTATAGGTTTAACAAATTTACTCTCGTAGCTCGTCTAGGCTCAGCATGACTGTCATGGCTTCTGTAGGCTTAACTTTACTCTCAAGCCTTACCCTGGTTTCTCTAGGCTTAACTTGACTCTCCAGGCATACCTCGACTCTCCAGAATTAAAGTCCCTAGATACTGTTTTCCGTTTTTAAGCAGCGACAACTACCTCCACTCCCGGCACCCTCTCGCTCAAAGCCCGCGTCGGCAGCCATGTTCTTCCTAAACACGTGGAGCGGAGCACGCGCGCGCACATAGCGTCCGGTCGTCAACATACGCGTTCCTATCGAAATATGATGGTGGACGTGCCATATGTAATGAAACGCCTACTGAAACGCGCAACGTTCTTTGACGTCCTCTCGCTCCAGCATTCAAGTAACAGCTTTAGGAAGAACATGGCTGCCAAAAGCAAAGCCGACCAATCAGATGCGCCAGCGGCACCATCAAAGATTTTCGCTACATCAAAAAATGGAAAAAAAGAGTAGGGACTTCAGTTCTTCCTAAACACGTGGAGCGGAGCCCGCGCTCGCAGATAGCGTCCGGCCAGCGCCGCCTCTATTTTTTCAATGCCAGTGCAAACGCTCGCTTCTCAATGGGAACCATCGGTCCAGCGCCGGCCGTCAACATACGCATTCCTATTTAATATGATGGTGGACGTGCCATATGTAAAGAAGCGCCTACAGAAACGCGCAACTTTCTTTGACGTTCTCGCGCTGCAGCATTCAAGTAACAGCTTTAGGAAGAACATGGCTGCCAAAAGCAACGCCGACCAATCAGATGCGCCAGCGCCACGTGAAAGCTTTTCGCTACTTTAGTTTAACTTAGGTTAGGGACTTTAGTTTGGTCCACGCAAACAAACCCTTAAGACATCGGCAAGGTGTAAAAAATGGATGAGTTACAGAGGACGGGTCTGTTAACTTCTCAGTACACACTGCGCGTCTCGTGAGGCGCCGAACGCGTGGTTTGCAAGCGGGGACAAATAAAGCGGATGCCTAATTCCACAGGAAGGCTCTCTTGCATAAGAGCTGTTTTCCCGCCGGTTAGCTGGCATGGTAAGCATGGTAAGTGGCTGAAAATATCTTCTTTAGACATTTTTAGCGCTACAAAGTTTGCTGAATACGGGCTGGGAAGCTTGTTGGCAGCAGGCACGGCCACGCGAACGCCATAACTATTCGTAACATACAGCATTTCTATGCCTTATGTACAGCCGTCATTTTCATGAAAGGGAACGTGCTAGAGCATGGCCTGTGCTCCGCGGAGGCTGCATAGAGCGTAGGCAAGTGGCCGCATTAGGACGGTCGTCCATTTATTGCGTTACCCGTTGGCGGTCAGAACAACCACTTAACGAGACAGGGAATGTAGCAGGTGCTTGCTTATCAATGGTTACTCTGCCCGCCATAAGGCTGCGCGAAAAGCGGGAGTGATTTATTTATTTCCAACTGCTGGAGCTATTAGCCGCATAGCACCGGCCACGCGCTCGCATGCTCCCATTCACATGTAGCGGATCGTCAGAACGTCTGAATGACTTTTGTCTGCCTGCACCTGCGCGCGCTGGCAGCCGCGGCGCCATTACCCGCGTGCCCATCTTTCAGTCTTGCCCGAGCATGTTTTTTTTTTAGGGGCGAAGCTCCTTAAAGCGGCACCCGTTCGTCCCTCGTCGTAGTCGTAGTGCGTAACCAGTCTTACGCTTTGACCTCCAAGGTGGTGCCGGTGGTAGATTTCTCCTGTGCGTTGTTGAACAATAAAAAATTCGCAGCGTGCGCGTTAACTAAAAGCCGAATTCTTCTGTCTCTCTTTCCCCATTAGCAGCCATTGGCATGTTCCAGTAGGAAACGTTAGTAGAAGTAGAAGTGTAAGTGTTAGCTAAAAGCCGAATTCTTCTGTCTCTCATTCCCATTAGCAGCCATTGTTTACCTCCAAGGTAGTGCCTGGTGAGATTTCTCCTGTGCGTGATTAAACAATAAAAATTTTGTTCAAAACGCCGTTGATTGATGAAATAAACCAACGAAAGACGCCAGATGTTTTCTAAAAGCAAAACGAAAAGACGCCAGATGTTTCTAAAGCAAAACGAAAAGACGCCAGCTGCTTAACGAAAGACGCCAGGTGTTTTCTAAAGCAATGGTTTTATATTCAAAACCATATCGCGATACAGGTTTGTCAATCGTTTCACGTCAATCTTATCGGGCGAATTAACGGAAGAAATTTCACGGTTTAACCGATGATTACTTCCAGGAGCTTCGCCCAATCTCATCATCATTCACCTCGTGGATCTGCCGTCAATTTTTTTAAAATACGATAGTCTTTCTTGGGATACTTGAACGCAGAAATTTTTGTCTGTATGTTTGTCTGTCTGTCACTCATTAAGCCACTCGGCCAAAGTTTAAGCCCTTGCCTAACCCACCCACAACGAACTGGTAGCTCGTTATGCTTGTGAACATTGTTGATCAAAAAGCAAATATTACGCATATATGAGGCGCAACGTCAATACATAAGTATTGGGTGGTGTGTTACTTTAGTAGAAAACACACAGAAACGTATTCATAAAGACCCTAGTGTTTGTTAGGCTGCGCTAAAAATGCGACGCTATGAACGAAAAAGACCTCCGCCGACGATTTGGTGCTGCTACCTGGCAGTTGCCCAGGAATTCTGCACAAGCTCATGTTTCCCGATGGTGCTGCCTGATGGCGTCCATATCTCACGCAGCGTAGTACGGCCGACAGAAGACTATCGTCTTTCGACGACATTTGCAGCGAAGCACGCAGATATAGGCGGCCGATTTTTTTTCTTTCTATCTCGTGTCGCTCCGCGGCGCCCTCTCGGGCCCGCGGAGGAGTTCGGAGTTAAAGATTCAGTTCCAAACATACACCGTCGTTGTCGGTCTCGTCTACACGTGCTCTACGCACGAGAACGACGGCTTGACGTACGCAACCACTAACATTCTGTTCTCATTGCACATGTGCTCTTTTTATTTCCACGCCTTACTACTACCTTGCACCTACTTAACTAAATCATGACAGACCTTAAGATTTCAGAAACATGGCGGCCATATGGCTGCAATCTTTAAACATGGTGCCATATTCTGCGATGATCACTTTTGCGGATGTCGCCATGTCGCCGTGAGTGCGCCTTAATTAAATGACAGAGAAAAGGCGAGCAAGCAGTCGTTTCGGCAATGAATGCGCAAGATTCTACTTTACGCAAAGCGAGAACTCTCTCCAATGTCGGTCATCTCACAATACGGCCCTGATTAAGAAACTCTTCCTCAGATAAAGTGTACATGTTTTGGTAAAGCATGCAGTATATGTACCCTGAAAAGCCATATAATATCTATAGATTCGATCGCCGTAAATCACACCCTGTTTACAGGCTGTCTCTTTCATGCGGATCAGTTTGCGCAGGGTCATACAACGATGCTTGTATATAAGATTAGAAGAGCCCTCGTCTTAGTTGAAAGGCACGGCTATTTATGAACATCCATGCACAACACTGGCAGCATTGTTGCCAATCGCTCACAGAAAAGAAGCTGATATTTTATTCCATCATAATAACCAGAGAAAATGAGAGAGCGACAGATCCTTAAATATTGATGGCGATGAAGAAATGTACGTAATCAGGCTGCCCGTCTCCCTCACTAAGAAAGTTGATCGCCGCCCCCCCTCCCCCTTTTTTTTTTTTTGACTGATGTGCAAGGCTAGTTCCTGCCTCAGAAGTTAAGCAGCTTTTTCGTTCCTGTCTTGCCTAGTTTTCGAGACACGCATTCGCTTCGCATGCAGTTATTTACGGCTCGCCCGTCTAGCTTCCGCGGCGCATGCGTGATTCCTTTCTTTTGTCACCAAGTTGGTGGCAGTATGTAGTCATGTCGGTTACTGCATAATAACTTTTAAATTTGAGTAAGCTCCGGTGTCTCAATCTCTTTCGTATATTTTCCTATTTTTCTTTAGCGTCGTAGCCCGAGAACTACGAATTTCCACAAACTCGGCCAAACTTTAAGGCGACGATGTGTCTGATCCGTGCCCGATCGCAGGAACACCGGCAGAAGCGTGCGTCCACTTCTTTCTTCTCTAGCGCTCGACTCACTCCTTCATGATCGTGATTATGCTGTGCCCGATGTGCGGCACTTGAAGTAAGCCGAAGTCAAACGTGAGAAACCCAGTGATAAACGCCGAGGCCACACATTTTAGCTTCGTTGTTAGACCATCCTAGCGGAGTGGAAAGGCTAAACAATATCCTCTTTCTTCTATGCATTGTTCGTGCCGTTCTGGAGTGGGAATGGCCATAAATATGATTCTTATCAAATTTTAGCCTTCCTTTTCTGAGTGATTAGTTTCTGTCGTTAGTTCTCGTTCATTTCATTGTTTGTTTAACTACATTTTCTATAGTTACGGCGCAGGCAACCCCTCCTGTGGGCATGAACCAGTCATTCAGACAGACAACAGCGAAAAGAACAATTCTCGCGAGCGAACACGGTGTTGCTGCACGCGAAATCAGAAGAAGAAGCTCGCCATGGTGAAAAGGATCCCTACGCCCAGGGGCGACGAGTCGACACTGATCATCGACGTCAGTCCTTGGCGCAGAGTGCCGCTCGTTTTCATCAACTTGTTCCTCTTCTCCCTGAGCTGCATGGTGGCCTTCATATGTGTGAGTACAGGCTAGGCGTGACGTACGGCAGCCACCATCATCTGTGACTACTGCGGGTTATCCCTGCTAAGCCATAAGGGTCGCACGCTTTGCATCGTAGTTGTGCGACTGTTACTTGCCATCATAGAAGCAGGACTTCGATCACATCATGTTAAGATTCCCTTTCAGTAAGAATAGGAACGAATTCTGATCGCTGTGATACTGTCATTTTTCCGATGACAGCCATGGCTGTGAAGGATAAGGCACGCTTACGTGGCCTAAAATACGTGGGAATCATTGTGCCTACCTTGCCCCGTCAGGAAGTAAAGCTTAAGTTTGCCGTGCTGTTTCAGGGGAACATAACGCTAATCGAATGTTCCTGCCCCCGTTTACAGGCGACCTCCATATTTGAGCGGCGAGACGAGATCTCGTTCGCGAAACGCTCGCTGCTCATCAGTTTCGTGGTGAACATGGAGGTCTCGGTGCTGTTCGTCTCCGGTCTCGTGCTCGTCATCAGCTTCATGGGGTTCGTGGGCGCCCTGCGCGAGAACATACGCTTCCTGCGTTGGTACATCAAGGGAATCTGTCTGCTCACGGTAGTCACCGTGGTGTTCATCTTCGGTGCCTTGCTCATCCCCTTCCTCAGCAAAGGCGTGAGCACAAACTTCAAGTTATAGCAAGAAAATGATGTTGTAGACAACCAACTCAGCGGAATGAGAATAAATGAAGGCTATCTTGCTACTATAAGCCACGGGTATCTAATATTAGGAGACAGTCAGCCAACACTAGCCAATGGTAGTGTGGTATATTGTCGCCCTCTGTGAGGAACTGTGTGATTCATCGTAACATTCTAGGCGTTAGTTCGGCCAGATGACGCACATGGTTCGGTCCCATGACTTGCCCGGACCGATGAGACGGTAACATTGGGCCAGTGAATTGTTAATCTTTGTAAAAACTGCCGCGGGTCGGCGCAGTCTTTGCGTGGTCTTCAACTGCTTCGGTAGTCGTTTCTCTTTTTGGCTCGTGACAGGCATGCCGGCGACAGCCGCGCTGTTACAGGACGATAGGCCCCTGCCGTCGTCTGCCGCGACACAACACGTTCCTTACACTAGCCATCGTTCAGCCAACAGTCAGCTAGAATGAGTTAATGTTGCTAGTACTCAAAAAGGGACGGTGACTGCGTTAACTCACAAATGTCTATCGTCATTGAAGTCACCATAACACTCCATCAAAAAAAGAAAAAGTGTCGGCTTTGCAGTAATAAAGAGACGATGTATGCATGGAATGGCTACCGACAAAGGAGAAGTGAGCGGCGTGACCTTCTCTTTCAAATCGGCAGTGCGTCTTTTTTTAGTGGGATGTTAACACTATACAGATGCGTTGGTTTTAAGTAAGTTGGTGCTTATGGTTAAAGTGCTGCGCACTGAATAGTCTTCAGGAACTATGGCACATATTTACGTCTTTGAACGGCCAGCCGCGCTAGCAGTTAAGGTACATTCGAGGTTCCTGACGCGGACACCACGTCATCAGATACAACGCCGTTCATTTGTGAGAGAACGAACTGAGAGTTATATTTCACGACTTCTCTTTGCTATCGTTCAGGCAACGCCGACGGCAGTACGTTCTTTATCATGTCTAACTGGCACATACCTTTAAAAGCAGTTTTAGCCACTATAATGTGCAAATCTGAGTCATTTAGCCGTGTTCTGTGAGAGCTATTACACTAAAAGTATCTATGACAGAAAATTTCAACGGATCAGGATACTGGGCATATTATAAGCGATCCGATCTTTAAAAAATGAGCGGCGAGATGCTCATGCAATGGGGACCCCATATAACGGTGGTGCGTTGACGTCAATAAAACGAACTTCGTGTCTTTCCAGGAGAAAGAATGGAATAGAAAGCAAACTAACAAACAAACAAAGAAAAACGAAACACGCCGCATACTAAGATGAAGATGCCGTTATCTGTTCGGCTACTACATATGAACTTTGTTAACCATCATGAATAATTAACGTTCCCCTTAGCGGGTTCCGAAGCATTAGGATCTTTTTTTCACAGTGTATTCCTCATGGTCTGCTTTTTGAATGTGGTGAACCAATAATATTTTAAAATTAATGCCCGCTCGATCGACCACTTGAGCTAAGATGTTACGAATGTCTGTCTACGTGCGGCGTGAGGGCATGTCCCAAGACAACTGCAAGACGTGGCCTATAAAGAAAGTGTACGCGCTGTCATGCACTTCCTTGTACTATCTTCGTCAAAAAGTAGTGCCGAAATATTCACATTAAGAACACGGCTTAAACTTAACAAATATGTCATGAAGGACCCATGAGGGACACAAAACGACGCAAGACTTGTACGATGATTGTGAATTACGTCCTGTTTGCAGGCCTAGGCTGTAGACACCATAAGCTCAGTCAAAACCATCGTTATGTCACTTAAGTATTCACATCTTCGTCCTTTCCCGCAACACGTGCAGAGTGCCCAGAACTTGTTCAGCATCGACCTCATTGTGAGTTACCGGGACAACCCAGACTACGCGCGACTCGTCGATTATGCTCAGGTAAGCTACCACAAAAACGCAGTATTTTTGATAGGAAGTGAATCACACCTTCGCGAACCAGCCTTCGCTTCTGACAGTTGTTATAATGGACGAGGCTACAGTGCCTTGCTACTTGACCAAGGTCTTCAACTATAGTGTCGAGGACCTACGAATATCCGTTGAATAATGGACGCTGTCTGTGCCATTAGACTTTGATGTCCGTGAAATCCAGATACCTTGCGATCTGCTGCAATGTGCTGGTGTTCTCGTGAGTGGCAGGAGGAGATCGACCGCTGCAAGAGATTGTTAGCCCCAGATTGGATGCTGCGCCCCTTTTCTGCTAAGAGACCCATGCCTATTTTGTGTTTACCTTCGTGCTCTTGTCCGTTGGATTACTCATTTTTCTCCTTTTCTGAAACTTTTCTTAGCATACGTACTTTCGCATAATTATGTTTTTATACACGATGGCGTTGAATAGGTTCTGACACCTGAAGTTAGCTACCATCCTTTAAGGGCGATACATTCTCTACGCAACCAACAGAATATTTTGCACAATCCTTCAAGAAGTTAGTCTATGCTGTAGAAAGTAGAGTGTGCCCCATGGGCTAAAAATATTTTCTCAGCACGCCGTTGAAATATTACTTGAATACCGTAGTAATTCTTGGAAGTCAAAAACCGCATCACGCGTTCAGCAATATACATTCTCCTGCAAACGCAGAAACGGTTGCCAGAAAAGTATTGATGCGCGCTTTCGCAATAACAGAAGCCTAGGCTATGAGGAGAACATGGACGACAGTAAAAATCGCTGAAATTACGCGAAGGAAAACAAAGAAATAATGATTGTCTTGCACACCAGCCTACACAATGCATTAATCGACGCATCGCGATGGTCTTTCGCACAATAACGTGCTTTAGTCTCAAAATGGCACAGGCTTTTGCCACTAGATTCATGGGCATGACTGTCTTTAGTCGCAATTCGTTAGAGCTATTTCGCACAAGTCAGCGGTGAAAAGCTGCATGAAATTCACAGGAACAGAGGCCCAACGAACATGAGGATATATGCTGACAATGTTGCTTAATTAATATTCTAACTCGGTGGAACACCACACACATAAAGGGGCGTTCATAGTGCTGCTTCTCTGTTGCGAATGACACACATTTAAGGAAACTGGATGCACAATTGTGCTTTCCTGTACATTCAAATTACAGTCGGAGCTATCATGCGTGTAGGTTTTAGTCAAACCGTAATTTACATTTTTCCTGGCTGATCTCACTTTGATAAGTTCACTTCAATTCCCTAAAATACCTGCGCCATGGAAGAGGGCTTGCGCGGTCAGGTGCTACTGCGGTTGTTTCTCCACCGTGGACGCTGACGCCGACGAGTAATTTCCCGCGATGCGTTAGAACTAGGTAGAGTGACTTGGTATACGCTCTAACGTGGCGCAGGCTTCGTTCAGCTGCTGTGGCATCACAACCGAACGATACCACGACTGGGGTCACAACATCTACTTCAATTGCTCGCCGTCTAACCCTAGTACGGAGCGCTGCTCCGTCCCTGCCTCCTGTTGTCGGCCACTGGAAGGCGAGAACCCGGATCTGGAGACGCGACTGAAGCGCCGCTTCTGTGGTTCCGGAGTGCTCGCCATGACTGAACAGGAAGCCTGGCAGAAGGTGACTATGCAAGAAACTAAGTCACATGACTGCAAGCTGGCATGTGCTCACACACGACTGTTAATGAGGGAAGATAACAGCCAAGTCGGACTTTATATATTAATAATAAAAAAAAAAGATTTGCAGTGGAGAAATCTTTCACAATGCGGCCCCCAAATATAAAAGCAGATACACATATATTAAAAATTATCTAACAGCATTAAATTAGAGAAAAATGAAGCATGAAGTGAACAAATATAATCCTGAATTATAATTTCATGCATTACAAAAAAGTAATGAACAAAGAGAATCGGGAAGGTTCAATGAATGACTGAAACTCAAATTGACCGAGAAAATATATTAAGAAGATGATGTCGCTGTTCCGTAAATCAAACATTATAAAACGTCCGAGGCGAACTAATTAGTGTAGAGACGACGCAGAGGCAGTACCCTTGCGGCAGGCCGGCTGTTCGAAAATGTAGTTCGTCGTCTTCGCCATCTATCCATCCAGCCTCAGAGCCGTAGTTCCACCGTTCATTACAACGCCTACGAAATTATATTATACATATTGAACAACAAGGCTCACGAAGGTTTTTAGGAAAGCTCTACTCATGAACTAATGATATTGATACACTAGAGAGCTCTGCATATTTATTCAACATTATTCACCTTAAATGTTTCAAGAGGAGCACTTCAAACAGTTCGCTCTCTCTCTCCACAGTCGTGTGAGGAAATCTCATAACCGACAAAAGAAACTACAATATTAAACAGTTTTCACGGGAAAAATCCTACGTTCGAAATCAAAGTTTGCTTCCTAGATTCGCCAGATTTTGGCCTTTCCTTTTAAACTACAGAAATCTCTTTCAAATGCAGTGGTCAGTGAAGTTACTTCTCCGTGCACGAAGTGGGGAACCCAGAGATAAGGCATACTCATACACGCTCCGCCATTGGTGCCCACGGGTGTCAAATCCACAAACATTCTTTTTTCTTCGTAACTGCTTTTTACCACTGATGATCCGTCTTTGATAAGTCCTTCATCGTGATTGATGTTTTCTGTTACGGAGATGTTTAGCGTGAGACGGTTCTGAGAATTACGGGTCCCGCAAATTTTCCCATGGTCGCAGATATACACGCGTAGTTGCGTGGACGCGTGCGTGTCATTCATGCGCGCCAACTCGCTCATCACGGTCGGCGTCGGCTTCGTCGCTTTCTCCGTGCTCAACGTGCTCAGCGGCATGGCGAACACCGTGCACGACGAAGTGGTCTCACTGACGCGCCTCTACGACAAGTACTACCGCCGGATGGCGCAGGGAGCGCGCAAGTCCCTGGCCCAGCGGGAGGCATTGGACCAACTGCGCGCCGCCAGAGACCATCTCATCAAGCGGCATGCGAAACCCGGGTGAGTTTGATAATTAAGGCGGTTTGTCGGGCTTGTTGGAAACCCCATACTTCTGATGCATGGGGACCTATACCGTAAAACGCAACACGGAAGATACTATTCCGTGTTAGTCCTGCCTGATTGATCAGTTCTGCTTATAAAAGGCAGGACTGACCAATAAGAGAATTGAGATTGGTCAGGGGATTGGTCAATTCTGCCTTGACAAGCATAACTGACCAATCAGGGAGGAGCAAGACGGTATAGTAGTGCGCATTCCGTTTTACGGTGTAGGCCCCAAAGAAGGAGAAGAAAGACAACAAATAGGGGTAACGCTCTCCTTTCTTCCTATCTGTTGCCTTTCTTCTCCGAACTTCTTTCTGTTTTCTGTATAGCGCTGGAAATTCACCAGAAATTAGTTGGATAAGCATGGCGTAGGCAGTCCATCAACCAAATTGTTCCATAGTAAAGTCAAGCACTCTGGCACTGTGATCGGCCATACAACGTGGCAACTTCGTTTTTGTTACGTGGATTTATGCGACCTTCGCTGTTTTGGGCACGTCTTGCGTTTTCGGTTGTTGTCTAAATTGTCAGGCGGCTCTACAATTACGAACGCTACGAACGGGCACTTCACAAATGCGAAATCTCTGCGAGCTACATAAGACACTTAAACGCCGGTAGTTTGCTGGAAACGATCAGTTTGGAAATTCGTAAACACCACACAAGGCCATTAGGACGAATTCTAGTCAAATTTGACGGAAACTGCACTACTACTTTGAGCGAGGAGCGAGAACCAAAGAAAGTAACAGAGGCGAGGAGTGCTTACAACTTGTTATTAAAAAGAAAAAAAAATGAAGATTCCCATACGAAAAAGAAATAATGATGGGCTTAATTCACTGGACTGGATAACTTTGTTGCTCATGTTCCTTTTAAGTATCGTAATTTTTTCCTACGACGAACCGACGTTATGCCACACATGATATGCCATGGTGCACGCTGTGCGCGGCCTAAGTACATACCTTCACGTTTGGCTTGAACGCGACGTGTGCCAGTTCCCCAGTTGAATCAAACAGTAGGTTATACACACAGGTTGGCACTGAGTGGCTCGAAATCGTTGGTTATTTTTGACAATCACGTAGATATTCTCCTGTAGGGCCTACGCAGCAACTACCACATCGAAAGGGCCCCTTTTGCAGAACGCTGTCAGCGCATTCCACTTACATGCTTTATGACTGACAGCGCATTTACTCGTCTTCTCTCATTCTAAAATGACACATGATTCGACAGAATACCCAACCGTATGCGACACAGAAACTACCGTATTTTCCTCCGTAAGCACTGTGCCGATTCAATAGCCCCCCTCCGAACACCCCCCCCCCCCCCCAAAAAAAAAAAAAAAGAGAAACGCGATTTCCTTAGTCAAGTGCAAATATCAAACAGGTGTGGGATGACAAGATAAGCCGTGCACAAACGCCCGTACCTTGCTGGTTGAACGGACGTACTAAGTGACCATGCTTGCAGTGACAGCACCAGCATACAAGTGTTTAATGACCAATCGATAGCTTTTTATCAGGGTTCAGCAGTTTGTGCAAAAGAAAAAAAACGCTGAATATATCTGTCACGATGTGATTGGCTATGATAAAGTCCAACGATAAAAGTTGACGGCAACACCGAGCAGCTGTCCCATCTCGCGCAAGAAAAGACCTTGATAACAGATATAGTATACGATTTCTTTTATCCTTCTCTCAAGGTAAACTGAACGGTACATTTGTTCTCTGCCTCCTGTGCAGGCGCAAGTATTCCATGAGCCGGAAGACGTCGAAGGCGAGTTGGCGTCCACCTCCGGATTACGACAGAATGCTTGGGCGTCGAGAATCGCAGTACTTCGGTGCTTCTCCACGGCCTGAACACAAACCTGAAGTGGACCTTTAACAACCACATTTGCAATGTAATAGACGACATTGGATTCAACTAATTTATTTTAGTAAATCTTCCAGGACGAGCTGAGAGCTTTATTATTGGAACACTCGCACTCTAAAATAACTGAGTGACCCTCGCCCTACTAATGGCGAAACGGCGACGTCTTCTATGTTCGCTTTGAAACTGAGTGACTGTCCTTCTTAAACTGTGAGTAACGCGTTGCTCTCCCGCCAAAAATGTGGCCGAGATGCAGGCCAGATTTCATAATTTTACAAAAAGCAAACCAGCTAACAGCCAAGCCTATCAACTCTCGACCAATTCTCCGGTGTGGGTATGTGTCACATAAGGCAAGTTCATCTGAGCAGCAATGTCATCATAAAAACAGCACAAACTAAAGAAGAAAGAAAAAAATTGTTGATGCAATAGCCTACTGCTTTTGATCGTTTCTTTCATTTTTTTTTTCCCGCCACGGTGGTCTAGTGGCTATGTTACTCGACTGCTGATCCGAGGATCGTGGGATGGAATCCCGGCCGCGGCGGCTGCATTTCGATGGAGGGCAGATGATGAGGTCCGTGTACTGTGCGGTGTCGGTGCACGTATCATATCGTGTTTTGGGACCTAAAAACCTCAGAAATCAAATCAATTTATTTTTGGATGTGTGCTTTTCAGTGCGACAACCACGAAGTTGGTATAGCCGGATGCAACGTGGCCTACTTTTTCATGTTTTCACATCTAAATAAAAGAAAGGAGCCTAGCAGCTTGCTCACGCGCGAGTGATTTTTAGCACTAAGTTGCAGCACTAGCAGGGAGCTTTCGAATTTCTTCAAAAAAAAAAATCACGTTTTGGTTGTGCTATGAGCCAAGCTTGTCCAGTTTTCTTACTTCTTAATGAAGGCATGATTGATTTCTGGGGTTTTACGCCCCAAAACCAGCTATGATTATGAGAGACGCCGTAGCGGAGGGATCCGGAAATTTCGACCACCTGGGGTTCCTTAACGTTCACTGACATCGCCGCACAGTATACGGGCCTCAGCATTTCGCCTCCATCGAAATACAGCTGCCGTGGCCGGGATTCGATCCCTCGACACGCAGATCAGCAGCCGAGTACCGTAGCCACTAGACTACCGTGGCGGTGCTGAGAAATGACAATATGGATTGTATTTTTAGGGCAGAAATGCTGTCATGCGTTATGTTGTGGTTTTGGCGTACTTTCTCCCTTTCTTTTACATTAGCGATGACGAACGTTGTAGTGTTAGTTTTAAAGTGACCATTCAACAATCGAAGAGAAAAATTTTTGTCGGACAATGTATGCTAACTCATTCACGAAGTACAGAAAGCCTTTGTCGGTGCAGGAGCTCGGTAGGGGAAATGGTTCGCTAGTAAATGGTATGACTGTTGGAATATTTATTCACTATCCCATCTCCTAAAGTGCAACTCCAGGAAGCTTTCTCTTGATTGGAGTGTGCTCGATGAGTTAAAAATAATGGCCTGTTGAATTAATATTACTGCAAAGTTGGTACGAAGGCGTACATTTTCAGACTAGCTCCGTTGTTAGCAGAAATTCAAAGGCTACATTCACAGGGTTCAGGAGTAATAAAATCTTAATTCTCGACATGCCGCCGTTTAATCTACTCGAGCTCAAAGTAAAATGAGTATCACAGGTCCATTTTGTCGTGGCGTGAATAATGCATTCCCAAGAACGGTACAAAAAAAAAAGATATCCTTCGAAAAAATTCGTGACCCCAGGTGTTTCTCACGTGCCAACAGACGTCCGGAGGAACGTGTGCTTGAAAAGCAGCAGGTGTGATAGTTATTTCCCGGATGTGCTTTTAGAAAATAAAAAAAAAGGACATCTATCTTAGTCGTATTAGATTTTCAAAGTGCTGTGAATATAGCGTCGAAAGAAGTTTAGTTTGACCTGCATAGGGCAGAGAAGGCATTTAAATCGAATTGTGAATTTCGGCATAGTAAGTTCTTTATTAAAAGAGAAAATCAATGCAAAGCATCCATCTAGTGTATTTTACGCTCCAGGTACGCAACCTGTAGCATTTCTGCAAACTTTGTAGCATTTCTTTTTCTTTCTAGTCGGAGCTTGGTAATTCAGTAAACATGCGTATGGTTATTGCCAATCTAGTCATTGTAGTGCATGTTTTTCAATAAAAATCGCGCCAGAGTTGTTGCCTACGAGGTTTGTGAGGTCACGGCTAGGTGGTGCGTTAACTTCAAGAGCCGCATCATCACCAGTCTTTTGTTTCTGCGACCTGCCTGGCTTAACAAACCTACTCTCACGTGAGAATGGACTAGGACATGGAACTGCGCATAATTTCAAAATAAAAGCTAAACGTTGCTTTATTTGCAATGTGCAATTCAAAATTGGGCGACGAAGTGCCAGTAAAAGCTTTGTTTTGCTTTTGACGAGACTCGGACGGTAGAAAGAGAACCAAGTTACATTCCAAAACAACCTTTGCACTAGATCCTCAGAGAAAAACAGTAATAAGTTATCGATCACCTTCAAGGAACGAGATTTCGCACTTAGTATATTACAAACAAAGAAATCGACTGAAGCGGTAGGTGATACGCGTTGTGAATCTTTGTTTATCCTAGAAATATCACGTTTAGTTGAACTCACTTTTAAATTACCTGTTGCATCGCTTTTATTCTGTGCCAGATTGTTATCACATTAAGGACACGTTGTCTCTGCACCAACCCGATCATCATATAGTCTAAAGTTGCTATGGTGTGTGCACTCTGAGCAATACATACTAGTTTGACTGAATGCATGCTAATTTTAATTGCAAGAAGCGATGTTAACAAGCTGAGGTGAGCTGTCAGCTACAAAACCTTTGCAAATCGAGAACTGGTTTTATGAGGATTCTGCGCTTCCCCTTGGCTCTTCTGAATAAACTTAAACAAAAGGTACATATACTTCCTACGCAAAACATTAGCGCATTGAGCGCTTATTGGCCCTCTACTCTTACAGGATTGACTGCCGTGTTATTATAACGGCTGCACAAAAATTTATCCATCAGTAGAACAATGCTGTGTTCTCGCGCTCAAAGAAATTTCCGCCAAAGTTCACAGCCTGTGCTATAGAAATCGTTCACGATTCCGTAGTTGCCAGGCTGAAGCCACACGAAACTCGGATTGTCCAGGGAAAACTGAGGCCAGTTGTCAAAGCCAGGCAGGCCGGGTGTCCTGGTGAAAAAAAGCAGCATATATGCAAAACTTACCGAGAATGTAAAGCATCCCTCACAATTTGCCAATAACGAATTTAAACAAACTATATTCGGTGATCGATAAAACTTGTTTCTGGGCGAGTTGGTTCATAACGTCTAGGGAATATAAGATGCGCATAAATTAAACGCGAACCAGAGGACAAGCACGCACAGGCGCTAACCAAAACTCGACTTTCTGCGCTGCAAAAATCCTTAGTGAACGAGCCCTCGCTCGTGCCTTCGAGGCAAGGGTCGCTAGCGGAGCACAAGTCGCGCATATGGTCATGAAGCATGCGAATCTCGCCAAAGCTCAGCTGTATATGTTCCATAAGCACTACGAACAAACTCAGCCAACAACAAGTTTTATCGATCTATGCATTCGTTCACTCATTCCTACCTCCTCCTACGTTTGTTCTCCATATTGATCGTCAACCTTCAAACTTTTGGTGAGCCACATCGTCGCGGCTACTTGGCGAGCAAGATTTTTCGCTTTCTGCCAACCCAAAGGTGAAGAAATTGTAGAATCCTGACTTTAGGAGGCCGTCCCCGAGGCATGCAAAATGAACTGTATCGCATACTATGTGCTGTGTTTTGGCGACAGATCCGGCTTCTCCGAGATATGCGCGTTCTGCGATAGTCACTTTCCGTGGAAATCTAGAAGCGAATGTCTGAGCAAATGTAAACACACACACACACACACACACACACACACACACACACACACACACGCGCGCGCACGCACGCACGCACGCACGCACACACACACACATACATACATACACACACACACACCCACACACACACACACACACACACACACACACACACACACACACACACACACACACACAGCCGTGTTGTGTTTATTTTACTTCGTCCAGTGCGTTTGCGCTCCGTAATGTTCCTGTGAATGTATACTCATTAAGGACCGTTACCACGCAGACATTCGAGTTCTGCACTGCGCCGGCCCGCGCTCGTCCCATCGTGTGTGATTAATATTTGCACATTTCATATCCCTTGCATATACTCGGTGACAATTTGGACAGCCTACAAAACCACTACACGCTCTGTCCACATAACTGAGATGAACTTGCCCTTCATATTTGTAAAGGAGCCGACGACAGCTGGTGTCCCCTATTTTGCTTTGCTAATAGGGTCCTAAGTACGTTCCATAATGAAAGTTTCCCGTATTTAGCTAAGGTCTCAACGCGCCTGTAAGCTCATCTGTTAACCTAATACCTACGACAGAGAGCTGTGTACGTCAAAATCGAGCGCGCTAAATCGAAACAAGACTTTCTGTGAAGGAGAAAGGCATTGAGCGTGCTGGCTGCGCAGCGCTGTAATCTTACGCTGTCGGCGACTTTGTGTGCAACACTTTGGGCGATCGCGACTGTTGAGTGCACGGCGCTTCCCGGTCAAATAAATTAAGTGAAGTTAATTTTGTACGTGGGCAAGGTGGTGAAGCGGGGGAATGTGAAAGTGTCAAATGTGGCAAGGACCACTTAGCCAGCCGATTCGATTCATGCTATAAGTAAGGAATGCCATTTCATTGTACGTTATTGAATGACAGTCGACGTAGCATCACTTCCCAGGGCGATTTCTTGCTGCGTATTTTCCTAGAGCGCAGCAAAAATTTGGAATTCTTTACTTCTACTTTCACTGCTCGCCGCACCACATGTAGCTGCTATACGCGTTTTTAATCGATGCTGAAAGTCGCAAATTTTTCTCTCGAGGGCGCATCGCAAGCTACAGAACAGCGTTACACGTGTGGTAGGTCAAATGAAGGAAACCACACTCACCCGTCTTTAACGAAGTTTGCAAGGCTCCTCATTACGTCTAGACTGAACTTTCTGTCTTCGTCAGTGTAGCTGTCCACATCCAGGAAAGGAATTCCGAAATTGTATGGTACGTCGTCCATGTGCGTGACTCCGATCCATTCTGGATTGGTAGCCATCTTCGATCTATGTGCGAACACCTGGCCGTATACCTTGGCCCCCTTTTTTGAGTGACTTTCGGCAAAGAACCGGCTCGGACAGTAAGCGTTCTGCTTTCCGAAAAATTCACACCCAACGTCCCTCATTGCCAACTTGTCATACGGTGCAGCTCGTTCCAGGTAGGCAACACCCAGTGGAACAACCTTATCTTTCTCCCACTCATTGAACATATCTATGAGGGCAGACCGCAAGTATTCAATGCTAACATGTTCTAGGTCCGGTTCAAGTAGTTTCTCGTCAACAAGCTGGTTGTTGAAAGGATACGTTCCTTCGTTGGACGTAACGCTAACGACAGCGTCGACGGCCGCGAATACACCTGCTGCACTGGCCTCCGAGGGCAGCAGTGGCATGTACTCGCTTTTAAACGTGGGCATGAAAAAAAAGTACTTCTGTAGCTTCGCGATAAGCGTCGCTCCATTTAGATGCTTGGCCGATGCTCCTCGGAGACAGTCTAGGACGCGTTCGGTATGCGTCGTGAGATCTTGGAAAGAGTCTGCGCAGCCGACAATCTTCGCAATTTCATTTCCTTTAACGATGCTTTCAGTCACCGAGTCGGAGGTTGTGTCGGTGCTTAGTGTGCCACTCATCAAGAACACGCGCTTGAACAGCCCTCGACTAAGCGGCGAGAGTACGTGGGCGTGGACCAACATGGAGCCAGAACTGACGCCAGAGAGAGTGACTCTCTCGGGGTCTCCCCCAAAGGCGGCGATATTGTTGCGGACCCATTCGAGCACCAGCCGTTGGTCCCAGAGGGCCACGTTGCCCGGTCCTTCCGGATTGTCGGAGTCGAGGAAGCCGTAGACGGACTGACGGAAGTCGAAACTTAACGACGACGAGGTCGTTGACCGCCGACAAGACCGTGGCGTTGTACATGTCCTGGTACGGTGACCCGACAATGAAGATGCCGCCAAACAACCAAACCAGGACGGCCTTCTTGCCAGCGTCGGTCGTGCTAGGTGTCCACACGTTCAGATACAGGCAGTCCTCCGACAGACCCACAGGAATGGGGAACACACTCTGTATACTTGGCTGGCTGCATGAGGTCTTCGGAAACGTCGCATCGTATACGCCACTCCAGGGGGTTTTAGGCTGAGGTTTTCGAAACCTCAGCCTACCCAAGGGCGGGATTTGCGTATGGTATTCCGAGAAATGTGGTGATAGGGTACCCGAGTATCGTGCTGGAGCGCCCGCGTACTTGTCCTTGGCGTGTGGTCACAATGACGTCGCTCGATGTTGCACTCCATACCAGCAGGGCCATTAGTAGAACAGGGACATCGCTCCATTCTTTCATATTTCGGCACACTCCCTATGAAAGCGGAAAAGTTACATAAGTTAGCGGTTCGTTAGCTACACTGACAAAGTTCCGTGCACTGTGACCTTTATTTGGTGAGATGCCTATTAATAGGGTACAATAAAAAAAAATAACGTGCGTGAGCTCCGTCGTGCTACACGATGTTTGCATAGCATTCGAAGTATTGTGTGTACTGCATTAGTCTGCAGTTCAGCTTTGCAACGCAGAAGTGCGCACACACGCTTTCAAGAGTTAAGCAAAAAAGAATCGCTATACTCTAGAATTATTTGGCCTGTATTCTCACTCACGTTTGCAGACAATAATTACTTAACAATCGTTTTTCAAACATGGAAAAAAAGCAAGCCGGCTAAATTAAGAATAGGCCAGTTGGGCTGCTTCACGAACGTCGCTTTGGCGAACGGTTTTCGCTTCATTTCACGGCACGGAGAAAGATATAGTTACGAAGAATAGAATTTTGTTCCGGTTCTGAAGTGATATGTTAACCTTTATTATTGTCCATACTAATCCGAATTATTTCTCGCGTACAATGCATACGCACGATAAGTGTCATAGCTTGCATTTGTGGCTCATTTTGAATTACGGTCTCTTGCTACCAAAATTTTCTAGTTAGGTTGTCAAAAGGCTAGTTCAACTGCCTTGCTTTATTTTTGTTTGGTTCCGCTAGGCAATCGGGTACATGATTGAAACCCGCTAAAGTACAGTAGCCTTTAAAAAAAAACAATTCCACTCCACAAATGTTCATAGAGACTCGGAAGTTTTGAACAAACACGCTATGCACTGTTATACTCACAAACGATGAGATGTTTGAAAAATAAGCAAACAGGTCGTCCATTTAACTATGGCGCCTCGAGACAATGCATATAAAAGCATGAATATATGAAGGTGGTATCACCCAGAGTACAGAAATATTACCTGGCGCGGTGAAGGCACTTGCGTACGGAGGTCAGGATGCACGATTCATAGTCTCGTGTTCAACACCGACGCTTTCGAGGTATTTGCACACAATGGAGTCGGAGGACAGTGCTTTGTGAAAATTGCCGCGTCCGGTGAAGTAGACGCTGCTAGCTTTTATTTTGTCTTTCGTTTTACTCGCACAGATATCACAAAAATATGTCCTATGTGTACTTTTACTAACCATTCCATGGTGCTGGATACGCGGCACATGAATAGAGGAAATATAAATGCTCAAAGCAGCTGCTTATAAAATGAAAAAAAGTATCAGAGTGCAGCATTTGCATTTCCTATATAAACATATTTGAACACTATATTTATGAGCCAGGAAAGACGCTAGAAACCTTAGCGTGTGCACAAACATACGCCTACTCCTTTCCTCTATAATTTTTCAACAGAAGTTAATCCGAAACAAGTCTATCCGCAATCAGAATTCTACTGATGTAGTGGAGGCTAGTGCGTCAATCTATAGCGTTAGAACGCGTCAGCAGTCCTTGTGAGTGTGTAGTGCGGGAGTTACGATAACGTGCTAGATATACGGAGGGCACCATTACCTTTTGTTCATTATCGACCAAAAAAAACGAAGACGCCGATCAACGCGTACGGTACTTAGGTGTGTAGGAGAGAGTACGCCTTAAATCGCTCATTAGTTTACGCGTGTTTCTGACCACGTTACCACCATCAGGTTTTTATTATGAATATAGTACCCCTTCCTCGCGTCTTCAACCTTTTATGTGAGCGTAACAAAGTTAACAACGGCAGCAGGTGCCGAGTGCCGTATTCACAAAAGCTTCTCTTTTGTAAGTCTGCTTTTTCTTTTCGCAAGTGAGCGTAGCCAGATGGATTTCCTTACCATATACGTCTAGTATCACGATTGGCTGAAATATTCTCTTACGAACATTTATAATAAGATGTTTTTATGAATAGGGTCCCGTATTCGGAAAAATTCACCTTCGAAAGCTTTTTCTTTTTCTTTTTTTGCCACCGGCCTGTTCTCGTTCATAACATGCACTGCGCCATGGTAAGCTGGACCATTCTCATGCGAACAAATTTGGCGTGAGACGTATTTTTCCACACGGGCTCAGTTATCAAGTGCGTGAAAAAAACCGCTGGGATAACAATGAACTAGCTTTGACAGTTATGACAGTCATTTGAAGATCGTTGATCTCCGTCATTCATATTTCTGTTCACTTGTTATTCGCACAAGACTTTTGCGCTCAGCAAGAGAACCAAGCTCCCGATCTAAAGAAACAAATAATGTCTTAAATAACAAGTGTTCGTAATAGAATATATCAGCCAGTCATGACGCTGCATTCATTTTAAGATGAGGCGGCCGGTCTATAGAAGGGACCACTTATGATACAAAACATTCGCGAATTCTACCCCATGTGTTTAATGAAGTGCATTTGAAATTCTCTAAGAGGAAAAAAAATATTTAGTTTCGAAATTTCTCCTATCTTGTTTTTCTTAAAGAAATATACTTATGCGCGTCATTGTTAGTTGGGGAGGACGCGATAAAGGCGGCGGCTCAACATACACACTTCATTTATTTTCACTCGATCGCGATGTCCCAACCACAGAAAACACTCATGGCTGTAAATTAGTGACCGTACACATGCGCTCTCCGGAATTGTGGTTTCGCTTCACAGCACGAAATTAGGCGAGATTCGATACCCATATGAAGTTAGCCGCGTTATTTTGGTTTAGAATTTGTGCATTACATGTTTCTAGTCTCTTATTGGGATCAATTGTATGGTTCCATCAAATAGGTTATTACCTAAATTACTCATAGCCGCATGATTACTAGCTGCGCTGCTGAAGTAACCCCACCGCTGAAGTGTACCGTCAATCAACCCATGTTTGCAATAGCAAATACGACACTGAATTCAATTAATTTCGTTCATTTCGTTTATTCAGCAAATATAAGGTGTACTTGTAATTCACGCAGAGAAAAGAAAGAAAGCATGACACGTGAAAAACAGCAATACATAACAGTATATTAGCACGAATAAATAAAGCAGAAATTAGTGAGAGATTACGGTGATCGCATCATGACGCGAGACGGTATAGGTGGGACTAAAAGAAAGGCTAGAGCATTAGTGGTAAAAGTTGCGTTGACATCGAAAAATGACGGGGTACGCTTAACACTTCCGAAGAATGTGAAGGCAAAAGCCTAGTTGGGACGTCTGTTGATGTGCCGTTGACGTAGGGCCGCTGCCGCAGCTTCATCCTTAGCGGCTTCCTCCTGACCGTAGGTGCGGCGAGTTCGAACTAGCTGCTATATCCCCGCCGACTACTAGGGCTCGATACACCGTCATCCCCAGCTTCGCGCGCCTTCAAACACACACACACACACACACACACACACACACACACACACACACACACACACACACACACACACACACACACACACACACACACACACACACACACACACACACGCACACACACGCACACACGCACACACGCACACACACGCACACACACACACACACACACACACACACACTTCCTTTAAAACTGGACGAGCGATAGTGTTAGCCAGATTTTGTGCTGTTTTTAAGGAGGTATGGTCGGACTCTGGTGACATGGGAAAATAGCAAGGCAACAAATATTTTACAAGCCGTTTTTGCAGAACGTGTTGAGAACAGTAATGGTAGTCAATGGGAAAAAAAAGAACGACAGCTAACAGCCCATATGCAATGAAAACAATTGCCAAAAGCGATGTAATACGCATGTATTGTAAATATATTGGTTTATATCAGCTAGGCCATGGCGAACTTAGTGTAATATTTCCTTTTTGAATTCTTGCAGCGTATATATTTCGTGCCTTACTTCATGTTATGGCCTACTATTGCCTGCAGGGACCCCGAAATCAATAAGTCTAAACTTACTGTGATACACGTATTCTGGCATATATATCTGCGGTCGGGTCCTATCTGGCTTGGTTACGTTGTGCCTTAAAGAAGAAATGAGGTCTCTCGGTTCATTTCCCGTATTTTATTTGTTCTTGTTGGGTAATTATGTGATATCACCTAAGTGAGCCTGGATATATTGATGCCCATCTTTTAACAGTCATCTTCCAACTTTTTTACAAAGTAAGCACAGTTTCAATTGTGCATTTAGTGCAGCCATTCCCAACCCTCACCCTTGAGCCACTTTCGGCGCACAAGGAGACATAGTAGCTGGGCGGAAGCAGGGTATCTCTATACTCACAAGACCACTGATTCCCAGTGCTGACTTCTCGGATAATAGCAACTCAGCAGAAGTCACTTATAACTAGTATGCTGCGTGGTACTCTCGCTCCTAGAGAAAATTTCTCCATAATTCACATCCCGTGCTGTAAAAATCGTCCACGATTCCATAGTTGCCAGGCTGAAGCCACACAAAACTCGGATTGTCCACTGAAAATTCAGGCCAGTTGTCGAATCCAGGAAAACCGGGTGTCCTGGTAAACAAAGGAGCATGCATATAAAGTTAGCGGAATCTTGGCGTAATGTGAGCTATCGCTTTTAAATTGAAAGTAGCCGACAAATACGTGACCATACGTACAAACCGCGGCAAACCTCGGCGTGACTTATTTAAAAGCCAGGTGAGCTGATGTTCGTTATTTTCATTCGCTAATATAACTGATAATATCATTATATAAAGCTTTGTTGGTTTTAGAACGCTGATATCCGCATGCGCATTGCATATGCTTTGTGTATTGAACTGCACTGTATGCCCCCCTCACCCTATGTCTCTTCTGGGGCCTGTGAGGTTTTGATAAATAAATAAATAAATAAATAAATAAATAAATAAATAAATAAATAAATAAATAAATAAATAAATAAATAAATAAATTTGAGAGGACCCTGAAGTTCCAGCTTAAAACCAGTGACACAAAAATAAATCTGTATTGCAATGCAGGCGTATCATTCAAACGGAAACTGTGCTGAAATGGAACTCGGATATTACTGGCTGTACGTCACAATAGTCTAAGCTTTAACGCGACTACGGGGCACTTCCAGTTCTCAACGAGTTAGCTTAACCTCATGCGTCGGTAAGCCGACGCACATTCATATCGGTTTTGCTAGGCCGTTTGTGCACGCTGCGGAATATTTGCTGTAGTAATTGCGCTATTTGCGGGCAACGTCATCCGTATAAAATTTACTGATGTCGGCAAAAAATATGTAATTATAATATGCACATATTACAAATCTGTGCATAGACGCTGTTTTGCATCAAGTGTTATTTTCTAAGAAATATTGTATGGAAAACGCACGCCTGCGCTTAGCAAGCCGAACTCCCATTTAGGAATAGATGTAACGTTCGACTTTCTGCTGCACCTTGTTCGCTCAGGTCTCCCTGTGGCAACCCCTGTTATTTGCACGTTATGTATGGCTGACGGGCTCTAGCTATTTCCTTTGGAGCGAAGAAGCCTGGGAGGAGGAGGAGGAGGAGGAGGAGGAGGGAGGAAAGACAGGGAGGTTAGCCAGTGCTGAGACCGGCTGGCTGACCTGTGAGTGAAATGAAAAGCCTTGGACTTTTCATTTCCCTCCCGTGATCCCACCGCCCGATATAATAGCTACCTGGTGGTTTATGCACTATAGTCAGTCCTGAGAGCAGTCATTCCTTTCACTGGTGCACTGACCTCTACAGGGTGTCCCAACTATCTTGCACCAAGGTTTTTTTTAAAAAGGCAGGAAATGTATAAAATTGCCTTAACTGCATACTTGCAGTAGTCGTGTGTTTAATCGTTTAACACACGACTAGTGCATACTTGAAGTACTCGTGTGTTAAGCAAGTGATTGTTTTCATTAGTCAACTCTTTTAATATGTTTTGATCGCTAACGTGTCTGTTATAAAGTTGTAGGTTGGTATAAAAAATTTGTTTTGCGCTAAAATTGAAATGATCTTTTTTTTTTTCGGAACAAGAAGAATAACAACATCACGCGATATATTGATATATGGATTAGATACGAGCTTACGCGCCGCTGCTCAAGCACTCCCAAGGGATATTTAACGGATCTGCGGCTGCATGCGTTTATCACCGCAGCGTACAGCCTTTGCCAAGAAGGATGATTAAAGAGGTTTCAGTACTCAAAGGTGCAGTGAGATATACGTAAACTTGTGACATGTCTCGAACGGAAGTGCTGGAGTAGCGGCACGCGAGTGTGCATCTTATTTCCCGTATTTCTTCAGCTTTTGTGTTTATTAAAGAAAAGGAGCAGCATGGCAAATTTCAGCATGAAACTAATGCTTGTTACTGGGGTAACTTGAGAGGGCCTGCAACTTTATAACTTACATGTTAGCGATTAAACCAATATTTATAGCTGATTTATTAAAAGTGATTAATTGATGCTGCGCCTGAAGCGCTTTCACCCGAACCTGCCAGGCACCGAGACGGCACCTTCGCCGCCGGGGGTCATGCGACGAAGCGCCGCGATAGAAGACGATGGAGACAGCACCGAGGAAGACGGCGTTCGCTGATGTTCGCGCGGACGGGGCTCCATCTTGTATGCCTGCGTTCTGCCCATTGTACAAAGCGTGTGAATATATATTGTTACAAGATGTAATGCAGGAGCAAGTCTTGAGAGCGCCATCGAAGAAGACGACGAGTTGTTGAGGCTAGCGCGAGCCGAGCCATCTTGTTTTACGCTAAAGCGTATTGTAAATATACTCATTGCTTTCACGTAACATTTTTGGTGGAGGTGCCGGGTAACAGTATCAACGCACGACGGAGCTCCGCAGCGGCCGTCAAGTCACCAGGCCAGGCATGTCAACCGACACGGATAATGCATCAATGGCCGCGCCCGCCGCACCAACGGCGCCCACCTCGCCAGTGGTCATCGTGGCAGCTCCACCCCGTGATCCTGGCACCTTTTCCGGCAACGATGGCGAGGACGTCGATGAGTGGATTCGGCGATACGAGCGTGTAAGCGAAAATCACAGGTGGGACCGAACGCTGATGCTGGCCAATGTCATATTTTACCTGACAGGAACTGCCAAGACCTGGTTCAATAATAATGAGGAACAGCTCACGAGCTGGAGTCTATGCAAAGACAAATTACGCGATTTGTTCGGCCAGTCAACCGGAAGCAAGCGTGCCGCCCAGAGGGAACTCTCTTCGCGTGTACAGACATCCACTGAGTCGTACCTGGCCTACATTCAAGACGTGTTGTCCCTTTGCCGTAAAGTCGATGTCAGCATGACAGAAGCCGACAAGGTCGCGCACGTGCTGAAGGGCATCGCGGACGATGCATTTAACCTAATTGTGTTCAAGGACTGTTCCACCGTTCAAGAGATCATTACCGAGTGCCGACGATTCGAAGAAGCAAAAAGCAGACGCATTGCCTTCCAATTTGCCCGCCTCCCGAACACCGCTGCAACGTCAACATGCGAGGATCTTCGTCTAGACGCGCAGCCCCGGTCCGAGAATATTACTAGAATCGTTCGACGCGAGATTGAAGCCGCATCACCTGCTCATGTGAAGGCACCCACTGACCCTCAACCGACCATTTCCCTAATACAGGCTGTTGTGCGTCAAGAACTGGCAAACGTGGGCCTTCAGACCATTTGTTCCGTGCATCGCCCCGACGCATTCTCTCCGACCAACCTGAGCCCCCTGCAGCACTACCACCCTGTGAGTACCCGGGATCCGAATGCATGGAGGACGCCCGACGACAAGCCCATTTGCTTCCGATGTGGACGAGCGGGGCACATCTCGCGTTACTGTCGTAGAACGTGGTTTCCACCATCTCGGGGAAGCTTCTTTCAGCCACGCTCACCGCCCCGTAGTCCAAGTCAAGTGCCACCACCCCGTGATGACTCACCGAATTATGCCGCCAACACTGCGACCGCCGCCCAGTACAGCCGCTCGCCTTCACCGCGCCGTAGAGTATCCAGGTCCCCGCCGCCTCGCCGTTCACCGTCCCCGTCCTACCCTCGCCGCTTTCCTTCGGGAAACTAACGGGTGCAGCTCCTGGAGGTGACGCTGCTGGTACGACCTGCCCTCAAATTCCTCTATTGACGCTCCCTACTAATCAGAACTTGATCGATGTTGAAGTGGATGGCTTACCCGTTACAGCTTTGATTGATACCGGCGCCCATATCTCTGTCATGAGCCCTCACGTCCGTCAGCGCTTGAAAAAAGTCCTCACTCCAGCCCCTTCACATGCTGTTCGTGTTGCCGACGGTGGTACAGCCGCCGTAGTTGGCCTTTGTACAGCACGTGTTAGTGTTGCCGGCCACCAAACATCTGTTCTGTTCACGGTACTGACCCATTGCACCCATGAACTCATTCTCGGTCTCGACTTCTTGTCCGCCCACTCTGCCCTCATTGATTGTTCAGCTGGCACTCTGCAACTTGACCTACCATGTCCAACTGATCCGCCTAGCCCTACCCCGAATCGCCTGTGCTGTGCTGAACATGCCCGTCTGTCGCCTCAAACCATCACGTGCATTACGTTAGCGCCCTCTTCACCCGTGCCCGACGGTGACTATGTGCTCGCACCCATTACAGACGTTCTCTTGACACACAGCGTTGCCTTCCCGCACACTATAGTTAACTTTCACGAAAACCGTGCTTGCATCCCTGTGCTGAATTTTAGCGTGAGTCCACAAATGCTTCCTCGTGGAATTGCCCTCGCCATGCTGACGCCCTCTGACGACTACGTTATCTCCGCTTTGTCCGCACAGGATGACCGCTCCGACGCCATGGAAGTTACGCCCCATTCGTCTGCTGACCTTAAGAAAATGATCGCACCCGACCTTTTGCCAGACCAAGCTGACGCGCTCTTCCACCTCCTTGCTTCATACTGCGATGTCTTCGACTTTTGTGACCGTCCGCTAGGTCAAACGTCTGCCGTGAAGCATCGCATTAACACCGGTGATGCCCTACCGATCCACCGCCGTCCGTACCGCGTGTCTCCAACTGAGCGCCACGTCATCCAAAAGGAAGTCGACAAGATGCTTGCCAAAGATATAATCGAGCCGTCCTCTAGTCCATGGGCATCCCCTGTGGTCCTTGTTAAGAAGAAGGATAACAGTTGGCGATTTTGCGTGGACTATCGGCAGCTAAACAAGGTCACTAAAAAGGACGTCTACCCGCTACCACGCATCGACGACGCCCTGGATTGCCTTCACGGCGCCAAATATTTTTCATCAATCGACCTTCGATCAGGATACTGGCAGATCACCGTTGATGACATGGACCGTGAAAAGACCGCTTTTGTGACCCCAGACGGCCTTTACCAGTTTAAGGTCATGCCGTTCGGTTTATGCAACGCTCCAGCCACCTTTGAGCGCATGATGGACACCCTCTTACACGGATTTAAGTGGTCCACCTGTCTCTGTTACCTTGATGATGTCATTGTGTTTTCGCCGACCTTTGATACGCACCTCGACCGCCTTTGCTCCATCCTTTCTGTTTTTCGCAAAGCAGGCCTCCAGCTTAACTCGTCAAAGTGTCACTTTGGCCGACAGCAACTTACCATGCTGGGGCACCTCGTCGATTCTTCTGGTATTCGCCCCGATCCTGACAAAGTTCGAGCAGTCCAACACTTCCCCGTACCCACCTGCGCTAAGGATGTTCGGAGCTTCCTTGGTCTGTGTTCCTACTTCAGACGTTTTGTGCACCATTTTGCAGATATCGCGCGTCCTCTCACAGACCTACTGAAGAAAGACACTTCGTTTTCCTGGGCCGCTCCGCGGGCTACGGCGTTCTCTACCCTCATCCGGTTGTTAACAACCCCACCTGTATTGGCCCACTTCGACCCTTCTGCCCCTACAGAAGTCCGCACCGATGCCAGCGGTCACGGAATCGGCGCAGTTTTGGTTCAGCATCAGACCGGGCATGCTCGTGTTATCGCCTATGCCAGCCGTCTTCTTTCCCCAGCCGAAAAAAACTACTCAATTACTGAAAGGGAGTGTCTTGCGCTCGTGTGGGCTGTCGGTAAATTCCGGCCCTACTTACATGGGCGGCATTTCACTGCCACCACCGATCATCACGCACTCTGCTGGCTTTCATCTTTGAAGGATCCCACTGGACGCCTTGGTCGCTGGGCCTTACGGCTCCAGGAATACAACTACTCGGTTTCTTACAAATCTGGCCGATTGCACCATGACGCTGACTGTTTGTCCCGCTATCCAGTGGATCCTCCCGAGGCTTTGGATGAAGCGTCAGCGTGTGTACTTTCGCTCACCCCTCTAAGCAATATTCGTGATGAGCAGCGCCAAGATGCCGCCTTACGTGACCTTATTCACAAATTGCAGTCTGCGACACCAGATCCGTCCACTCACCTCTTCGTGCTTATGGACGGCACATTGTATCGTCACAACGTCCACACGAATGGGCGTGAACTGCTGCTGGTCATCCCATCTCACCTCCGTTCGAGCGTTATCAGCCAGCTGCATGACGCCCCTATTACAGGTCACCTTGGCGTCTCTCGGACATACGATCGTGTACGGCGTCGATTCTACTGGCCCGGTCTGTACCGCTCTGTCCGCCGCTATGTCGCCACATGCGATTTGTGCCAGCGTCGGAAAAAACCACCCATGCGTCCCGCTGGACTGCTTCAGCCGCTTGACATTCCCTCCGAGCCATTCTTCCGAGTTGGTCTGGACCTTCTTGGATCTTTCCCAACCTCTGCTTCGGGAAATCGGTGGATAGCTGTCGCAACCGACCACTCAACCCGATACGCGATCACACGGGCTCTCCCCACCAGCTGTGCTACAGACGTTGCCGATTTCCTCCTACATGACGTCGTCCTACACCATGGTGCCCCTCGTCAACTCCTCACGGATCGTGGCCGCTATTTTCTCTCCAGAGTTATTGATGATCTACTCCGCTTCTGCGAGACAAAACATAAATTTACGACTGCTTACCATCCACAAACTAACGGCCTGACTGAACGAGTCAACCGAACCCTAACTGATATGCTGTCTATGTATGTTTCGGCTGACCATCAGGACTGGGACGTTGCCTTACCCTTTGTTACATTCGCGTACAATTCCTCCCGCCACGATACCGCCGGTTTTTCACCCTTTTATCTTCTCTTCGGGCGCCACCCAACCTTACCCTTAGATACCGTCCTTCCAGTCGCCGTCGATTCACCAACGGAATACGCTCGTGACGCTATCACCCGAGCTCGTCAAGCACGTCAGGTTGCTCGACAGCGCCTTACAGCATCGCAAGACCACCAGAGGCAGCGTTATGACTCCCTTCATCGAGACGTCTCATTTACCCCGGGGGACCTTGTATTGTTGTGGACTCCAACTCGACGCGTTGGACTTTCCGAAAAACTGCTTTCCCGGTACGCAGGACCATACCGTGTGTTACGCCGGGTAACAAACGTCACCTACGAGATAGGCCCCCTCGACCCTTCCTCTGGCCTTGCTCCACCGTCCACAGACATCGTCCATGTCTCCCGCCTCAAACTGTACCGCTCACCTGCACCTTAACAAGCACCGAGACGGTGCTTCAGCAGCCGGGAGTCGTGTTACAAGATGTAATGCAGGAGCAAGTCTTGAGAGCGCCATCGAAGAAGACGACGAGTTGTTGAGGCTAGCGCGAGCCGAGCCATCTTGTTTTACGCTAAAGCGTATTGTAAATATACTCATTGCTTTCACGTAACAATATTAACCAGAGTCTTTCTCCCCCGTAACAATACTTAATGTTAAAAAGTGCTGGTTGCAAGTAGACACGACTACTGCAAGTATGCAGTTGAGACAATTCTTGTAGAACTCCTGGCTTTTTAAAAACCTTGATGCATGACAGTAAGCAAACCCCGCATGGCGCAGCGAAGCTCCCAGATTAACGCGAGTGGATGTACCAGTCACACTTACCCATTTTTAACAAAGTTTGCAAGGCTTTTCATTACGGCCAGGCTGAAGTTTCTGTCTTCGTCGGTGTAGCTGTCGACTTCGAGGAACGGAATCCCGAAATTGTACGGTACATCGTCCAAGTGTGTGACTCCCATCCATTCTGGATTGGTAGACAGTTGAGACCTGTGAGCGAACACTTGCCCGTACACCTTGGCCCCCTTGTTTGAGTGACTTTCGGCAAAGAACCTGCTCGGGCAGTAAGAATTCTGCTTCCCCAAAAAGTCGCACACTGCCTGCCTCATTGCCACCTTATCACCCGGAGGAGCACTTTCCAGATAGGACACACCAAGCGGGACGACCTTATCCTTCTCCCACATATTGATGATGCTCTTGAGAGATAATTGCAAGTACTCAATACTGACGTCTTCCAGGTCCGGTTCGCGTAGCCTCTTGTCGAACTGGAAATTGAGCGCAAACGTTCCTTCGTTCGACGTAACACTAACGACAGCGTCGACTGGTGAAAACGCTCCTGCTGCACTGGCAGCCGAAGGCAGCAGGGGCATGTATTCGCTCTTAAAGGTGGGCATGAAAAGCAGGTACTTCGGTAACATGACGGCCACTGTCGCTAGGACCAGAGACAAAGCCGACACCTCTCGTAGACAGTCAAGGACGCGTTCAGTGTGCGTCGTGAGATCCTGGAAAGAGTCTGCGCAGCCGACAAGCCCTGCAACTTTATTTCCTTTAACGATGCTTTCAGTCACCGAGTCGGCTGTTGTGTCGGTGCTTAGTGTACCACTCATCAAGAACACGCGCTTAAAGAGCCCTCGACTAAGTGGCGAGAGCACGTGGGCATGGGTCATAATGGAGCCAGAACTGACGCCAGAGAGGGTAACTGTCTCGGGGTCGCCCCCAAAGGCGGCGATATTGTTGTGGACCCATTCGAGCACCAGCCGTTGGTCCCAGAGGGCCACGTTGCCCGGTCCTTCCGGATTGTCGGAGTCGAGGAAGCCGTAGACGGACTGACGGAAGTCGAAACTTACAACGACAAGGTCGTTGACTGCCGACAAGACTGTGGCGTTGTACATGTCCTGGTACGGTGACCCGACAATGAAGATGCCGCCAAACAACCAAACCAGTACGGCCTTCTTGCCAGCGTCGGTCGTGCTAGGTGTCCAAACGTTTAGATACAGGCAGTCCTCTGAAACATTCACAGGAACGGGGAACATGCTTGGTAGCCGCGGCTGGCTGCACGAGTTCTTCGGAAACGTAGCATCGTACACTCCGTTCCAGGGTGTTTTCGGTTCTGGTTTTCGAAACCTGAGTCTACCCAAGGGCGGGTTTGCATATGGTATTCCAAGAAATGTGGTTATAGGGTATCCGAGTATTGTGCTGGACCGCCCGCGTACTTTTCCTTGGCGTGTGGTGACAATGACGTCATTCGATGCGGCAGTCCATATCATTATTGCCATGAATACTGCAAAAGTCTCTCTCCATGTCTTCATATTCCGGAGTACTTCCTGTGAACTGCACTTCCTGTGGGCACATGAAAACCGGCGATTATTGTTGCGGACCCTGCACGGTACATAGCATATCAGTTATATTTTGGGGTATTATGCTCATTTTATTTTGCTGGAATATGAGCTGCATGGTTACACACAGTAGCGTAGCTTCAAGAAAGGTCATTTTTTGTGTTGAATATCACAGCCGAAATGGGAAAAGTAATGATGCAGGACACAACGATGTTAGTATTTTCGACAGGTACATCCCTTTGATATATGCGAGCACACAGGCGCATACTTAATTAGGAAACAAATGGGCCATTAGACGAGAGACGCATTATATTCTCAAGCTTGAAGTCAATCAATATTCCAAATATTTGTATGATTATGAGAAAGAACAAAGCAGCTGCTTCTAACACAGCTGCTTCAGCGTAGACTTTTAAGAGTTAGATATTGCGGTTCAGGTTTAGTTGCTGTTGTTGCCCATTATAATTTCGTATCCAAGCTGTGTGAAGGCAGTGGCATCTGCCTGCCTGTTTTTATGACACAATGAAGCATACTGTGCAAAGTTGATAACGATGAAAATCGTATAAAATGCAAGCCGCTACAGCTGTGAAGCTTTTCTTGAAGAAAAATCTTTAACTGCTTAGCTACTGAAACGCTGATGACTGTTCAGCTAGAAAGATGAAAAAGAAAAGAAAAAAATACTCTTCAGAAAACGAGTGAGCAGAAGAAGACTCACAGATATTCGCTAAACTAGGATATCAAGGAATGAGCACGTGAGATGTTAACAGGTAAATAATATATAAGAGTACCTGGTTCAGCACATAGGTTTCAGGAGGTCAAGCTGAACGATTCATAGTGCCGTGTAGAGCTGTCCGATGCTTTGAAGATGAATGCAGGCAAGCGAGTCCCGAGCGGCCGCTTTGCAAAAAGATTACTACGTCCGGTGAAGCAGATCCTGTTAGCTGTTTTCATTGTATTTTCGGTGCGTTTTGCTACAACCGATATCACGAATGTCTGGCGCGTGACCTCTGTGGTCATTCTACAGCGTAATACCTCACTACGACACTCAGTATTAATTGAACTGACCTCAGGTGCATAAAATAAAATAACGTTAAGCGAATCAACCTTTTGAAAATTCTATGACGCTGTCAAGGCAAACGAAAAGGGAAACAACAAAGTCTTTGCAAGGAGCAGGTGAGATTTCCAGGCATTGCAGTTTTTGGTTGTAACTTAATATCCATAAAGAGGCCTTCGGCTGTCGCGTATGAAATAAATAATCTTTATAATGCTTGAAGCCCCAGGCGTGCTGTACATTTGATAATGCATGAACGTATACGGGAGGTTGCAATACTACAATCAACATTTTGGGGAAACGTTTCCACGACTTAATGAGCACCAGTGAGGAAGTGCACATGCTGGCATTCAGGTCGGTATTCCTAGCGGCATATGGGAGACTTGCCTCTTTCGAACTGGCTTTCGCACTGAGATTTCTTTCAAACATTTTCGCTTCGTAAGTGCTATAGTGCGCTAAATCTATGATGTGCACAGCCATCCTTTGCCCTCATATGTGTACACCGAGCAACAAGACAAAACTGAGCAAGAAAAGACAACAACGTTCAGGAAAGAGGGTGTCACGTTTTCACGACAGTGTAGTTTCCGTTTCGAAAAAAATATTCCAGCGCAAAGTATCTCAAAATTACGGAGAGCGGAAACCAAGCCGCTGTCTAAATTACCCGAATCGCCTATACGTAATCGACAATAAAGCTGCGATGCGCATGCTACACGTGTGAGTGGAATTTGTTTTGTAGCGTTAGCTACACACTGGCCGAGCTGGAGCAGTCTCGCGTACACGTCCGAGGGCCGTGTTGCGCATGCGCAAGGAGCAGTGATGCCACACAGCTGGCGCACCGGAGCCGCCGCCGCGCGCGCCTCGCCGGTCTGCGCATTCCAGAGGAGTGAAGTCATAGCCGCGGCAGCCCGCACTGGGGCAGGCGCGCGCGCAGCCGTGCGCCGCCGTTGTGCAGTCGCCATCTGACACTGTGCCGGAGCCGCTTGATAGCGCCTCTCAATTTGCGCGCATGCGGAGACGTATCAGTGGGGGTATACATACAGCGGTGAGGAGGAGGAGGAAAAAAAAAAAACGGAAGGACAGGGAGGTTAGCCAGTAGTCAGACCGGCTGGCTGGTGTTTGCCAGTGTGGTATAGCCATGGAGAAGGAGAGGGCCGTCTTTGCGGCAATAGAGAAGCAACCTGACGTTGAGCAAAAATAAGTATACATGTGTCACTTAATGCGTATACTGTGTATGTGTCATTGAAGCAGCAGTAAGCATGGTAATAAAGCTAATCCTAGACCAACCAGGAAAGCTAAGAATAATCAGCTGAACCTTAGCTAACGCTACGTATGTCCTGGCATAGCCGAGCTAAGCCACTGAAATTTTTTTAAGCACTGAAAAGAACTGTTCTCTCGTTTCTTTGTGGTGATTTCAAAACGACCTACTAGCGAAACTTTGTGTCTGTCATGTTTTTAACCGTGACAAGGCTAGAGTTTTCAACCCGGGCCGTATTTATATAAACCTCTTACGCTGTGTTGGAGCGCAATTAACAACAACAAAAAAAAAAACTTCTCTTTTGTAAATGTTATTCGCAAATGGCCTTGTCTGGTGGTACGTCCAGCCTCACAATTGCCTGAACCACCCTTCTGCGATTTTGGGGCGAAAGTGTCTGTATGGAAATGAGGCCGGTGCCCGTGTGCACAAAAACGGAGATGTACTCTTTCGAAACAAAGGCTTGCAAATTGTAACCGTTTCTTTTTTAAGTCGCTATAGCAGCTAATTTTCATTATTTTGTTAGCGGACTGCTCTGCCATTGTTCTTCGTCAGGTGCAGATATCAATATCTAGCCAAAGTTATGCAGCAATGCTATTGAAATGCTGTGGAAAGGCGTAAAGTATGCACTAGCTGATTATTTAGGTACCCTGGGGCATTATGGAAGCTGTATTGCAATAAAACCTTCTTGCAGGCCGGTTGGTTAGTGTCGAACGGGAACAAACCGCGACCGAAGTCCCATCGGAAGCTAAATTGGTAGCGCCACCTAAATATTGTAAGACGTCACATTCTTTTTAAGCACGGAAACTAGAGAAATGATCGTCATAACAGAAGTATACAGCAACAACAAAAGTAAAGAATGAGTCGAGGCCTACAAAATCACAACAAATGTATTTTAACAAAGAGAAAAATTAACAATGCCGCAAAGATGAATTGAAGCCAAGCATGGACTAAGAGCAATGAAAGTAAAGAATCATGAATCGGGGCGTAAAGCCTCAAAGAATGAAAATGAACAGCAAGCAACAAACCATTTACAACAAAAAGCTTGGCTGATGTCAAACGAGGCTGAACGACATAGAACGCCTATCAAGCGGATGTGAAATGCAGAAAGTTAAACTTAGCCTTCAAGGAATTCAACTTCCCTGGTGAAAGTGAAAGGGAAGGCGTACTGACGCACTGGTCATGACAGGAAAAGGCTTTCTTTTTTTTTCTTCATAACGTAGTATAATGCAGTAAATAGCAGGTTGTCCTTCTTATCCGTCAATTGACAAGATACTTGCCAACGTCTTAACTCAAAGTTGTTCGTTGATTTGAGTTTATGACGTGAGAATATAGCGTATGGCACAGACGTCGTGTCCGAAGCTGTTTTCTTCGCGTCTACTCACTTGCATACACTCTTCCCCAATTCCACCGCCCTGTCCACTCCTCCTATACCCATGAAAAGTGGACCTCTGCAAGTTTCCATTGTACAACACAGCATGGCGTGCTCACATATTCATTGTCAGTGTCACATCCCTGCATAACTGCGACCTGCCGCCGCGCATCAGCCGGCAAGAAATAGCCCTGATCTTGACTACTGCTTCCCTTCATCAAGCGCGACGTTTCAATCCCTGTATGTCCATGAAAGTAGAAAGACAAAATGTTCTTGTACGTCACTGTTCTAATGGGAGACGATGGCGACGCTAGAACCGAGATTGATTTCAACGGCGGATTGAAGCCAGCTGCCACTGTACGTTTTTGGAAGAAGAATAGGAAACGTTACAGACAGCAGAAACCCAAACAGAAGATGGCGATCCGAGATGTCGGAGCTCACGTTTTCTCTTTAAGCTGATTGTCCGGCGTTTGGATACATGCTTCTGTATCCAACCACCGAGTGCTTCTGTAACTACGACCGGTGTAACAGATTATAGTTTATTAGCTTAGAAAATGATATATCCAAAAGCTGTCGAGTAAGCTAAAGAATAATGGAAATAAACCTAGGTGGTTACTGATAGCAGGTGAAGGAGTATAAAAGAAGAAAATAATACCGTGCCAGGCAAATATATTAATAGGAATCGGGTTTTCTTGGCATTGCAACGAAGTTAATTTAAACCAAGGTTGAGAGGAAACTAACAAACTGAAATAAATAATAGATGTACGAACAAGAGAGAGTGAAAAAATGATTAAATGCTCACTGACGGCGAAGGAAACGTTATGGTTTCAGATCAAACATATCCCTCACATCAACATTTCTTTGTTCTCGCACTTAAGCGGTGCTCTGCTTTATCTTCACTCGCCACACTTATGATCCGTCTGAAATATGCGGTATTTGTTATTGCGTTACGAAGCAAAACCAGCTTCTATGCGCAATATTCATATTAAACTGTTCCTGCACGTTTCACAAACCTCTTCATATTTGTCCTCGGACCACCGTCATTGCGAAAATGCACTCACCATTTCTAACGGTTTTTGTCAATACAACGTCCAGAAACCCCACAAACCAAACACAACTCCACCATACTCCACCGAGCACTAAACTTGCGGGGTGCTTTCGAGTTGGACGTAGCGAAATGCGCGTGCATGACGAATGCTATCCGCACGCAACGTGGATGTTGCAAGTTGGCGGTACATTATTTCGTGATTTACGCCGCAATGACCGCAGGCGAATGTCCTCACGTGCTTGCCCTACACAAACAGGCATGACTCGCGACGCAAAATAAATGACTACCTCGTACTACGTTTGCTGCTTTAACTACGAACTCATCATTTATACGAACCCGCAGGCCTAAAGGAAAAAGCAAACGCATGCCCTGCTTCTTTTCTTTTCTTTCTTTTGTTCTTCCTTTTTTTTTTTGGTGGGGGGGGGGTGGGGGTGGGGGGGGGGGTGATATCGTAAACGGCTAAGATGCTTTTCAGGGGTCATCAGACGGCAGTCCGACGATCCCTATTGCCGCAGTTTCTTTCATTTTCCTGACACGTTCGTTTCTCGATTCTGGTGTGCCACGGTATAGAAACTTTGTTTTTTCATCACGCGCGTGAAGGAAGGCAACCGGCCATTTTCTTTTGCGCCACAGGGATATACATTCTCGCAAGCAATTACGGTGAGTAGCTACCGCAAGAACGTTAGAGATTTGCCGTGCTCCCATGTCTCGGTGAAGCCGGGATTGCAAGCGCTCGAGACTTCGAGGAAAGGTGCATCAGGGGCTCCCGTCAAGCGGCATTCGTGCACAGATGGAAGCAACTCCGTGGATAAATAACGACTACGGCGGTTTCCATCCGTTAAGTCGTTGCGGAAACCACACGTTACGAAAGATACACGCCAGCAAACACTGCGGCTCTAGCCAGACACGCATATATTATTCTCCGTAGCCCCAAAAAGAGCCGACAAAAGCCAAATCATTTGAGGGGGAGCACGGCGAACGCGACTGATGTGTCGTGGAGGTGTCGTAATGTGGCGCGCGGTTGTTTGGTCGCTGCGCGCTGCAGGCTGCGTGCTCCTTGCCCCGCGGCGCACGCAAGATTGCGGCATGGTTGATTACCCCGAACGGGGAGGCAGAGGTTGAAGGGAGGCGAAGGAGGTGGTGGGTGGTGAAAGAGGGGGTGGGGGAGACGTGAGAATGCGCCGTCACTTCGCAGATCCGTGGCCGATGTTCAGCCCCCGAGCAACGGGCATCACAACCGCCGCTTTCGAAACTTTATCGAGTGTTTCGAGGGAGCAACAAATTGCAGCCGGTCGTCGATGTGGTAAAAACGAGCGGAATATTTCTAGACGTGCTCATTTCGTCTTTCTTTCTTTTTTTTTGTTTCTATATTTGCTAAAGATGCCTCACGTCGAGTAACGGGACGATTTGGGGGATGCAGTGAGGTCGTCGACGTTGCACGTAATGAGGGGAGCGGAAACGTGCGGCGCGTGCTTTTATTTCTCCACTCTTTTGTTTCCTGAGGAGCGCGTGAAAATGATTTTGTGGCGTCGTACTTTAAACCGTATTGCAACGACACGTGGCGCAACCCCTCTGATGTTCTTTCTTCTGCATATCTTTTTTCTTGTTTCTATTTTTCTAACGCACTAGTTGCGAGGAAAATTGAGGGCCATTGTCGTGGAAAATACCAGGGCCCGAGGCTATGGCAACGGCCTTTGTTCAAGGTGGTAAGACTTCGAGCATATATTCGGAAAACCGTCAACCTCATTATTTCTTCCTTCTCGACAGTCTCTCGAGAAAAAAATTTATAAGTTGAACAAAAAGAAAGGGAAAACAGGGAACGGTAGACCGCGAATATTTGGCGCGCTCTTTATTTCTCAATCGCTCGGTCGCGGCGCGCGGCAATCTGTGTGCTGCCGATCAATGCGTCAGCGGGCGGCTTGTAGCAGATCAAATGGTCGTTCGCACCAGAAATCGCTCTTTCTTTTGGTCTCGATATGCTAAATAGACGTAGGCGAGGAGTTGCTTTACGACTCCGGATGTAACAGTTCGCGACGCTCCCTCATCTTTTCTGTAGCTTATGGCTTTTTGTAAATGCGTCCTTTGCGAAAGCGTCACAATCGCAGTAGTATAATAAACTGCGGTGTCGTTGCACCCCTACCGCGTGCGCGCTCGCACACACACACACACACACACACACACACACACACACACACACACACACACACACACACACACACACACACACACACACACACACACACACAGCCCGCGGTCGTGCAGTCTACTTCGGTGACGTCACCTCCAAAGACGTTCATACTCCTGAATTTCAACGCATGGTAGCGATCACTGTATATGCAGACAAAATTATCGTAGAGTTATCGTCTCTACAATGTGTCTCCAAATACATGGTCGCCAAGTTAACGAAGATTTTTGTTCAGCGCTCCTCGCAATCGGCTAGGTGTATTCAATAAGTATGTGCATTGACGTAAGTGGCTGAAATTTCCTCGTTAGAACACATCTGTTGCGTAGGAGGCTTTCTATGAATACGGACCCTGGCCTTGGTTTCAGCTCGCAAAACCTTAGTATATAGGCTTTATTAACAACGATCTAAAACGACCTCTACTGCCACTCAAACACAGCACCTCGTAGGTTCGGGCTTTCGTTCATGAATATAACTATAATTACTATATAATTACTACAAGCTACAGGTTGGTAGATATATAAGTATCCGAATGAGGAAATGCCATAAAATTACGCATGTTTCTTAGGTGAACGGGACCGGTTGTCGTGCCTCTCCAGAGAGATCTTTCAGACAGGCCTTCAGAGAGATATTTCACGCGCACGTGAGGAGCTGAGGCGTCGCCAGTCATGATCGCTTCGTTCTAACGAAGCGGTCTTATTTAGGCAACAGCTTCGCTAATTTGTGCCCAGATTAACCGATCCGGGCACTACTAGTGCGCTTCCCGCACTGCATGGTTCTAGAGAGCGAGCGTCTGCGTTCACATCAGCCGCATTTCCCAACCGCGCCCGAGAAACAACAAGCTGAGGGAAGTGGGGGGGAGAGTAGGCAAACGATTGTCCAGCGAAGAGCCGGCGGTCGTGAGCTTTTACGCATCGCGTTAATCTAAAAGAGCGCCGAAAGCAAGGCAAGCAGCGACGGCACGTGAGCGAATAAAGAGACGCAGTTTGGCTGGGCCGGAACATGCACCATGGCCGTTGTCACGTACGGCAAACGATGAGAGCGGCAACAGCGGCAGCGACAAGGCCCGCCCGCCGTGAGTCGAGAGACACCACCACCTCGTTGTTTGATACCCGCACGACTCCCACTGGGCGGGTCTTCCTAAATACGACGCTTTCTTCTCCGAGGAAACAGAGGCCATGTTTTTCATCGAGGTGTATTTTTTTTTTAACCGACAAGGCGGTCGGGCCGACACCGAGATCTATACATAACGTACACGCCGAGGCTTACTGTAATACAGCCACGACTTTTCCCGACCCCGTCGTACTGTACACAATCTTGCGGGTTTTATTTGTAGACCTATAGGACAGCATTCTGACTCGCACCGAACGTGCTCTCTAGTATAGACGTAAAGCGAGTGCGACTCCTCACGAATGGCAGCGTTGCCGAACACGGTCCGCAGTCATTAACCCATTTAAGGAAATTAGCCCGGACAAGAGAGCTGCTTGCTGTTGTGGCCGAGGGAGGCGGGGGAGGTGGGGCGGAGGCGTTCGTTTCGCCCGGTTTGTGCATGAGCGTTCTTCTCTTGTTGGGGACACCATATACGGTCTCCTGGTGATGTTCATGACGTGACTGTGTCACGCGTGACTCCCGACGAAATTGAGGGCAGTGTGGACACAAGGATTCGCCTTTCGGCCGCGCGTACGTGATGGTCGAGTGTACGGCGCGTGGCGTGAATGCCGCAGCGTTTTGAGACTGGCTTAAAACGTGCGATCGAATGTCTCATTCGACGCTCCAGTGGAGTGACACGTTAAAAATAATTCTCCATTAAAGGAGACGAGCACATTTTGTTCTGTGTCTTTCAAAAATAAGTTCGATCCAATATTTACTAATATGTACATCATGCCGAATTCGGTAAGGTTTTCTATCGAAGTAAATTCTCGTCGCTGTTGAGCCGCCATTGCAAATGAATGTCCATCTTATGGAGTGGGTGCAAATATTCTATTACGAACATGTCCTAGCGTAAGACTGTTCTTGTTAATGTTGGTTTGGTGCCCAAAATGCGCTACAGCTTATGCAAAAACATAACATAATAGTGAAGAGCGTTTTCCCTAATACACGTACACATCTGCTCAGAACTGTCATTTTCGAAGCGAAATCTCAGGTTAGTGGTGCCGCACCGGGACATAACGATTCCGGAAGCGGTGGTCGCATTTTCGATAGAGGCGAAAATGTCAGGGGCCCGTACTGCGCGTTGTCAGTGCACGCTAAAGAGCCTTATGTGGTCAAGACATCCGTAGCGCTCCACTGCGGTGTCCCCCTTCTTTCTACTTCTTTCAGTCCCATATCTGCACGCACGCTGAGCCGTGCTCCCGTCATGGGCTGTAGAAAATAGCGTCATATTTTTAGCCGAACCACAAGCGAACCTAAGTAATTTAACCTGATCAGCACCCTCGTTTGCCCTTGCGACTTCCTCCTCTTTCGTGCGGTTGTACACAAGAAGTGGACGCGTGACAACAATGCAGTCATCAGATCAACTTTTGCAACCGAGAGAGTAATATACAAGTATTGTAATCGACAAAGATTCATTCGAACAAATATATCAAGTGCTTCGACGTTCGAAATAGGCGATGACATCATTGATCATGCCACTTTATGTAATCATGCTATGTTCAATGCAGGGTAGTAGTTGATAATGAGTGAAACCTCAGCAATTTCCTTGGGAGTAAAATGTCATGAACCACTTAGATCTCTTTTATAGCAGAGTGCGCCGTGCCCTCATCGTCCTTTTTCTTTCCACACACACACACACAAACACATAATCGCAGAGCGTTTTGTGCAATAACCACTCAAAATCAATCACTTAATTTGCAACATTGATTACAGCAAACGCTACGCTTTTCCGAAACGCAGAGATAATGCTTTTTAATGGTGCGACAGGATCCACAGCACAGTACAGGCCCGTCTGCATCTATTATAATGACGTCCAGTTTAGCTCATTACTCATTCTAATATTGACGTAAAATGAAATATTACGCTTCGAAGAGTAGCATCTAAGTATAAATTCCCAATGTATGCATAATCAGGCAGGCTTACGAGATTTTCCTTTAACATTAAGTACGGCTGTAGCGAAAGCGAGTGCTTTATTACGTGTGGTCAGCGCTAAATGAAAAGTGTATGCAGTCAAACGGGAAATGGGTCAGGCTGCTGCAGTGGAGAAAACGATGCGGAAACAAATTGGGGCCGAGATCATTTGCGTGAATACGCTCGTGACGGCGAGCTTCTGGCCCTCTGGTAATAAAGTGAACTCGCAGAACGGTCCACGACGTTCGCAAAACGTATCACGCATATAACGAGATATTTTGCACCCATCTTCGCACCCCCATATGACTCGTTCGCTTTCCGGTCAGCGGACAGTTATCAGGGCCGTTCGTGGTCCGAAGCCGACTTCTCTTAAATGTAGTAATTTGTCTCTTGCGAACTCAGCCCGATTTTCGCCCACCTCATCTCCTCCACATTTCTTTAGCCATATCGAGTTAGTTTTGATCCACATCAGATATAATGACCAGATCACTGCTATATCGTAATTAATAATCGGGACTCAGTCAAGAAAAGGACGCTATTTTGTGCAGCCCTTGAAGGGAGGGAGAGGTGTGACTCTTTCTGCAGGAAAATGAAATGTGTGGGAAAAGAAATGCAGAGAAAAGTAACTGTCTCTCATCGGAAAGGCATCTTCAAACATCATCTTCAACATCTTCAAACGTCATATTCAAACATTTGTTTGTTTGTGTCTTTCCTCTTCTACATCCTTGTGACAAACTTACGCTACAGCAAAATGTTTGAATATGAAGAACAAAGAGTGCAGGTGGGAGAGCGGAAACGTGAGCGCGAAGGTAGAGGGAGAGAAGGAAGCAGCATCCGTCATAGGGCGTCACCGACACACGCAAAACCCTAGCACAGTCGTTCGCGGGGTTGGTCTCCTCCACGAAGGGGAGCAGTTAGCGCAGCGCAGAGAACGGCTCATCATCCATTCGTGAGAGAGGAGAGGAAAGGACAGGAACGGCGTTGTGAAGGGCAGCGAAAATTTTCACCGCGCTGAGTACATGAACTCGCACCGTTAACGCGCATTACATGTGCACGGGCCTAACGCATTTCGCCTACATCTAAGTGCGCCAATACGCATACGCATAATAGATGTCTTTATCGATGTCTCATGAACTCACTTGCAGCACCTGCCTTGACTTAGCGACATCCCCGTTTGAACCTCCGAGCCTTTGAGCCCTTACAAGGAGAGCTGTAGGCTGTTCCGCGACTTGAGCGAAAACGCTGAGTATACATATGCTCGGAGAGAGAAGCCGTACAATAAACCAATCAACCGCTCTATGCCGCTTTGAAGTTGCCGAAAGCTAATTGCGAAAGGAGTGCTGTCAAGTTCATTAGCAGGGTACCCTTGGCTTGAGCTAATAGTTAATAAATGTTTTGAGTAGGCCTGAATGGGCCGATAATTGCGAGCGCGGGCATTTTAATGAGGTCTGAGCCTAGCGTTATAGCAGAGAACACGTATCCATGCGTGCACCCGTAAGTGACCACGCGTAGTTGATGTACACCGAGGGTAGTGGTGATCACTTCTGCACACAGGCTCACATTTTAGAGCTAGACATTTGTGAATGTATATTGCAACTCTCGACTGCATACAGGCACGTGATTTTAGAGCTAGACATTTGTGAATGCATATTGCAAAACTCTGCATGCCTTGCAGCAAAGCAGAAACTACGGCTGCGCTTACTGAACTTATGCTTGTGGACATACATGGAGACAATATTAAGTACAGGTCCCGTATTCACAAAAACACCTAAGGATAAAGGTGCTCGTGAGAGAATATTTCAACCAATAGAGAAGTTTTTAAAACTGCGGGAGAAAGGAGAAAGTTGTTATCTGACGAAGTCGCTTTCCTATACTCTAAGCACGGTAACCGTTAGTTTATTTTATAGGTACACAAAAGTGAAAATATGCTCATTTACTAAAGGTTAAAGCAACCTTTAGTAAAGGAGCATATTTTCACATTTTTGTGTACCTATAGAATAAACTAAAGGTTACCGTGCTAAGAGTGTAGAACGCGCCTTATAGTGACTTGTGTACATCCTTCACACAATTTTTTTTTCTTATTGGTGGTTTTTCTGAAGTTTTTGTTATCTTCTTTAGGTTATTGGTAAAATTCTACCGAAGTACCAATGGAAAAACGAACTTATGAAAGAGGATCCGGTCCAAGCATTGTTAGAAAATATAATATTCATGGGTTCATCCTTACCGGCAGCATCGACAATGAAGTTTCTACACAATACAGCCGTTCATATAAGAACAAGCACATCACAATTCGGATGGCGAAGAAACTACAGGCTGTAAATGACCAGTGATGAAGTTTTTCAGACCAGAACTCCTTTAACAGGGTGTACCAGATGACGAAATCACAAACACAAAGACGCGTACGTCGGTAGAATAAATTTCATTACGTTGCATCCGCTTCACTTCCTATGCTCATCCGCTCATAAAATCAAGGTACTTCATTCATGTGCACTGAACTGGAGCAGCGGTTCCACAAGTAGTCTCAGGCTACGGCGATGTACCGCTGAAACTCATTAATAAAGGATGGAAGTATACACATCCAGTGGACGAAAGACTACAGATACAGGAGATCACATATGGACGACCAGTACGTGGAGGCCTCTTGAACTGGTTGTGTACATTTCCGATAATCACGAACCAACTTACCAAGCAGTTTACGTTAATGGGTGGATATCGCGTGCGGCTGAATTATTTTCATATGAGGAGATTCACGTCGAGAGCGTTTTGTAAATACGGGAAACGAGGAAGCTGCGTATTTCCGCGCTATGCCCACACAGAGAACGCAAAACATCTTCAATCGCAGCGTCTAATTGAACCCACGATGTTGCACTTCAGTAAACCGACGCCGCTGCATTACTGCAGGAGCCGGAAGGAAGAGGAGAAGGAAGGAAACAAAAAGGCAAGGAGTTTAACTAGAAAGCTTCCGGTTGGCGACCCTGCACTGGGGGATGGGAAAGGCGAATGGAAAGATGGAAGCGAGAAGAGGCTGGGGCCGGAAGAATACTCAGAACTGCATATAGAGCTATCGCACTGGACATATGCACTGGAAGGTCGCAAGGATATTAAAATGATTCTGGCTTATCGCATACTTCGATGCCTAATTAATGCATCCTCGTCACTGAGAGTGGTGGTCGACCTTACGCACATCTCTTGCGAAGGTGATGCCTAGAAAGAAAGAAAGAAAGAAAAAGAAAGAAAGAAAGAAAGAAAGAAAGAAGGAAGGAAGGAAAGAAAGAAGGAAAGAAAGAAAGAAAGAAAGAAAGAAAGAAAGAAAGAAAGAAAGAAAGAAAGAAAGAAAGAAAGAAAGAAAGAAAGAAAGAAAGAAGCAGCGAAGTTACGTATAGTTACCATCTTACTCATTGTCTTACTCAGCCTTTTATAGCACCGCCATATAAGGACCAAACACGTTCAAGTAAGAAGGCCTTATCTGCGTAAAATCACGGCCTATACACCGCGGACAATTTATTGAAGCTTGCAGAGCAAACAAAGCGGGCGTGCTCTACATCGTTACGACGTAAAGACATCGCGTACTTGTGTGGTACATTCACAAATGATCACAGAAAAATATTCAGTGCCGACTCTTTGAATAAACGTTACATTTCTATGTAACTATAGTTAAAGCATTGTTTGATGAGCAACGTTTCTGAAGTTTCCATAAGCTTTAATACCTATTTAAGAGCACGCCATCCTAAGCTTCCTCTGATGCTAATTTGAGTTAAAGCAACCTTTCAAGAGCTACCCGCTTAAGGAGTTCTCCATTATCCGACCTATAGATAAATCAGAATGGAATTTTTCTGTTGGAGTTTTGTGTTTGCATCGATCGATGCGTGACGCTTCTTGTTAAACCCTGAGCTGAATGCGCTTCAATTTGCCATCAAGAGGCACTTTCTTTGAGGGAAAATGTCGGCAGAAGAATAAGAAAAGAAAACCCTATGCAGGGGCGAACCTGCGGTTTTGAATTGCGTTTGAATGGCAGGGAGTAACGCACTGGAGGCCTGACGATCCCACAGGAATAACTATAGCCTACCGCACTACTTACTCCGTGTTGCTGCAAAGGGAAAACTGAATTATTTGAGCGAGGAACCTGATAGGTTTCATTTACGCCACGTGTAGCGAGAAAGAAGAAAAAGAAAAGGAGACAATCAGGGCTGTTATTAACGCGCGGCGCATATTCTGAATAGGCGCAGGTGAAAGAACGTACCCGACACTACAGCGAACGAAACCGTCGAAACAGACGCAGCCCTGCATTTGCAGTGCTGAATCTCTGCTGTTACGCACGAAACTACATTCACGGTGACACTGATACGACATGCATGCATGCTGGGATGAAGTAGAAGGTCTGCAGATGAATGCCGACGTGTTTTTTTTTTCCTCTCTTTTTTTGTGGATTGTACTTGCGGACATTATATGCTCAGCGGGTGGGCTGGGCGTAGGTGAATTCGCTACCGTGACTCAATAGAACTCGCGTATCTGCGCCCCTTGCACCACTCCGCCATTCATACCCAGAGAGTGTGTATATAGTGACTGTGGGTGCTATTCCACCCACTGTAATCGTGGAGGAGCACCCAACGAACAGGGTTCAAAACCGCGAAGGCGGTGAGCTTCTTTTTTTTTTTTTTTTCCTTGATTGTGAGCGGCAGTGGTTAGAGCCACCGGCGGTGGCATATGTGGGCATCACCGCCGGCTTCATCAGGCGCAACCTTTACTCGACAAACAAGTATTATTAGCCTACACGAGACTGGTCCGTTCAAAAATGGAATATGCATCCTTAATTTTGAACCCGCACCATTCTTACCTAATTAACATACCCGAATCAATTCAGAATAAAGCATCTCGCTCCACTACGACAGATTACTCGCGACACTCAAGCATAAATAACCTAAAACAATAGATTAGTTTACCCTCTCTTGAATATAGATGATTGATAGCTCTTCTTGGCCATTTTTACAAACTTTATCACTCCAGGTCGCCACCCGCCACATGTCGCCTGCTTATCGTGTCTTCCCGCACCTTGATCATTCCCTTAAGGTGAAACCCATTCCAGCACGCACCAACCTCCTGAGCAGCTCTCCCCTATTTCTCGCGATATATCACTGGAACAAGCTACCTGGCCACATCGTTTCCTCCTCAAATCATTCCTCATTAAACTCAAGGACCACTTTAACGCACAAGTGTAGGTTTCTAATTTCTAGTTAAATGCTTTCGCTTTTGTTAGTTACATTTGTTTTAGTTGTGCGTAGCTGAGCTTAGTTGAATATTGTTTTAGTTGATTAAGCCGTGTTTAGTTGAACACTTTTCGTACTTGTTTTTTTTTTTCTATTGTATGATTCGTACTTAGTTGTATTTAGTTGAACCTTGTATTAGGTGTATTACGTTGTATTTAGTTGAACTCTTCTTCTGGTTGTTTGAATATGTTACCTAAAAAAAAAAATCCTGCATATCCCACGCATTGTGCGAATTTGTGTCATGCTAAGCAGTCAGCGATGAAATTGCGTACGTCGAAATGTTTTACATTAAGCCAACTCTTACTCGCAGGATTGAGGTCGTTGTGCAAAAGGGCATGAGTGGTTTTATGCTTAACGTGGGCTAACCAGGAACGGGGACAGCACCATGACTACCGAACTGTAGGTAATGCTACGACATAACATTGACAGTCACGTCAGCGTACACCACAGACACTTTTCTGGAGGTAAATGCACGCTACGGTGCGCTGCGCTGATGTGCGTATCATAAGCGTCGTTTTTTGAAGTGTTGTTACGAGATAGAGCAAATCGCAAAATACAATTTAGAACAGGGAACAGGGAACAGGGCGGCCGCCCTGATGAAGACAAGTCCACTTGTCGAAACGTTGGCTCCTGCGACATTCCCTGTTCTAAATCGCATTTGGATCTGTTCATCGACTCAATCATCCATCTTACCCTGTGCTTCTCTTCTAGTTGGGATACAGAAAAGTTGGACAAATTCATGCTGAGTGAAATTAAAACATGTGTATTCTTTATTACATTCTAATGATAGCGCTTAACACGTATTGCAAGCGCAATTCACGTTACACAAGTACCATCATCACAACTGCCGGTGTAATAGGTTTACTTATTGTATATACAGTGCCGGAAGACCTGCCGTGGTCTAGTGGTAACGTGGTTGCCAGAGACACCTCTGGGGCCCGAGCTCGACACCCGGCTACCCCATGGTAAGGTGCCTTCGCAGATAACTGCGTATCTGTGGGTTTGTTATTGGTACATTTCAATCTCAAGCTACGATAAACGGTATGCCTTTGTTGTCTTGAGGTGTGTCCTAATGATTTGTTAAACGTCTATTTTAGCCCGAGATTGGCATGGGTTGCATAAAATTCTAACACCTGTGGCGCATACCCGAATACCAGGGGCCGAACACTACGAGTGTGAGTCACTCGTGAATGCAGCATCGTTAATCGAGAAGTACTACATGACGAGTATATCATGTCAGGGATGTGAAAACCAATCATTCATGATCACCATACATTCGTACCCTACCAAATTTGGTGTATGACAGATGAGTGAGACGACAAGGAGGGCACCGAGACGTAGGCGGATAGATAGATAGATAGATAGATAGATAGATAGATAGATAGATAGATAGATAGATAGATAGATAGATAGATAGATAGATAGATAGATAGATAGATAGATAGATAGATAGATGTGGTCTAAGCTGCTGAGATTCGCTAAGAAATGGTTCTCATTCAACAAAATCCATGCGACAGAGAAATAGCTTGGTTGGATCCGAAAATTCGTTATTACTCAAAATATTCTATCGACAGTGCTATTTTTTGACATACTTCGTTATAAGAAATAGCCCCTCATATTATAACTTGTTAAATTGAGGTTCTGATAACAATAAACACAAAATGAGTGATCGGCTAATTTATGAAACTTGTTCGCAATACACACTGACGCAGATATATTTGACGAAGGCAGCGTATATCACCGTCATACAGTCGCATGATGAAACGCCGTACACGTATAGTGACCGGAACACAACAAACTAGAAGTGCAAGATCTAAATAAAAAAAATATTCGCGGTTAATATTCAGACAATTAGCAAACTGAGTCATGCATACATAGTCAGACATCATAAAAATAGCGTGACGCTTCACAAGGGCAAAATTAATTGCACCCGAGATCTCGGTCCTCAAATGTAAGGAGAACAGCAAAAATGAATACGTCACCATTCCGCTCGGATGATGGGAAATAAGAGGAATTAGGGAGGCAAGAAGAGCATTACAAAGAGCGGTTCGAAACTTGGAGAACCACGTAGCCCTCTGCACTTTCGAGAACTTTTCCCATCTCATTCAAAAAGCGTTAGTGGAAGCCCCGCGAAATGCATATTGTAAAGACAAGTAAAAAGCTTACCGTCGCAAAATTCACTGCGGCACAGCGCACGAAAGGCAATGTCTTTAAGGAGCCTCTTGCGCCAGAGACCAATTATGCCGCCCATTCTCTTTGTAGCCGTCCGTGTCCTCAACTCTCGTCTTTGCTTTTTTTTTCTTTTGTTCCATATGCGACGATTTGTCGTCGAGTCGACTGCGCCCGAGTAATTCTTACGTATCTTGCGCAGATTTTGTCTCTGAGTAGTGCCTATGGAACGGTTGTGCTATTGTGAGACTTGAATGACTAAAAGCACACTGGTTGTGTTATTGCAGTTTATCGCAGCACTGATTTCTTATTTTTTCATTATGCGGCTCGTTCTTATGAGTTAAACGTGCTCTGGGAACGTGGGACATATATTCGCGCCAGAAAAACGCATTAGGCACTTCGCTTATAAGATCTGGATCTCTTGTCTAATTTTCCCCTTTGCTCTTGCATTCCTTCTGTCTTTTTCGCAGCTAGGATTCGCCGGCGACAGGACGAGGACGAGAACTTTGCGGCAAGTTTTGAATCCCGACTATATCTGGCCATTTGTCCAGTACGCCTGCTCTAGCCAAACGGTGACCAATCCGTGAAAGTGGTTTGGTGTGAAAGGCACCGGGGCTGTCACAGAAAGCGCCGTAATGAAATGAGATAGCAAGAAGAAAAGGAGGGTTCTTTTTTGTTTACATTTATACGAGCAAAAAGTAAGACGATTGACCTAAAGAGAGCGTAGTGGAAATGGAACAGTTATGTCTGCTTAAAACCTTGAAATATCAAAGAGTATAAAAAGTGAGAGTTAACAAAATAAAAGAAAAACTTGCCCCACAAGTGCACCCAAAAGGCGTGCCGAGATTGATTTCCGGTGTTTTACGTCCCAAAACCAGCTGTGATTATGAGAGACGCCGTAGCGGAGGGTTCCGGAAATATTGACCACCTGGGGTTGTTTAACGGGATAAAGGAGCGTAGACACCAAAACAGTGCGCAATATTTATTGCTTGGTGCTGAAGTCTACTTGCTGGAGACCGTAATATCAAACGGTATGTGCCTGATTACCTGCCGCATAATTTAGCATTACAAGATTTATGTGCCAAAGCTAAAGATTTCAAGAATCCTGGCAAAAGAGACAGTGACGAAATAGAAGGGTATCACGTGAGTGCAACGTCACGTGGACTACCAATTTGGTGACAACAGCGTCATATGCCGTCTTTTTTTTATCAATAATTTCATGTCCCGTTATCGGTTGACGAAGAAGTGAGTTTCTGAAACTTGTTCCGAATACACTCTCACGTAGATACATTTATCGAAGGCAACACACATCATGGTAATAGAGTCGCATCCTGGAACGCCGTACACGTACTGACGCGTAGTGATTTTTAGGGGTTTAAGCCTCCAAACCCCGACATGATTATTACAGACGCTGTAGTGGAGAGCTCTAGGGCAATTTCGCCCATCTGGGGTTCTTCATTGTGCACTGGCATTGTGCATTACACGGGCCACTAACATTTGGCATTAACTAAAATTCCGCCGCCACGGCCGGGATTCTATCCCACAGCCAACGAAGTAGTGACAACAGCAACGCATGTCGAGTCCCCGCATCACCACTTTGGTAGTCTACATCATTTTGCCTCCATGATACTTCTCTGTGTCGTTACTACTTCTTCTGGCGGGATTTTTAAAATCGCTAGCTGTGCCGCATAAATTCTGTTATATTACTGGTGAGGCAATCCGGTACATGCGGGTAATTATTAATGTCCGCTAGAAGAGATAATAAAATGTTACGCAATATTCTGGTGTCTCCAATCCATTAAAATTTTCGCCGTGTTGCTTTCGCGGCAGTAAAACTGTACCGATTGATTGCGTGTTACTACAACTCTCGCAGGTGCAATTACATTTCTCCCCAATGCGTTGAAACAATCTTTTCGTTTACTTACGATGCTCGAACTTGAACTGTCTCGCTTGTGTAATGTTCCGGCTGCCTGGCGTACATAGCTCAAATGTGTAACAAAATTTCCATTAGAAGAAAATTTTAAGCACTTCGGATTCAAAATAAATTAAGGGGCCATTTCACAAAACCATACCTCTTGCTATAACCCTTCACAGCAATGTACGTTTGCTATGAGCGCAACTTCAGGAACATCCTTAGAGATGACAGCCTGCGAACCGAAAATCAAGCTTACGAATGTAAAATCACAGCGCATGCGATTGTAAGGACTAAAGCAAATCGAAAGCGCATCTGCAAAGAAAAAGATGCGTCGCCTTTTCACATGAACAATTTTCACTTGTTCAACTGGTTCTCTTCAGATAGCAGCTAATCTTTCCCGATAAGCGGCTGATAAAATGCAGATATTTACCCTTAAATAAAGCAACGCCCGAAAGCCTGTATTTGTCAAGCTCGGCACGTGTCGAACCCGGTCCTTGCGGTGCGCATCCCTCTACGCGCCTCCGCCGGAACTATACGGTCCCAGAGACGGGTTCAGTTCGAGCCCCGCTTTCGCGACAAGCCGGGTTTTTTTTTTTTCTTTTACCATATATATAGAGCATCGGTGCGCCTTGCCACATCGCCACATCGGTGGAGCGATTCCGCTATCTAGTCTCACTCCCTCCCAGCGGCAGCCCTTTTTTCACCGCTAACAGCCCTTTGACGACGAGCGCTGCTTCACAGTGTTCCCCGGACGCGGTCCCTGTCCATTAGTCACGAACGGATGCCCCGGCAACGGATGGGGTTCGACGAGCACTAGCTTCCTACGCGTATCGCAACGCCGAGCCACGCCATTTACGCAAACGTAGTTTTGAGCCCCGCATATTCGTGCGGAGACATCGAGAGTGGTGGGGCCAACGCATACACTTTTCGAACTTTGAATGATCGAGTCCCCCTCAGAAAAATTGAGAGGAATGTCTCCCTTCGAAGCCACGGTCTCATGTCTGCCCTGATTTCGTCATAACGTTTGTAGATGAAATAAAAAAAAGTGGGGGGGGGGGGGGGGGGGGGAGAGGGCGTTCTCGGCGGTTGTCGACAAATCTTCGATCACCTCAACGACGTTGTTTTGTGTCCTAGACGGTTTGCAGTTACTGTAGGAGAGACGGAAAGAGAGAGATAAGGAAAGCGAAGGAGACAAAGCAATCTAGGCCCACTCGGCTACTCTTCACCAAGAAATGGAAGAGAGGACGCGAAGACGATTAAGAGGATAGAAATTTTGGACACACACACACACACACACGCACACACACACACACACACACACACACACACACACACACACACACACACACACACACACACACACACACACACACACACACACACACACACGCACGGGGAGGATATTGCCAGCGTTGCTTCTCATTAGGGTTGTACGGTTACCCGTATGCGAACAGCCACCTGGGGCCTCATTGTAATTTTTACTGTACTTTTTAGGGGCGTCCGTCCGTTGTAGTAGCGCGTTACCTTCAAGGAAATGAATGATGCTACGTGTGGGAGGCGCGCCGTCGGCGCGTGCCTCCCGGCGCGTTGACTATGGAAACGCTGTTTCTTCGATGAACGCGCTACCAGCTCACCCGCGAGAGACAAGCTTGACGCAGGCAGCGTTTTCTAGCGAGTTTCTTGATTGAAAAATTACAGCATATCCACGGAGTGAATGATGATGAGTGGGCGAAGCTTGGGAAGGAAGGAAGGAAGGAAAAAAACTTTATTGTGAGGGCTTTTAGGACCTCACAGGTCCCCTGGGTCCCCACATGACCACACCACGCTCAAACGTTCATGCCTAAAGTGTCCATGACGCTGGCAGCCCGGCTGGCGGCGATCTTCTGCCTTGCCGGGTCCGTGGAGCGTAGTGTGGTCTCCCAGTCCTCCCAGGTTTGGAGTCGCACCGGCCCATCGGGTGGAGGAGAAGACGGACAGGCCAGGAGGATGTGCGTTAGGTTTGCCCTCGGTGCATTGCACAGAGGGCAGCAAGGTGGGATGGGTCGGTAGTGGGAAAGGAGGGAAGGGGTAGGTAACGTTCGCGTTTGTAGACGGCGCCATAGGTGCTGCTCCCTGGTAGTGAGGGAAGAGTGAGGGGGTGGGTATATTTGCCTTGCAGCTCGGGCATTTGCGGTGAACTCAGCAAAGGTACACGCACGCTCCTTCGAGAAACCCCCCATGAGGTCCGCCTGTGCCCGGTTCCTTGACCCTCGGGCTAAAGAATCGGCGGCCTCATTGCCGGGGTTCCCCGAATGCGCGGGCACCCAGATGAGCTCAGCGCTGCGGGAGGGGAGCGGGTTTTGGGTCAGTATGTGGAAGGTCGTAGGGTGAACTCTGCCCCTAGCATAATTTAAAATTGCAGTTTTTGAGTCGCTTAGTATGTAAGTGGCATTGGAACTGCCGAGCGCTAGCGCTATAGCTATTTCTTCAGCTTCTTCTGGGCTCGTTCCCTGAGGTAATTCCTTTATGAGCGGAGGACCGTACGGTGTGTAAGCCGCCGCTGTTGCTCCGTGCTTATCGCTTGCAGCATCCACCCAAATGGCTTCCTGGTCATCGCCATATGCTTTATGAAGTGTTGCTGCCCTGGCCTTCCGTCGTTCGCGGTTTCGATCGGGATGCATATTACGGGGTAGCGGTCGAATGCAAAGCGTTTCGCGAATTTTCCTCGGAAGAGATATAAGGGAGCTATGATTGGCGGGGATGCGAATTTGGAGTTTCGAAAGTATATGCCTACCCGTAGGGGTGCTTGCTAGTCGCAGATATTGTGCCTGTAGGTGTGCGTCGCTTAGTTCTTGTATAGTGTTATGTAAACCTAACTCTGCCAGGCGTTCGTTGCTGGTGCTTTTGGGCAGGCGTAGCGCTGCCTTAGTAGCCTGTCTGATTATCGAATTTATTGTTTCCGTTTCAGTCACACTGAGCTTTAGGTAAGGGGTAGAGTACAGCACTCTGCTCATGGTATACGCGTGTACCACTCGCATAGTATCTGCTTCCCGCAGACCGTGATCTCTGCTTGTGACCCTTCGTATTAACTGCGTGGTGGCTGTGAGCGTGCTCTTTAGGCGCTTGATAGTCTCTGTATTTTTCCCATCTTGTTGTAGGTACAACCCCAAGATACGAATGGTGGGAACCTGTGGGATTTCCCTACCCTGTACGCAGATTCTGATAGGAGTGTGGTATGTTTTTCCCTTTGGCGGGATCAGGAAAAGTTCAGATTTTTCTGGTGAACAAGTGAGGCCTACCTTAGAGACCTCGTCCTGTACTACCAATGCAGCTGTTTGCAGTGTTTCTTCAATCTGGGCATCCGATCCATATGTAGTCCACAGAGTGATGTCATCTGCGTACAGGGTATGGTCAAGGTGGGGAATTTGCTGCAGCTTATGCGCAAGCGGAATAAGTACTGCATTAAAAAGGAAGGGGGATAACACTGATCCTTGAGGGGTGCCTATGTTCGATAGTGTGTAGCGGTGTGAACGAAGGTTGTCTATGCACATGCTGGCTGTTCGGTTTTGTAGGAAAGCTCTTATATAGTTATAGGTTCGTTGGCCGACTCTTAGGTCCACCATGGCATTTAGGATGGCCTCATGCTTAACATTATCGAATGCCTTTTTCAGGTCAATTGCAAGGACCGCTTTTGTATGCGCCGGTATGAGAGGGTCGAGAATGGAGGTTGTGAGCTGTAGCATGGCATCTTGTGTGGATAGGCCAGATCGGAAGCCAATCATTGAGTGTGGGTATTGACCTGTATATTCCATGTGTTCGTTTAGTCTAGCCAGAATGACTTGCTCTAAGAGCTTACCCACGCTAGAAGTAAGCGAGATCGGTCGCATATTTTCTGGGGTAACTGGTTTATTAGGCTTTGGGATAAGGATAACCCTCCCATGGGTCCATTCTGCTGGCAGTGTGCCGCTCTGCCAATGCGTGTTAAATATATCGGCAAGATCTCGTAGGGAGTTGTCATCTAGGTTCCTAAGGGCGGTGTTTGTTATGCGATCTTCACCTGGCGTGGTGTTACGGAGTCTATGAAGCGCAGCGCGGATTTCTTCTACAGTTATGTCCCTGTCCATCTCATTGTTTGGCGGGCCCGTGAACTCTGGTAAGGGAGTGGGAGCACCCGGTGACGTATGTAGTTTTTTAAGCTTCTCTAGTAGTTCATCCGTGTCACATTTATGGCTGTGTGTTAGTCGTGCAACGAGATTCCAATCATACTGCTTACTTTTGCTCGGGTCAATCAGGTGTTTTAAAAGATGCCATGCTCGAGCGGTAGTAAGATTCCCTCTGAGGTCCTCACATATCTGCTGCCAATTCTGTCTACAAAGCTGTTGACTGTATTCATGGATTTCTGCTACAAGCGCAGATATTTTGGTTTGGAGCTTCCTATTGCGTTTTTGTTTAGAATGTCGTTTCATGAGGCTTTCATGTGCCTCAATCAAATGGGCCAGTTTTGAGTCCATAACTGGAATTAGTGGTTCTGGGCTATATTCCTTAGTGCACGCCGCTTGGTCTTCCAGTACCTGTGCTGTCCACGTCTGCGCATCCACCAACCCTGCTTGCTGGTTTCTTTCCCGCTGTTTGGTTCTAAAGTTATCCCAGTTAATTAATTTATGTTTCAATCTCGCACGAGACGCTTGGGGTCCACAGAGCTTAACCTCAATAATATAGTGGTCACTGCCTAAAGTATGATTTGTTCTTTTCCAGTCTAGATTGCGGATGCGTCTGCCCATCGTGAGATCCGGACTTGTGTCCATCATTCCTGTTGTACCTTGTCTGGTTGGGCAATCAAAATCGTTGTATACCGTGAGCTGCGACTGTTGAGTTTGTGTCATTAGAACCTCACCTCTGCCAGAAGTTCTGCTGTATCCCCAATCAATGTGAGCACAATTAAAGTCTCCAGCCACAATGACTGGTGTTTTATTCGCCGCGGCAGTGATTCGTGCTATTAGGCTGGCGCAGTGCGTTGCTGGCATGCTCGGGGGACTATAGATATTTGCGATTAGTAAAGAATCCTGTTGAATGTCGACGGGAATAATTTCGAGGACTATGTTTTGGACTGCATGCGGGAAAGCGCGTTGCGTATGCCTTATATCTCGCTTGATAAATGTGGACGTAACCGGAGCATTATCATCTGGCGAGTGGTAAGCAATATACCCCGGTAGCGATACGCTAGTTTTAGGGTCCTGTAGTAGGATCAGATCTGGTGGCTTTTCTTCATTTAGTATGACTTGAATTAGCGCTGCTCGCTTACGGCGTATGCTGCGACAGTTCCAATGCCAAAGTTTTAAAACGGGAGGAGTCTTAGAATTAGAATAATCACCTGCCATTTTGCTGACCAGTAGTATTTAACGAAGGGAGGGGATGGGTGGTGTGGGGTGATGGCGCCGCCTGCATAAGGTTGGTTGCCTCCGCCACCATTACGCCCAGTTGTGCCCTGAGCTGGACACAGAAGGTGTCTAGTTTGTTATCTATAATTTTGAAGCGTTCGTCTATAAGGGAGTCAATCCGCGCCTCGAGAGTTGGGAATCGTGCTTCGAGCGCTTGGAGACGATTATCTAGGAATTGCTGGAATTCTTCACGCATCTGAGTTTTAAAATCTGCAAGTTTTACCGTTAATTTTGCCTCAAGTTTAGTTTCAAAGTGGGCCTCCATCTCAGCTGTTTTATCTGATGGCGGAGGAACGTCATGTCTTTTCTTTTTTGTAGGCGGGGAGGAGGTGGGAGTTTCTGTAGGAGGCGATAATGGGGTGTCTAAAGGTAAAGGGCGAGTAAGGGGTGTGCATGAGGGTTGGGTGATGGCCTGTCGCAAACTTCTTACCTCCTCCCGAAGGCGGGCCATCTCCTCGTCCTGTGGGCCCGGTTTACGGCTGACTCGTTCCGCCCATGTTAGTTCCTCAGGGACTTTCGGTGGGACTGGTGGTTTCCATGACGGGAAATCCTCTTGGGGTAGCTGCCCTCTTCCGGTAGTTCCTCGCTGTGCTGGTGGCCTCGTTGGTTTCGGTCGCTGTTTTGCTTTACACCACCCTGTTCCTGTAAGGTGCTCTCCGCCGCATAGGATGCACCGGGGCACGCACTGACGGCTTCTATCTTCCCCGTGATCTTCGCCACATCTCGGGCATCTCGGTTGCTTCTGTTCAGGGCACACATCATATCGATGTCCTGGTGCGCGACAGTTCGTGCAGGCCTCTGGGCGCGCTCGGTATGGTGTGCACAGGTGCACTCCACCATAGTAGATGATTCTGCGAGGGACGGGTCCATGGTCAAATGTTATCAGAATAGATTTAGACTTGCCCATGCGTCTTGCTACTAGGATGTTTGCTTCCGGGTTTCGCGCTTGCAGATCTTGTAGAAGCTCTTCCTCCGTTTCATCCCAAAAAAGCGTTTGATATCACACCCCTTACTGTGTCGGCTGCAGGGGCTATGTACGCTGCTATCACGTACGCTTTTCCATTCATGGTGATGCTTCGGATTTTAGCCAGGTTGAGCGCTGCATCCTCGCTGGTGGTGGCTACTGTGCACGTATTGTTCGTCGGGTGAACGCGTATCTCGACATCAGCACCTAGCGGTACCTTCGCTGCTGAGCAAAGGCAGCGGAGCAGCAGCTGCGGCTGTATCTTCGGCATGAACAGGCCTCCCTGTGAGCGAAAAACCACCTTAATTGCGTGCTGCGGCAGTGGAGCCATTTGGCGACTTCTTCGCGTGACTTGTTGCGTCGCACGCAGTTGCGCCGGATTAGGACGGTACGCCGGACGCCAAGCAGACGCGGGGAGCGTTGCAGTGCGCTCCTCCCGTGCTTTCTGTTCTTCACTTGCTTCTGGTTGATCGTGCATTCGGGCTTTTGTCTGGGACTTGCCTTTATAGGTTCCGATGACAGTAGTCCAGTCGGCCGGGTTGTAGTCTTTCGCTTGGAGGGTAGTTCCTTCGACGTGTACTACATCCATCATCGAAGGCTCTCGCTGTGCCGCCGAGCTAGGCCTCGCGCTTCGCCCAGCGCGGCCTGAGCGGCGTGTCCGTTCTGCTCAAAAAGACGGGATTTTCTGCGCTGGGGTCACCAAACTTCGTGAGCGATCTCCACTCCCCTTCCGGTAGCTTTACGCAAAGACTGGTGAGGCTTCGTGAAGATTTACCAAAGCGACAGCATCGGTTTTACGGAGCGGGTTGAGCGCGCATCCGTCCCCGCCGATGACGAGACGCCGACCCTCCGAAGCTTGGGAGGTTCACCGTAGATCGTGCCGAGTTCCGGATAAATTTAGTGAACGCGCACGCTACGAATCCTCATGGTTCAACTATGCACAAGTGAAATCTCCCACCGGCCCTTCATTGCAAGTCAAGATCCAGTGCATATATATATATATATATATATATATATATATATATATATATATATATATATATATATATATATATATATATATATATATATATATACACCAAATTTGGTAGGGTACGAATGTACGGTGATCATGAATGATTGGTTTTCACATCCCTGACATGATATACTCGTCATATATATATATATATATATATAGCTTACAAACAAATTGCGCACTTGCGAAAATCGCACGTTTATTATTCAACGTTTCGGCCGTGGCACGGCCTTCGTCACGAACCTCGGTTCTGACGGATGGCACGAACCTCGATTCTGACGAAGGCCGTGCCACGGCCGAAACGTTGAATAATAAACGTGCGATTTTCGCAAGTGCGCAATTTGTTTGTAAACTACTTTTGAACCGGACCCACAGAACTTCTTCCCCGAATTATATATATATATATATATATATATATATATATATATATATATATATATATATATATATATATATATATATATATATATATATATATATATATATATATATATATATATATGGGTTGCCGGTGAACGCTTCTCCAACGCGAGCAGTCGGTATTTCTCAATCAAGAACCTCGCTTGGAGACGCTGCCTGCGCCAACGTTGCCTCTGGCGTTCTCCTTCTTTGCGAGCTGGTAGAGCGTTCCTCTAAGAAAGAGCGTTTCCATAGGTTAGACTAAGAGGAGCTTCGCCCCTAAAATACCAACTGCTCGCGCTGGAGAACCATTCACCGGCCACATATATATATATATATATATATATATATATATATATATATATATATATATATATCCGCTCATCATCATTCACTCCGTGGATATGCTGTGAATATTTTTTCATTCGATACATTGCGTGCATTTTCATATACGCAAGTCCACTTCACTGCCCAGTACAATTATGCCTCTTGCACAGTGGATAAAGGGAATTGGCGTCGTATAAGATCTCTGACCCTGGTTTATTTCCCTCCTTTATTGATTGCGCGATCAATCACTGTTTTCGTATTCATCAAGCGAACTGATGCCTCAAAAAGAAGAAAACCGGCAGTTTTCAGAAACTCCGCGCCTCTTGTTCGTTAGTAAAGCCACTCACTCTTGTTTGTCTCCCGCTCGTCGAAACGAGGGAGCGCGAAAACGGATGACGGAGTAAAAACCGCCTTTATAAAACAACCACTTCGGCGAGCAGATGGACGATTTGATATTAACAGGTTTGGGAGCTTGCTGCCAGAAGGAAAAACCAAAAGCACTCGAGCTGTTAGGAAAGTTACCTCCACTAAGTTTAATTCTAATCTCTTGCGAGTTAAATGCGAAGTGTACTTATATGGCTTAACAAAAAAGAGCCAGGCATGCGCAGAATCGCAGGACAGTGACAGCGCATGCTGTAGGAGCGACGTTCTTAGAGGCCATTGTAAACGCTTGGGGAAACTGGTGCAAGCACAGGTGGTAGGTATTCGCTGCGTCATGACTCCACGGTTTGGACTTCTCTCTGCACAGCGGTCTCTTGTGCCCGACGTTGACTTGCTGCAGACCTGCACGTAGCTCTGTGATTCACTTCAGCAGCAATGCGCCCCTTGCGAGGAGGCGCCATCAGGTATATCGAAGAGCCAAGTCAGGTTGCTTCGGGACTGCGCACGTCGCCTGTCTCGTGACGCATGACACGATACGACGAAACTGCTTCACGAGGCAGCGCTTCGTAATAATGATGAGAGAAAAGCTGGAGAAGATCGTTTCATAATGATGATGTTGATGATGCCTCTGTAATGGGTGCAGAGCTACAAAGCATGCACTCCTGTGTTCTTTCAAATGATGCCTTGCACTCGTTATGCAACGCACTTTCCGCGACGCGTAGTGCGTATTACTATTCGGCCACGTAATATTTCATTTGTTAATGCGATTCCTCGGCAGGCTTCATACCTGTTTAGGTTTTTTTAGCGATTATTTTTTAAGCCACAGGCTTAGTGGTAGAATGCTCGAATGCCACGCAGAGGACATGGGTTCGAATCCTCCTCAATCCTGGTTATTTTTTTCTAAAGTATGCGCGATTGTGGTTACAGACACCGGCGGCGGCGGACAATACACGGCGCCAAAAAAAAAAAAAAAAAAAAACGGCCGTTGTTGTGATCTCATAACAGCTTACGCTGTAAAAGTTTTCTTTAAACCACTAATGGATAACGTTCTTTTTTTTAGACATTGTGCTGACCTTAACATTTATTCTCTTGTGCTACTTGTCATAATACTAAAGATAGAGTATTTCATTTATCCGTTGCCCATTTATTGATATATATGCAAGCAAACTCGCGCAAGCCTTGCCAAACGGCAAAGTGGCGACTTTCATTGCCGTATCTTACAACTCATGTTTGCAACTTGTCTGCATCAAACAAACCGTTAAAGTTATCACTGTTGGCACGAACTTGTCAGTGCGAAGCACTTTATGGGACTGGGCTTGTGCTACGTCAAGTCACGCACCGAAAAACACAAGCTTAACATACACCGATGAGTTCCCATAAAATCGATCAATGACGGCGAAAAAGAACGGAATTTATCCAGATAACGAATGCTTAAAATAAACCAGAGTAGCATAATAATATAAAAGATACAGCTTAAGGGTAGGTAATCGCGTAATGAGATGAAGTTAAGAGAAAACAATTCAGAACGCCGACGATAAACACAACAGAAGCGCAAGCAAAAACCTAGACGAATCACTGCACCGCATTTCGTCCAACTTCGCTTCTCTGTGCTGACATGTGATATTTCCTCTTCTTCTTCTTACACAACACGGCTCGTTGCCAAAACACTAACCCCATGACGCCTCAGGCGCGAATGTCCCCTCCAGTTGTTTGCGTTCCCAAAACGTGGCTAATTCTGTTGATGACCCTTACGGCGAATGTCTTTTGACAACGACTCCCGACATTTTCGCTCCAACAGGAGCAAAGGTCATTGACCGCACGTCCAGCGTACTCAGCGTTCCTAGTCAGGACGGACATGGGGGGGAAAAGCAATTAGGCGCTCGCCTGCACAGCTGGATCTTTCCTGCGTTCCCGTTTCGTCCTTCGCCTGAAATAACAGCAGCAACGGTGGCGCCTTCATATACAACGTTCATGGGAGACAGTGTGCACAGAAAGCTGTTTGCTGGATACCGCGCGCGACCATAAGACAGTGTTCGCCTAGCTCGGGGTAAATACGCATTCGCAACAAACTAGTTGAATAAAAATAAAATAAAAGGGTAGTGAGCAGTTCCCCTGTTTTTTCAGAGCTGTACGAGTGCTCTGGGATGCCTCTAGATTTGGGCGCAGATCTAAGAAGATGAGTAGCGTAAGGCTTACTGTAAGCATCTATAAAGAAGGCTACTTGCGTGTAGATTAAAAGTAAGCAAGGATAACACTGAATAAAATGACTCATGCAACGTGACAACAACAACAACAACAAAAACAACAACAGCAGCAACAACAACAACAACAACGACGACGACGACGACGACGACGACGACGACAACAACGACAACAACAACGACAAACGTGTACTCTTTTGAGGAGATGAAAGTGGGGAATAATAACGGAAATCAAAGACTATTGTCGCGTACTGCTCGTGTGAGAATGTAAGGACCCCGTCCTAATTTTGCGCTGGCGTTTTAAGATGAAACGTCGAGCCGTAGAAACAGAGAGCAGTTGCGCTGACACATCCTGGACATGTCCCCGCACTATGTATGAGTGGTAGATTAGAAAGGGAGAGAAGAAAGAGAGAAGGAAAGAGAACGAAAACGCTGAGTCTGAGCGAGCTTCTTCGGCTGGGGAGGATGCTGGCGCACTTTTTCCTAGAATTGATGATGGTTGACCCATGCCTTTCACATTGCGACCTCCGGAGACAATTGCCGGAAGAGGATGCCAGAATATTTGCTTTTCTGCAGAACGGAAGGGGCGCTGTTATTGCTTGTACGCTTCCCCTCTTATTCTTTTTTTTTTTGTCAAACAGGCTTTTTCGACTAGCGCTTCCACGCACTTCCTAGAATCTTCGCGGTGTCCTTGCGAGCGAAACGCAAGCGCAGAGACAAAAGTTGTAGATGAGAGAACAAAACGAGCGATGAATATATAGGTAAGAATGATTTCTTTCTTTTTTGGGTCACGAGGCAACTCGTGACGTTTCCTTGAACGCGGATTTTGAGGGCTACTTACGCTAGAATTCATTCTTCCTCGGGGTCAGGATTTCCGCTCTCTTACTGGGCGTTTGTAGACGTCCGCTGAAAAACGACTCGCTTTTCACACCAGCTAAGGCAAAGGGCACAACATTGTGTGGGCCAATGTTAATGACTCCAAGATACATTAGCATCGTCAGTGGACCTTCTGGTTATAGTTACGCGTATCGCGAAGCTATTTCGTGCTCTGCAGGGAATAAAAAATACAGCTTTACGGCTTCTCCGAAAGGCCTACAATCCTGTCCGACGAGTGACCGGGAAAGTCATTGCGGGGCCGAGAAACAGATGTACAAAGTAAAAACACAACTCACGTAAAATATTTAGGTTATGAAAACCGCTCAGAAAGAAAAGCGCAGTTCTTTTATGGACAAGGGAGTTACCCACATCATCAAGCCCATGGAAGATTTCGGCGTGCCGGAATTGCCAGCTTAATCAGCGGGAGGAGTGAACCACAGAGAGGACAAGCCTCCCAAGTAATCGTGGAGGAAAAAAAAGTTCCTCCATGCAAGTAAGTCTCAAAAACACGATGAGGCGCCATCTGCGTCGCTCGCAGAGCACGACGTAAATGCGTGGAAAATCGGAAAATTACTACGATGAGATGTTCAGAAAAAAAGACATTTCTCGCGAATCAACTTGCCCGGCAACGTGCCTCGACGTTATGGTTTTGATACGTCGCAGCGGCTTGATGTGCCTACAGCGAAGCACAACGATCCACGTGTACGAGGTCTTTAGGTACTCGGCAAATCGATACAAGGTGCTCAGTAATATGCTCGTGGGCATTCGTCCTGCTTACGAGAAGTTAGATCGAGAGAGCTTAAACTTCGCCTTTAGGAGGAGAACGCAATAGCGCTACGAACTGGCATTACCGCACTGAATTCATCACCAATATTGCGAGAGATCACCCTCTTGTTCTTCGTTCTTCTCTTCCTTCTCTTTGTCATGGCACAAGTACGGGGGACTTGCCAAGACGTAGGCTGAGTGATGCGAATTTTCTTATCGGGCAAAGTTCTTGGACACCTATTCCCGGTTTGCGCCAATGGCAAATTTCGCCGCTGCTCCAAGCGCCCTCTGCGAGCAGAAATGGCGGCGGTGCAAAGCGCGTCTGCTGGTTATATACCCCTTTTAAGTTTTTCACATTACCGATGAGAGTGTTCTTCTCTTGTGTACAAGAGTAACGTAACTACATGATATGCTATACTACCGACATTCCCGTGTAATAAAGAAAAGAAAAATGACGTGGTGGTTTTGAAGCGCGTCTTCCTCGCGCGCGGGAGGTCCGCTTTCGATTTTCCAACTCGACCCGACTAATAGCTCTTCAGACAAGCTTACTATTTCTTGTGCAGGAACTGCTTTGCGAAATTCAGAGCCAAGAGGAGCGTAACTTAACCTGCTTTTGTTGTCTGCATCGATTGTCGCCGCCGTTTTCCCACCACTGTCGATGGCGCTAACGCATCTTCAGCGAAACAAGCTTCTTAAAGAAAGAATAAGCTAAACAGTAAAGTGGCTTACACCTATAGATTATTGGGGAACCTCGCTGTCGTTAATTTCGCCAGTGCGTGTTCAGTATTAGCAGAAAAAAAAAGTCAAGGTCAAAGATTCACCTTACTTTCGACATTGAGTCCAGCGCCATAACTTTGAGGAGGTGACGTCAAGAACCCCATTCCTCTTTTTTGTGGTGTGTCGCCACAATGACTCTGTCAGATCGTCTGAAGTACGCCGCAGTAAGTCTCTGGTTTCATTATAACGCAATGTATATCTGTTTTCCCCGTAACTAGTTGTGTAGGACTTAATAGATGCTGTCAAAAATGTATGACGCCACCCATATAAGTGCGGGAATCACCGAGCAGGCGTCGCAATGCACTTCTATTTTGTCTTTTCGCATTTTCTACCATACAAAGCGTCTTCTCCTTGAGAGACCGATGCTTTTGGTCACGTGTAAAAGCGGTTTACTAACACAAGACAAAAGTTGTAATTCAATTTAGTGTCCCTTTAACGCTATAGCCTTAGAATGGACCAAACGGTGTGTAAGTTAAAGAAAAAAGATATTGTTATGGGTACAGACAACTCTGTCAAGTTGTGTGAGGGGGATCAGGAGAACCACCATCCTCTCAGTGACGTTGTTTACTCAATAATTATCATATTCATCATCGTAATAAAGAAAAATATCATGGTAATCCCCCTCGTCGGTGCGTCGTCAACAAGGACAATATAGATGTTTTATGCTTGTTAAAATCTTGTATGTACCGTCGTCAGCACGTGATCAATATGCTGTACAAGCCTGAATTTCAGCACAGTGCTGCATACGTAAAATTTTCATTGTCATTCTTTTCAGAAAAGTGAAAACAGTAGCAAATGCCTAGAATAATTTAGAGAAAAGAAGTCTATAATTTCCGGCCAGACGGAAAGCTTCCATCTCCATTCAGTTTTGGAGTACGGTATTCTATTATTTATTTCCGAAGTGCAAACGGTATTCAAATTACGCCATCCAGGTTTTTTTTTCTTTAAATATTTTCCTCGACAAAGTTTAAGCTCGTCTGGATTCGGCCCCGTTTTGCACATTGAAAACTTACCTTTAGAGCCCTCCGCAATCGCGTTTCCTCAGAACTCGACTACAATATTATCCGTCCACATCCTTCGCATTGCGTTTACTCGAACAGCCACGCTGTTCGCAAAGCTTCTCACGCGAATGCCGCCTGCGGTAAAAAAAGAAAAAAAAAAAAGAACAGGAGGAAGCAAGAATAGCGTAGGTTGCTGCCATTCACACGAGTTTCTAAGCATGCATAATCAGCTGGCGCACGCACTACTGCCACGCAACACTCGCGCAACCTGATCAAAATGCACCTACACTATCATATAAACCTAGTTTCAAATAACTCGCACGGAAAATCGAATAACACTGGCTCGCCGGAGAATCGTTTCTGCACAGTGCCTCTCATCTGCGTCACAATAGGACTAGCGCATTCGGGCTCGAGGCACGGAAGATAAGTCTACAAAACAGAGTTCGCATAACTATTGCTTAGCCCGCCCCCCACCCCCACTGCCGAATGAAACTGACAACAACAACAAAGACAAACAGACACTTTGCTAAACACGTACTTTGTTCTAACAAAGAATGTATGGACATAAGTATAGCTTCTCTGAGCTGTGATGATCAGTGATGCCACAGGTCCATTCCTCTGTCGTTTCATCCGTGTCTTGCACGTGGGTCTTAGAAAAATATCGTGCAACCACGAATACTATGCCTTAAACAGCATGACCAAGCTGCCGGGTTTCCTGTAGCTTGACTTTATCTCTCGTCTTCCATCTTGGCTATAGATTTGTCTTCATGTGTGCGGCACGTATGCATATTTTACGTTTGTGCTTTTCACTATTCTTCCCTTAGATTTTTTTTTGCAATTTCCTGACTCGCTACGCCTTCGAAATTTAATGTCCCTTATTCTTGACTCACTGCCATTTTCCTTCATACTTGCTTGTCTTCAAGCGCCGCATTTCATCATCGTAGCAACCATAAACTAGAACCATTTTTTCTTATCTCAGTGGTCGCTTTATATACGAAAAGCTAGTCGAAATTTTCTGGTATGTCTCATAACATGAATTGTTATGTGGGGTTTAACGTCCCAAAACCAGCTCTGATTATGAGAGACGCCGTAGTGGAGGGCTCCGGAAATTTCGACCACCTGGGGTTCTTCAACGTCATGCTGTGACATCGCACAGCAAACGGGCCTCAACATTTCGCCTCCATCGAAATGCAGCCGCCGCAGCCGGGATTCGATCCCGCGACCCTCGGATCAGCAGCCGAGTACTATAGCCACTAGACCACCGTGGCGGGGCTCATAACCTGAATTACAAAGTGAAAACACTTTACAGAGAAACTATTTTCGTTGCCGCCTATTAAATGAGTCCACGTCACTGTCATTTTTACTCTGTGGAGCTTACGTGACGCCCTCACAGTTACATGCATTGGCTATCCAGTCATACTACATCAGTTTGAGTATACAATATAGCTGCATCATCTGGTCACAGGAAACAGATGTAATCGAAGCGTTGGAATTACTTTGAGATGGAAGTTGTTGTTTCATTTTTAATGACTGCACTGGCGCAATCAAGCCAAACTAGGACCGATGCTTCTGGGATACCATCATCATATTGCCCTACTGCATTTCATAACGTCCTTTACACAGGCCAATTGGCCTCTCTGTCTTGCTCCCTCTTGTATTAATCAGTGGCAGGTCGAAGTGCGTAATACAACATTAGTTACAAACATTTGGAGCTTGAATATTCACCAACTTAGAGCAATATATTCTAGGGTATCATGCGCCGTGGTGGTCTAGTGGCTATTACACTTGACTGCTGACCCGACTGGCACGGAATCGAATCGCGGCCGCGCTCGCAGCATTTAGATGAAGGCGAAATGCTGTGGCCCGTGTACTGTGTGATGTCAGTGCACGGGAATCTTGGAGCACCCCACTAGGGTATCTCGCAGAATAATATTATTAGCTTCTAAAGCACTAGTTGTCAACAACGGCTGGCTTTCAAAGCTGTAATCTTTAGTGCGGCAACAACGAGAGCTTTGTTTGGTTAAATCTTACATCTCTACGCTCCTCGCATATTTATTTACTTGTGCAGAAATTAAATGACGAAGGAGAAGATTAAGCGCTCGGTATATTGACATAAGATAAGAAACAACACGAAACCCTGAAGCAAGCCGTTGAATATCTGAAGCAAACGGCTAAATTACTTTTCGTTATTTGCAACAAAAGAGGGACCGCGATTCCTGCGCGGTCCGATCACTCTTCCCGGAGGATGTAGCCCACCATTAGCAACACAAGTGAAATAAATACGCTGGGTCCCTGACGCAGCGTTCATCACTGCCTCCGTGTGTTGCAATTTCACTTCCGACTTTTCCTCCTGCGCTCAGCTCATTAACAGTGACTGATGGTACAGTGCCGGTCAAGAAGGGCCGCCTTGCAAAGCACGAACAATAGATGTGCTCGCAATAAGGTCCTTACGAGGCACTTCCTTCTACCAGTTCCGTAAAGCCGCTTGCGTCAGCAATTGCCCCGGTATCAATTAGATCGGGCAATTTGCGCAATTTAAAGGTGGTTTTCTCGATCTGTATAGAGGCAAAAAGAGTTTACCGCATGGCACGATGACAAAGGGACCACGTCGGCGTACTTCCGCAAGGACCTTCGGCGTCCTTGGCTCGTCTTACGTTAGTCGTCATCTCTGGATTCTTCCGTCCCTTAGTTTACACACTTTCTGTCTGTTTATTTTTAGAACTCTTCTTTCTCAACCACGGCGTATACGATACAGACCACGAACTTCGTGAACAACCTAGCTTTCTCATAATTAAGTTTGTGGCTTCTTAGCGTAACCCCTTGTATAGGGTACTGTCCATGTGAACAGCCATTGTTTCGTAATTACTCTACGCTTCATTTGAAAACGTTGACTTTCGCTACAGGAGAATTGCTTTCTAACGGCATGGCGGATTTCAAGAAGGACGCAACCTGCTCGCTGTTGTGAGCTTACTAGTGACAGTGACCAATAAATGACAAATATTAGTGAAAAATGCAAATTTCTGTGAATTGAGCCCCTTTCCATGAGATTTTTTCCTATTCAGAGGCGCTCAATTCAGTGTTATGCAAGTGTCATTGCTCCTAAAACTGTAGCGGAGGTACTCTTGTCGTTCGCATCATCGGCAAGATCCGCTGTAAAATAAAAGAAACTCCTTGTGCGAGACGGCATTTTAACTAGGGCACCTACACTACGATGGCGAACGTCACAGTCCCTAGGCGATCCAGCCACGCTTGGAGGACGTGCATTTATGGGAACCTCGCGATTGTGTTCTACAGAGGATTGTGACACGATTTGCTATGGGCGAGAGAAAAATCCAACTTCCCACATCATTGCCCTCAGCCCATTCCAGCACAACAGGGATAGTGATAATGATAAGGCTGCATGACTTTGACGTCATGATATCGGGAGTGATAGTGATAGCTGAGCTAAAGCGCGAAGAAGACGAAAAGGAGACTAAAGAATCTGAAGACGACTCCGAAACACGACACAAGGTAACGCATTCCGCTAGGTAAGCCAACGCCACAGCTCCTCTGGTCATTGGCGTCTGCGATAGCAAAGCCAGCGCATTTATTTTTCTTTTTGTGCTCAGGAAAAACAACATGTCGACTGGTAGGCGGCGCTAGATTTTTACAATGAAAAAATATGCATAGCAAGAGAAAATTACAGAGATGCTACGTCCAAAGTGACAAAATAATCTGGTGTTGTAATAACTAGGGCTCCGCAGGAATAAGATTTAATTCAGGAGTAGGGACAGCTGGAAAACTCTGGGAATAAGTTTAAGTTTGTGGCTTCTTTTTTTTTTTTTTTCTCTCTTTTTCTTTTTTCTTGTCGTGTCTCCTTTCTGCTATCTTTCAGTCCCCTTACCCTTCTTCCCCTGCACAGGGTAGCCAGCCGGTCTCAGCACTGGCTAACATCCCTGTCTTTCCTCCTTTCTCTTCCTCCTCCTCCTCTGGGAATAAGTTGTGTGCTGTCGCCCTTCGAACAGGGGCCGAACTCACCACTTCTCTTTGGTAAGTGATTTTTCTCATTGGTCAGCCGCCTTAGCTAATGATATGTCCGACATCCGGATTGGATGAAATATTCTCCTACGAACTTTTTGTCATGAGATCTTTTTTCTGAATACGAGCCCTGGAAAATTGTGGAGACAAAACATCCGCTGTTGCTGTTGGCAGCCACTCTTCGCTGTGAGTGTTACTGCGAGAAAAGTGAATACGTCATGGTTCTTTCTTCAACCCTTAAAAATTTGTTACAGGCGCTTGCTTCTTAGCAGCTTTATTGTGCGCATTTTTCCTGCTGGCGTTGTGTTCTAGGTGGAAACATTTCAAGAATGCCAGGACGTAATACATCATGCGAATATTTCCGGAGGCGGCCTGTCACAGAACGATCCATTCTTACGAGAGGCAGATGCCGTCTAAAGATTCCAACGTTGCAAGATATGAGAGGAACTTGGTATCAGGATGTCATGTTGGCATCTTCTTCAAAAGAACATTTCTCTTCCTCGTTTTAGTTCTGTTTTAGTTTTTATCGGGTGGCTCAGCGCCTGCTCCAGATTCGAATAGCTGAACATAATTGAAATAATATTTCATAGTAAAGAAAGCTCGTATAGCGTCATAGCGCCAATCTTTCCTATTATTTGCGTTTACTCGCAGTGTGTCTGCATTTATCACCTTTAACCTGGTTTCCCCAAAGTTTCGCGTACGAGGAAACGAATCTGGATGAAAAATGCGAGAAATGTCAAAAAGAAAGGAGAATAAAAGGCGCATGATGCCTTACGCTTCGATGCTTTGTAAAAGAGATCGCGCCTTCGTCGAGGAAAAAAAAAAAGAACGGCAAATCAGGCAACGGGAAGCAAAGTTGGTGCACTGCGCTCGACCACTCTGGGGATTCCTTTTTGAAAAGCTGGCTTGACGCTTTGGAGCGTCTCAGGGAAGCCAGTTCTAACCGATTGCTCGCCTTGTTATAAATGTGAAACTGTCTCTTGTATATCCTTTTCTTCGGGAGAAATTTAGATGCCCGTGTGATCTCGCTTCGTCGAAACACAGCACTCCCTCGCGTGCTGTTTCGATAGCAATCTTATAGCAGCCCACGCTGTATCAATCGATCGTCGTTTCGCGCGTCTCGAAAGAAGGTGCGTCCTCTGGTGCCGCGCCTGCGGGAGATCTTCACGCCACGTTTGTTTAAGGAGCGCGAATATAAGGATGCTGCGGACTCTTAAAGTACGCACGAGTGAAAAACCGATAGCGGGAAAAAGAATGGATGCCGACAGTATTGACTCGACAACAGAAAAGAACGATTGCGATCAGATAAATTCACGCTTCCGGACTTCGAAAAATCAGTCGCCGTGAAATGTCCCGAGCAGGCGGGCACCTTAGAGATTATAGGCAGTGGATGGAAAAGTTAAGCAGGCGAAAGAACAAAGAAAATCGGGTACAGTTATTATGATTTTTACGCGAGTGACGAGGCAGGGACGCAGAAAGCTATTCAGACGATGTACATTTACAGCAGCGGCTTCGACACTCACCGGCCAAGCCCACAGCTCGAGCCGAGTCCGTTTTTGCTCTTCTTCGTTCGGTCGATGGTGTCCGTGCACATGGTCTCGGCGACTAAATACAGAACACGTGTAGCATACGAAAGACGCTTGTGTTGTGACATTAACTTCCAAGGGCTCAATCAGTGCAACAAAAAAAAAAAAAAAAAGAAGTAACATGAAGTTCCTGCTAGCTTCCGGCTTCCCCGATAAAGTCGAACGGATGACCGCCAGACAATACTTCTCTTGTGCGTGAAAAGGGGGGCACCCTTAATATCTCGGTCTCTGATCTCTGCAACGGCGAGGCAGGTACCCAGACATGACACTCGTTGGTGTGGGTAATCTCCCGTCTCTCTAAGGTGGCCTCCCTTTTAAAGGTACAATAAAGAGCAAAGGGTTTGACGTGTAGTACCAAATTGCCGTCTCACAATGCCAACACTACCACTCTCACCGCGCAAGCACGCTTAGTAAGCGAGCAAAGAGACAGAAAAAAAAAAAAAAGGCGGCGACGCCGCCTTTGCGTTTCGGCACCAACTCGCTGTGACCTTGGAGGCGCTCATTATGGAGCACAAATTTATCTTCCTCTAAAAATGAGTTACGTTGTGTTGTAGGGATATGCGGGAGGGGGAGTGGCATAGAGTTAACATAGCGAGCTTTATCAAATTTCATTGAGCGAATGGGGCCAAAATACGAAGCAAACACTTTAAAATCAGTGACATCCCGCTAACGTTCGGGTGCTTAAGTTCAGGCGCGAAATTCAAAAATAAAACTTGAACCTTCGTTTCCTGCTGTAATATCGAACCTATGGTGGCGAAATCAGCGACAATAGGTTTCTCAAATAACAGTATATCAGTCTTAGTTGATTCACTCTTTCTCTTTAGTTGGTGTCCCTTTAAGCTCCCTTCTTTCACTAGCGCTTCCCATTTTCCCCAGACGACGTTGCGTCGCACTCCCAACTAGGACTGCAGACATATGCGTCTTTAGTAGTGGTGCTCGATTATTCGAATATTTCGGGCCTGGAATCATATAGTGCCCTATTCTATTCTATCTTCTAATCGAATTACCTTTATTTTTAAACACGAATGTATTTAATTTTTTTTTCGGGGAGTTTACGGATATTTAATAGCGGAGATGTTCAAGTTTGAGTTCCAGCTGTGGCCAACGACCGCCCAAAACTTGGAGGAAAGAGCGTGAAATGAGAAGAGGAGGTGCAAAGAGTATAAAGAAGGAGAGAGCGCGGGAGAAGTAAGAAAGTAAATGAAACACAATAAATTTTCTTGGCGAAGTGGGATGCTAACCCTAGCATCCGCGGTCTGAAGGCAAGCGTCGGAACCACTAGGCTTGAAGAGCGTGCACTTGCAGAACGTGCACTTACGGGAACCATATGACTGTGTTGCACCGACGACTGCAACAGGACTTGCTGTGGGTGACAACGAGAGAAAGTGGGAGAGAGAACGAAAGAAGGAAAGATGTACACACATAGATAGAAAGAGATGTAGGGTGGAGCTAGGACGATTGCGACAATAACTTGCTACGGGACACAAATAGAAGCTGATAGAGAGAGAGAGGGAAAAAAAAGATAAACAGAGAGAAAGAGAGGTAACGCGAACTGTTATGGGCGAAAGAAAAAGAAACCGAGAGATGGAGAGAGACAGATACGGCCAGGACCCCCGACGAAGAAGTTGCTTTGCTAAGCCCCGGCAGTCCCGGTGGTCATTGGCTTTTGATAAAACTGAGTCACACCTAATTCTTCAAGAAGGTTAACTACACGTAAATAAATGCAAAGTTAACGTGAAAGTACGATAAAATTGAATCCCCACTTGAATATTACAGGCGTAAAATAATATACTATGTAATACAGCAAGCTGCTTCGCATTAGCGGCGTGTTTATGTCTGCTACACAACTATCACTCGCGCTTTCTGAACAGCTCTACGTATAGAAATGCCCTTGACATTTGCTCCCTATGCTGTTGTTGGGCTTTCGATTCTAAAGTTATGAGTCCTTGCTTCAACCATCTCTCTCTCTGAATAAGCCAATAAAAACTGACGGTGAAGTAGCAGAGGTGAATGAAATTAATATGGAGTCCCTCTCACTACGGCGTGCCTGATAATCACGAGATGGTTTTGGCATGTAAAACGCAAGAATTTAGTTTTGCTTTTAAATTCCCGTCCCCGTAGGGATTGATACAGCGAGAAGCTAATGACGTCTCAACGCTGCAATAAATAGCGCCGACAGGTAAAGGGATAAGTTTCTTTTGCTCAATGACACCTTAACAGAATGGAAGAGGCACCTTAAGGCAAACAAGGTCTCTTTCGTGCACTAAAGTTATAACCATTGCCTTTATCTATAAGCCCAGGTTTTTATCTTCTATTGAACTTGCTTTCGTATTTACCTATGTTACTTTGCTGATACCGCGATTGCTACATCTCATAGCATTTCCCTTGTAACGCCGGAGTAATAACATTACTATAATCCTCAATGTTCAGGCCTCCATTTTTGTTTAGGCAATTTACGACCAAGACTTGTACGACTCTCTTTCCATCACTTCATTCTTGAACAAAAAGAAATATGTTTGCTTCAACGCTACTTTTTTGTTGTTGTTTTTGTTATCTAGGCGGACGTTGATAATGCCCTTCTTTCCTTTTCATGCGTAAACATTGACAATGCCTTCCTTATCTTTCATTCATGTCCAGAGGCAAAACTGGATTCACGCGAGGACGCTTGTACGCTTATTTCCATTAAACGCATTAAACGCATACCACATCGGGCTTATCGTAAGGCAAACATTTTTCTTTATCAGGCTTCAGTGCTAGCGAGGTGAGATAGGCTTAGCACAAATCCACTAGGACGTTCTTGTCGTGCCGCCATTCAGCGAGCACTTCGTTGCCGACCAGCGTCCTCGACTCGAGAGACCGCGACAATCCAATTTTCTCGGTAACCCATTTAGGAGCGAGGCCTCTAAGAGTGTTGAATAGAACTACGTGCACCGTGCACGAAGACATAGCACGAGAAAAATAGCAAGAAATTGTGAAACAGGTAGTCTATAACATGAGTCAGGCGCCGACCTAGTCACCTCTCCCACCTCGAAAATAAGTAGCACCCTCCTACCATCCTGGCGCAAATTCGTTTGTGGTTCGTAAGTGCCGTCGCTTCTGATGTCACCGCGGCGCTCCGTGTGTACTGAACGCACTTCGGCAAGAAGCTCAAACCCTAAACGCGGCTTGTGAATTCTGCGGAGTCACGATTTGCATAGCGGCCCTATTTTCGTTTCCCGCTGTATCCACGCCTAACCATAATTTCCCGTATGTTTCCCCTGCCGGAGTCATTGCTGGGAAGAGAAGCCGACTAGCGCGGAGAAGTCATTTCTCTATGGGCAAAAGCGTTTGCCACGTTACTTGCTAGTGCGTCTTCTTGTGCCTTATTTTCCCGCTCCTTCGCGAGACAAGGAACCACGAAAGCCAAGAGTAAAAGAAGAAACCACAAGATTAGTAAGGCTTTAATGGAAGTTGCAGCTATGAAGAATGTTGGCGTCTCTATAGAGAGCTGTGACACCGAATAAAAAAGGGAGCACAATCAATCAATCAATCAATCAATCAATCAATCAATCAATCAATCAATCAATCAATCAATCAATCATGCGCACATAGAGATGGGTGAAAAAGCACAGCACTTTTGCACCATGTTTCGAAGAGATAAGCGATCCCCTATATATGCCAAACTCAATTCACGTTCACCCAACTACATTGCATTCTCTTGCAACTGCACCCTCATGCTTTCAAATGCGAGCCGCGCAATGATAAGTATTTACCACAGCCTTGTTTACTGTGTTTGCAAAGCGCGTCCTTTGGTGGAGTTGATTTAGAGCTAATTTAGGTAGATTGCGGCGAATAGGAGAAAATACGTACATTCTCTTCAGGATCAAACGTAAGGGACACATTCTCCCCTGAACACAACAACAAATGATTATATTAATATTATTACTACAGTACACGCCGCGTAACACTCGTACGACTAGTCACGCTATTAGGCTACGCTATTATGGCTGCGTAATATACACACAGTGTATATACGAAAAACGGGCAGCTCTTTTGTCAAGTGGTGTGTGCGCCTGAAAGGTGTGAGCCGGCGTTATATGCACATCTTATACGACATAGCCTACTATATGTCACGAAAGAAAGAGACACGTATGCATCACTGCTGTACTATGTATAAAGACCGAATAAGGTATTATACTTGACCAGCTGTGGGAGGGAACCTTTGAATAAAATGTCGCATTAGAACAACATTGAGCGCGTGCACGGTGTAATACAATTGACAGTCTTACCAAAGGTAATAATTACTGAACTGAGATCAATAACATTGTTTAGCACTGCGCCGAAGGTGCTTCCCAAAAATGGCATGATATGAAGCACTGGCCACATTGTTGGAGGCCATCTAGAGCGATATTACAGCAGGAAAGCAGCATGCATCTTTAAAGAAGAGACAAGTACAAGCATCGTTTTCCAGCTTTCAGTCTTCAGACCCTTGAAGCATCGTGCCTATAGATGATGCACGGTTCAAGATGGTGCGAAAGCCATCGACGTTCGTGAAGCCCTGAACAATAGATTATAGAGCACACCGCAACGTTTACTCTCAGTTGAGTGGCATGCGTACTGCTTTAAAGAAAGCTTCCAGGCCTTTGCAGAGGAGGCAACAAAGTGGCAGTGCCAGCAAGGTTTTGCTGCGCGCTCGGTCAATTTTTTCTTGCAGTCTTCCCTACCGTGAAACGTCTCGCATGGTCGTTCCAATAATTCCACATGTTTTCCCTGAGGCTCATATGTAAAGATATGAAAGATATACTCCAAATATTTGGAAACTTTGTGGACTTCGCACGGAAAATGTGGAATTATTGGAATACGGTACGGGACGCTTTTCAGTAGGGATGCTTAATTCGCTGAGAATGCAAGATGCCCAAGTAATTGGTGAAACTCTATGAGGGTTGCAGTGGCACCACCCTTACTGAGCTGCGATCAAGCCCGCACAGGCATGGAGCTCTTTTTCACATTGAAACTGGTAGCAGTTACGGACACAAGAGGCGCTGGCGGGGGCGGGCACCATCGCCACCAATTTCAGTCGATGTAACGAGCCCATAACCGCTTACGCTCTATAATCTATTGAAATTGGCAACAGCAGTTCGTAACTGCTTCCGACGAGCCTTAACTAGTTTTTTATTGCCTGTTTGCTAGCAAGGGGGAACCATTCTTGTGAATTGAGTCTACGTCTGTGGAGTATTTTGCTTCGTTTTGGCCGTTTATATTGCACGTTCCTGAACCAGCATTACGCAGTTTGGGCATTTACGTATAGTATGCTTCATTACGGTTGACGAAATGTTATATGTTACGTCTACACGCATACATAATAAGGTAGCAGCCTATGGGAATATTGGTCCATAACATCCATAACTTCGACTGTGTGTACGCACGAATGTACAGTCACTCACTGGTAGGAGCTGTGCTCCACCGAAGTACTACTATAAGTACTATAAATGGGAAATGGCTTGTCGGGTTGGTTATGTTGTTGCCAAGTTGTGTGTACTTATCTAGTTTGCCGTCCCTGGAGAGCATTATGAGCATGATTTGCCAAGATGGACGTAGTTTTATGGCTGATGAATTTGACCAGTTTGCACAGTGGGCAAATGAGTGAACCGTTACTAACGCGGCGAAATGGCTGCGTCAGGAACGCTTACTTCGTTTGTTTGAGCCACAATAGTAAGTATCCTCTACGAGGTGGTAAACCTACAGCCATTACCATTACTGTCTCTATTTTGCTACATAGGGAGGTAATCTTGCGACAAGTATTTACTATGCATAATTTCAGTAAACATATCTAGCATTTTTAAGAGTGCAGTCCATATGAACTATACGGCGTCATTTGAGAACAGCCGCTTAGCAGAAACGGGCATAGTCTCTCCTGCGGAAGGCAAAACCTTGTACTAGCTCGAGCCTGGCCTTGAGAACGTGTATCGGGCAGTTTCGTCCTGCAGTGTCTATTCGCTTCTTCTTCTTCCTTTCTTTTTTTTTCATACAAACGCGATGCCCTTCTATCATAACCATGCATACTCATTGGCATGTCGGCCCCACAAACGTACTGATGCCGTGACTACTCCAATAAGACTCCCACAGGCACCTTCAGTGTCTGCGCAAAGGAGTAATTGCTACCTCAACGTAACCACCAGCACCACAACTAGAGGAGACAACGAGCTGTGCTTAACTTCAGAATCGCTCACTGTTCAAAAACAGCGGGGAATAGTTGCAATATACCTTTGTCTCGGTAAGCGTGGTACAATACATGAGTTGAGTTTCAGATGACGCACCATTTTGTAGTATCTGTTCTTGGGCACCAAACGATCATGCCTGAGCTTGCCACACTAGCGAAAGAAGTCTTGCAGTAAGAAAAGGGAGCGTTGTGATGGCGGGCCTGGACATGTGCGATCACTCACAGTATGACGACCGTACCTTTGCGAAAGTTGTGGGAAGAATAGTTCATTTATGGAGTAAGTTTACCGCTGTGCTCAAAAAAAACGGGCAGCGATGACTAAGTCGAGTTTTCGCATTGTTCTGGGCCGCAGAGAGTCGAACTGTATAGCACCGAGGCCAAAGATTTCTCGGTCACCTTACACCGTACTACATGCGGCTTTCAAGCTATGCGCACATCCTTCACGTCAGGGAAATTGGGAAACAGGTCGTTTTACGAAGTTCTCCCTTCGAAAAACTCCGTTATGGCTCTTTTTTTTTTTTTTTGGTCACTGTGAGCGGCAGAAGCACATAATGAGCGCCCGTGCGTCTTCCGGCGCATAACCTAACCGCCGTTTCGATAAAAGACAGGATGGATGGACGAGCGTAATATTTGCCGATATGAGGTTTGAAGTTTCCTGTCGGAAGTTGGCGAACTACAAAGAGCTGAGTTTCTCTTTTTCTAATGTTGGTAATATCGACGTTGATTATGTTGGTACACGTAAGCAGTAGGGGCGGTCAACGTAGACTATTCTTCGCGGATAGCTAGGGTGGGAGTCTGTTCATCGCTCAGACGCGATACGAACTTTCTTTGCGCCACGACCATTAGTGACAAATAATAAAAAAAAAAGCCGAAAACACGGGGAAGGTTCAGTTATGAAGGCAGGTGATCTGGGGTACGCATCTAGAAGGCTGTTCGAAGAAGGAGCCTAGCATAAAGCACAGTGGAGACGTTAAATAGAATATAAAGAGGCTAAGCGTGTGACGTGTAGGCGTCCTGAAGCAATCAAGTCTAAAGCGCTACTGTAGGACGAACCATTATACTTCCATTTTCACAGCAGCAGTAAGGCCTGTGACAATTAACTTTAAACCAAGGATAAAGCTTCGTCACGACGGTCCTTCATGCGTGACAGTACGCCACGAAAGAAGGGGAAAAAAAAAAGAAAGTGAGACAGGTTGCACGAGTTCAGTCTTCATGATTGCTTCGCTTGGTTTATTACAAGAAGCGACTAGAAAATGTAGTTTAATAAGAATCCTTTCCGAATGACATCCGTGAGCAAAGAAGTGTGCAAAACGTCGTGATAAGCACCAGCCTGTAGCGAACGAGAAAAGTTGATGGCGTTCACTGGTATCATATCGACCAATAAATAATCTATAGTCAAGCCAAAACAGCTCCGCATTTGCAAAGCATTTGCACTTGCGTAACACTGCTCACGGATATAAATTTCTCTTTTTCGTAACACTGCTCACGAATATGCATTTCTTTTCTTTTCATACACATTCATACCTACCAACGGTTTAATTTCCCATTATTTTTAGAGTCCTCAGTCGACTCTCCAAACCAAAACCCACTTCATGACGCGGCTGAGCGGACAACGTGTTGCTCTATTGTACCGAACGCTCGCGAACGTAGGTTAATTCCCCGCAACGACGTCAGTGTTTCACATGGGGTGAAATGCCAAGTAATCCTTGAACTTATAGACAGGCGTACTTTGAAAAACCACAGCTGAAACAAATTATAGACAATGTCCGCACTCTACGGCGCGCTTCATAATAATATCGCATTTCTGCCCTGTAAAATTCAATACTTTAATTTTAATCCCATGGGCAACACTGTCAAAGTAGGATGTAGTGAGTGGAATTCATTTCGAGAATCACGTATTCCAAGTGAAAAACAAGAACAGATTATTGTTCCCAAGACGTATAGTACAGCAGCTACCTTTTTTATCAGTCGTTTAGGCACCGCGTGAAGACGACACTGCTTTTATTTTATTTATTTATTTTTTGCAATTTATGCAGTGTTACTCGGCCGTTAGAGAACCAAGGAATATAGTTTATATCCTTGTAGTATTTGCTTAAAAATAATGTTATCTAGGACCAAGGAATGTCATTTCCATAAGGGTGATCGCAAGGCTTAAAAAAAAAGAAGATTCTTCACTGCGTAATCTTTGAAGACTCTGGGGCACTTCAGCTAGCATCTGCCTTCCTTACGTAAAAACGTATTTAAATCTGCTTACTTTTCGCTCAAAATTTGCTCATGCGCTGCTTGTAATTATGAGGTAATCTGCGTTGCAACGTGAAACAGGCCTATCATAATACGAAGGAGGCGTGCCTAAGAGCATGTCACATATTAGAATGAATCAGGCCGACATGCGCCCGTCGTATCCACCTAAGGCTTGCACTGCTGCATACATTCGTTCAGCTTAATGAACTGAGGCGAAGCCTGAGCTTCGTTACATGTAGTAATTTGTCATGCGTACGCTTCGTGACAGCACAGGCATATGCTGGTAGACGCAAGCACTACCAAAAACAATGAAAAAAAAAAAAAACGATGATTGAGAGCGTTCTGTTCTTTTCGGTATTTTTTTCTTTCGTTTGGTAACGACAAGCAGCAGCCTATGTCTATCTAAATGCGCCAAGCTCTCCTTTCCATAATTCTAATAATATTCAAAGAAGCATAGGCCTTTCCGGAGCTAAGACACGAACACCACTGATTAGAACATAGTTCGGATTTCATCATAATGAAAGGTTCCAAGGCAGCCGGGAGGCTTAGTCACGTACCGTAAAGAGGGTGTGCGCTTAATGTTGGCCAATGAGGCGGGTTACGAAAAGGGGGGGGGGGGGGGGGGAGTACAGCAAATATTGCTGTTGCAGAACGTTAAGAGAGAACTGTCGTTACGTGCGTTAAGGAGTATATAAATTACAAGTATAAGCAAACGAACTCTCCTGCTGTCAGAAATTTGATAGGCGCAAATGCTATCGCCTTTTATATAGAGTATTTCGATAATATGACGGTCTCCTTGCTTGGCCGATGCCACTTAGTGCATTTTCACTGCGATGTCTACTGCACACCTACTCCACACATTTCCATTACTTGAGAAGAATTTCCTTGAAACAGACCTGCATAGGTCCTTTGGGCGTTGCACCCGTTTTGCCACGAAATCGTAAAGTGAGCTTACAGTTAACGTTTCGGCACGCTATTGTCGGTCCATCCTATCGTAGCTCGCAGCATATGAGCTATGGGCGCTTTTTACGACGCAAGAAAGGTTTTAAATGCAAACGATTTTTGTGCGTTCGTACGCTAAGTCAAAGTTATTGTGTTTCAGCCGCCGTGGTTTTAAATGGATTGCACGGCAGCCATCTCGGCAGCGTGAAATCATGTCTACTGATGTTGCCATAAAAGTAAGTCATTACGTTCACGATTCATTGTTCCTGCGCCTTGTGCAGCACGCGCTAGCAGAGATGAGAAAAAGGCGGTTCAGGTAGAAACGACATAAATGAGGCTTCGATATTTACAAAATAATTTCGTAGCGTCTTAAAAGACAAACGCAGAGATAACTTCAACCAATATTTAATCTGAAGTATTCTTGTAACTGATGGTTAAACACATATTTTGTTACACTTGTTTAACACAATTTCGAAAAAAAACTGCGATACGGAATGATGGAGGAGGTGCTTAATTGGTTGATTTCTGGGTTTTAGGGCGCAAAACCATGACATGATTATGAGAGTCACCGTAGTGAAGGCCTCTAAAAGTTTCGGCCACCTGGGGCCCTTTAACGTTCACCGACGTCGCGTAGTACAATAGCCACTCCTGATGTCCCATCTATGAATAGGAGAAGTGAACTTAATTAAGCTGGCCGGAACGGCCGGCTTTCCACAACGATGGTAGCCAAAGTTTCGCAGCACCACTGTTCTAAGCTTTTCGCCTGAAGTTGTGCCTTCCAACGACATCGCATTGGGCGGCGTGAACCGTTCCTTGCGCCAGTTTTTTTTTCTCATTCTGTTCTGCATTTGCGACCTGTTCAAGTTTAATCGACTCAAAGGGGTGATATATGCGGAAGTGCGCAATTACGTATCCACCTTATTTTTTATACTTTCGCTTACAGTTTCTCGACATTAGAACATCGTGGATGAATAACTTTATTGTGGTCCGTTAGCAGCTGAATAATTGTACCGCCGAGAAGGTGATGCGTACGAGTAATCGATTCAATCGGCATGAATATACATAGTGACCGATCTCGTTAAGCACTCCCATACTGTGAGAGAGGGAGCAAAGCCTATTCAGTCGTCGGCAGGACATCCAAGTTCTAAGCCGTTACACGATTCGAAGAGGTAGGCGTGACATACAGACTGGCAGGACTCCTGCTTCTCTTAATCCCCCCTTTTTATCTCTTCAGCTGAAGGATGAAGTCGTTGCAGACTTACTCTGCACAGCGGTTGATTTTATTAATGTTTGCCGGTGTTGTACCGCTGCGGTAGCTCAAAGGCTATGCTAGTGCACTGTTGCACAGTTTGTCCTGGCTGCGGCCGCTACGTTTTGGTAGCAGGTTGTAAAGAAAATGTCCTATTATAACCAGGCTATTGCTGCAAAGGACTCAAGTGCCTGCATTCACTGCGGAGTTAGCGATTTCCACTAGCCTGTATACAAGATCGCTCTGTTGCCACGTAATTCCACAGAATTTATTTTTGATTTGTACAATTTGTTCTTTGACTAAATGTTGCAACCCACGTGGCTAATGAAACAAAAATGGCAAGCCTACAGCAAAGGCGATGCACAAAACAAGGAACACAGAGTTGGTTCGCGATTCGGGGATAAAAAAAAATCAATAAAAAGTTCTGCAGACATCACGCACTGTAGGAATCGGTGCCATGCGAAGTAGACAGCGGTGTAATTGCCTACGACGAATTGCTTGATATTAACTCAAGCCTTACGTGTGCAATTAAAGTACTTGGGCAACGTGCATAAGTGGGTTCACGCTTAACGTGCACTAACCAGGAACGTCGACAGCGCCATGGCGACAGAGTGGTAGCTCATGGTACGACGTAATGTTGGCACTAATGTCAGTGCATAGCACAGACCTCCCTTTTGTGGAGGCTAAATGCACGTTACGATGCGCTGATGTGCGCATCATAACTGATGTTTGTTGAAGTATCCTTACGGGGTCGAGTAAAATTGAACAAAGGTAGGACGAGTGATTGTAAAACAAATGTATTGTTTATTAAATTGCAATGATAGCGCTTAACTATTGCAAGCGCAATTCATGTTACACAAGTACCATCATTACAACTGCCGGTGTAATAGGTTTACTTGCTGTACCTACAGTGCGGGAGGAGCATCCGTAGTTTGGTGGCAATGTGCTTGCTTGGAACCTCGGGGGTCCGGGTTTGATGCCCTTTTGCTGCTTGGTTGGTTGCGTGTGTGCTTGCGCGCTTGCTATGTGTGCATCTCTATCGCAAGCTACGACAAACGGTGTTCCTTATGTTTAAATGCCTTCTAATGGTATGTTAGGTGTCGTAGTTGGTCATTAATAGAGATAAGTTGTATAAAACTTAAACACCTGTGGCGCATAACCGCATACCGCAAGTCCACGGGTATGAACCACACATTATTTCAGTATCGTGAATTGTGGCGCACGTAAAGAGTTTATCATCCCAGTAGTGCAAAGGTTAGTCATTCATGTTGGTCATATAGATTTGCACCCTACCATGTAATTATTCGGCTATATCAAGCGAATGGGACGAGAAGGAGAGCACCCAGACGTATTCAGATAGATAGATAGATAGATAGATAGATAGATAGATAGATAGATAGATAGATAGATAGATAGATAGATAGATAGATAGATAGATAGATAGATAGATAGATAGATAGATTCGAAGTTGCTTAAGTTCACCAAAAATGCTTAGTATTTAAAACTATCTACAGAAGCATCGACCTTGAACTGGGACACATAAAAAAAAAGAAATGCATATATATTACTGCAATCACGAAACAAGCATTAGTATATAATATTGTTAATGATCTCTGAATTGTTATCGTTGTCTGACGAGCTGCTGTAAAAGCAAAAGTCTAGCCTGTTCAATTTTAGAGAGGCATGTATAAGGAGCACAGCGGATACCAGCAGCCTTGCCTTTCAGAGTCAGGTGCTACGATTACAAAGCTACAAGCTAATCCTTACGTAAATTGCGCTGGTGAACTTCTATACGGGCCCACATTCCACAAAAGGTTGTGGCAACGGACTACGACGTCGTTCGCTAAATTGAGGCTTTATGAAGGCTTACTCCGCGAGTGGAGCCATAAACCGATCATTTATTTCCCGTGTAGTCAACGCGGAAGCGCGCCGTCTAATTACTGGCTATTTGGACGCAGAGCAGCACCTGCGTCCCACTTAAACCTGAAACGCAGCTCGCGTGGTAACTAAAAGCGTCGTCGGTTTCCGGCAAAGGCCTGGCGTTGGCAAAGTCCGCGCTGTAATGTGTAGCCGCAGAACTATCATTAAATACTACACGTCTTCCACCACCTACCCGCTTACTAAATGCGGATCATTTCTTGGGGAACTTGAGCGACTTTGACCGTATCTATCTATCTATCTATCTATCTATCTATCTATCTATCTATCTATCTATCTATCTATCTATCTATCTATCTATCTATCTATCTATCTATCTATCTATCTATCTATCTATCTATCTATCTATCTATCCGCCTACGTCTCGGCGATCTCCTGTGTGTCTTGTTCAATCGACATACACCAAAATTTGGATGATAGGGTACGAATATGTGACAAACATGTATGATTAATATTTCCATCACTAGCATAATATACTCGTCATGTACTCCACGATTAACGATACTGCAATCGCGTGTGCCTCATACCTGCCGTGCTCGACCAGTATATTCGGGTATGCACCACAGGTATTTGAACTTTATGCAGCCCATGTTAGTCTCCGGCCAACAAAAATGGACATTTAACATATCATTAAAACACACTTAAAAAAACAAGTAGCAAACATGCAAGAACGCGCTGTAACCTCCGAAGGCAACCTACAAAGCAGCAGGTGGGTTCGAATCCGGCGGCCCAAGGTGCCAAGCAAGCACGTTACTACTAAACTACGCCGGCTCTCCTGAGCGGTCAATATAAGTCAACAAACCGAATACACCCGTGTGATGACTAACGTCAGTCGCGCTTCTAATGTGTGTTAAAGGTTTATTTGTAATATAATAAACGATACATATGTCGAGCTATCATTCGGCATGTTTTTTCACACATTGCTGGACCCGTAGGAATACTTCAGTGAACGGCGCTCCTCATACGCACATCAGCAAACCGCAGCCTCCCTTCTTCTTCCGTAAAACAGGTATCTGTACTATGCATTAACGAGAGTGTCTACGTTACGCCCTACTATGAACTACTATTCTGTCACGATGGTGCTATCAAGTTTCCCGTCTAGCCAATATTAAGCGTACACAAACTCATGCACTTTTCTCACAGGTGTTCATCCTATTCGAAGACCTCGCTGTGCGCATCCACGGTGGTGTAGTTGCTATGGCACTCGGCTTCGAAGGCCGCGGGATTGAAGCCCGGCCGCGGCGGCGGCATTTCGGTGGCGGCGATATGTTCTGGCCTGTGTACTGTGCGGTGTCAGGGCACGCTAAATTAGCGCCGGTGGTCCGGAAATTTTCAGAGCCCTTCACTACGACGTCTCTCATGCTCATATCGTGGTATTTAGAAATAAAACAACAAAAATCAATCAACACTTTGCTGAATGGCACAAGATTCGCCGTATGCAGTCTCCTCGCTTACTGCTTCGCATAGCACCGATTCCCGCAGGGCGTGGGAACTGGAGGATTTATTTTTCTGAAGCTCATATTATACCTCTCATTTTAATAGATTTGGGCTAACTAGGCCCGCACTCGCCAGCAGTAGTTGCAGCAAAGAAGGGGATCAATATACGGAAATATCAGAAAAGGCAAAATGAGTCGTTGTGTTCTTGCTGAAATCAACTGAAATCGAAAGGAAACTTTATTTCGTATTTGTGCAATAGCTATATACCAATTATTTAGCCCTATAGCCTAAAGCTGCAATCGACTGGTCAAATATTAGAAAAATTATGATAATTATCAGTCGTGTACAGAGAAGAAAGAACAACTACGACAGGAACATACATGTATTTAAAATGACAAGTATTTAAAAAGAACTACACTATAAGAGAAAACTACACGTACATTCGTATGAACACATAATTACCATACAAGAAGAAATTTTAAGAAGAACACGAAAATTCAAGAAAATGCTTTCTTTCCTGGTGGCATTAAAGATGGAAAGAAGGTCTATAGAAAAATAAATTTCCTTTCCTGGGCCACAGTACGGAAATCAATATAATTGCGACATCCATTGTTTTCTTTATATATAAACTACAGCACTGAATGTACACGCTGCGAGATAATGAAGTCTTCTGAACAAAAAAATAAATAAAAATTTACCGTAAGCGCTAACCTCTCGAAAGCACCGCAAGCAGTGAAAGGGTGATAAAGTAGATGTGCTAGTCCTCAGGTGCGACAAAAAAATTACTTTTTATTGTACCTCGTAGATAATACACTTACCGGCGCCGCGCACTTACAATTTTCATAGCTATAGTGTGTTCCGCTCAGGGCAATGCCTATAGTACACCACCGTGCCCACATACTGATGGCATTCATGTTCATCCACTACACTCGGGCAGCTTAGCCAAGATACGAAAATCTGTGTGTCGTGCAAGATTGCCGCTGCTATAGTTGTATTCATACAAACCGATCTATGCGTGTCAAATTCGGGATAAATGCGGGAGGCAAAAAAACAAACAAAAATATAATCACTACCGGTGGACAACTCTCGTCAAAACGAATTAGAGCAACGACAATAACGTAACTGACATTTGAACATTAACGAACAGGAATTTGTAGGAGTCCAGAAAAGGTTATCCTAAGAACGCAGTGAACATGGGAGTATAACACACAAACACGAGTTCACTGCATGCGTGCAGTTTGTTGCCATATACGGTTTCAGCGATGTCCGTCTGGCGCGATAGGTTATTACGAAAACATTCTAAAATAGGATAGTCTAGCTGGAAAGTGGGCAAAAAACATGAGTTATGGAGGAGGCGCGACATCGAAGGATCTTCTGTCACGCATTTCTGTGCGCGTTTTAGTGCCACGACAGTGTATACAGATTTCGACGGGCTGTGTTCTTGCGCCTGTATGCTGTCTCTCTCTGGTTACCAATTTTCTTATTGCTTCGCTCACCATTAATCCCTTTCTTCATTATTCCCCCTCTTATTCACTGAATAGCGAAAAGTGCAGAGTGGTGTGTGGAAGCGTCTACATTACAAAAATTGATTGAAACGAGAAGCGAAACGGGATACGCGCACGTTCCTGGTAACGAATCTCTTCGGCGTTTTCCGCAGAAGCGCAGTGGTCTGCGTGTGCCTCGCTTTTTCACTTTCCATGGAGTGAGGGAGGCAACAATTACGACTGGAAGCTGAGAGCGCCAGCTGAAATAGAAACCCGCGGAGCGCTGGCATAATGAGAAATGACGTCGCATGAGTGCGCTAACTTAATTACCGGCTTCGTGCTGGTGGAATTCAACTTTTCTATCCCTTTGTTCCCCGTGTCCCTGGCAAAATGTGGAAATGAAATATATATTTTTTTCTTTTGTGGCGGGGAGAAACTCGCCCGGTTCCGTATTGTCTGGTCCGTGATTTTATTTTTTTTTCATTACACGAAACCTCACAATATGGAACTGGCGCTGTGTTAACTCCATAAGTATGTCAGACATAATACGTTGGCTCCCAGGAAATCGCTCTTAACAACGTATGGGAATATAGCTCGTTCACTCAATGTCACAAAAGTTATTTGATGCACCGGTCTATTAAAGTGCCATATACTGCGGGAAGCCCAGGCTGAAATAGCTTCTCTTAAGTATTCCCCTTACCGTGAAGCTATATTGACGAAAGATGAAAAGAGTTTAAGCGAGGTTATATTGCGGCACTGTGGACAGACGCAGTGCTCTACTAGTATAGCGAGGCCATCAAAGTAAAGTACTGTCTAACTATAACATGAATGCACCTTGCAGTCAGAAGTATGTTGGCGTGTTAGATTACACATGCGTGTATACTTCGCGTACGAGCCACATGCAAACACCTTCAACAGAGGCCTTGCTCTTTCGAGTGTTTGTGCTTGATTTTCACTCGAGCAATAACCGATGACCCCTTCATTGCAGACGAATGAGACGAACTTGAGCCAAGGAAGACAAAGGTCAAATTGAGTGCTGTGGCGAGGTCAAATTCAACCATACAATACGGTCGGCTAGATTTCCTGAAGTAATCTGTCCACGATGAGTTTGCAATTTTATCGCGTGTAAAAGACAGTGCAACAATGTAGGTTTAATAGTAGATTCTCTGGGCCATGTAGTGAGTGCACACTGCCTCGTTTGTACCGTAAACACAAAAAAAAATGATGTCTCTTGCTGGGTGGCACACTTGTGGTCTGCCTTCCCATAAATACTTGTATTCGGGAAAAGTCTGCGGTATTTCCTGTACAGTTTTGATCACACCCTGGCTCTCTCTTGCTGTATCTTCTCAGCCGCTTTTCACATGTTGACGAGAATTTAGCGATGGAATGAAGGCGTGTAATCGACGGTCACGCATGGCCTATCCCAATAGTACCTCCCTCCTTCGTATTTCTTTCTTTCACCCCTTAATTCGCTTCCCGTAGGGTGTAGTAAAAAGCAGAACGCGCATCTGGCTGACGTCCCTGCATTTTGTCTATTTACTCCTCCTCCTGCTTAACGCAAGTCAGTGAAGGCTGACCTTTATGGAACGAACAGATTACCACGTAAATGCATGCGAAGTCACCGATATCTGGCCGTCCATTTCTCATTACACCGACTTGCGCCAGCACATCCAATGTTCTCGCATTTAAGTAAAAAAAAAAGAGCCTATACACAAATAATGTGGAGCCCACTTCCGCACGTGAAGTATTCGCTGGTTAAATCAGGCATCATATGCTACTTTCGGATCGATACAAATCCTAATACTGTTGCTTACATTAGAGTCTTTATAATGGTCTAGTGCCCAAGGAACTGTCAATGCACACGGCTACAAACTGCCCAGTGGTAGAGTAACCGGCGAACTCTCCCACCCGGCCGAACAGGCTCGCCTACATAAACTGCCATCTTCCACCGCTCGAAAATTCTCGGCCGTGTGTCGATAAAGAAAAAAAATGACGAAATGCTTTTCGTTTTCCTCACAGTGCACTTTTGCCGGTCGGCGTTGTCCTTGCGCGTTTCGCTTATGAAAACCATTCAGTACACGTTGACCGTAGGTGATTGCTGTCCCAGTCTTCCAACTATGGGAACGCTCACCATTGATGGGTCACTGCCTATTCGTTGGATTGCGATGCGCGACGAGAATAGCTCGCCCTGATGATGTCGTTTGCAAACGATTATGTTCGAATCTTTGTCTACGCACAGCCTTGCCAATTGCGTGTGCGCTGTAATGAGCCACGTGCCTCTGAAAAAATTTTTTTTTCAGCTTGTCTAGATGCCGCGTTGTGCTCGGTGCGTGCGTGCGTGCGATATACGTGAACTCACGGACTCTCTAACAATTTACCTGGTTTCAAATCTCTTTATGGCCCGTTGTACTGTTGCAACGCACAGTATTACACCACGTAAATGTCGTTAAAGCGTCATTTATTGCAACGACCTGTACATTAACGATGCATAAAATGCGCTTTCATTGCAATGCAAGTGGACGGTAGGTTTGATCAGTTAATTATTTCCTTAAATCTAGATTTCTTTCCTACTTGATTTCTCTTATTGCACGGCGCAATCATCCGGACGAAAACTTCAAACAAAAAGCAGACGCCTTTGTTTTGAACGCCGAGTTACCTTGTCTTTGTGAGAATATGAAAGTTAAACATAGATAGATATCGTTTAAACCAGTGTGCGCTTGTCAGTGAACCAACCAATTGTGTACAACGGCGAGCAGGTAAGTAATATAACAGTGGGGATAACCGTTGCTTTCCTAATCTCATAGGCTCGTTAGGCAAACGGTATAGAGAGGAAAAGTACGGTGAGGGAATGGAGAGAGGAATAATAAAGCAAAGAAAAAATGAATTCGAGTGAAGAACGCTCTGCTTTCGTTACGCTGTCTGCAGCGGCCGAGTACGTTTCCTGATAATGAAAGTAAGGTAATATTGTAAAGATTGGCCATTAGTGCGAAATGACTAACATTTACAGTTAGATAAAAGGCAGGAGCTGCTACACGTACTGAACAATTTCGAACTCGTGCTATGGCGAACTCGCCTGACATATAAAGCACTTTTCTTGTCATGCTTCCAGCGCTGATGTTGTTCTCTATACGCCGATAATGAAGCACTAACATGTCGTTGATAACATTAATAGGTTCTCGAAGAGCGGACCATTGAATAAATCAAAGAAGGATGAGTAAAATGCTGTAGCTCAGTTCGTCCCTCTGCGACATTTCTCGATAGCAGTTATGTTATGAAATAGCTTTTGGTTGTTATACGCAGCAGGAAGAGTATGCCCAATATGTTTATTTCCTGTGAAAGTATAGAACAGGAAAGGCGAACCTGTTGGTTTGCCCCAGCCGCACAACAAATGCGTCGAACCTCCTCGTCAACTTTTACATTCTTGTACCAGTTGCAGCCTTCGACCCGGCGCACATACTACTCGTGACTATTAAGACTGCCCTTAATCGCTTAAGTTACAGTTACTGTTAATTTGCAGCTGACGTATCGAGTGGGCTCGACAAACGACCTAAAACACGCTATTGGTATTGTTTACATTCGAGCATGAAAAATTGCAAATTGTTCTCATGAAGGAAACGTGCGTAGAGCGAGATAATCAGTATTTAATTTTTTTTAACGGTCCAATCGCCAAATGTCACCGTTACAGAATTATTATGTCACCAAATTATGTGCCCCGCGTTTTTCCCTGCACATTACACGTGTATCCAGGAAGCTGTGCGTATAGATTTCTTACTGTCACATTCACCCCTAGCGCATTTATCTTTGTGACACGAACAAACTGACAGGTGGCCTTGGTGACGCCGCAAAGCGGTCTTCATATTTCACTGAAATTCACTGTTGTCCGTAAAGCGATGCTTGCAGTATATAAATGGTCGCAGTGTCGGTCCTATCACAACCAAGACGGGCACCATGAAGAAATGCGTCACCGATTGAACGATGGCTTTAGATTTGAGACAGATAACACAGAAGCTAGATGAACTGTCGTACAAGGATTCGATCACTACACATAGAAAGCGTACCAATGCTATGCCAAACTTCCTTTTTTCATTGCGGCATGACCAGAAGTGGGCCGAAACAGAAAACCCCATCACCTTAAGCTTCGTGCAATATATAGATGACGTTACCCTCCATACATCTTCGTGGAAGCCTCGAAATGATACGGTCTTCTTCCGAGCCGCGAGCAGGCCGATCACGAAAGAGGACAAACGCACGCTTGCTATATACGCCTAATGGCTGGACCTGTTTCGTGTGATATTACATACCGCAAAGTACGCAGAGGTGACGCAAAATATTTGGAGAGAATTGCCCCTGATAACGCTGCTCGAACTGCTGATTTAGTTGATTTGAGTAAAGTGCATTAGTATGTAAAAATGAAACACAAGAAAAGGAAATATCAAAAGTGGTAAAAGAACGATAGTACATCAAGAACAGGAGAATCAAGAAAAGACAGTCAGTACAGCACGGGTCATCGCCGTGTAAGACTGACTTGTGAACACGTAGCTACGCTAACCAGAAAGTATAAGAACATCAACAGCTAGAAGCAGAAACATCTGTCTCTCAAAATGGCATTGGAGAAGCAGTTTCATCAATATGTTCAGCATTTATGCCTGAGAATCAAGTGCACTGTGTCCAAAAGTTGCTTATACGAGCTAAGGAAAGTGAAGTTATCAGTTTGCCAAAGCTTTTCCTTTTTAACTTTTAATGTTTCGCAGAATTCATCGCATGTTGGTTGATACTATCAGTAAACAGATATATCAGTAAACAGAGATCAATGATAATTTAGGGCGCGATCGGAGATCCTTGTTCGGAACACAACGCGTTCGCTCGCAGCAACGTTACCAAGTGAGGGCGCTGCTCTCATCGTCAGCACTGCGGATTTGGCGTGACTGAGTGTGGCGCAGGCTTCCACGATTGATCACTTTCCTTTGTGTGGACACTCTTTTATGAGAGGGTGACCCTAAACTATGCAAGAACGACAGGACGAGAGCAGCGTATGGGCAACTGGTGGACATCACGACAATTGTCGAGCGTGTTTTGGTGTCATCCTTTAGGCAATGTAGTACAAAACGAAATGTTCTTTGTTTTCTTGAGCCTAAACGCACGACTTTCAGGGAAAACACGGTCATGCAAAAAACGTGACACGCGACAGCGCCACGCTGCTTACCAGGTAAGCAAGGGCCCAGTCAATGACGTGCAGGAGAGAGAGAGGACAAAACCGAACGCGCACGTAGACAGCGAACTCCCATCCCCAGAAGGCTACTTGACAAGAATCTTGGAGGCAGGCGAACTGCCTTATTTGTCAGATCTCTTGTTGCTACGGAACTCACCGCACTATGAATCGTTCCGCACGAATTTAGCAGAGGGCAAAACCACGGACTCTGAAGAGGCATGAATTTTCATAGAAGGTTGAGCTGCCTCATACTTTATCGCGTCCGCGTTCGCATGCACCTCGCGAAGCATTCAGTGAAACCAGAAATACTGGTTCCATACACCCGCTACACCCTATGTCCGGAAGCAATACTTACGCAAACAACCTGGAGGCCACGTACTTGTTCGGTAAAGAAATGTCCTGGTGTAATCAAGCGCACACGGTAGTGGCATATATCGGAGGGCAACCGCGCAACAAGTGGTAACCATCGTAACGAACTTCCGTTAAACAACTACGTGAGTGTGAGGCATTCGAAAGAAGTGCACAAGTTAACAAAAACTGCCCTTTAAACTCTGACTATGTTGCTTCAATATACATGAAGTACATAACACACCGGAGACGCTATGCATTCACCAGGACCGTGATCGAGGAGGCAACGTTCTTGGCCATGGAACTGGTACGGGGTGGGGGTTGCAGGTTCTGGCGGAATAAGACGCTTGCGGACTTGGGTGTCGCCTTGGCTGCTTGTGCATTCAATAGGACACTGGACTCTTGAACCCCGGGGGGATACGCGGTTGCCCGGGTTCGGGCGACGTCAGCGCAACTGTGCAACGGTATCGGGGAGGAACACAGCTCAGGGTCCGGGCTGAGGCCGTGGTATACACGGGTCGCCGCGCAGCACTTTAAATGTTCACGTAACCATGGCTAATCTGGGAAGGCGTTTACGTGAAAAATAATCAGAGGTAGCGGTGGCTCCCTCTGACATTTCGAGTGCGCAGGTGATTCATTCTCAGTGCACGATGCACAGTCGCAGCACTGCGACAGGCCGCGGAGCTGCGGTCCTCTGTCATCGACAAGTATGAGGCACATTCCATGGATGCGTGAAATAAAAATGGCAAGACTCAAGGAAATGGTAGCAGCGGAAATGTACCACAGATTATCAATCTTTTTGCCTGATTGCAATTATGCAGGCACTCTAAGCGAGCAGTCGCGGTGTTGTCACAAGTGTTATGTTTGCGATAAATATAGTCGTATGCGATAAATATATTCGTATCAAGCAATAGTTGGGCTGTAGGAATAACCCGCTGGGGTAAGTGCGATCTCGCAATTATGTGTTCTCACACTTCTTCGTGGGTGAGTTACGTTATATTCATTTTTTTAAGCACTGAGATATTCCTTAGTGCAGTTCGCAGTGCAGATGGGATCACGCGCCGCAGTTACTGAGGTTGAGTGCAATTTACCAGTGCTACAGAAATGCCTCATCTCAAGGATAAATAGCAATGTTTTTATCATCACGTTGCCCCTGGATAATGTTCACTTTCCTGGCCGAAATTGAAGGGTTCGCGCTTATGAAAGTCTGCTTAAGTGCAAGACCGGTCTCTCAAGAGCAGAAAAAAAAAGCTACAACTGCATGGGCATTTATCTATTGTACGCGGTTGTTAGAGATAGTATACAAGGGCTCTATATTTCTTCTTCATGTCATTAGAAATATAACGTGATTATCCAATCGTTCAATAAAAAAAAACGCCTTTCGACAAGCTCGCCTTTAGGTAGGCTCAAGATATTGAACACGTGCGGACGCAACTTATTTATTATCCTAATATTGCACACAATCTCTTCAATCATTTTTTTTTCTAGCGCAGGGCGCCAGGACAAAGAGACATATCACCCGTACTATGTTTGTCACCCCGGTGCTTCTACTATAAGTTCCGAAGAAGCTTTTTAACTTTTGCCTCGATGAGAACACAATGACTAGGGTCAATATTGGGGGCGAAGGGCGATCCACATTTCCCAAATGGTGCCACTAAGCTAGACTTGATAACGTGGACTTACCGGTACAAATGGTCCCGTGAACGATCCTGTCATAGTTGCCCCTGTCCCGACCGGTGGCGCTGGCGGTAAATTAATCGCTAGCGTTTCAGCGGCAGGAATGAGAAGAAATAACGACAGCCGCGATATTAGGTTCCACGATGAAAATCAATCACCGCTGTCTGGGCCGCAACTCTAACTACCTGGTGGTTGTCAGCTCGATCTTAGCAATTAGAGAAGTTAAAATTTACCAATGTTCCACGATAGCTTTGAGAATGGGTCGAACCATAGCTGAATACTTCACACAGTGAAAGAAATGCTAACCGCTATACAAACGAGAAGTGAAGAATTTCGTTAGGGCACACACGAAAATAGAACAAGAAAAAGGGGAATAAATGCAAGAAGCAATATGCATACGAGAACAACTCCTGCAGGTTCGCTCCTTATACCCAGAACTACCCGGTTCACGCATTTTATTTTTTCTCTTTCATTTTCCCCTTCTTTTTCCTTTTCTTGCCTGCGTAGCGCCGTAGGTTGCAAGTTTCGTTGAAAACAAGTACAGAAACGAATTCCACAGCTATGGCTTAATGATGCCATCAGGCATAATTAAGCCATTAAGTTCAGGCAGGCGTTGTGTCCCTATCGGTGGCAGTTGTTATCCTGCTCTATTTTCCCTCATGTCCTTGTATGTACATGTTTACATGACAAATAATAATAATAATTGGCGTGCGAAATAATAACAATGGGCGTGCGATGGTGCTGCTTCTCCGGCACACTGCGCAAGTGATCCGTGTACGCCTCAAAATCTTTGGTACGGGAGGAGATTCTTCTAAATAGGTAGGCCTGCGAGTATGTATTCTTATCTTACAGTGCCTGGCGTCACAGGTAATAAAGTGGCGGTATTACTGCTAGTCTGTAGGCCTTTTTCAATGCGCTAGTAGTAAGCTTTCCCTTGCATTATGTCTAGCACGTCGTTGAAATTTATTTCAGCAGTTGAGTAAGAGCTGGTGAATGTCACTGCTGGGATGGCGTTCTTAAAATATTCGATAAAATCAATTAGGTTATCTTCTGCATCCGGCCAAAATTATGAATATGTCAGAGAAAACGTTTATAAAGACGTGGCTTTGCTTCTATAAGTTGAGAAAAATTTATTTTCAAGATTGTTCATTAATTAGGCGTCATTCAGGTACCCAGGGTAGTGCCGTTTATTCGAAGGTAATATAGACTGCAAAAGTCGAAGTTGCTTCGTTTAAGCTTCGGCTTTCCGAGAATTCCGATAACTTTGGTGCTCGCGGCGTTACCACATCGGTGTGTGCTGTAGTACTCCACCAACACTTCGGTGCCATGACCATGAGGAACACTCGTGTACGGAGAAGTTACACCCAGAGTTTCAAGGAAGACGCCGTGTGGGATTTTAGGGGCGAAGCTCCTTAAGGCGTGGGTCGTTCGTCCCTTGTAGTCGTAACCACCTCGTTCTAGGATTGCGCTCGATAGCTCACGCGCCGGGAGGCTCGCGCTCGCCCTCGGCGCGTTCCTCCCGGCGCGCGAGCTCTCTCACTCTTCCATCTGCTGTCTTGTGTGAGAGAGACAGAAAGAGAGAGAGAGAGAGAGCGAAAGACTCCGTTTCTAACGACGATGATGGGTTTGTGCTAGCGCGTTACGGCGCGTGTAAGAAGCTGGTGTAAGACGCTGTGGCCTCTCCGCCTTATACTCTTTCAGCAGTCATGTGATGGCGTCGGCAAACGCGGTGCGCGTTCCGATGATGATGATGATGATGATGATGCCTGTGTAAGGGGCTGCGTAAGACGCTGTGGCCTCTCCCCCCTTACTAGAGTGTACTGCGTGTTTCTAACGCGTTTGTGCTAGCGTCCCCTTAAACGCGAGATCCCAGCGTTCGAATAGAGTGTTTCTCACGTCTTTACATGATGATCGACTGGGCGAATTACACGGAAGATTAACGGTTTACCGGTGATTCACTCCGGAGCTTCGCCCTCTCATCATCATTCACCCCGTGGATATGCCGTGAATTCTTTTATCTCTCTCCTTTCCCGTAGAAAGCGGTTGGCATCGCGTAGGTAGAAAGAATGTCTAGGTGGTATCTTGACAATCAGGGAGTCTTTGTAGCTTGATATCGGTTCGGTGAGAGTGCACCTCCACGAAATCATCGGTCTACCAGGATTTGCTCCTTATTTATCTTAGTAACCACATAGAAACAGCCTTACATGAGGGCTCCGGTACAATTATAACCACCTGGGGTTCATTCACCTGATTTCCATAGAAATTCGGCCGCTGTGATCGGGATTCTATCCCGCGACCTCAAGTTTCGTAGGCCAACACCCCAGCTACTAAGTTACCACATCGAGTACAAGAACGGTTGCATGAGCAAGTAGTTTAAGTTGTTTATTGTGACAGCGTACGTTGGCGGCGAAAAGTCATACGTACGGGAGCGCTTGCCAATGGCCGCCATATTGCCCACACGTACAACAGGTTCTCACTCGTATAGGCTTCGCCGATATGAGCACCGTCCCAAACCGCGGAAGATCAGACATTTTTGGCGAGATGATTGTAACGCATATGCGATCTTTCCACGTGTTGCTTCGAATACTGAAGATGCAGTGTTTGTTCGACAAATATTCCAAACGTTAGAATATTCACCCACAACAGAAATCCAAGCAAAGCGTAGGAACACGTTGCATGACTATTGCTGCTGTCGACGTTACAGCAAGATGTCGTTGGCCCACGGTCCTGTACTCTTGCGTCACAAAAACCAAAGAAGGCACAATGTCAGGAGGTGCACAGGTCTGCGCGACCGCTTGCGAATTTGGTGCGCACCTTAAGGAGTGCAGGTGACTAGCATGCTTGATCTTTCCTTCTCCCTTTTGCGCATCTTCATTCTGTTTTCCCGTACAGGACAGTATACCAGGCGGGCCCCTCGTTAAACCATGCGAGTTTAACTACCTCTCCCTCTCTCTAATACATGGAAGCAGTTTAACCAAAACGCTAACGCGTTCGTTTGTCTTCCAAAAGGACCGTCAAGAGATTTTTTTAGGAACTACTACCAGATAGGTTCGATGGCTCTCCTACGGAACACCTCCACAACTTAGATGACAGTTATAGCAAAAACCTTGACCAGTAAGAAGGCAACAAGACATGATTATTGAAAAATGAACTAGAAGCAGTCACACGGCCGAATACATTTCAATGCTCCTCAATTGTTCTTTCTTTTTTAGCTCCTTTGTCCTTTCGTATAATATGCTGCAAGTACATGCATCGTCCTAAGATGCAAATAGTTCTCCACGGGCGCAGATGTTCCCAGATGGCTCATAACGAATGGCCCAATTTAGCGGAACCGTCTCTCTTTAACTCAAGAGATGGCTTCATTAGACCAAGGGGCCTTAATGATGTCCGCAAATTGATTTGCACCGCAACAGTCATTATTCTGCAGACATTTCTTCATTACGCTCTATGCGCGTAAGCGTAACGATGATACGCTATTGGCGGCGCAATAAACGTGCAAAGAGACCAGCTCTGCGTATTTTTCAAGCTTCCCGGGCTGTGCTTCTAGTAATAGCATGCACACGCCCGCACTTACGTTAAGGTTAGACCCACGTCGACTTTCCTGTAACCGAATCTTGACTGCCGCATTACTTTCCCCAAAGATTACAGCTATAATATAGCCTTCAGGACAGACTAAGCATTCAAAGAAATAATGTAAACAACCGTATTCTTTGGAGCTAAGAGGCAGAGGGAGTACAATGGAAGTGAATAACACAAATATACGCGTAGCCTTTAATGCCGTCCAATACTTGCTGAAGTTTTGTGTATCACGTGTCAGTGTTAAGGCCGTGTAAATGTTTACGCATGAAAAAAGTGGTATTTAGCTCTAAAAGCAAAACTTCTGCTAAGGTGCATATATTACGTCTGAATGCTCGGCTCCATTTTATGCATTGTCGTGTTTGTCGAACAAGTTTGGCATGTTCGGTTACTGAATGTGTATCGACATCTCAATGTGTGACGTCCCGAAGGCGCTGAATTTAGAACACACACACACACACACACACACACACACACACACACACACACACACACACACACATACATTCTCTGCTAGAAATTCAAATCGACATTATCACAATTGGCGTAGTCTCAAACTGTCACGCCTCGTTACGCGCAGATTGACCCCTCACTGCCTTGGCCTCCTACACCCTCCCCCCACCCTTTTAGTTAGATAATTGGCTCTCCCTACAAACTCACCTTTCGGGAGTATGTCCCCTTATTTCTTTATTTTACAATTGGCTGTAAGCCCGATATACCTTCGGGTGGTGCGGGCTACCCCCACATTATTTTAATTTGTTTTCGATCGCAGGGGGACAAATTTAACACACACACACACACACACACACACACACACACACACACACACACACACACACACACACACACACACACACACACACACACACACACACACACACACACACGAAAAGACAGCATAACCAAGGCACGTTTTGTCCATTGTATCACGTTTGTATTGTATCGTTTTGTCATTGTGTCCAATATCTCGGTAATTAATTATGATTCCTCGTATATGCGGATTATCACAGCCGTCCTTTTCTAGCTTTTTCTTCTCTAGATTAGTTAATATTCTAAGGTTGCTTGTTATCAGGCAAAATGTCGCAGTTTAAAATTCAGTTCATGAATTCCATATGGTAATAAGGCGCCTCAGGGATCGCTGATGAATGCCGCATTTTCCATTATGATATACTTCCATCGCCATGTCTCCATGTTTGCTCTGCGCTGTAAACACGAATAATGCGCCTCTTTTCTCACCCAACATCATAACGAGAGAAACGACAACTGTTTACGTGCTGCTTTGCATAACCACGACTTATTTCGTAGTAAAGCACAGTGCGCCAACGGCGGCCAGCGCACATACCCAGATTGTCAAGCGTAGCCTGTTTCAGTCAGTGTTAAAGACGAAAAGACCACGAAAAGATCTGGCAGGCTGCCTCCAGGATGCTGCCGGTACTGTGAGGCGCAAGGAATTCCCTGTGCGCGTTGCGGTCATTGCACGGGAACTATGGTTGATTAAGGATGTATCGGATTACAGTAGCGACACTCAGTCGTGCACTATTTTTAAACGCTTCACGTATTGCCACGGTTAGGATGATCCTGAGTTATAACGTTTCAGTCATACTAGCTATGTATTTGCAAAAGTCACGTTTGTTTCACGCGCCAGCTCTGGTTATTCTGAAATGGTGGCGACGGAGTTAGAAATAGCCTCGCACTGACTGCTTTGACTCTGTCCACGGCGGTGGTTTCATAGGTAGCATCTATAGTCTGTTTCAGGAGTTCCGTGCAGCATAGCCAAGGCTACGAGGCCATCGAGCGCAGCATTCTTCCAAAGGGAGACGAAATGCCATTGTTCGGACACGCACACCCTGCTTCATCTTCCTCCTTCCAGGGCTGCAGTTGCCACTGCAGCGCGCGCCACTGGCAGATGACAAGCCGCGGAAGGACACGTTCAACATGTGTTCGCCCTCCGGATTGGCCGAATAGGGCTGTAGCTTCCACAGTGCTGCACAGAACTTCTGAAACAGACTACAGGGTTGTGGCGTTCCGATCTGCAGTGTTTTGCCGACTTAGCAAGCTTTACACGCTGCACTGGCCACAGAAATTCGACAGGTAAGGCTTGCGGATCGTGTGTGTGCCGCCGATGAGCGCAAGGCAACGATACCCACGACGGCAAGTTATTGGTGTCCTGTTGTTTGCCAGCTACAAACTGAAATGTCGGCAGCAGGTACTCGCACAGACGGGTTTGTTCTGCGCGAGAAACACTCTCGCCAGAGAAACAAGTAGCACATCTGGCACCCCGTCTTAAGCGTATGGATCTATTCTCCATAGAATACAACCATACGCATTTCTGATGGTCAGTCTCCGGCTGAAACGTTGAATAAACGCTTTCCCCCATTTTGTTGCCAATTCCGAGTGTCTACCAGCCGAAAATGATAGTAGGGGCTTCTAGTCAGAGCAAATCAGTGCCTCCCCCTTCTTTTTCTTTTTTTTTTCCTGGATTTCAGCGGTCGCCTTTACTTTCCGGGGGGATTACCATTGGAATTGGCAAAACCACATTTTCATTTACGAATTGGGGTAGCGTTTTTTTTTTTGTACAACTTCTACAATTAGCTGCCGATGTGCTTTAAGGACATTGATGCTCTTGACCCAAATTCACGTAAACTTTCGACACTGTGACAGTTCGTGAGATCACGCATTAACCAATAATGTTATTGGGCGTATCACTAAAAGATTACGCTGGTCGCCTCGTGGCTGTGGCGCGGTGCTGTGGATGTTGCTGCCATAGAATTTCTTTACCTTGGGGGCCAAATGAAGTTTAACGGTGCAAAAACACCAGGAGAGGAAAACGGGAGGTACCTACTGATTTCCATACAGTTTGTGTGACATATTTCTGTTTTGGTATGCAAATCTCCAAATTATACTTCTGTTTTAAAAGTAGTTCGCTGGCCAAAATCATACACCATTTTGAAAGACCTTGCCCCAATGATAATTGCCTTTTATTTTTGGATTGTACATAAACCCTATAATCTTGAAACATAAACGATGTATAAGACGCACTGATGCTATCTTCGAAAATGTCATTGATACCTTCTTGAAGCTACAGATTATTTAATCTGTTTGATCAGAACATTCTGCGAATTCGGTGCTCATTATGTGTTTGATGGCAGAACGATACAACTTGAAAACCGGTATTAGTCTATCTTGACCCACGTAGTGACCTATTTTACTTTCAAGTTACATACTTTAACGAATGTGGATATCTACAGCTCATTCCAGCTTTGTTTGGGTTGGTTTTTGCTTATATTTCGGGAACTGAGAGCGCAAATTGCTTCTACCTTTGGAAGGTCTTTCGTGTTACTCTTTGTGCAACGTGCATTGGCGTATATGGCGAAACGGGTACACCGGAATTAACTGTGCATTTGCGCAGTAATATTATTAACTGAGGAGGTCTTACGCGCCAAAGCATGACATAATTACGAGCCACGTCCTTTAGCAGAATGCTCTGGAGTAACTTTGACCACGAGGGGTGCTTCAGCGCGCGTGCACCTAAATATAAGCGCGCCGGTGTTTTCTGCGTTTCTTCTGCATCGAAGTGCGACCGCGGTCACCCGGATTCGATCCCGCGACCTCGAGGTTAGCAAGCCAACACCCTAGCCGCCTTGCTACAACTTCAGATACGCAGGGATAGGCGGCTCTAATTTAGTCTATCGCGGTACATTGGGTGCCTCAATGCACGCTGCTGTGTACAGGGTCGTGACACGTCCGGCAACAACACCGTATTGTGTCGGAGCACGCAGAGGCATGATATATGGCAGACACGTCATTTAACGTCGGAGTCTACTCTATATGATAAGTAGTGTTATTATAATTGGTAGTATTCAGTAGTAGCAGTAGTAGTAGCAATATAGTTCGAACTAGCACTGCGATTGTGATTATACGCACACTTGAGCCGAATTTTCCCCGTCTGTGTCGCCCGTCGCCATCATGCTTTGTGTATGTATAACTATGTATGTACAAATCCCGAATAAAACGAACCTACGCACGACCGCTCAGATAGCAGGCGTGCGCCTTAGACAACTCAGACATGGAGGAGCCTTGGCTGTAGTGCTAGCGGAGCGCATATTATACAGGGTGTCCCACGTAACTTGACCCAAGAATTTGAAAATGAAAGGCACTTCAGAGGAGAACTGAACCAAACGTATACTATTCATACTGGTCTATAGATACTCAGGTTATTTTTTATTTCCCCCTAAAGTAATTAGTTAATTATTTTTAATTAGCTAACTCCTTAATTATGGGCTGAAGACCCAAAATATGAACACTGAGCTGTAGAGCACCTTCATAAACCACCGACTGAATTGTTTCCTGTACGATATGTCTTACGGTGTTAATTTTCCCGCATTCTAAAGAAAGCCCGCGAAATTTGAAAATGAGCCACGTGACGGACCGCGAGCGCACTGCTATAGTGCTGGTCTCACGCGTGCAACCGGTGAACAAGGTCGCCTGCGGCTGCCACGGGGAAGCGACATGATGCTTTGAAGGTGGTCGATGTTTGGGCGTCCGTCTTTGGTTCAATAACGGTGCACATTCACGCTGCTGGCCGAGCGCTGCCGAGATAAGCGTCCAAGACGGATAAATAAAACAAGAAAATAGCTTTATTTTCTTGTTTTCTTGATCTTCTTGATCTTCTGTTTTCTTGATCTTCGTGAATCAGAATCAAACTGCTGTTTGTTTTTTTTCCTCGCAGTATTGAGCGCTTTACCACCGCGGCAGCGCTCGGCCAGCAGTGTGAATTTGCACCGTCATTGAACCAAAGACGGACGCCCAACCATCGACCACCTTCAAAGCATCATGTCGCTTCCCCGTGGCAGCCGCAGGCGACCTTGTTCACCGGTTGCACGCTTGAGACCAGCACTATAGCAGTGCGCTCGCGGTCCGTCACGTGGCTCATTTTCAAATTTCGCGGGCTTTCTTTAGAATGCGGGAAAATTAACACCGTAAGACATATCGTACAGTAAACAATTCATTCGGTGGTTTATGAAGGTGCTCTACAGCTCAGTGTTCATATTTTGGGTTTTCAGCCCATAATTAAGGAGTTAGCTAATTAAAAATAATTAACTAATTACTTTAGGGGGAAATAAAAAATAACCTGAGTATCTATAGACCAGTACGAATAGTATACGTTTAGTTCAGTTCTCCTCTGAAGTGCCTTTCATTTTCAAATTCTTGGCTCAAGTTACGTGGGACACCCTGTATATGCTATTTGAAGCTGGCAACATAGTACCTGGTTCTTCTAGGAATTATTTTGTAATGAAATGCTCATTTACAGAACATTTCTCACATGTGTATAGGCATAACAGCCCTTCTAATTTTTGTTTTTCGCGAAAAAAGGCAAGTACATGGGTGACCAATGTCATGACCCTTTTAAAACAACCCCCGCTCAGTTTTACCTTTCACAACTACGCCAAGAAGACATCGAAGTTTCTTTTTTTTTTTTCGATGATCATTCACGACTTTCGCGCCCAGTTAAACTCATTGCTGTTATATTTGTTGTACGCGTGGAGAGTAAACAATATATTCATAGCAATATTCCTTCTTACTGTGATTCGGGGGTTTGGGAAACAAGGGTGTCGGGACGCCTACGTTAGACGCGATGGCTCGTTTAACGTTATCTTGAAATGAGGCCAGAAATGCGTCAGTTTTAGAGCGGAAAGCGAGGGTCCCGAGACGCCGCATCTAACTGCGTTGCGCTTTTCGAACATCGCGGCGAGTGGAGAGCGAGTAGAGAGAATTGCCGCAATTGGATTTTCTGCCTGATGTTGGCACAGGCCAGCACCTAGTTTCTGGCTGCCCGAGGCGCTTTGTTTCCTTCTTCCTTCACTTGATCAGGTGGAGAGTACTGAAGCGCGTTCAACCACTACGTCTCTTTCCCCTTCTCCCTCGTGCATCGCGGCTTTGTGAGCGCGTCGAGTGGTCGACTGGCTATCTCACTGCGTGCCATCCCTGCAGGCGTTTTGTCAAAGCAGAAGCACACGGACGAAAGCAAAATATTTAACGTGAGCCACAGTATACGTTACGACAGGATAGTACGAACTAACAGCATTTGCTTTTTATCCGCGGATGTTTGGTGATACGTGCCCGCTTTCGTTAGGACATAACTCTGGAAGTAAGGTCCTCTTCCGGGCTTTCTGCAGAGTTCAGGGAGGCTCCTATCGCTTCAATAGAATTCACATAGCCCGCCTGAGTACCAGACGCCAACAGGAACGCGAAACTTGTGGTTCTCAGCAAGCAGAACGAAATTGCTTTGAGAAGACAGCCGGTCGTTGCTCACTTCCGTGTACTTAGCAAAATACGCGAGCCTTTCGATGTAACGTGGCTGGCTATCACTCTTAGTAATGTAGATAATACCGCTTTCACTCAGTACTCCAAACGCGCCCATTTTTTCACTAACCTTCGAGCGGTTACCAGGGCTAAGGCTGACCAGCTCGGACCAAGGTATGAAAGTCAGTCCCTTAAACTGGAAGTTTCTCTGGTGGTAAGTTAATGTTGGCGGCTGTTGCTCCATTGCAAAACATGTACCCCTTCGTCCTCAAACACTGCAGCCAGATCTGCTATTAAGCCGCACGAACGGTCCGCGTGCGTCGGCGATAGCCTAATTTAAGGCGAAAGCCTTACATACTTTTCAAGTGGCAACCACCAGGGCGAAGTAAGAACCCACGTGACCCATATGAAAGTGGACATACCCGATCTCGTCACCAGCATACGCGTGTGGAGGGGGGGATCATATTTAGGAGATGGAAGTTCGTATACCCCATAACGTTTGGAGCACACCTGCATACCCAAGCACCGGATACGCTGGAATAGCGCATGCATAAATCGCCGAACCATGTCCTGTATAAACTGAGGGCGCTGCGCTCTGTTCTATTTGTTAACTAGGTCGACGAGGACGTGGACAACAATTCATGTAACTCTATGAAAAAGGTAATGGCCGCCCTCTCCAAAGCTACGTCTTGTTCGTATGCCACAAACAGCTAGCTTGAAGCAAGAGGCTTTCGATGATATGTAACTCCGCACCAGTAATAATAATTTTTGGGGTTTTACGGTCCCGAAACCAGGACATTGATTGGGGTTTTACGTCTCAGTACCAGAAACGATATGATCATGCCAGGCGCCGTATAGAGGAGGGCTCCGGAAATTTCGACCACTTCGGTTTCTTTACTGGACACTAACATTGTACAGTACACGGGCATCTACCATTTCGCCTCCGCCGACGAAATGAAGCCGCTGCGGCCGGAATTCTATCCCGGGAGCGGGCGGGTACTCTGCACCCGATGAGGTAAAATCATGATCGTAGTTTATCGCGCATTGTTAGACACCCGTTCGCTTTTGCGTGATCTTAGGCAAAGGTAAAAAGCACTCAAAATTCTCAGAATTAGTTTTCACAAGTGTAACGGCGCAACCGCGCAATGCGAACACCAGAAAAACACAGGAGAGCACGCCGACTTCCACTAACCAACTTGAACTGTAACTAGGGTTACTCTAGGTCAGCGCTGTATCCTGTCTCTTTCTGCTTGATTGATTGATTTGTGGGGTTTAACGTCCCAAAACCAGCTCTGATTAGGAGAGACGCCGTAGTGGAGGGCTCTTGAAATTTCGACCACCTGGGGTTCTTTAACGTGCACTGACGTCGCACAGCACACGGGCCTCAACATTTCGCCTACGTCGAAATGCAGCCGCCACGGCCGCGATTCGATTCCGCGACCTTCATATCAGCAGCCCAGTGCCATAGCCACTAGACCACCGTGGCGAGGCGCCTCTTCTTGGTGTTCGTGCCAAATGTTCGTACCGTTATACTTAACGATGCTAAAATCACCAACTATCGCACCAATAGTCGTTTCTGAAGTTCAATATCCAGCACTTGCAAGTCTAATTGAAAAGAGGCCAGACATGTGTCAGTTTTAGAGTGGAAAAATATAGTCTTAAGATACCATGCCTAACTGCCCCTGACATGTGAGAAATGCAGAAATGTTGTTGATTCACACATACTAACCCCTTCTTTCTTGTTTTTAATCCCTTTTCCCCCGGCGCACGATAGCATGCCCTACGCGCGCTTGTTTGAGCTTCCGGCTGTCCCTTCCTCTCCCTCTTCTCTTTCATGGGGATACGTTAAAGTATGGGATTATTTCCGTTACCGGTGTTTCTCTACGTTTTCAGCCATTTCCAAAGACCGTCCCCAACACACCAATAGAATGTTAACATCCGCCAAAATACAAGATGAGACCTATTTTCAGCGGAACAGTGCGCACATTGACGGGGACAAAATAAACAACATGGCGCAAGCGCCGGAGTTATGCACCAACTACCCCAAGCTGCTGTCCTTGCCTTGTCGTCTGGCGTTACACGTGACTCGGGCAGTGCAGTCACTGTCTGCGTGGCGAAGTTTTCTTGAGACACCGATCGATAAGAAACAAGATTGCCTTAACCTTAAAAAAACACGCTCGCTTCCACTATACGTCACAAATGTAGGTGCAGCCAGGCACGTAGGCAAGGGGGGGGCCCAGGGGGGCCCGGGCCCCCCCCCCGAAATTCGTCAAGTCAGGCATCAATGCAGGGGTACATAGGCACAAGTACAAGTAGCGCCGTGCGCATTTAAACAAATGAAAAACAAACGATACTCAAGGAACTCACTAAGAACAGCTACACAAGAGCCTTTATTCCGAAAGCACTTCAATTCCGAAGGCACGGCTATGCTTGCCGAGAATTCAGCGTCCTCCGGCTCCTGAATCAACACCACAACAGAAACACCACACTCTCCCATATGTCCGAGGCGTTAGCGAAACTATCGCCCGTATTCTCAGAAAAGAAGGCATCCGATTGACTCAAAAGCCCACGAGCGCATGTTCTCTACATATTGCCGAAGGCCATTCACCGAAAGAGAGAGCCTAAGCCACTGTATACAAATATGTGATGCGAGCTACATCGGCGAAACGAAAAACCTCAAAGAAACATTTCGACAGCACAAGAATGGCCCCTGCAATTTTGCAACAGATCGCAAGCCGATAGCCAAACATTCCCAAGATGGCGACCACCGTATCAATCTTCCTGACACAACGGTCATACCAACTTAAACCAATTATCGGAAACAGTTACTGCTTTGTGACTGCGGAAAAAGGCAGAAAACTTCGCAACGCAGACATTTTAATATATGTAAGACAAGCTTGTTGGAAACGAAATTACAAGAACGAACAAAATGTTGCCATACGGCTTTGAAACCAGAGAAAACACGTTATCTGCCCCTACTTCGTGTGACTTTTCTTCGTCGCATCAGTTATGTTTAGGAAGGTGATTCGTTGGTTGTGTCGGGTTTTTTGGAGCAAAAGTGACCATGTCTATATTGCCCCAAACGAGGATTCTCATCTACGGTCAGGGCGCTCGGTAGTTGGATTGCTTCAAAGAACTGTGCAAAGAATTACAGGACATGCAGAAAAGGATAGCGTTGACTCCATCGGTGGATTCCCTGAGGAAATGTCTTTCTTAATGAGAGGAGCGGTGTCTTTGTTGCTGCAGAGCAAGCAGGCGGTATAATGCGGGCATCATTTATACAGTCGCGTAGTGGCGGCAACTTAGGGAACATTCAGGTGCTTTCTTTAACTGACAGCTGCGCGGCGTGGAAGTACGCATGTGCACGGCTTGGCTTTGCCGCAGACTCAGAATTTTTCCACGAACGGACGGCGGAAGCTAACCGAAGGCTTGGAAAAGGGGGCTTCTGTATGGAATGCTACGGATTCGACAACCCATTAACCCGTTCAATCCCCCTCGCACCTTTGCGAACCCCACCACCCTTTTTCCGCCACCTGTGTCGTGGGGGCAGGTGCCCGCGTGGCGGAAGGAGTAAACAAGGTAAACAAACAGGGTAAACTGCGCTTGTAGTTCTGCAGAAGGGTACTACAGGCGAGCCACGTTCATTCCATAGATAGATGACCTGAAAGCTTCCCTCCAAATGGCGCTTTGCAAACCATCGGAAAACGCTGCAAAGTTTGCAATTCGTGTTGCCAGAGCACGCCTGCAAGGGCAAATTTGAATCTGGTCAGCCGCCCTTCGATTTTTACGTCAGTGATATGACAACAGCACATATCGTTACGCTAAGAGATGGATGGGAAATCTGGAAAACTAAATGGCAAGCCATGCAAGAGCAGGAACCTCCCCGCTCTGCGACAGACGCTTTAACTGAATGCGACAAAGCCCTCTCGCCGAACGTTCACACACTCAAGATATTGGCGACAATCCCAGTGAGTACAGCTGTTGCAGAACGCAGCTTCTCGACAATGAAAAGAGTAAAAACATATTTGAGGCACCGAACGGCTGAAGAGCGGCTTAATGGCCTGGCTCTTATGTCCATTCACCGGATGCAAGTCAGTGTCGACGAAGTTATCACTGTGTTTATAGAGAAACCGCGACGCATGAAAATTGCAGCGTGAACCACTCTTTTCGGCCAAGCTGCTTGCTCGTTTTCTTTTCTTTTGCACTGGCTTTTGCTATAATGTAAAACCACTCGCAATGTCATTCTTTAATATTGCTTCCTAAAACGACTTTTAGCTTTCTGCATCTTTTGTGTCATGAAAGCATCCGTGTTTTGGCTCTTTATGGTTCAATAGAGTTGCTTTCGCGAATATGTCTGTTTTTTTTTCTGTTAAGTATTGCTGTCATAAAGTGGCTCACGTTTTTCTCGAAGGCCTGTAGTTGAGACAAAGTGTGAGAAAATCCGTAGAGAAAGCGTCCAACGAATATTTTTTTTTATTTCCTGAACATCCGAAAGTGAGCGCCTGATTCCTTCGCATTGCTTTTTTTTTTCTTTTTCTCGCCCTCGTTCCGTCACTGGCTCTGTATGGCCCTTCTTCGTCCAGATTACTTGGTTACAAAGTATTCTTTCTCGTGCACACGCACTAGCTTTACTACAGAGTCAAAAAGCTTGCTTTCCATCTTGGATGAACTCGCTTCTGGGGCTGCATTCCATTCTGTTCTCTTTCTCGTCTTATCATTAAGCGCCTTCTATATTCCAGAGCAAGTTTTTTGAAGCATTGTATAATAATGACCATGCTGTTATTGATGCTTTTGTCCCCCCTTTATGTAATACCCTGAGAAGGGCCTTTAAGAGTGAATAAATTATGATGATGATGATGATGATGATGATGAAGCTTTTGGGCCCACCCCGAAAAAAAAATCCTGGCTACGTGCCTGGGTGCAGCCTCACATTGCTCCAGTGCTCTCGGCAAACGTGCCGAGGACTTTGAGGGTTGCGCCGCGACAATTATCTGCGGACGTGAACGAGCAGCAGTAGATGTCAGAAACTGTGCTCTACCAAAAAGGCCAATACGAATTCTGCCAACGGAGGCAAAATAATCGAGTCTGAAAACTTCGCTCGAGAACTGACGCTGCAGCCTTCGGTGGTGGCGCATACTGAGGGCGTCATTTCTTGCACTTTTCAGGGGTAGGCGGGGGGGGGGGGGGGGGGCGAACGTGATGACGGCTGCGATGACAGAAACAAACGGAGCTCACTCAGCGGCGGAAGTGAAAGGTGCGCTTCATTTGTCGCAGTCGTTGGGAACGAGGTGGCGATAACTTGGCTCGTCGATATAAATGGACCGCGTGGGACGTGTGCGCGCGGCCTCACCGCTTCCGCAGGGAGCAGCAGCTGCACCCCCAGTCCCCTGAGTTATGGCGTGAGCTGCCTGAGCGAGAAAAGGAACGCTGCTGCAAGCGTGGCACATTTGTCGAAGGCGAGCTGCAATCTCTTCCAGACAGTCTGACAGCTAATTCCCTTCAGAAAAAAAAGCGCACGAACACGTACACACACACACACACACACACACACACACACACACACACACAATGGAAAAGTGTGAGAAATTAGGTCATCCGATAATTTTGAGGCTCTGTGTTCTTGCTTAGTCGGGATCGCAACTGATGCACATCTATGCGGTCGTGAAAACGGCAGCCCTTTATTGCCCTTAATCGAAGTGAAAAGCAAATTCGATAAATTTTACTGAACAGCAGGCCCTGGCGAGGGATTATGCGTCACCTTTGAGAGGGGAACGCGATAATGTTGCTGCGCCACATTTGTGGACAATTACCAGGCAGATACACTCCCAAAAACGTATATCTACTCTTACAAGGCCCGTCGCCTTGTGTGTCTACAGTACTCGGCTGAAATGGCTGGAAAAGGTGTCGGATGTGAATTTTCTGTTGGTACCACGCATGTTTCGCGCTGCCTACAACGCTTTTATGACGACGTGAATTCCTTACCGCTGTCATGATCAAACTTTTACTTCGTTAAACGGTAACCCCTCAACACTTCTTCAACGTAGTGAGAAAACGGTGCCAATCAGTCATTGAGACTTCTCTGAATATGCGGTGGTGGTTGAGGTAACAACCTTACTTCAAAATTCTGCAAATTTATGGCCTGGGCCTAAGCCGTACCGGAGTGCTTTAGACACCCTGTCTACTCGCCGCCACAGGCGCCCCGAATGACCCATAATTGCTCATCTAGGTTCGGCTGCGCAGCGCGGCCGTCCACCGCGCCGCAACTTCATCTAGGGAGGTTGCATTTTCCGTGCCAACAATCAATCAATCAATCAATCAATCAATCAATCCGGTTTATTTATAACAAAATGGAGTACAATGCATAATATTTATACAGTTGGGACCCCAGAACTCTACATGAGTTGTGGAAGGGGTCCCTTTGACAGATGATGCTATTTATACATAGGCGATGATGCTATTTATACAAAGACCTTATACATAGGCGTATACAAAACAAAATAAAACGTTTTACAATGCGTAAAAGGAAACGGAAGTATGCAAAAAAAGCTGATCGGTACAGTATACATGAAAGGAAACAGAGTTTCTATAAATTTAGGAATTACACAGGAAGTACTGGCGCAGTGAGTTAGAAAAATGCTGAATGGATGGTGATGAAGTTAGTTCTTCAGGAAATGCGTTCCAAAGACTAGCTGCAGTATTGATAAAAGAAAATGCTCCATAATTTGTGCGAGCACGTGAAACTGCTAACAACGATAGTAAAGAGGAACGTGTCGGATAATACGTAGCCTGTCGATGAAATTGAAGTGACGGACAGTGTATAATATTACTTAGAAATTTGTATGTAAGAACTGCAATGCGGAAACGAATGTGACAATGTAGTGTTAGAATATGCAATAGGGGATAACCAAATGATATGGACTCAGTACGTTGAGTAAAACAGATTATTCTCAGAATTATATTTTGTGCTACCCGAATTGGCTGTAATGTTGTGGGATACGCAAGTCCGTAAACTGAAATACAATATGACACATATGATTCAACAAAACTACGGTAAAGGATGAGAATGGTGCGTAGTGGAAACAGATACCTTAGCTTATAAAATATTGGTATGTTTTTATAAATCTTCCTAGTCACATCGTGCACATGATTGTGCCACGTCAGATGTTCATCTATCACTAATCCTAATAATTTTGTTTGGCTAACTTTTTCTAGAGCAACTCCGTTAAAAAGCAACTTTCCATCCTTACTAAGTGGCACATTTCTGGCAGAAAAAATTATAAAGTTGCTTTTAGCAAGATTTGGAATTAGTTCATTTATGTGTAACCAGTAAGAGAGCCTGTTCAGAGTGCGATTAGCTTTTTGGTACAAGTCTTTCTCAGTCTTAGCCGCTATGAACACATTTGTGTCATCCGCATATAGGACACATTCTTCCAGTATGTACGATGGGAGATCATTTATGAATATAATGAACAAGAAAGGTCCTAATATTGACCTGTGCTAATGGGTTTTTTATCAGAATTTCGTCCATTGATGCACACATACTGTTCTCTATTCGCCAGATAGCTTTCTATTAACTTGTTAGGAGTGCCACGAATACCGTAGAGCTCTAGTTTTGACAGCAGTTTCTTGTGATTAATAACGTCGAATGCTTTTGTTAAGTCAATAAATATACCCATGGTAAGGAGCTTATTTTCAATATTCTGCCTAATTTTTTCCGTTAAAGTCAGTAAGGCTAGTTCAATACTTTTCGCTTTCAGGTAGCCATATTGTGCACTTGATAAAAGCTTGTTGTTTTCAAAATAAAATCTGATCCGCTTAAGAAGTATTTTCTCTGTTACCTTAGATAAAGGTAACAGCAAAGTAATGGGACGGTAATTTTCGGCGAGTAGTTTGTCGTTCTTTTCAAATACCGGTATTACTTTGCCGATTTTCAAAGCTGTCGGGAAGACACCAGAGGAAAACGCTGTTTGTTATATCGGCTAAGGGTTCCGCAATGAAATTCACTGATTGTTTCAACAGGGCTACAGGTAAGTTATCATGTCCTACAGAATTTGTGTTGTTTAACGACAGCACAGCACTACGGACCTCAGTAGGATCAGTAGGTGCCAAACAAACAACCTCGCATTTCCAAAGAACGTGCCTAAGGGATGCGTGAGCCGTGCTGCATAGCTTACAGTTGTTGACAGACTTGATGTCCGAATGTATCCTCCTGAGATGAACGGGGTTGGGGAAAGTCTTGGTCTGTAACCGACTCCCGTCTACCGCTTGGGCCTTCTCGAATTTCGGGTTAGGGGAGTGGTTAAACACGCCTGGATTCTTAAATAAAATTTTGTTGCGTCGCTGATCATTGTAGCTGATCATTGTTTGTATATCTCTCCATATATCAAGTATTCCATGAAAAGATTTCCTTTCATCTTTTTTGACGATGGTACGTACGATTTCGAGCGAAAACAGTGGCCCACTGGATTTGGGCGGAGCCACCGCGCCTCGTGCTCGTTCGTGCCATGTGTCCTGTACAGCCATGTGAGACGAGACGGACCGCGTCGCATCGTACGACCAGTCGCGTGCAAATTCACCCGAGTCGTTGAGCGCATGAAGCGACCTAGTCAGTGCCTCGGTGGCGTTGCGTGCAGTTCAGTAATACATTGCTCCCATTTTTAAAGGTGTCCTCCACAACGTATCGGCATCGTTTCTGACTAGGTACAAAAAGTGTTGCAGAACTCCTTTAAGGTGTGGCGCACAAGTACTGTTCCATTCGCCGATATCCTGTTAAGATAAAAAAAAATCACAGCATATTCACGGGGTGAATGATGAAGAGTGGGGCGAAGCTCCGGAAGGAATCATCGGTAAACCGTGAAACTCTTCCGTGCAATTCGCCCCACAATTAAAAGTGAAACACTTGAGTAAATGTCATCAAACTCTTATTGCTGGTTTCCGTGGTCCCTTGTTTATGACTGCTTTGTGGTCCGTGAAATGCAAGGTAACCGATAATTCCTGCTCCGTTCGCAAGGTAACCGATAATGCAAGCTAACCGATAATTACTGCTCGCGCTTCTCCAACGCTTCTCCAACGCGAGCAGTCGGTATTTCTCAATCAAGAAACTCGCTAGGAGACGCTGCCTGCGCCAACGTTGTCTCTCGCGGGCGAGCGCGTGCCGGGAGCTTCGCCCCTAAAACTAAGAAATAGGAACGCAGCTCCCGCTAAACGCCACTATAGTGGCGGCGGATACGGTCAGATGAAACTCACACCCCTTAGAGGCAGGCGATGACCGGTGTAACTCTCGTGGTTGCACTCGGTAACTTGTCTAGGCCAAGCATCCTTATCGAGAAGGCGTTCGAGATCGACAGCATTCGCAACACATCCCCTGCATCAGTCAGAGGTCCACCCGCTACTAGGGCGGTCCACGTCATCGGTCGCTGACTTGGCGGATTTTTCACCGTTCCACGTGCACCGTTTTGGCGGGAGGCGCCCAAACCTGGGCCACCGCGTATCCTACCGGCAGAGCGGACATGACCATCCTGGGCTGCAAGGAACACCCGCTATTGTATGCCTGCTCTGCCTCCCATCGCCGAGAGAGCAACCGAGGACACTATCTTCGTTTGATCACGGCTCTGGTGACTGTAACATGCCTGTAGCGCTTTCTATACAGTAAGGTTCTCGCGGCTACTTGGAAACTGCTTTCCAACAGTGCGCTCGATAACGTACTCTGCGAGTAAGTACTACACAGCTGAAGGTATGGGTTTCTCACTGCTTCTGTCAGTGAACACGTGTCATGAAAACATGTCACACTACATTGCGTTACGTTATTTTCGCTGGAACATGACGCGTGACATTCCTTTACGTGATTTTGTGTTGTCACGTGACATGTTCCTGCTAAAATCACGTAACAAAGTGTCACGTGACATGTTTCCTTCAAAATATCAAAGTGCTCTCAAGTGACCTGTTTCAGTAAACTATCGGCCAGGTTCGCTGTCCTCTGGCCTTGCGCGAGGAAGCGGAAGCTGCGTAGCCTACTTTTCCTTTCATATTTCTACATGAAAAGACTGACTTGTTTTCTGACAAGAATATTGAGGGACTGCTCACGCGTACGTCACCAATGTTGAATAGTTTCTGACTTCCATCTTTAACCGTATAGCCCCGCTCCCATTTGAACACACGATAACCGTTTCCTTAGTTCTATGCTTGCACTTATACCTTTGGCAGTGAAGGGCAAAAAAATAATCAGGCTCGAGCCACGTAGCTTGCTGTGTTATAATGTTGTCGCAGCTTATCACCTGTGCATCTAGCTGACCGCCCGGTGTAAGACCTTCCGCAAGTTGAAAGCATGTGGTAAAAAACACACGTTTTGCATTCTGCATATTTATAATAGTGGTTCTTTTGCACACGGATTTTGTTATCCTGCCTGGCCTTTTCATCACAAAAGGGCTCACCAGTTTACTAGGCACTGAAAAAGAAAATAACGCTGATGTAGAACCTTTCAGAGATCATTTTGAATCTACTGAAAGCTTAAGTACGTATGGGACGACGCCAGCGAAACTTAGTAATGTCAGACTTTGGGATAATTAGTTGGATCTACATTGTAATGATAAAAAAATAACAGCGCGATACCTGAGACGACGACACGGACGAAGAAACGACTCGGGCAAGCGCTGACTCGCAACTAAACTGCGTATTGTGCACTAAAGAGCACATAGCTAAGAAACAACAACAAAATCAACATGACAAAGAAAAAAATCATGACACCAGTCTCCTCTAAATATGGCCCCGCCACGGTGGTCTAGTGGCTAAGGTACTCGGCTGCTGATCCGAGGGTCGCGGGATCGAATCCCGGCCGCGGCGGCTGCATTTCGATGGAGGCGAAATGTTGAGGCCCGTGTGCTGTGCGATGTCAGTGCACGTTAAAGAACCCCAGGTGGTCGAAATTTCCGGAGCCCTCCACTACGGCGTCTCTCATAATCAGAACTGGTTTTGGGACGTAAAACTCCACAAAACAACAACAACAACCTCTAAATATGAGAGTTCTGCCTGCAAGGAACGGTAAGTAGTTGATTGATTGATTTCACGGGTTTTACGTCCCAAAACCAGCTATGATTATAACAGATAACAGACGCCGTGTAGTGGAGGGCTCCAGAAATTTTGACGACGTGGGGTTCTTTAGCGTGCACTGATATCGCGCAGTACACGGGCCTCAACAAGTTCGCCTCCATCGAAATGCAGCCGCCGCGGCCGGAATTCGATCCCGCGACCCTCGGATCAGCAGCAGAGTACCATAGCCACTAGACCACCGTGGCGGGGCAGACATGCCACCGTCTCTCAGACATCGATCTGTCTGTCTCAGAAAAAAGAAACTATCATAACTAAAGGACAGAAGGCTACGCGAGTTCGTAAGGATTCATGATGCAAAGCAGACGCGTGAAAAACACGGACACAAGAGGAGTGTTGTGTACTCTTTCGGCACTCGTTTTGTCCACTCCTCTTTCACTGTGTCCGAGTTTTGGACGCCTCTTCTATGTATTATGTCACGTCTAGAGAGGCACGTATCTGATTTTTTTCTGTGTCATCTTGATTTCGCTTTTGTTACTCATTCGTGTGCAATAAGTAATTGAGTTGAAAGTCACCGCCTATGAGCGCCGCTCCATGTCTCGTGTCTCCGTCAAAAGTATTACGTACTCTTTTCTTATTAATAGTACGACGGCAGTATTTACGTTTGTGTAAGCACCATGAACCTGCTCGGAACCTTTCTGCTGGGATTTTTTTTTTTTTTTTTTTTGAGCAGGCCTTCTGCGGCTGATGTGAGGAAGTGGTTCCGTTAACCAGCACCGCTTAAAGGCGACGCCGTGGTTGAGGTACTGTATCGTATTCTATATAACTGGTGCTTAGGTCGAGTTGCGTTACCCTAACTAGTTCTTGGCGTCGTGGTATGAGTAACGCACATACTCTGTCACTGTCATTCCCACTACCTCAATTACACCCCACAGTCAAGTGACGTTACGCGCGCCTCCCAGTCTAAAGTTTACCACTTTAATGCTGCCGCCGATCTTTTGACGCGCCGAGACAATGCATTTAGAGCGTAGGAAAATGAAATTTGCATTCACAATAGAAGATCGGAAAGCAGTTGTCGTGCTAAAGATAATGGGGACGATGGAAATACGCGTGTTCGCTATGAGTTATAGTGCAAGAAGAGCCGCAACGGCTGCTCCGCATTGCTATTCCTTCATCTAAACATACCCAGTAAAATGTATTATCTGTAACTGGCGCTTTAGTCAAGCTACGTTCCCTTCCAGCACGCCTGCAATGGAAGCTTAAATAGTAGAAAATCGTGATGGCATCCGCCGCGCCGTTGGCACCTGCGAAATCCGAGAACAGGATGCAGCGTAGGGAATTTGAGGTCAAACTGAACAGCTCGATGTGTGAGAGGAATATTTCGACTGAAGGTAAGAACAGACAAGAAGTTGTGGCACGTTTTTAATGTGAAGAATAATTTCGTGGAATAAAATATGTAATACCTGTTGGTTATAAAATAACAATTAACACTATATGAAGAATAAATTTGTGGAATAAAATATGTATTACTTGTTGGTTATAAAATAATAGTTAACACTAATAATTGCTGGTTTTTAGCGGATAAACACGGCAATCTTGACAGAAAGGACTTAGGCTTATGACCGACCGAAACGCAGCCGTAATATTCTCATCTTTTGCCTTGACTGTAGTTTTGTTCGATAGTTCCGGTGCCCGACTTTAAATCAAGGGAGATTAATTTTCCCTCCCATTTTACCAGGCGAAATAGCGTCTTGTTGCTCATCAAAAAGCTGACAGAAAAGGATTTCCGGTTTACTTCCTACAACGTGCTTCGCATTGAAAGTGAGGTTTTCTTAATAAGGGTCCCGTTAACGAAAGGCACCGAGCTTCTATAATGGTGTATCTCAAAAGGATAGACCAAGAAAATGAGATGAAAGTACGTTTGAAACTGTGTTCTTCGCTTAAGTAGTAAGACAACCACATGCCGTAGTTCGTGCAAAGTCATGCGAAGTGCTCCTTTAGCTGCGTACGACGTAGAGGAAAATTACTGCGATGCATACGTGCCTGGATTTGCAAATCACCAATCTCCAAGAGCTAGCGAACGTAAAGGCAAGAGCGAAAGAAGTCCGACGACAGGAGCTATTTATGCTCTTGGTAGTACGATGGAAGCCAAAGCGCGTGCTCCAGATCAGATTCGAATACTGTTGATAGAGCACGCGCCTAGGCAAAGAAGCTGAGTGAACGTCAGATAGCAACCGAGTGTACTTTAGCGAAATAAAATATATCACACAGCAGCTGCTTCTATCATAGGCTTTCACGGTAGCAAGAGAGTATGTTCCTGTAGTAACGCTTACCTTGCATTATCACGTGGTCGTGACGATGAATGACGCAGCAGAATTCAAAGCACCGACAGCCGAACTGTTTATCGGGCGAAACTGTGCCCAGCAAAGAAAAAACAAACCGCACCGCAGGACGACAGCGGTGAGAACGGTCGTAGGTCGACGACAAAACTGACCAGCGGTGAAATGTGTCGGATTTTCGCATTCGTCACATTACATTCTGATATTATCATTGATGTTCGCGCACAATGTGCAAGGCAGCCAAGTATACGTGTCAGGCATGCAAGTTTTGTAGAATCGTCGTCGGCACCGTCCGTCCGTCCGTCCGTCCGTCCGTCCATCCATCCATCCATCCATCCATCCATCCATCCATCCATCCATCCATCCATCCATCCATCCATCCATCCACTTTACAGCGTTGCAGAGAAGGCCTCCATGCAAAACAAGCGCCGTAAATGCAAGCGCGTGGTATGCGACGTCATTGAGAAAAAACAGCGCACTACCCGCCATAATAGAGCATCATTGTACCAGTGCGCGGTTAGTAGCAAACGCTTGCGTAATACCAGATGAGATTCTGCCTGGACTTTTTCCCATGCTCACAGTTCTTCAATGTTGCTTGCACTATTGACGACATTGCTGACTCTAACCTGTCGCATCATTGAGCCGTAGCGCAGCTAAACCAAAGCAACAAAAGCGCAGTGTTTTGTAAAAAAATGGCGAAATTTAGAATTCTAAATGCACTACACAGCGGCAAAAGCAGAAAGCTGCCACCAAGCGCTACATAGATGCGAAACGCAAGCATTCACGATTTAAAGCATCTGGCGGCGTCATATAGGTGGTTTTAACTGTAAAGAATATTTTTACGATAAAGGTGCGTTGTTGAGCGACAGTGTAACATTGAAAGCAACCTTTACCCTTCCTCTGTTGTTTGCAGGGGTGTTAAAGGTTAGCCCTTGATCGCTCTGTCAGCACTTTCTCATAACGCCCGAGTTCCCTTTCCGTGCGTCGTTGGACTTTATCGCGATCAATGGAGCTTCGTTTATCTATGGCTTCTTTCTTGCATGCATTTTTGTTCTTTCATGCTTTGTAGAGGACACTACTGGGCCGTTTTTCTCTCTACGTTTTCAATATACTCTCTTCTCCCAGCGAAGCTTCGCGCCGACATTATCGTGATGGGAAAATTATTCTCGGGCACGTAACGCTGTTTTTCGCTTTCGGACTGCCAGGACTTTTCACACATCAGTTGCTCACACGTCATAAGCCGTTAGGCAGGTACTTCATCTTCTGTCAACATAATCATAGCTGTTGGTGCTTTTTTGCAGACACGTGCCGAAAGAAGACTAAGAGAACTGGGAGGTATTTTGCTTTCATGCTCAATACAGGGGTCAATACGCACTATTTAGTTTATCTTACCGATGGTTCTGGGTGCAATAATGACGCTCATCTTCTGTCAACATAATCATAGCTGTTGGTGCTTTTTTGCCGACACGTGCCGAAAGAAGACTAAGAGAACTGGGAGGTATTTTGCTTTCATGCTCAATACAGGGGTCAATACGCACTATTTAGTTTATCTTACGGATGGTTCAGGGTGCAATAATGACGCTCAAAATTAAAAATAAAGCACAGCTCTCGAGAACACAGCATTTAATTTCGATCTATGGATTTAAAAGGTACTGCGCATCAGAGCGTGGAATGTGTTTGCACTCTATAGCGCGAACATATTACACCGAGCTGCGTGAAAAATGTCGGGAAATATGTGCGGCCTGCGATCTGTGATAAGAACGTTCTTGTTTTCCTTAACAGGCGATGCTTCCCTACCTTCAGTGACGCAAAGCCCTAGACATCCTACGCATTTTGTAAGATTTCTCATGTTGAATCACCTCAGGACGAATCAACAGAAAGACGGGTTCCTTATGACCTGCATATTTCTTTCTTTGCTATGTTTTTGTTTATTTCTTCTTGAATATAAGCTAGTTTTATATTGATTCCACGATTTCTGCATAACCATCTATATTCATCTAACTTTGCATGCCTTAACATCCTAGTTGAAAAACGCAAAATGCTACCGTGACCTTTATTTCTGTCGGCTGTTCAAATAAAGTTCTATCTTCTTTCAAGTACTTTCGAATCACCTGAGCGTCGAGATTGGAAGCACATGTTCTAAGTTTGCCACTGGCGCAGAGCTGCCCCAAAAAACAGAAAGCAATTATCGCACCTGTCTATCGAGATTGCGAGTGTTTGATGGCGCCACCACACGGCGAGATTATATTTCTTGCTCAGGACCTCAGATTAACTCCAGGACAGGTGTTGTTAAGCAAATCTGAAGTTGTAGTGCGCACCGATTTGGTGAGTGAGTGAGTGAGTGAGTGAGTGAGTGAGTGAGTGAGTGAGTGAGTGAGTGAGTGAGTGAGTGAGTGAGTGAGTGAGTGAGTGAGTGAGTGAGTGAGTGAGTGAGTGAGTGAGAAGCACAGAACGAAAGAAAGAAAGGAACGCATGGCGCATGCACGCATTGGATATGTCGGATGTCGGCAGGAGACAGTCCACCTGAGGTTTCAAGATCAAGTCTGCCTCAGTCAAACTAAAGTCAACATCAGTCCACCGAAAGTGCACCAGATGCTGCTAGAGTTGTTCACGACACTTGAGTGCACGTCAAGGTCGCTTTTGGAAATTCATTGTTATCCATGATGCGCCATCTGAGCAAGTTGCAGATGGTTGTTCGATCTCGTATTTAAGGGATTCGCACACAGGTGTATCTTACCCCCTATACACGGCCTGTTTTATAAAGGGAGGTGGTAATAACGAGCGTTGAAACATACGTGACCCCGTCTTGCTTCTAATTTGAGCTCTTCTACCCAGCGTCGCCGCTGATCTTACTATGGGGAAAGATGCCTTAATTTGATGCATCGTTTTTCCAGGTACCGGTGTTTACGCGGCAGCTTGACAGTGTCACTTCCGGAAGGTAGAGTTTGCGTAACGTTGTCCGGGAAATTGGTTGGGTAAAGTTGCCCGCAAACAACATCTTTCCTGCTATTGTATCTCCGAAACCAATTCCCATTGTTTACACGGTTTCCGGCAACGTGCTCACTGATGAGAACCAGTGAGCCGGTGTGTTACGTCCTCCGAAGCAAGTTGTTTACCAACCGCTAGACCACCTCGTCGCCCAATGAAAGTGGCCTGAGAGAACATGTCGTTACGCAACAATGTGTCTGGGGATGCGCTTCGCTTTTTGTACACCGTATACCGTGAATCGTAGATTAAGATGAGATGTGCTGCGAGTTAGTTGTGCGTAAGAAAAAAAATCTTATAACAAGATGGGTAAGAGAGAGAGAGGGAGAGAGAGAGAAACAACAGAAGAATATGGGAGCGCATGACATATCTCGTAAATAAATAAATAAATAAATAAATAAATAAATAAATAAATAAATAAATAAATAAATAAATAAACAAGAAGTATAAAGATATAACCCCGGAGTTAATCGTATACCCCGTAACCTAGCCTAGTGATAATTTTCAAGGCTACCTCATGCAGTTCTTACCTGTATGAATTTAAGCGGATACTCACAGAGCATGAAAATGCGGAATTATGCAACCTTTTCTTTTCTTTTGTTTGGTTACCGGGTGTCCAGGTTTTACTGGCAAAACATATTGAGATAGGATAATAATTCTCTGGCTACGTTTGCTTCTTATTTACTCATGCAGTGAAGGCAAAGCTGACTTTCATTAATGACACGTCATGAGATAGGCAACGTCAAGCTTCTAGTTTTATATACAGGGCTTCAGTGGCTATAGATATATTACTGGCGCGATGACAAGAATACAGTGGCCGTTGCCCCCAAAGGTCCTTGATAAATAATTTCAAGATTTTGTAGTTTAGATAAGTCTATCTAAAGGTTGTGATTTGAACACACGAGCAAATGCACGCGTTCCTATAGTTTCTAAAGAGAGAACCGAGAGAGGAAGCAACCCAAGCCATTCTGAGCAAAGCAATTTTCACGTATTCTTCATCGGGTTGATAAGCTTGTATTGCAACATGTGCAAAGCACGTACGCCATTCTTTGCAGACACATATGTACGAATATGTATTGCGGACGTAAGAGGCACACCTTTTTCCAGTTTCCCCCTACCAGCATTGAGAAACTCGAAGAGGAAAGCGAGACGTTCAATTTCATTTCTTGCTTGGAGCACTGTGCTCGCGTTTTCGCTTATTATTAGGGGGAAAATAAAGATATGTACTTATTTGCGAGAATACTATATTATCAACCCAGGCAGCTCTACGAGAGCCGAAATTGTTGCACAGATTTGAAAATGCTGAGTGTCCAATTACAAGATCACTGGGAATATGAGTCGACTGAGTCCAGCGCCCCCTTTCAGAGCAAAAAGAAAAGAAAAAAGAAACGAGTAAGGAATGACAAACAGCAGAGGCAAGTCAACGTCTACAAAAGCACACCTTCATTTGCAGGCTTATGGAAAACGCTGCAGCGGTCGTACGTCAGCGGGTCACAGCTCGATAATAAGCCTCCCAGAACTTGCGTGACGTTGTAACAAGACCGCCAAGCAGAGCTCAAGAATGAGCACCGCTGGCAATTGTGCTTGTGTTACGTAACTAGACGCGGCAAGAAAAACTGCCGTCGTCTATTTTCTCGTTGACTCATCCGTCATTTATATACAGAACAAAATACTAGTTGTCTATGCAAAACAATGATTTTTTTTTTGAATTACGGTGATGGCGCGTCGCTCGATGTCGATGCCGACGAAATGATTTCTTGCTCTCCTATATTTATCTATGTGGATCCTTTATAAAATATAATGCTTTTACTACGTGTCTCATCATAACTTCCATATCCAAGAATACCGATAAATTTGGCATCACCTATTACGGCAGGCAATGTACAGCCAGAATTTTATTGTGAAAGTTTATTAACAGTGCTTGCTACAGAAGCAGAAACAATTAATATTTGCTGACACGGTATTGTAAGTCGCCTTTATCTTTATCTTTGCAGCTTCGGAAAAAGAGAGAGAGAGAGAGAGAAAGGAGCTCTCTCTTATCAGAAAAGCGGAGGCAAACGAAGCCTGGCGTGTGCATGCTTCTTTCTTTCTTTCTTTCTTTCTTTCTTTCTTTAGTAGAACATCCAAGGGTTTCGTATAGCTCACATATGTTTAGCTCTTATTTGCAGAACCTGTCCTGGAGAGCGTGGACGTGTCACGGGCGCCCGCCTATAGCGCTGCGTCTACTTCTTCATGCATATCAAAATCCCGCTTAAGTCATACACTGGGCAAATCAACAGTGGCTGGATCGATTAGTGTACTAGTCTCACTACCCGGCAGTCGGTGGTCCGTATTCGCAGCCCGATTACGAATAGTTATTTGAGTCCGGTTTGAGTTTCTGAGTGTCAACCACTACGATGCAGTGTAGATACTAAAAAAGCTTCGCTTCAACGTTCCAGTCTCGGCCAGAATGGTGACACGCGTTCGTGGCGTAGTCGAGCAGGCCAACAAAACTTGACGGTTCATCATACTACCACACCGTCGCATTGTTTAACTTCTCTAAGTGAACATAAAGATAGCTTTCTGTACCACAGTGAACGTCCCACTGTTATTAAGGTCAGAAACGTGGGTTTTATATGCGGCCGCGCTGGTCGCGTTTGAACGGGGATAAATGCAAGAAACCCAGTAATTTTATATTATGGTGCAGGTTGAACGAGGTCAAAATGGAGCCGGAGTCACCCAGTACGGCTTGCCTTATAATCACACTTTACTCTTCGTACACCACACCCCAGAAATAGCAATTATTTCGTGTACAAGATGCAGAGTTAAAGCACCGCCATCGACGCATTCAAAACATTTCTTTTCATATCTATGCGGCGCAGATACGCGCTTTGCTGATTGTACGTGACGTCATCAGAAACTGCTACGGCAGGTGCCGCACTAACTCCGGGAAGTACGTAGGTGGCCTGTGACACCACCTGGCCAGATACATGGTGCGCCCGAAAGTCGTCGTGCTAATTAAAAGGAATGCCATTCGTTTTAAGATTGGCGGCCGGGGCAACTACTCAGTGGTTCATCACGCTGACATTTCGAGCTGCTGGGCAGTGACATTTCAGTCCTCCTACGTCGTGGGCACGCGAAGAGAGGCGTCTAAAGCACAACGCTACCACTCTCATTTTTAGGGGAGCGCCACATCAGCTGCAAATGACGCGGCTTCGCTCGCATACTAGTAGGAGGGACAGGGTAACATCTCAGGTAATTAATTATGCTCTTCTTTTTTCTTTCGGTTGTACCTGATGTTGATGAGCATGCCTGCGAGGGGGCGCAGATCTCTGGGGCTTTTTTTGTTGTGGGCCATTAGCAGCGACCTTCACAGTGGCACTAATGATGACGAACCAAGCTATATTGGGTTCACAGGAAAAAAAACAATAAATGAGATTCGTCCACTTCAAACGGGAGAATGATGAAAGCCAGTTAATTGCGCCCAACCGATCAGCCCTACGCAAGAGAATGCGCGATGCTTGCGTATGTTGCACTAATATAGAAATAGAAGCCCGTAGCAACCGCAAATGTGGAGGTATGTTTCACGCTTCGTTATCTCGCGTACTGTTACTATTTATTTATATCATCTTTTTCTTTTGATTACAGAAAAACCGAAGGCGACGAAAAAAGCCCCTACGTATGGTAGAAGGCACGCCGGCAATTGAAATAAAAAATGTTTTTGACTAGCAAACGCCCGTTCGCGCATATCTCGTGTATGCTCGTTCGCAGATGTTGCGGCCATTCCTCCCCAGGGTATGTGTTAACATTAATTTGTGAAGAGTGCACAATATCATTAAGTGTATTTCAGCTTCAGTTTCGGCAACTGTGTAGCCACCAGTACACTGTAACGTCGATGCACGAAAACGACCCGCACGGCAGAGCGGAAAAAAGTAAAGCCTTTGACCACCGCAGAAGAGGGAACAGTTCTTCGAAGAAAGCGACTTCAATTATTGTGACCACTGAAGCCCTTCACTGCACACACTTTTTTGTAACCAAATACCCTATTTAATGTACTATGTCATAATGTGGCATACAATTCTGCTGCAGGCATTTGTGAAAGGAGACACGAGCTACCACGGAGATTTTAGCATTTCCTATAGGCTAAAAATATTCGTGAATGAAAACGCCTCCAGGTATTCGAGCTGGTGATGCTTTATTATCCGCGGAAAAAAACGGCCGATAACAAACCGCATATACTAATGAAAAAATACGTTTGCAAATTGAGTCACACTGAACGAATCCCTCGGGCTGGCCACGGGCTTTCTCTTACCGACTATTTGGTGTGTTCTTCTGATGGCTTAGGAATAATAAAAAGGGAGTTGCGGTTGTAAGGATAAACCTTGGCGAGCTCCGCATCGAAATCGCATAGTTTAACGACACAAAAGGAACATTCGGTGCATTGAAATGCTACCATGCGCGCTTCATTTAGAGGCAACAACGCTAAAAGAAATAACACAACGAAAAATAACGCTTTAAAAAAAATAATTATTTATACGTTTGCGAACCGCACACACTCCGTCTCCTCGGAATAATTTTTTTGTTTCGTTCATTCTTGTTTTAACGTACTTTTATCACGATCTGTTCTCGCTCATCAAGTAGAAACCTCTGGAAATAAGTGTTTGCAGTATTCTTTTTCTTTTTAATATATTTCTTAAAACTCTTACTGCCGACGACAAGAGCTCTCCGATAGCTGCTCCCCGTGAATAGTTTTGCGCGCTTCAACCGATGAATCAAGCAGCACAAGCTATCTTTCGTATTTTCTTTATCACTGCTGCTCGGCAATGCTGGACGCTGCTTAAACTACGACCGTAGTTTGTTACTCTTGTGCACGTTTTTTTTTTTTTTTGACTAAGAGATACTGTGCGTCTGCTCTATCATCTTTTGCCGCGCCGCTGTCATCAAAATTGGAACACAGAGCGCAATTAGGAAATTTGGAAGTCACGCTTAACACTCCCAGAAGTTCAGAACTCTTCACATTACCACTGGGTTACCACACATCGCTTTGCTATCTAGAGCTGCGAGCGGTAGTGCGGTGACATTTTGCTTTTCTGTGATGCCGGCGCTTTTAGTTTCAGTTAAGCTTGAGAACCCGACTTCTCGTTTAGGTTATCGTTTTTTTTTAAGAACCCGTGACAACGAGTTGGATAAGAAAAAGAAACGAACAATATAAATAAACATACTGCCACGAGTTAGTGTGCAAGGAAAGTTAAACACATTTTCGGCGGACGGTAATGGACCGGAAGACAGGCGTTATTATGACGATGTCAAGTACTCTAGAGCGCAGAACAGTGAGCGAGACTTTAGTGACGGGACATCGCGAGTTTTGTCTGGACGAATTATTTGTTCACTCTCACACAAGCGATGTCATTTCCTCGACGCTGCTTATATGGTTTCTACATCTATGAGCAACTCAGCTTCAGAGCAGACATTTAAGGTGACGAGTTGACTGTCGTTCAGCCTAATAAAGTGCATCATGGTACGGCCCGTTTTGCTGTCTTGAAAGCCCGCACCTCAAGTAGAAACAAAAATCACGGTGTTCCTTTCTTTTTTTCTTTTTTTGTATAACGAGGGATACACGCAAGCAACAGACAAAATGACGTGGAGCGCGTATCTGCGTCTGTAGAGTCGCATCCAAGAAACGTTCTTTTATTTTTTTTTTTCGGGCTGTGCATTATTTTCTGCAGATGCCCACCAGCCCCTAGCGAACCTGTCGAGATTCAGCACAACGCCAGCTGGGAGGAATGAACGCGTTTGCGCTGCCGGGCAATTTGACGAAGGCTGGCCGACGAAAATTGAATGCCGAAGGGAAGCCCCGAGGAATCCGCCATTTTCTCGACCGAAACCTTATGCTCTAGGCATCAACGCGCCCTCCGTTCTCAGGAATATCACTTGGACGCTTGCCTTTCCTTGCTTTCCTTGCCTTGATCGAGAGAACAGAACGTAAACATAAAAAGAAATGCCACTCCAGTGCTTTGTGAACCCAAGATGAGAACAACAGTCTGCAGACGCCGAAAGATCTGAAGTGTCCAAGTGCATGCGCGTTTGGTGTCTTGCAGCCGTTTTGTTCGGCTTTTACTGCGCGATACCGCGATATGTTCACGACAGTAGGAACATGAAGGCTGTCATAAAGCGGGAGGGAAATATGAAGCAAGGCTGCAAAATGGAGGCCAGTTCGAAGGCGCAGAGGCGCTAAACAAAAAAGGGCAGGGACGGTGCAGGGGCGACGTTTCAAGTCTCCCATTGCGTAACGGATCTTCTCGACCTCGTAAAATGGAGCTACGTTACCAACTAGCAAGCATAGAAATCTTATGGTCCACAGTGTAACGAACCTTGCTCCACAGCAGGCTACACAGCAGATAAATAAAGGGGGAAATGAAACGTGCATGGACACCGTCTAGACAGAGACCTCACAGACCAACTCAAAGCACTGAACGCATGTCAGATGCAAAGTCAAGCTTCCGTTCAAATGGAAAGACTTGAAGGGTTTTACGCACGAAAACCGCAGCACAATTATGAGGTACACCATATAATGGAAGTTTCGCAATTAACCTTGACCACCCGCGGTTCCTAACACGCACCTAAATATGTTTAAACACAAGTGTGCTTTTTTTATTAAGGGCGTAGAGCTTAAAGGGCAACTCCGGCGATTTCTCCATGTCCACTCACCTTCATGAAATTTTCAATATGTGTTCTCCTCGGTACTGTAATAATGCGTGCCAAATCGAGCTGTTGCAAGTCATTTAGTTTTCTTGGAAATGAAATTTAAAATTTTCTGGCGGATTCTCCTGCGGGCCACCTTGCGTTTTTGACCTTGTCCGAACGTCGGGTGTCTGCCCAAACTGATTTCGTTTTTCATGAAACGCTACTTGGCCTGCATGTGTGGAAGTCACGTTACGATAGCATTGTCGATAATATAAAATTCTCCGTCATTTTTGGCGCTGTTCACCAATAGGCCTCTACTTCAGAGAACCGAGAAAATGTGTGCGACTTTTTTTTATTTTCTTGATTTTTGCTTTAAGAAGCCAAAAAGAAAAAAAAAGGAGCCAGAACATGTGAATTACCCATATGCCACTGAAATACGCACGTAGAGCAATAAAATATATATAGAGGTATATTAATTCAGCTCATGCATGCTGTTTTTTATCCAATGAAATACTGTTTCTCTAGCCGACGACCTCGTTATGATAACTTAGTAAATAAGGTTGCATTGAGAAAGAATATCTGCATCATTCATTGCAGCAAAAGAAAGTAGGATACGCGTAATCAAGTTCTCTTATACTCCAAGGAACTCATCAAGTCAAACATCACCCCAAGAAAGAAAGAAAATATGTTCACGAAAATAGGGGACGCTATTCAGACGACGGAACGCGCCAGTTTCAAATGAAAAAGTTCACAAATATCATAAAAAAAGACGAGATATTACGAAAAATGTGGCCATGTGAGAAAAGTATTTTTGTTCGCCATTACAGAGCTCGCACTGCATATGTCGGACAAGCAGAACAAATAAAACTCATCTTGAACAGCGACGTAGCAAGCGAACGCTCGTGTACTAACTTTCCAAACTAAGTTCGTGTGGGCGATATCTTCGAGATTCGAATTTTTTCTTTTTTCTCAACTCTGGGCGAATCGCGAGACCTCTGCAGATTGCCACTAAGAGTGTCCAAAAACTTACCCGCCGTTTCTGGTTTTTGTCGGTGGAGTCACCTGGTTCATCGGAACAAAAGAAAGAAAGCACAAGAACGTCGGTTCACTTTTCATGTGCAGAGGCGCATCTCCACCGATGCACATACCGAGTTCCAAAGACCTGGGTGAACCTATACTTGAGCAAAAAGGAAATCTATGTGATGATTGCATGTAGGGTAATGAGGTCATGCTAGTTATGCAACAAATATTGTGGTTTCTTTCCCAGACTATGCGACAGACCAATCTGGACAAGATGTATAGTCGGCATTGCCTTAGATATCAACACGATAACAGCATATAACAGGAATTTCTGGGGTGTTTCGGTTGTTGAAACCACGGTACGATAATGAGGCACATCGTATTGGAGAGCTCCAGACATCTCAAATACCCGGGTTTTAAGAGCGGAGCTCCTTATGCCGAGCGTAATCTGTTCCGTCTGGACAAAAATGATCATCATCATGAAATATGCGCGCGTGCATATATTTCCATGAAATGCACGTCATTTGCACGCGCACTTCCTTCTTCTCATGCCATCACGCCCTTAGACAACTACTACATAAATCGGTTGCCTAAATAATCGCGATTTCTGTTGCCTAAATAATATCGATGATGCAACACCAGACGGTGTTTAGAATTTCAAGCTATCGCAAAAAATATTGTTTTATTCTGAATATCAAAAACAATCTTCTCTGATGTGTTCGTGCGGTGTGCCTTTGCATTGTTTAACCTGCACCAAGAGTTTTCTGTTAAAATTCTTAATAGCTATTGTGGTTAACAATTGATTAACTAAGCTGAATTGTGGAGATTCAGTTTACTGTGGCGCATACCCGCCTACACTGGATACAGCATTACGAGTGCATGCTTTTAACAGTGTGCTGATCAATTATTAAGGTTCTAAATACCTTGACACCCGATACTATGTCAATTTGGGTGTATACCAATTGGACGGGACGCTTTTGAGAGCACATAGATGTATGCAGCTAGACAGACAGGCAGGCAGGCACATAGATAGATAGATAGATAGATAGATAGATAGATAGATAGATAGATAGATAGATAGATAGATAGATAGATAGATAGATAGATAGATAGATAGATAGATAGATAGATAGATAGATAGATCACGTCGTCATGTAACGGTTGGCATTTCCCGCCGCGGACGCCGGACGCCGACGGGGCATATAACATTTCCGTATGAAAAAAGCGTTCTTGGTTTTTACTTGGCTGTTCGTAGCAGGCAAGAAATTCACAGGTTCCCTTGTTTTTTTCTTTCAAAAACATTCAGCAGAATCGACTAGCTCAAGCGTGTTTCTGATAGTAGCATATCTCCTTGACAAGCGAAAGCGTAGCTACGAAGCGCGAGCTCGCTGACGTTACGCGGAGAAAGGAAGACGACGATGTCTATACAGAGGACGTCCTTGCCTGCAGTTGTCCACCCCCGGGACCCGCTGCCATTGATTTCCTGTCAACGAGACGTATCCGAGCTCTTAGCCCTCTCACCTGTTGATGTCTGCTCTACTCGACCGCTTCGATCCGGATGCGGTACTTACAGGTCGCTCAGCCGTCGAGGCTCTCTTCGTGTCCAATCCAAAGGTCTGCGATGTTAGGGAACAGTCTCGGAATGGCTGCACGTGTTGCCTCCTCAGATGTCTTTCCTGAGGACATAAATACGAACGGACACTGAAGTGGTTGTACATTGCAGCGACAGGAAGCATACACGTAAAGATCGCCGTCGTGAACTTCGATATACGCCCATCTATAACGTCCCCCCTTAAAGGCATGGGTATACAAATTATTAATTCCCCAAAAATGAGATGTATTTAGCACTTTTCTTGCTGCTTTTGGTTTCATCGTGTATGTTTTGTTTATTACAGTTTGATCTTGCATTTTTTGTTCATTAGAGTTTGAGTTTATTTTACCTGATTGTTCTGCCTACAAACGTTTAGTACTACTGATACGTACGGAGAGTGCTACTACTGCTTTTTTGTATATTGCCATAATCTGCCATTGACAGGAGGTCCCGATACAGTATTTGACTTTGGGACCTCCTTATGTATACTACGCACATGTAACAATTCCGTATTTATACCAATGAAATCTCATTATGAAATTCTGAAAGTGCAGTCTTCGCTTGCCGGTAACAATAAGAATAGAGTTCGTGCCTTCTAATCTATGCTGGGACGGAACGCTACTAATGGTCTGCTACCAGCTTTACTCATCCATAAACCGAAAATCAGCAGTGGCCTATGTTTTACTTGATATGGTGCAGATTATATGAGAACTTACTATGTTAATCACTGCTTAATTACTATGTGAACCACCACATTAAAAGCATTCTTCGTATTCTAGCTGTGCGATCACTATCATTCGTTATATCACTATCGTGGTGTCATGATATCACTATCACGTAGCGCTATCATTATCACCATCACTACCATGTAGATGTGGACTGCGGGCCATTATGCGATTGGTGGGTCGTCGGAAAGGGCCGATCCCGTCTGCGCAACCCGAGACTTGTGTTCCCTTCTGTACCTCTGTGTGTGTGTGTGTGTGTGTGTGTGTGTGTGTGTGCGTGCGTGTGCGTGTGTGTGTGTGTGTGTGTGCGTGTGTGTGTGTGTGTGTGTGTGTGTGTGTCAGTTTCTCTCTCTATCGCTTGCTCTCAATATCTTTTTTCTCTCACTCATGACAAGTTGTGTTACAGTCGTCGTTACGACGCATTTCCGCAGTCATGGGTGTATGGCGTAGTGGAAACGACGCTCACCTTTGGACTGTGGGCATCCTGGTTTCAAATACCACCCCGCCAAGAAAATTTCTTTTGTTTCATTCACCTGTGTATGCTCAAAACTTCGAATGACCGCGGCGGGCTACAGGATGAACCTCGACCCTAAACAGCTCAGATGTTAACACCTAGAAGAGAAACACTTGAATGACAACGTAACTCAAGATGCATGGTTCCGTTGCCATGTTCTGTTGTCAACGCCAAGAAATTACTTCAGCAAAATCATCAATAGTTCACACCACTTTAGTTTTGTATCGATTAGCAATAAATTGTTTTACTTGAAATTATCTGAGTTTGAATTAGCCTCCCCTCTGAACCAGTTAGAGCAGCACAACTACGACTCTGCGTTCATTAGTCAGAATTGTGAAAATAAGTAATCAATCATATAGAAAAAGCGTGCTGAAGGCAAACGTTTTGTACCGGTGTTTCCTTCGTGAGAACAGAAAAACAGTTGTGAGAACACAGCACCAACTACAATGACGACGACAACAAAAAGAGAACAAAGACATAGGAAAGCGCGGTAGACGTAGCCCGGCCACAGCGTAAGCTTGAAAAGCTGCCTTCTGAGAGTCTGTCGTAAACCTTTTGAAGGCTCTCACCGTGAGCACTGAGCAGTTAAAGCAGTGGTTTTATGTGAACATATTCGTAGCTTTCGTCTCAGGTTTGCTTTGTAATTCGAAAACTGCCTCCAGATCAGTATTTAGTTCGACACTACACACACTCGTGTTTATACAGACGAAAGCGACGTAAGACCATGACAAAACTGTTTCACACAAGAGTGGCAAAATGATCGACGCAAAGAAAGTGGTCTCGCTAGCCGAGCCGCAAATAAAGCGGTCGTCATGTTGTTTATAGTAGTGTAATTTGGCATATTCTGTAATGGTGGATAGCTTTAAAGCGCTCGCATTAGTGACTCGTAAAAGACGCTATGGCCCGGATCCTGATAGCGAAACGCGGCATAGCCTATTGCAGTGGTTTGGACTAGATAAAGCGTCCAAGCCTTACAGAATTCCATTACTGCGCGCCACCCAGGGATAGTCGGGGAGTAACGTTTACAACTACGTAGCTGGGCATGTGATTCTCCGGGCAACAAAAGCCGCAAGAGACGCTGCTATTGCTGATAGTGACAATGCATTCTTTCATGGCTGTTTGTACTGGGTGGGCTGATTTAAAGCTCGCGCACATTAAGCAATTCATCTGGCGTGCACAATTCTCTAAAAATGCAGACCAGCACGATAAAAAGAAAAGACACTAGGTTTACTTCAGCCCTTTTATATGCCCATGACCATCTTTCTATGCCTGTGCAGATGCTGACGCTGCTGAAACATCGGAAAATTGTGGTACGTCAATTTGTAACAGCTAGACATGTCCCAAAAGTTTCGCATGCATTGCTCAATTCACGTGGCGTGACACCTGTGGTTTTACAAGGCAACTGTAAGGCGACATGGACTTCGACGAAGCTGCAGATATTCTAGATGCAGCGAACGAATGCTTATGAAACATGGCTGAGCTCCTTGAAGTCAACATGGCCTCCCCTGGGAACAAGGTGATGAAGCCCATTAAGTGCAGCACCTCCAAATTGTGTCGAAGTACTTGACGCAGACGCCGCCGCTTCTGTAGTGAGGTGTAAATATAGAATATGAAATAGCAGGCGCCCGCGTAAAACGGCAAAAGTAATACTATTGATCATATACAGCAGATGCCGACATTAATTTTGATATGTCTGCCCTATATCACGCATATGCCTGCTCCCACACAATACGGCGGTGCTTTCGGGAGTGTCACCACCCGGTACGCAGTATGGCGCGCACAGAGGCACCCATGAGCAGTCTGATTTAAAGCGCCCCTTTAGTGCACGATTCCTATGGCATGACGCCTGGTGCAATACTACCTGCTTCGCAAATCTTGCACATGTGACTCCTAACCCAACAGGAAGCCTCTGCAGAGTTTTCTTTCGGAAGCAGTTTCGAGCACTGGAATGGCTCAGTGGTAGAACATGCGAACCCCTCCGACAGTTCCTACGTCTGATTTCGGCAGGAACTGGGATCTCATTATGCTACTTCACGTGAGGTAGCAGTTTCGGACACCGGCGCCGGCGGATAGCGTTGCCATTAAAATGGGCCATTGAAACGAGCGCATAGAAACTTAACCTGCAATAACCATAACTGCTCCATTGAGTTCATAATGTCGCATCTCCGTGACGACGAGTTGTCTAATTATCACAAGGAGCCTGTTAATTGCCCGCCATGCGAACTCCTTTGGAATACTAATTTTTCTTTTGCACGAACATCCTAGGGTTGTTATTATTTTTTTTTTTCAGTCAGTCATTCAGTTCTTTCATTTTTTTTTTCGTCGCTTCAGAACGTTATGCACATTGGCACTACAGCGTTGGGCACAAAAGTTGGTTACACGCTAACCACGCAGGGGCAGTGTCGCAGTTTTGCAGGGCCGATAAACCTTCAAAATGCATTGAGCGTTCCGAGGTACCTCTAGCAAGCCCGTTAAGCTCTCATCTTTAAATGGGGTGAACGCCCTTAGATAAGCTTTGCGAAAGTTCCGAAGCAAAATAATCGACGTGTCAGGATCCATCGTTGAATTTTATTGGTTTGCGGTAGTGCAACTCTTTTTCCCAAAGTCTAAAGTTGAAGAGATGAGATGAGCGCAGTTTCTCACTCTCTCCTCTTTGTTACTGCGTTGTCATGAACGCACGGAGAAGATACACGCTGTCGGATGCGCCACTATGCTCCGGAAGCGACTATTCGTGATTAATGGAGTCGGGAAGCGTGTCGGAGGGATCGCGAGTTTCGCACCCGCGCCAGATGAATGTTGAACGATGCAAGGGACCGTTCCCAGCAGATCGGCGCGCAGATAGCGGTAGAAGCTTGCGGCGCTGCCACGCCCCCTGACTGTGCGGAAGAAAAAAGAAGGAGATGGCATACGGCATAAAGAAAAACGACGTTTGACGAGGGTTGCACGCTTCCCGTTGGGTCTCAATTGAGCGGGTGGAGAGTGCAGTCAGCCGGTGTGATGAACGACGCAGTACGCGGAGCGGCAGACTGTCAGTGCTCCGCGTTCCGAAGCCTGATTCGGTGGAAATAATCGACGTGCTTGTTTTGCGAACTCATAAAAACGGTTTACGCGTGTTTGTGTGCATACGTATTCACACTGCGTGGTCGGCGTTGCGAATATATGCGGGCTGGAAGAGACGAGGCTAAAGATGACATAGATAGATAGATAGATAGATAGATAGATAGATAGATAGATAGATAGATAGATAGATAGATAGATAGATAGATAGATAGATAGATAGATAGATAGATAGATAGATTTTGCCAGGGTTGAGTACTTCGCTAGTTAGTCCACGGTCGCACAAAAAGGGAAACAACGCTGAATTTTTGGCAAGTGCAAGAAAGACCAAATTACCACGGTCCTGAACTTACAGGTGTTGTTTATGCCTAATGTGCGGACACGTTTATACCATTACACAGAAAACAAGCAGTACTAACGTGATTGTGCTCTTATCACTATGTCGATAGCTACCGCATCATTACCGTGCATCCCAAACACGTGTGAATTATCTGAGAGACGAGAACATCTTCTCCCTGTTGAGATAGGGTTAGAAAGGCCAAGGTAACACAGTTACCTCTAAGGTTTTTCAGTTTCAACATCGCGTTGGTTCGTTTGGCATTTATGGTATCCTGTAGAAAAAGAAACATCAGCGCTGTTTTCTCCTTCGCAGATCGAGCAAACATTGAGGCATCATTCATTACATGTTGGAAATAAAAGAATTATTTTTGAACTTGCTGTGCTGCAGAGGAACTGGTGTAAACGATGAGCAAGTCTTGAAGACGTTTTTGATTACTGTATGTATTGTCGTTCTATCGGAAATCATTTAAACAATGTCATAAAGATATCCAACCTTTGACACATGCGTGAACTCACCTTTTCAAAACGTGCTTCAACAAATGTAACAAAATGACCACACTAACATGGACTCGCTTGCTCAATTTGTGTGTGCTCAATGTGCGAGAGCCGTTTGCCTTTAATTGGTCCGATATCTTGCGACGCTACCTGCTCTGCTTCGTGCAAACGGCGTAAGCTACTGCACATAGCAGAATTTTAAAGACGAAGCGCACGCGTTAACACTGCGAAAAGTGCACGTGAAAGAATTAAGGGTCAAAATTCCCACTCCGCGCTGTTTTTACATTTCTTCTTCCAGAATTCATGCAAGTTCCACATGAAGAACATACTGCCTCATAATTACAACACGTGTAAGGATATTTCTTACACATGTTGAAATATCCATAGAGATATCAAGAAAAAAAGAAATAAAAGAAATGTAGCTCCAATCCACGCTGTTAAGGTGGTTGGACAGCGAAGCTGTAAACTGTACCTATAACCGTTAACCACTGCGATGTCGCTTGAATTTTGCGTGCACATTAAAGATACGGGACTCGCTTGCACCGCTACTTCGTGCACCTACAAAGCCACAACGAGTGAACCAGAGACAAATGAAATGGACTTAACCACAGCCACGGTTTTGCCTACGACGCCGTTGAGCATTATCTTTATCATTACACTGTTATTCTGGCGTCTTTACTTTCCGTGGTCTACCCACGGTAGCCTGGAATTAACTGAATGAGTTGCTAGACGTTCTCTGGTCTAGCAGCCTGCCGAGCCGCCGACAAAATCACGGACTATAGTTCACTGTATCACGGACACAGGGCGTGTTCGGTGCGTACGCGGGGATGATGATTGCGATTCGGTTAAAGAAAGGACGCTAATTTCTGCAGCCCATGTCGGGAGCACGGCTAAGCGTCTGTGGTAGTAAGGGAAAGGGACTGAAAGGATAGAAAAGCCGTATTGGGGGAGGGCTCCGGAAATTTTGACCACCTGGAGATCTTTATCGTGCATTGACCACGCACAGTACACGTGCCCCTGGCATTTTCGCCTGCATCGAAGACGCAAACGCCGCGGCCGGGATCGAACGCGCGTTTTAAATGCGGAGCATTTCTTAGTCGCACGATGTCACGCTTCGGCGTCGGCGGCGGCGCCGTCCACACCCCCACTGCGCATGCTCGGCTCGTCTCGTGCCGGCCCACCGGGCGTTCAGCAAGCCGATCATGCGCAGTGGGGGTGCGGCGGAGCGCGCGATCGGAATTCAGTCAAGGGCGTCTTTGCCGACCTCTCCCCCGTACTCCTCTCCCTCGAACGCGGGCGGTGTGTATATAAGCGGCGGAGCGCGCGTTCGGAATTCAGTCAAGGGCGTCTTTACTTGGCTTTCGCTTGACTTGACGCTTTGCTTGACTGGAGTAGATGCGATGGAACGAGGCGCTTCTCCTTCATTCAATAAATAAGAATAATAAAGATGAAGTAACAATTAAGCATTCCCAAACCATACCCAATTACGCAACATTCACGCGATACCCCCACCACTCTGCGACACATTTACTCGAGTTCCCCCGGGGGAAGATGCGGGCGACATTATTATTTTTTTGGTTGACAGCTGAGCACCGTAACCACTACACCACGGGGGCGGACACCTGGGGAAACGCAGTAGCCGTCGCCAGCAGCTCTGCGCATCCCAATACCGCCTGATTCACTCGTCTCCACTTCGTTTCCGCTATGCTGGCGGTGCTATATGCACAGACGACGCCCACGACGAGGCGAGGGATGACGTAACACTACCCGCACTTATGCGCCAATCCGGGTGACTTACGCGCATGCGCCGCACTTTCCTCGCCTTGAGCTTCTCCTCCTCTCCACAGTGCTATGCTGGCTACTCTCCGTGATGCTATTTTTAACTGGAGATTCTAGATTACAACGAGGACACGAAAATTTCCTTGATCACTAAAGATATACAACTTAGCTCGAATACAGTCTGTAGCGTTGCCACTTCTGTAACTTCTCCAAGAGTTTTCCGTGTCCTTGAGTCAAGTCTGAGCTCGATAGCCTCTTCACAAGTTCTGTCGACATCTTCAAATATACAGGAAACTTTCGACTGATAGTAAGGAACGTTACTGTAGACACGCACTAAAGAACGTGGCGTCTAATACTGCGCTTCGAATGCACACTCTCTTCGGCCTTTTAGACGGCAGGCCACCGTTTGTTGACGTACATGAAAGGACAAAGTAAGCACTTGCGTCTATGAGGCAGTAATTAACTACGCCCGAGACTCTTGACCCACCGAGTGCAAGAGTTCGCAGACGTTTGGCTCAAAGCGCTCGAGTACGACCCTTGTGTGAGATAAGCTTCAGAGGACGCGTTCGTTAATTAACGCTGCAATTCTCAACTTTTTGCTGCCACTCACAGCTGCGCACTTCACACGAGGGCCTGGTTGTTTTTACGGTCGTTTGCAAGTTTTTTCCTGCCTGCGATCATTGGAGCGGCCGTCGAAATTTGAAGTGGTATGTCGTTTTAATCAACTGCGCAGTGAAAGTGAAGCCATCGTGACAAGTATGTACCGGCATTCTTAGAGACGATGAGATATGTTCGTTTGTTTAATTCAAGCCAGAACTAGTAGAGTACTGAACGGTCGGGTGGGAGGTTACGGATAGGCCTTTGCGGTATGCCAAGCGTGAAGACAATGGATGAGAACTTAGTTCACGATATCCAGCCGACAGCCCTCTGAACCATCGTGCAAATCTATTGCTCGAGTGCCAGCTGTGACTCACGAAAGGCGTCTTTGATTAAGAGAAGAAATGAAGTCAGCCCATGCATGTTAGTCCTCACTGTAGCGTGCTTCAGACCAGCTATAGGAAACAAGTGAGGGACAATGCCTGTGACACTCGGGCTGCATAGATAGATAGATAGATAGATAGATAGATAGATAGATAGATAGATAGATAGATAGATAGATAGATAGATAGATAGATAGATAGATAGATAGATAGATAGATAGATAGATCATAACGCAAGTTATGGTTGATGCAGCTCAGGTCGCTAATAAAATACGAATGATTGCTTAAATCATGACAGCGCCGAAATTTGGAGTTTTGAACTTCGCTGTCAATGAGACCTTAAACTCTCCATGAGATTTCAAATATGCAGATTAGAAGCGCGTATACCGCTGTGTAAAGGGCAAAAAAAGCAATCCAGTAGTTTTCTATGCTAATAATAAACCCCATAACGTTTGACATATACGTAAATGTCCCATGCGTGACATGGTGCTGAAAGCGATCCGTCAAAGATGACCAGTATCGGTGTGACACTTCAAAGGCCAGTGATGATTATTGTTTCTCAAAAGCTGCGATCTTAACACTTGGCTTAAGTAGAAATCTCTTATTGATTTTTTTTTGCAGCTGTCTGTAGCCGTGCTTCGTCTGCTACATATTTTTTTTTTGTTCAATCCTTCCTGGTCTATTATCCCGCCTGTTCCCTGTTCATGGCTCCCCTTAACATGTTTTACGCATAAAAACATAACGAAATTGATGTCAAAATGGTCCGAAGTCTAAAGAACATAAAGAAGTCAAATTCTGAAGAGCCTAGCGCAGAGAGGATATTGCTTATTGATGAGGTACTCAACGTGCCGGCGCTAGTTTGCCGCGGAGAATGCCCGCCGGCCACCGTCGGTGTTGGCGCGCATCCAAAACCGCCGTATTTGATTTTGAGGTCATACAAGACGCCGTTTCAATTGAGCTGTCAAAAAACATGTGACCCACTTTTGTTCGCGAGCGAGAGGCAGGAAGGAAATCGTGCACGAAAACGCCGCAAGTCATTTGTCGTCACTTCAACACGTCCTATACATTTTTGCCGCTTGCTCAATGCGCCACATACAAAGGGATTTGTTTGAGGCCATTTGTCACTTCATGATTGCTGTCCTCGGCTTGCTTGTACGACATTCGTTCGCCGTTAGAACGTGACAGAGTCATCGACCGATTGCCAGCTGTCTGGTGGCTCATTTTCCTCCCTATGCAAGTTGATTCCACAAGAGATCAGAATAGCCCAGTCTGCGTGCTCATGACTGCAACCAAAATCGATGCAAATTTTCGCGAACACCATTAATAAACATTAATGTCACTTGAAAGGTCCAAGAGTTGTCTTGAATATCATCTCGAATGCAAGGAAAGATAGCTCATACAATGATCGACATTTAAGCTTAAAATGACGAACGCTCTAAGGACACCCCTACGATATTTATGGCGAATTCTCATGCAATCTCTGCCAATGTAGCCTAAGGGCTGTGGCGGTGGTTAGCTGAGCTTGATGTCGCCGGTTAGACACCGTGTGCGCCGGTCTAACTTCAATTGCAATGAATTAAAATGAGATGATGGTATGCTTAGATTTTCTTGCTCATTAAGAAAATCAGACATTCAAAATTAATTCGAAGTTACGCAGTTCACATGCCTCGCAATCAGACGGTTGTTACCGAATAAAACACTCCCCAATTAAAAAAAATCATCATTCCTCGTACATGCATTGTGTGAGTAATGCAGCATTTACTGCTTAAGTATTAGAAAGCATTCATGACATACGAACGGGCTCCAATCAAAGCTCTGCAGCTTGTTGCCTGGCGCAGCCGCGATATCACTTGATACGACAGACAAAAGTGACTTAGGCCCTTAGTCGTTATCGCTTCCTTTGTTATCGCTTGTTTTCCTTATCACCCTTGTGACGTTGCGGTTTGTTAAAAGGACTAAAATATTAATCAGTGCGAAAGGCTGCTATAAGGATTGTTTGTAGAGACTGGACTAATTTGTTCATAAAACATGATAAGGGCACACGGAAGGTCAGGAAAACAACCGATAAGTATAAGGTAGGTTTATGAATACGGGTCTTAAGATTTGGATGTTTTAGATAGAAAAAACAAAATCATTGCCCTTCCACTACCATGAACATGGACAAGCAGTGACGCTGTTCACCATTACTACCCCCCCCCCCCCCCACACACACACACAACATGTATGATGCAAGAACGTCTGCCTGTTCCTGTTCTGCGCAAGGGGTTGTTTGACGCTAAGGTACACTCTCAAAACTGCGCAGATTAGAAGCAGTCTGGTACTTTGGTCGCGTGTACGGTACATGGTTGCGCTTTGATGGTCAAGCGTGGTTTTGAGCAAGAACGTTCCCATCAGCTGCGTTGATAGCTGTTTGCTGTATCCATCGCTGTGCGCTAAGCGACATCATCCGCAAGCGCCGCCACACCTTCGGTACCTCATGTCCACCAGCTCCACACTCCTGAGCCATCACCATTATAGGCCTCCATACGCCCACTGCTGAGCAAAAGCTCCTCCTAGGTTTCTCTAATTAACTCGGTCTTGTGGCAACTGCGCCCATGTTATCCCCGCAAACCTGCTTATGATCAAAGGTCGCCTTGCCTTCTCAATAAATGCCCCCCATTCGTCATTCCTCGTTCGTGATTTCCACTGCGGTGTCATCAGCGCGCATTTTTACCCTTACCGATTCCCCTCTTCTCTTGTCGATTAACGATACGTCTATCGCGTGCTTCTACAGGGCTCGCTGAGTTGCCCGCAATTTGGGGATGGAGTGAAGCGGATTCTGCGGGCGTTCTCATACCATGAATGGAAGCTTACCATAGTTCCTCAATAAGAAAGTGTGTAAAAGCGTCGTATTACCGGTATTTGGCTATGTTTGAGACGTTCGCAATGTCTCCCGACGTGAAAGTCTCCCCACGAGCCATACGGCCCCGGAACGATAATCACGTGTTGTATGAGGCATTCAGCTGCATTGTATGAGGTATCCTGGCATACCGCTCTACTAGCACCTCAAATACGGCGTAACGGCAGTTAAGCAACGATGTGTATCTTCAGCGCGCTATCCAGAAATCGGTTTTGTCTCAAAATACATTCCATTCCAAACACAATTTCCTGCTCGTTCATACCGGTCACATCGAACGATTGGAACCAGCTACCATGGTGACATCGTTTCCATTTCTGATCCCTTCTTTTTTTGTCATTCTTTTTCGGGAGGGCTCATCTATTTCGCGATAGCCCTCCCTAGTCATCTGATGTATTCCTTCTCCCTTTAATTTTCTTTCTATACGCGTCGACATACCGGCTTTTTCCCTTGCTTTTCTTTTTTTTATTTCTATTTTCTTTCTTTTGCTTTGTTTTATAGCATTCCATTTAAGATTGCATTTTTTTTGCCGCTAGTATTGTATAACATTAACGCATACTTTGGTGTTCATTTGCCTTATTTATGTTTCAGTTTTGTTGCCGTGTAGAGGTTTTGTTTCATGTACACATCGAATTTTTTTTCGTCATTTTGTTTTTACTGTAACCTACTCCGCTCTTTAATGCCTCGACGATCGAGGGTATTAAAAACGAATGAATGAATGAATGAATTAGTGAGTGAGTGAGTGAGTGAGTGAGTGAGTGAGTGAGTGAGTGAGTGAGTGAGTGAGTGAGTGAGTGAGTGAGTGAGCGAGCGAGCGAGCGAGCGAGTGAGTGAGTGAGTGAGTGAGTGAGTGAGTGAGTGAGTGAGTGAGTGAGTGAGTGAATAAATTCTACTTTCCACTTGAGTTCGTGGTTATTTTGAACGCGTCTTTGTCAAATAGGAGCTCTCATATCCATGCTGAGATGCGTTTGCATGCCTGCCTGCCATTGCTCTGTCGCGCGCTTTGCGTATTCACGATCAAGAAGGAGTGTAGACTCAATAAGTGGAAGACAAATTGATAAGCATTGGGTATCGGTATTGCTTGGAATTTGATTTCATGTTGCGCTACTTTTTAGTGAGTTGCCACTACAAAGAACGAGCATTACATCTTAAGCAGACATTCTGTTCAAATAATGACACCCAGTTTGTATGGCACGGCATAGTATCTTGGTATAGTCTCCTATGGGAAATTCACGAGAAGCGATAGTTTTGTACATGCCTCGAACAACGAGACTAGTGCGTATTAGTTAACTGACATCGTTAACACCATGGCTGCGTGGGCGGTAGCGGTGTGCTTTAAAAATACCGTTACGCGCCGTAAAAATACCGTTGAGACAGGAAATGACAGAGTACAACGTACGACGCGAGATGTTCGCCAAAAGCTTGAAAAGCAATAACGCCTTACGTTCCGACTTGTTCCGCAAAAAAAAAAAAAAAGCATTATCTCGGACTGTCATAAATAACTCGACAGAGACACGCGTGGATAGATGCCAACGAAGAAGAACCACAAGGGGAAAAAAATGCTCTGACATCAGTTCGTCGTTTCCTGCACCGCTCCATAACTCTCGATTGTTTCCACGCCAGCGCTCGTCGGTGCTTCTCCTACGAGCTCCGATTGCAGGGGCGTCCTCACAACAGCTGTGGTAGCGGACCCATCAGATTGTAATCTAGGATGGTTGCGCCGTATCTTTCGCTGTGGGCCTACGGCAAATCATTTAAAGGAAGAAAAAAACACCAGGCTTCATTCACATTGCTTGCGATTCAACATGCCCCCAAAAGCACACCCCTCGGAGACAGCGCCATGTCTCACGAACCGGCGGCGGCTGCGGTCGACCAAACAACTCGAAAGAGTGGATTCGGGCGAGTGTAACAATTCGACGGGGTTCTGCAGCTTGGCTCGAATTTCTTTCCGTGCGTCTGGTGGCGTCGGCGTGGCGCACATTTCTTTCGTGAAAGTTTACTTTTGGGCGGAGCTGCTTTGAAGTCGGCCTGTAATGAATAACTCAAACCCGCACAGTCGTCCATTGCCGCCGGCTTGCTCGAAATGGCCAGTGCTTCGCTTCGAGCGAAAAGGAAAGCGCGCCTTTCGCACACATTGAGTTAGTACACCGGTGGACTACTGAGGCGAACCTTGTCCTCCCCTTACAACCGTTCTTAGGCGCCAGACGTCGTTCAGTGTGATGCTCCCGTGGGCACGTTTCATTTCCATCGACCGCACTTCCAGAAAAAGTACATAATGTTTACGTGGCTTCTGTGGCTAGGCGTGGATGTTTTGATAAAATAGCCAACGCTCACTACCTTAGAGCTATAGTTCTGGCTGTTCCTCATCACTTTCGTTCATCGATATGTGATCACATTCCAAGAGGTCTTGAAGCTGACCAGCGAAACAGACAAAAAGACGAAAGTTTAAGAGGAACATAGAAACCAAAAAGCACTAACACCTGAAAGGCTAACGAAAAGGCGTTTAGTTGGATTCCTTATGCTGGCTTGATGCAAGAGAGGGATCAGAAGATGAGAAATGGAGGACGGGAGAAAGGAAAAGGGAGAAGGAAATGTGCGGTGAATTCTCGCATGCATGTGGCACTTCACCACGTAGTATAAGGGTTTGCGATAGCTCAGTCGTGCTCAGCGCACACGAAGGCGCGAAAGACAAAAAGCGACGCTCTATTCCAGCGTTCTTAAGATTTAATAAAGGAAGTATTGAACGAACTAGCCCAACTCGTCATACCGTAGTCAAAGTGGCGCGATGCCGTAAAAGCACAATATTTGATGCATGGTACCAACATCGAACCCAGATTTTCATTTATAGTTTCATTTATAGCGTGCCTGTCTCCGTGTTTGCGAGTGTCAGATGTGGCAGGGCGTAGTACTTAAACCCCCCCTCTTCCCCCTCTAATATTTATATGTGTTTGTATGTGTGCGCGTATACGTGCACTTGTAAACTTAAGGTTATGGGAAAGTTCGAACACTCTCCCCTTCCCAACCCCTGGCTATACGCCGATGCTCAAAGCCAGTCAGGACTTCTCGTTGACTAAAGTACGGGTAGTTTGTAGGACCTTCTTTAGTAAAACGTGACGTAGTAATACTTGCTGTTCCGACTGCAATACTACAATTTGTTCCTTATTTTACATCTTACATTCAGTGAACTTATTCGGCATTTTGCTTCTCCTTACATACACGTCTTCCGCGTCCATCTACTACATGTTCCCAAAAGGGCGCAGGCACTGCCTTGCTATGGTGGATGCTAGCCTGCTTCGTGCTTTTTCTCTTCCTCTTGAAAGTGGCGCATATGATTTAAAACGGAATAGGAGCGAATTATTCCAAACGAAATCGGGGCATTGTTCTGGACAAAATTAAACTTATGCTCATTTGATATGCAGTGTCCTGAAGCATAAGAGTTACATGAGCCACGAATAAAGTCAGCTAATGCGCAGTTTTACTTAACATATCAAAGCAAAAAGGCAGTATAATTTTTCATTGTCTGCATAAGAAAGAATTTTAGATAAGGTTCATCGTTAATGTTTGGCGTTCCATATGGAGACTGATTGATCGTCATTTATCAGTGCAGCGAAATAAGCGTGGCGCTCTTTGCCGTTATGGCGCGCAGTATTGATGGTCATCGTGTTTTTCAGTGGCTCAAAACGAGTAGGCATAAAAAAAAAAAAAAAAAAAAGAAAGAAAACGCGGCTGCCACACTTATTAAGAAGGTCACTCGTAATTCAGACTCAGTTGTGGCGGCCCGGACATCTTCATTTTTCTGAACTGCACGGCGATGGCTTACACGAAAGGATCATACTTCTTTGGCTAGCCAGTGCATTGATGACTACCGAGCGTCCACCAGGCAGCGTATTACGAACATTATGTATCTGCTACATAGGTGGAAGGAACCCATTCAATGATGTGAAAGTCAGTCAATAGGTCCGGCGTCTCATTAGGCACAGTATTATGAGCGAACATGTTCCAAGACGACTTAGAAGAAGGACTATATAGATATTGCACACGATACCAATAACCCCTGTAATGATGTGTCGTCGTACTTGGCTTGTATCCATAGAAATCTTTGTGGACCTCGTTTATTGGAGTTTAGAGGTATGTTGCTTCCTTACTACAAAGCTAGCTTTTTTAAGAAATCATAGCTACAGACAAAATGCGTGGTACAGTATTGATGTCAGTACCTCACCATCAAACAAGTGCACCACTAAATTCTATGAGGCAGCTTCGTTAAGGCGACGTTAGTACGGTCTGTTTATTGGTTCCGAGATCTTCAAAATAAATTTGATGCCCCTAATTCAAGAAGGAATCAACGTGTGTCCCCCTCCCCAGAAAAAAATGAAAAGGAATCAAATGTCCACAGTAACGGTTTCGTTACGCACCGAAAGTTCAACATACTTTGGCGCAACTGCAAGGTTCCAATGTATGTATTTCTGTGGGCATCTGCCACATATGATAGACGGCTAATTGTGGCGTTGCCCTGTTTAGCGTAAGGTTGCGGGCTCAAATCCAGGCTGCGGCGACAACGTCTGGATGGCGAGTACATGCAAGGACAACTTTCTATCGTAAAGTCAGTGTAAACATAAATGAACTCGAGGTCCTCAAAACGATACTTCACTGCGCCCCTATGACGTGCCCTAAGATTCCTTCGCTGTTGCTACGGTCAAAACAAATCTATCAGACTTAAATACGTTCTTTTATGACATTAAAACTAAAATGAAGATCTTTAACCTAAGTCTAGTTGCAGTACTTCACAGTCGTCGAGGGTGTGTTAATAATCCTTTGCAGAAACAGACCGAGGGCTGCAATCAAAACTCAACCAAACTGTTTCTTCTGTTCCCGTCAAGACACTTGCTTACGCTCGGGAGCACGGTGACAAGCAGGACTAAGCTAGTTTGCCAAAATTACAAACACAAGGGTCCGGCTATGCGGGCTTCAAATGTCAGAATACAAACACACTCTAAACGCTTTTCCATCCTTCAGTAAACGAATAAAAAGGAGGAAGATAATGCTCGCACCCTTCCAATCTTAAAAAAAGAAAAAGGTAAGGAAAATCATGCCCACATCTATTACCTATAGCTCATTCTAGGAGATGCAATGCATAATTAGCAGACGTTCTCTCAAGTTGGCACCTGGCACCATCAACGTTAGAAACGTTTACTCGATAGCGTATTTTCTATGTCGTTGACTGAAGATGACGAGATACATTCAGCTTACGCAAAGGTGCGTGTGAAAATAACGATGTCGTCTTCAAAGCATGCGCCAAACGAACGATGGAGAGACATCATGGAAAATATTTTGCGCAGTCTTCAGCAAACACGGCAGAAAAAAAAAAAAAAAGAAGAGACCATTGACGTATATGCGCAGAGAATACGTTTACCGCCTGAATGCATTTGTAGTCAGTCGCCCTAGTCAAGGAAGCGGTGTTTACCTACTTCTGCATCGCCAAGCGTATTGTTATGAGCACGGTGTGTTCACAAAGGCCCCCGATGTTTTCGCAAGGCTGCGTACCTTTAGACCCGTTATAAAGACTCAGTTGTCGCACAAACTCCCTCACTTCTAACACTGCTTCGCGTACAAGATTGTAGAAGATATTGCTAGCCTCAAGATACGTCTGCCGCAGTGCAAGAAAAAGACACAAACTACCATTTGTTTCAACCGTTTGTTTGAACAGTTCAAAGGTAGACTGACAGTGTACGGCCTTAGTTTGCACTTGTATCGGGTGTTATGGTTGTACGGTAAAGTAATTTTGATGCTGACGACGCCTGGCTGCTTGGACGCAATAAGTGCATTTCCTCGCAAACTCCAATTTGCGTCCACGCGCTACCGAGATCGGCTGCCACTGAAATAAATTAACTCCCTTTGCGATTTTTCTGCACAAAAGACTGACGCTGCCCCCTTTTAGAAATAATGGGAGTCTGTACCTAAGCACAACGAGACATGAGGGCCATGCGCGACAGACTGGCATGATCAAATACTCGACTTGAGAAGCAGTTCACGAAAAAAAAAAAAAACATTGAAGTGAGCTTTCCGACAAAGGAGGACGCCGAGATGACTGGAAAAAGAGACTGCCATTTATATGACACCAAATGTTAGTGTCTTCTTCATCCCATCGCGTAGTAAAAGTTGCTTTTTTTATCAATTCGCAGTGAAAGCATAGTGTGTCTTTCTTTGCACTACAATGTTGTAATCTGCAATGAGGTTCTTGCATACTGTATGCAGTTCTACCTTTCTCTGCCTATGTTCCTATACTTCTGATATATCGTTCGGACAACTCATTGACAAGATGATTTACTTGCTCTTTATTTTATTTACCATGCATTTTGTGCGCTAGCAGGATCCGTGCATTGGTGGCATATTATATAAACTTCATCTACACGTGTCGCGTTGCGGTGGCACTACAGCCTCGCCTTGCGCTGTAGTTTCGAATACATCCAGTGGATCACCAGGGCTCTGATTAGACGCGAGGGAAAGCTAGGCTGTTCATCTGCCAGCCGCGCTCATTAGCCACTGATCGATTGGGTGCTGCCACAGCAGCGTTGGCAAAGGAATGGAAATTGCAGGTCGCCCGCCGCATTAATTGGAACGCGCGACTTCTGAGCGACGCGGAACTGTTCCTCGCCTTCGCACTCCATCTGTGTGTCCCGAAAGCGTTGAGGTCAGCGTTACCCGTGGGATCAATTTCAACGGACAACGCAAGCCGGCGCGATGCGGTCGCGGGTAACACCGCTGAGCCTACCTCCACGCCTCGCGCGCGGCCGTGCGTGCATTTGATAGCGGCGAGGAGAAATCGACCTGTAATCTGTACGTTGCATAAGAGGTGTTGGGGCTAATGCTATTCGCATTTCCTCACTGAGCGTTGAAAGGGCAGAGCGATTAAACTGCAACCTACCGAGGAAGATTGACGCGTAACACTTCATTTCCTTTTCTGCAAAAGTTACTGAGTGACATGTGCAACCTTATATAAACCAGGACATCATACGCGCACATGTCACCTTAAGAGATCTTGCGACGAAAGCATATATCTTCGTTTTAGCAAATGCGATATTAAAAAGAAAAAGAAACATGGGCTTTTTGATATATGGCGTTTTTAACGAACACATTTCAATGTCGTCTCGTTTCTTATAAAATTTTAGAGTAAGGAACTGACGCAGTTTTGAAATGTCACGCACCTTAAATTTATTGTGATAAATTATGGTGAAAATTTTCGTTGAGCTTAGGACAATATGCACAACAAAATAAACGTGTAATGAATTGAGCAGGCCTTTCTTAATTACAATTAAAAGAAAAAAACATCGGATTTTTGATATATCACGTTTTTAACGAACCCATTTCAGTGTCGTCTCGTTTCTTATAAAATTTTAGAGTAAGGAACTGACGCAGTTTTGAAATGTCACGCACCTTAAATTTATTGTGATAAATTACGGTGAAAATTTTCGTTGAGCTTAGGACAATATGCACAACAAAATAAACGTGTAATGAATTGAGCAGGCCTTTATACCAATTAAAAGAAAAGAGTCGCGTACGTGTTCTATACTTGTTGCCAATAATCCTGATTATTTGGATTCCTATATTTCAGACCTCGTTGCTCATATAAACTTAAACGATAATGCAGAATTATAGCGCAGAACGTATACATGCTTTTGTATTGCACATTGAATGTTTGTACAGTGGTTCTTATTATATGTCAAATCCTCATATAATTATCGGCAGAATATGTCGGTTTCATTGTACAGGCAATATGTGAATGAATTCTCAGGGTTCAAGCACCGAAAAATATAAGCAATATTCTGAATTAACACCGTGTAAGTGCATGCTTTTGTTGTAAAAGGCATCTCGCCTAATATTTTGGAGTATACATCCCACTGGGCAATCAAAGCCTGGTAAAATAAGAAGACAGATATAAAATGTTGCTAACGTATTTAATACTCATTCGAAAATTCAGAAGACGTATATAGGAGCCTAATGATATTATTCGCACACTGCCCGAGCGTACAAAGAACCCCGGTCCAAAAGATGCGCCCCAAAAGACATAGAATTTCAAACATCGTTGACGATATGCTGGTACTTCAACATAACCTTCTTTTACCTGGACACATAAAAACTAGCCGCTTCTGATGGCAGAGTCGCTGAAGCACATTGTACGACGCAGGAAGAGAAAGAATAGACAGCAGCAGACGTAATTACGAGCGCCGGAGTGGGCCAGACAGTTTTTTCGCAATGAAACACTGCCAAGACTGTGGACGCCAGGGCAGCGTCCGCGACACAAACATATACTCACACAAAAGCTAACAGCCACGTTTTTGACATACCGAGGCCAGTTAGCGAAGGGAAAGCATAGGGCACAACCTACAGTAGCACGACTGCCCGCAGTGCCGGAAGATGACACAGAAAAGGGGAGGAAAGAGAAACACAAAACTAGACCTAACGCTGCGCCTCGGTTCATCTACAGGTTGTACGTCTTTCTGTTCTTTTGAACCGCGCGGGGAGTTTGTTCACCGTCAGCCAATAACCAGCGGACTCGCGACAACGATTTACTGCGCTTTCCTTGCTTTCAGCTGACGACACGTGGCCGTTGCTGGATTCCTATCGGTAGCTTGGAATGTGCGGCCGCAGGCTGCACAGTTTTTGCTGCTGGAAGCGTGCAGTTTCATTTCTCGCACTGTCGATCGCGGAAGTTGGCAATGAGGTGCCAGTGCCGTGGTAGCTTCTATTTTCGGGTCTTTTCTTAAATGTCGAGACGAAAACGCAAAAAAGGGTTTTCTCGTTTTCACAGCCTTAAGGCTGTGAAAACGAGAAAACCTTTTTATTATTACGGGTTATGTCTCCATTCGACGCGCCATTCCTGAACTCATGTACTACGTATACGCCGTGTAAACTTGGAACCGACTTCAAGAAAATCTCAATTCATGAGCCGCAAAAGGTGTCTCTGCTTTGGGGTGCTTACATGCAGTGTCATTGGTGGTCGTATTTTCAAATAGTAGAGTCTTTTTGGTCGCGGCGACTTTGTTAACGAGCTTTTTGTGGCGCCGCCTCGTCTGCGGCGTTTCCGTCGCAACAGGCCATGTGCGCGCCCCGCTTCGAGGCCAGACAACTTTTTGAGGAACCTATAGCGTAGGGTACGCTTTGTTCAAACATGTTTTGTAATGTGCGACATTTAGCTATAAATATTAGCGTAAGTAGAATATTAGTTCAAGGTTTGCCAGAGCTCGGGATCGCAAAATATGACGGAATTCTTCGAACGCACTAACCATATAATTAATGTAATACTCTAAAGTAATGTTACTTTTGCCATTGTCATTACCGAATATCTTGTGGTCTGTAACGCTGTAACTGATTTATTGTGTATATATGCATATATGAGTGTGTGAGCAAGTGTGACTGTATGTACGTGTTGTGTTACACGTGATCACTGTAAATATCATAATCACCGCTAAACACCTAGAGTAGCAAGCCAGGCCATTAACCAGGCTAACATCTCCGGATTCATCAATAAAATATTCTCTCTCTCTTGTGGTCTGTATTATTATTATTATTATTATTATTATTATTATTATTATTATTATTATTATTATTATTATTAATGTTGTTGTTGTTGTTGTTGTTGTTGTTGTTGTTGTTGTTGTTGTTGTTGTTGTTGTTGTTGTTGTTGTTGTTCCAAAAAGCTCGCAGTGTTTGTTTTGCAAGGAAAGCTCACTCCGGATATCTCTCAAACCACGTGAAGCAAGGTAGCCATGAAAGTTGAACACAACATTTCGTGGTTGAAGACAAGGCGCCAGTGTTCACCCGAGAGCGATCTAGGAAATTATGGAGAGCTCGTGCCAGCTTTTCTCTTAAGAAATGTTTCACCGCACGCGTCTAAAAACGCGATGAAGCGCATCAGGTGACCTCGTAGACTTCGTGGTGTTATATTATGAAACATCACGGTACCTTTAAGGGGCCGCAATTTGGGCTTCTGGGGAGTACAAGCACTGCTAAAGCAGCGTCCTCAGCCAATTTCCCTTTGCTCCAGTTAAAATAGCAAACGAGGTAATTTTTTTTATTTTAATGTGCACACATGGGAATGTAGGCTACGTGAGAGACGGCTATCCCACCATCATAATATTGCGGCTAATAACCGCAGGTATTTACCGTGGTAAATGACATAGCACACCTTTGACTAACACCTGGTTAACCTCCCTGCCTTTACTTTTCTTATCTTTCCCCTCCTCTCTCTCTTTCCCTCTCGGTAAAGCGTTAAGGAGGAGCTTACCGCCGAGGAGGGAGTGCTTTAATATAACGATAAGCAAGCACGATCAAGGGAAGAGAATGACGTGTTTAAGCGCCATACAGTAAGCGAGGTTGAAGCGCAAACGTTGCTAAGCTTCCTTCTCGAGATGTGTGAAAGTACGAGCATGCCGAAGGACAAACAGCAGCGAAAAAGCCAAAGACAGATTCTTACGAGTACAGCGTGCTCGACACTTCGAGACTTTTGCGCTAATGAAGGGAAGTACGAGAGCACGTATTTAACGTAAGCAGGGAGTTAGCGATTGAGCGTATAGCGTGGAAAAAAAAAAACGCTACGAGTCTTCTTATTAAGCAAATATTGCCGCGTTTCCGGATAAGCGACTGAGAAACTGAATGACTAGTGCTGTCTCTTAAAAAAAAAAGTAATGCTGAAGTGAAAGCAACAAATGCGGCCCTTTGGAATCGTCTGCTTGCTTGTGCGAAGCAAGATTTATTCCCTAGCGAAGATTATAAGTTCGCAGCGTACGTTAACGAACATGTTCGCAATTATGCGCGTGATTCTGTACCTTTGTATCTTTCGTCACTTTCAATCATCTCCAAATTTGCGCATGCATGATGGCAAGAACAGTACTTGTATGGTTTAATTTCTCGTGGTTTGATGTTCTCTGTTTTCTTTTTTTTTTTCTGCTTGTTTGCCTAGTTAAGAAGAACGTCACTGTTCAAAGCGGATTTGCTTTCAGCGAACGAGCGAGGTCCGACGGCCATCTTTTCTTCTTTTCAGCATAAGTGAATCTAGAAGAAGTAGATGAGCAACGTTACGGTAATTGCACGCTCTGCTCCCTCTCATAAGGCCCAGGTTATTTGTATGGCCGCAGGACATGAAAAGCTTTGCCTTACATGAACTCTAAATGTAACGCCCTGCGCACATTTGTCTTTTAAAACAACCCTCACACTGAAACCTATAGCTATGGTGTGCCTTTCACTATACGATATTCGTATTTGGCTGACGATATTTGTCTTTGGTCTTCGGCAGTGACGCGTCACCACGTGCGAGCAACGATCCAACAGGCAGCCTCTCTAAACAGCGCATCCTGTCTAACCAGTCCCACCAAGAAGTGCGCACTAGTTTCCTTTACTCGCATGATCGCGACACTGTAGCCTCCGGTTTATATTAAACGACCAGAATGTTTCTTACTCGGCAGGCCTCGTTATTGACGGCGATTGTTAGAAGAGTGCCCACTGCGTCTACTTGAATAACAGACTATCTCCCTGCGCATAACGGCATTTCTGTAGGGAAAAACTTGGGGCGTATCATACGTTCCATGGTGCAACTATATCAAGCCCTGTTATGGGGCTTTTTTGCTTTACAGCTTGCCCCTTCTTGCGAATACATGAAATACGAATATTAGCACCTTCGGAAGAGTTTAGAACTGGTGCACATTGACTCACGGATTAATTATGAATGCCAAAAGCAATCCAATTCCGCAATCCAACAACCTAAGGTCTCACAAAGTATATTTCTGCCTCGTCCTCATATTGCTGCTTCGCTGACCGCAGGCAACGTATTCGAATATCATTAGTATTCACCGAGACTGCCTTCCGTCGTGATTAGAACCAGCAGCAAGACCACTGTCACCTCCGTGGTTGATGACTTTTGGGGTTTTACGTGCCAAAACCAGCTATGACTATGAGAGACGCCGAAGTGAATGACTCCGGAAATTTTCACCACCTGGGGTTCTTTAACGTGCACTGACATCACAAAGCACACGGGCTTCAACAAGTTCGCCTCCATCTAAATGCAGCCGCCGCGGCCAGGATTCGATCCCGCGACCCTCGGATCAGCAGCCGAGTGCCATAACCACTAGACCACCGTGAGGGGATCACCTCCGTGGTGCATGTGACAACCACAAAACACGCCTCACAACTCCTGGGCTAAAAAGAAATGCAACCATTCCGCAGTGGCTGTGCACCAGGCAACGTTGTTCTTACTATATAAACGAAGATTATGACGAAAGAGCGCACGTTTACGCCGATGGATCGGTATCTACCATCAGCTCCATGGGAGCGGTTGCCACTCCGGCCAGCCAAGTCAGAATCCACTTCAGAAAATGTCACAGGACGACATCCATGGCAGTAGAGCTTGACGCCTTGCGCTCTGCTATGCTTTACAACTTCGAAGCCTAACCTCGAGAGTGGGTGATTTTTGCGACTCCAAGACATCCCTTCAGAGTCTTCAATCGGCTTTACGAAGAAGTGTACAAAACCATAACTGTAACAAAGAGTAACGTTACAAGACTGTAACGAAGAGCAACTTCAAAGGTATTTCTTTTTACAGTTAATATGAAAAAAGTAACACTGTTAGAGTTAGAAGTTCCTCTAATTGAAGTGGCAGTGGTTACTGTTACAAGTTACTGAGTAACATAAGTAGTTATTGGTAACGCGCTACTAGTAACTTAGCTACTGCCGAAGACTGCTAGTACGACTTGGTGAACTTTCTGGCCCGTGCACAAGACAAAAGTAAAGAAAATGAGGGAAGGATAACGGTCCACTTATTTGCTACAATTGATCAGACTCGAAACGTTAATCTCTGCAAAAAGAAAAGAAAAGTAACAACATAAGTCACGTTCCGCGATAATAATTCCTCTCAGCATTACAATTCTCGGGCCACCACGTTCGGCTTCTGCGTCACGTCCGCGTATGTCCAAGCTGCCATTACGAGTGGTCAGCACAATCTTGATGAAGAAACGCTGACGTAAACGGCGCTTCTGCTGGTCTGGTGATGACGATTTGCCGCTATGAAATTCTCAGAATGGTTCCGTTTCTGGCGCTCCTCTTATTTGTTGTTTTTGCTGCATGCGGACTGTAAGGCTTGCCGAAAAAATTTTCGATTCCTATTCATTTAGTGACTGAATACCGAGCTGAGTATTGTAAGATGGTCGCTGCCACAACATTTATCAAATTTAAAAAATTAAAAATTAATAATTAACCATTTCCAAACGCTGCGCAGCACAAGCGAGTCGCTGCTCTGACAATGCCGAATTTAGGCGCGCGAAAAATTTCATTTTTGATTTTTTCAGCTAACTGGGGTTTCGTACGAAATGAAGTGGTCATTAATTATTAAAAGTGGTTTATAGACTGCGTGGGTGACTTGTCGGGCTAAATCCAGCAAATAATCTCTCATAGTAGAACGCACAACAGAAAAGTATTATAATGAACATTCAAGGCGTCATAGCCGTTGAAAGCAAACGAACAGTCCTGGGATTAAGGACATCATCACCACGTATTATGAAAGCTTACGATAATGCGTGCTTTTTACATAAGTACAAAAGGCAGATGCAGTCAAAGAGCTCTAGTTCTCAAAACTGAAATCATCTCGTAATCTTCGTCACATGAAAACGGGTATAAAAACGCTGTTTCTGTAGATTACGCGAAAATAATCTTCGCTGTCGAGTTGTGCTTTGTGTACAAGGTTCAACATGAACATTTTCGTGTTCTAAGTTACTTCGCCTCCTTCTTAGTAAATTCATAAAAAAATTAAACCGAAGCATAGTTATCTAGGTCGTAATATACGATGACCTGGCAAAGGGTCCTAACCGTCAAGTGAACTTAAGATTCACTTTCTAGAAACCCAAGCTCCCCGTCATCGGTATGGAACCCGTACAGTGCTGCGGTGCGCTTTGAATTTGTTCTCGGACAGTGTACTAGCTCAATCAGGAAACTAGACAAAAAGTCAAGTTTTCTGTTTGTATCTGCGGCTTTAAGAAGGACGTTATTAAAAGCGTAATCCCGGTCTTCTGCGGCTAACCACCCGTCTCACGGGAAAGGAGAAGCCGACTCCGGTCTGTGTAAGGCACTCTAGCCTGCAAATATTTCGAACAGTTAGAAGCTAAAAAGAGAACCAATGGGCATAGAGAGAGAGAGAAAAAAAGGAAAGAAATGTGACTGAATAAAGTGGAGGCTATATGTCTGCGAGGAGCTCGAATAAAACTATTTTATAAATGGGACACGCATTAGAAATAGCCCCATGTAGATCCCTTATCCTTGCTAACCAACTCTGATGAAACCTCCGATGCGAGCGTCATGGTGCTGGGCTGCGCAGAAAATATCCGCTATACACTTTCTTTACTACCCAGATGGAGGTCACGTACAATATATGCAAGGAAATTTAAGGACCGAATACCCTCGTGGCGAAGTATTTCTGTCATCATTAGGTCTAACGTCTTCGGTATAACGACCTCTCAAAACGTCTTTCATTGTTAATTTTCCATTGTCCCCTCCAAGAAAAAGAAAGAAGTAAGGGAACAAAAGCCACTCTATTATCATTACGCTTCAGGGCACGCATTATTTAGTGTATAATTTTCACCGCCAGGCACCACAGGCCTCCGGAGCGACGTCTCTTAATGTGCAGCCTTCATTAAGACCCTAACCCTGGTACGACACTCGGAAGCGCCACTTGTAACTCCACTGAGAGGCAGGGTGAAACGCGGCGGTTCCAAGCGACAGGCAGCAGCAGCAGCAGGAGTAGCACCGTCAGTGCAATGTGCGCCCTAATTACCCTGTCGAGTGGCTCGTCACTTCTGGGAATGTCTCTCTTGTTCATACGTGCTGGAGAGTTACGCGACGTCTTAGCTCTGGGACTGTGGCAGACTCTGATGACAGTGTCTCGTCTACTTACTCTCACGACTCTTGCAATTCGGAGCTCTCCGTGTTGGATTCGTAGGCTGCGACACTTGGGAAGCACGGGGATCTGCAAGCATGAGGTAGAACATAAATGAGCGTTACGAAGAAATGCTTATTTTAGTTTTGCTTATGGTTGACAAAAAGTTATTTCGTCAACGAAAGGCCAGAGCCTATTTTACGAGAAATTACATTGCCAAAAGGCTGGGAAAAATGACAACCATAACATCAAAAGAATGTTCAAGATGACAACTCGATGTGTGCATCATTATCGAGGTCTGTAGCAATTGTCAGCTCACTTTAAGTTGACTGCAGGACGAAAACCTCTCTCAAGGATCTCCAGTCTTTTTTTTCTTTCCAGCTCAAGTTGATTCATTTTTATGCCCACAAATTTCTCAATGTACACCCCACCCGACATCCTGCGATCGTTGCGAGCACTGCGACTGACAAGACGGCAGTACGCCCCTCCGCATCCGAGCTTAAGCAGTCAACAAGCCAGGGATTGGAGCCGCCACCAAACGAACACATACCCCCCACGTACCAAGACTATAGACGCAGTCTCTCCACAGGCATACACGACAGCGATATGCCTGTGGTGCAGTGACCACAAAGCCACACTTACACACATTACCTATCAATGTACAGAGCGGCCAGCCCATGCAATATCTAGGCTGGTGCGCTCACCACAAGAGCTCATAACGTGGTCTTGGGAGGCACGGCTTTCGGAGCTGGCACTGGGGAGCCAACTGGCGGTCCTATAGACCAGGCCCGGCGTGCCGCAGTGGCTAGTGGGGCTCTACAAGAGGGCTCCACCCGAGGTTAACCACGGAGTGTTGACGCAGTAAAGTTTTTTTCTTATTCGCGAGCACTTTCCATTTGTCAGTACATAGTTCGCATAGAGTGTTGCATACGTGTTAAATATACAGTTTCCTCCGTCATAGATGAAGCAAAATGTTATGCTGTCTTCTCCAGCCGTTATTTTCCCGCGGGATATGACTTGTAAAGCCCGCCTAATCTCGTAGATATCTACACATAAGATTCGGCCTCCATTTCGGCATTGGCTTCACTCAAGTGTCGAATACTTATCTGCGTACTGTGCAGTTCAGAATAGAAGTCTTCTGCCACCTTCACTTCGTCGGGGCGTGTGTACGTGCTCTCAAAAAGGCCGGAGCAAAGCGTGCAAAGCCTTTTGTTTTATTTATTTGTTACTCGCTGCCGGAGGCAGCATCTTATCAACCCTAAAAGAGCTGAAAAGATGGAAGAACTGACAAAGTAAAACGTGCCACCAAATGGGAAAGACCAAAGGCAGCAAAAGGCTTTCGTATCACGGACATCAATGCACACGAATATGGAAGTTCGCTTTTGAGTGGAAAAATGTAGAGCTACATTGAAACGAAAGCTCGAGAGAATGACTTATACTGAACTCGCCTCGCTCCCGCATGTACACAGGGGTATTCCTGCGTGTCACGGCCTCAGGTGGCGTGGCGGATTATCCGAATGATGGACTATGTGTCCGCTGCCACCGGCCCAAATCCAAGCGTGACGCAGTCACGTAGTACAAGGGTACTCGCTCACACGCGCCGCACGCTCAGAGCAGCAAACGAAAACACAAACACACAGTGACGCCACTGGTACCATGCCACCGCTACTACCACTTCCGGGCTAATCAGCCTAAATGCCCTAATGAAGCTAACAGTGGGCATCGATTTTGTTCGCTCTCATAGTGTGCGGATGTCTGCTAACATTAAACATATACAGAGAGCACGCATTTTTACGCAGACTGTCAAAGTAAGCATCAACGTGCAGATTTTGGCAGCAGTTGCTCACCTCAACTTCTGCTGTCCTTTATACGCTCCATTAATGGAAATAGAGGTCTATGACAATGCGTGATGTAGTCTGGTCGGAATGATAAACGGCCGTAAGATACATGCTGTGGTAATGAGCGCGTAATAAAAGGAATGCGGGTAGGTGGAGGCCGCTTAATGTGACGCATACACGGCTCTATAGTGGCAGATGCTCCAGCCAAAAGACTTGGGCGTTTCAGCCCTTCATTATGCTCTACATTGTTTTATTTAGCTAACAGCCGTCCTTCGATTCCCAGTTATGCCCACCACGTTTAAATTGAATTAAGATGAAAGCGTTGGTGAGATAATAGAGATAGCTGTAATATGATTCACCGCCAAAAATTGAATGTGCGTAGATGAGCGGGTACGACACTATGCTCGCTACGTTACACAAAAAATAACATACCATCATCGCGACTTGAAAGAGGAACACAACTATGCAGACATAACCGCAACATAGCGATGGGTGAGTATGTCTTAGGTGAGTTCGTCTTAGTTCTCGGCAGAACATAGAACAGAACCTTTATACTGCCAGGTATATACTATAAGGAATCTTCCATACAGGTCAACTTCTAGCATTAAGGAGTACTGGGAAGTGCGTAATTAAAGGAACCAAAAAATACTCAGGATCGTAATGTCTATAACAGCGTTACGGAGACAAAAGTGCATACAAACTTCTTTATTTTACCAATCCTTCCTTTTTTTCGCAGCTTAGATTGCCACGGACATTTCTCTTAAGTGCTCCCTTTAATGTCCTCCAAAGCTTCCACGATTTCCTCAAGCTCTTCTTCCGGCTATTTCCGTAAATTTTCAATCGCTTTGCCCACCATTAGGCTTAGCGAAGGCTGAGAATACGATAAAAATAGTAATCTCGTGAAGCAGCTCCAGTGAATCCCTTTTCGCACTTAGGTTATTTAAAAAAAAAAAAAATTGGACTCACAACGAGAACAAAATGAACGAAGAAACTAATGTCATGTGAGACTAGGCAGATGAATTTCTAGGCCAAAGTGCACCGCTTCCGAAGTGCACGTTTGCCGGTAGCCCGTGCACACTTGCATATACATTTTCTTTTTTTTTTTCTTTCTTGCTCTGCTGATTTGTCATAAAAATTCTACGCCTGTAATGCACCTGTTTTTTTTTTTCGCTCACAAGCTCTACGCTGAGACAGAAGTATTAGATGCGAAGCAGTTTATGGAGAAGTTCAATCCGGTGGCGGTGGTGTGCGGCGTGACCAGCCTTACTGCGCATGCGCACACACCTCCTCTCCACTCCCCCTCTCCGACAACTCGTCGGTAAACTCGCGCCGGAGCACTTGCACGACCGCGTTCCGTTGTCGTTCGTTGCGCATGACCCCGACCTTGGTCAGATTGTTATCGAACCAAAGTCTCTCTTTTTAAGCGCAATTCTCCTCCAGCTAACATTAACGGAAACACCTAGTCAAACCGATGCAAACGCGGTGTGCACCCCCGTGCTGCTTCGCATCGCCTCATGGTCCCCTTTAGCGGGAGATGGTGTAATTTCCTTTTTTCTTTTCTTTTTTTTTCTTTTTGCTGCTCCTAAATCTCTTGCCGCTGCTTACGCGCATATAAGGTCACTGTAATTTGCTTAGTGCGTGTCCATGTAGATATAGTCCTCAGCGAATGGGATGCGATACTCTGAGAGCAGGGCTGCAAGTGATTTTGCCCTCATTGCTTCGAGCTGGAGACAGAGAGCTGATTCGTTGTGGTATTCAATGGAAAGCGAGATACTTTGTGAAGCCTTGCGATTCAATTTGGTCTCTTTGCGATAGCCCAGCGCACTCGAGTATAGCGCAAAATACGCCGACCACCGCGTGGTCCTAGTATCGCGTTTCAATCACTGAGCACTGTACCGAGCACAGTGCTGAGCACTCTATTTTGGTGCGGGCGAGAATGGTGTCCCCTAAGATTCAATTCTTACTGCGCCACTAAAAACAAAGCGCTACTTACAAGGTGGAATAACACGCTCTATCGATTGCACCCAAACACACGTCAGACTGTCTAACTTTACCTATTGACGCCACCGTCTGTCCATTTCTTTTTTCTTTCTTTGTGTGACACGTGACAAAATATGCAACAAGTGAAGCGCTCACATTTTATAAGAGGATACGAACCACGCTTTCGCGGATTTTTTGGAGGGTGTAAGGATTTACAAGACCTGTAACTGGCCCATCCTAGCAGAAAATCAGATTAGAGCGATAGAGCAGTCGTTCGGTGGCCAATTATGCGAGAAAATAAAAACAGAACAAGAATTTCTTGGCACGAGTGCCAGAAACATGTTCGTCGCAGCCATGCGCATTAATGTGCTACCGAGTTTAGTTTGCCGCGCAGGAAAACTGCTGCTCTTTCTACGATCCCGCTCTAACCACACCGAACTAAACCTGGCCTTCAGCGCGTTCTGTAAGGTTGCACCGTTATAACCGGCACGTGAATCGCGCTTCTAATATCACTTGCAGCTCGGTCAGGGTGCAGCAATGGCTCCGGTGTGCCCGGTAAGCGCCGCCCCATTTACCCTGTCAGCGCTCAGGACGCGAGGAACAAGAGGGAAGCTGGGCGGCTCGTAAAACGTAGCGTATATTTCACCGTTACCAACGTCGACCGAGGACCCAACACTGGGGTGCGTTGATCCGATTAGCCTGCCGTCAGAGCCGAGCGCCACGTTGGAAGCTACATTGCCTCTTCTCTAATGCACCTCGGGAATACCGGCGGCCGGTCGCTGTAGGAACAAATAAGTATTACACAATGAGAGAAACACGCGTCGGTAGAATGTTGCGGTAAAGCATCAGCTGGGAAGATGCCGAGATGCGCGCAGTCGGGCAGCCCTGCCTCGCATTAAAAAAAAAAAAAAAAACAAGTTTCACTAATGATGACGAGGACTTCATGTGTAATATACCGAAACACTTCAGCTCAGTTCGACAGCATTACGACGGAGAGCCAACTGCCATAATCTGCCATCCAGATGGCAATCGCACCGGAAGAGAACTAGGGATCAGACCTTCAAGCGCCGCCCTCTTTTAACTTAATTACCCTTTTCAGTGGGAAAATGACGCATCAATTGTCCCTTTAACATGCCCGTTGCAGTTGGCGCTGCTGAAGGCGCGAACGGCTAACAAATATAGCGCAGTTCTTGAATCCGCTGCCTGCGAGAGTACTGAAGAGCTTCGCGTCAAAAATAGAGTCTAAGGTATACACGGCATCGAATCCTTGAGCAAACGGGACATTACGGTCATAAGCGATATTGAAAAAAGAGGTTTCAGGATCGAAAGATCAGGAGTGCCCCCCCCCCCCTTCCCCCTTTTCATTTTATCATTTCATGCACATTCGTACGTCTACCTATACGCCACGAAGACTAGCAAGCATCCACACACGCGGGTACACGTGCAGATATTTACTTACTCAGCTGTCCAGTGCGTGTAAACAGGCCTTGGTGGCCTTGCTTCACACACACACACACACACACACAAACGCGCGCGCACGCACGCACGCATCTTATGCGCTGGCCATATGATGGGCTTCTATGGCAAGCTGCTGCTGCATACTAAAGCCCTAAGTTCTAGCTACCATGATGTCTAACTAATCAGCAAGGTTGCTCTAGGTCGAGCTTTGCTTCTTATATAGTTACCGAAGGTCATCTCGGTGGCTCCACTGAAAGCCCTAGTAATTACGAAGCTCTGCAGATGACCGCCACCACCCATTCCAGACAGGAATTAAGCGCATAGTAACCAGAAACGTTACTGGAAATCCTGGAAGGTAAAGAAAACCTAACGTTTGCTGAGCAGTACACATTCGGTTGCAATGATCGGAAGCGAAATGACCTTCCCACCCCCTCCATTTTCTTCTTTGCGGCGGCGCCCATATAGGCTTCCCCTATTAAGGTAATGAACCTTGAAGAAGAGCACGCCGCTTAGTCACTAACCACAGTCGAGGTAGTGCAGCGCCTAATGGCACAGTATTACGACACCACAACCACCACACAAGGTGTAAGCTCCAGCCGACCCATAGTTCCTGCCCCGGTTTCTTCCTCGCGCGCTATTATAACCGCAGGAACGTGGCAGGCAAGCTAAGAAATCAGAAGCTATCAGCTCCATTTAGCCGCTATGTTGCTTAACAGCCTGTTTTAGCGACACTGTAAGCACTTGCAGGAAATGGCTGAGCACTTTGTCCTTCACCGTTCTTGGGATTCTCGTCTTGAACACACACTGCTAATGGCAAAGGGGTGCGCCAGTGTATTCAGCCTCAATTCAAGCCGCCCTGTGGTGCGGGCAAGGTGTTTATCACTTCGCCTCGGCTTCATTTTGTTGCAGCTTAGCCGTGTGCCAACACGTTGTGCTGATGATTCAAGGAGTAGGATGCGCAATCTGCAGAACGGAATACATATTTAAGTACGTTTTGCATAGTTTTGTTTCAAGGTTATTTTGAACGCACGTATCAAGCGTGCAGGTTGCGTCCGTCTACTTGAAGCTGAGCTTTATCCGAATGCCACCGTGCGTGGCCACTGTGTATTTTTCTTTGTTTCTGTTCTAGGTGCCGACTTTGAGGTCAGCGCGTATCTGTTGACATCATCATCATCATCATCATCATCATCATCATGCTGTCTACGCCCACTGCAGGGCAAATGCCTCTCCCATGGGTCTCCAATTATCCCTGTCCTGTGCTAACCTCCCATGAATACGCCACTTAAGTTGATATATATTTGTGTAATTCGACCTATTGTTTTGCGTTAATTCCTCACGCCAGCTTTGCAGCGAGAACAACCTGTGGGGTTCGCCCCTTTCGGTATAACTGGAGTGTTAGTAAGAAGCAAACTCTACTAAGGCAGTGGTGGCTCACTCATTGATATCTGAAAAAGAGGCTACAGCGACGAAAAGGAAAACAAACCTCGGTTTTCTGGCTTGCTGCATGCTGAACGTCAGGCATACACAACTCGTGCCTGGCGTATTCCCGAAATCTGACTTAGTCTGTGCGGAAATTTTTGAACTCGATGACCTAAACAACAGGATTGCCTTGTACATGATACCCTACGCCGGTAGAATCAAGGAAGGCAAACTGCAAAGAGCGGGAGAAGACGCCACAAGTGCCGTGTTCTTTCTGCCCACTCTGGCGGCGTGTTGTCTGCATGCTGCACGCCAGGCCTACATTTATCATGCATGGCTAACCTCATAAAGTTTACTTAGTTTGTGCGGGAAATATTCAACTCGGTGGCCTGAATACCGACAGTAATTGGCTTGCGCTCGAGATGGCATAGGCTGGGGAAGTGTAGGAGGGTGAGTTGCAAGAGTGGGAGAAGACACGACGACAGGCACTGCCGTTTGTCCTTCTACTCTGGCGACTAATCTCGAGCGCACGTTTCAGTCGCTAGATAATGTCGTCCCAAGACGAGGTGTGTCTACAACCGAAGCTAAGAAAGACCTTCTACAAGGAAAGAGATAGGAGAAAGAAAAGTGGAGAAAGGTTGACCTAGTCGTAATTACTGGTGTGGCATACTACGCACATGGAAAACAAGATGGGGGAGATTAAGGGTTAAGAGAGAGTGAGATAGAATCACGCTGCACAACGTCACAGCCAGTCGCTCTTGTATGGTATGCAAAAATAGTTACCACAGCCGCTTGTGCAAGCCTGTTTACAGCACTGCCTTTGTCGCCTTCAGCTGAGACGACATATGCAGACGACATTCCAGATTGGTTTCGGCTTGCGTTGATCTACTGTGGACAAGGTGCTCCATAGCGGACGCCAGCGACTGGGTGTCGCTGCACGTTACGGTGGAGACAGTCCCATAGAATGCATTGTACCGTCTTCTCACTGGGATAGGAACCACAAAGAGCATTGTTCGCCATCCCCATTCGAAATCAAGGAGGCTCCGCGAAAGCCTAGTGACGTCTAGTGTGCCTGCCGGACTCCATCCAAGAGAAGCCACCTTGCTTTAACCGAGTCATTACGAATAGAAGGCCATAGTTTTCTGGTTTAGTGGCAGAAACAATGGCTGCACCCAAGATTAGCACGATCAGTGGTACTGAAATCGAGCCAAGGGGACAACAATGCGAAGGAACTATCTAACTGAAACTTACATCCCCACAAGCGGCTGCGTTTTATAATGTAAAAAAAAAATAAAACCAAGTAAAAAAATTATACGTTACTTCTCGGATAAATTTTAGTGTTGTTAAAGTGTTTGTTTATTTCGCTTTCCTTTATCGCGTCATTTGTTTAAATGCTGCTGAGATTAGTGTCCATAACACCATCGAATATTTCTATACTGCTGCATTGCGTGATGTCAGGTATCAGTCTGAAACCGGAGATACCAGCAGCACCCTTCTTGTTTAATTGCAGCCCTGACGCTAAAGCAACGTTACAGGAGATGAGGATGTTCCAAAGAGGATCATTAATAAATATAGTTTCTCACGCCCGGCCTCGCCAATAAGCCGCTGCAGTTAACCACCTTGAGGGTGTTGCCTTACCTGCGCTCATAAACCCTGCTGAAACGTTCCACAAGGCTATTACAATAATTTCATATGCTTCCGTAAGATTATTACGGAAAGGTATGCAAAAAAAAATAAATAACAGAGGCATATGAAATCTATAGCTACCTCGCCTCGTAAGGAAACAAATCGAATAATCGGAACAGCCCACAGAACGTTGCAGCAGTGAATATATCGTCCTGTCTGGTGATTATAAACAATACTGCATGATGGGGACACTGACGACAAGTCGTCGCCGTGAGGCGTATATAGTTTATCTCCGGGTTTCCTTTTACTTGCTAGTGTTTCCCTTGACGTCTCAGTGTTTGCGCGATGGCAGACAGTCAGTGCGCAAATTGCAACAGGAGACATCGCATTAAAAAACTGCCTGATATAAATACCTCCAGAGCTGCGACACATACCATGTATAAATGGAATGACGGCAGGGGGGCTTTCTCAGGCTGTCTCAAATTGAAAAGTAACAGTAGTTTGACTGTTAAACGACATCTTTGTCTCTGTACGTTTGGCCCGCATTACGATCACTTGTTCGGACCTATTTAAGAAAGTAATTACCTGGCAATTTCAAATACTAGTCTAGCATTTTAAAGCAACTAGTTTCACGCCGCCTTCACAACCGATTCCTTACAGGATAAATATACTGCACCCTTTCAGTGGAACAATACAATGGTACATTCGGCGCACCATTGTGCGCACAAGTCATCGCAGCTTCGATACATATAGATACAATGCTTACAGGTGAGTGTTTACTCATCACGTGGGCGTAGCACAACAGTGGTCCCATGTATCGTTAACCGCTTTTTCCAGAGAAGCTCGTAAACAAGCCCGACCCGTGCTTTAGTGGTCCTCATTTTTGGGGAAGTTTCTCTCGTGGCGAGGAGAATAGCCGGCCATGTTCCTCCCGTATTCAGAGCTAATGCGATCAGGCAGCTAAGGCGCTGACGCCTCGAGGCGCTGAGAAATGAAGTATCCACAGCCGTACTCCCCACAGAGTGCTAAGCGATGCGGTGAATGGGAGAACACGGTATAGAGAAACGCGATGAAAGGAGGCGCAAGTGGCGCCTTCATTGTACTTTGTGCCGTCGTTCGGCGAGCTATTAGCGTCCGTGAAAGCGGAGGGAGCTGGGAGCTGCGTTTGTACATGCTCCATTCTACATGCTCTTAAGTGTTTTAACCAAACGTTGTATGAGGAGCCACTGTGTTCCGCCTTCGGTTAAACTTTAGGTCTCTTGGTAACATCGATCCGTACTTCTCACATGTCGAGACTCAGCTCGAATTTTTTTTCCATTATCACTTCTGCTTTGAAGCGAGAGAATGCATGGAATGTAAACTTTGCAAAGCCACGAGCCGCCCCTTCCCTCCCCGGTTGTTTGTTGGTTTGACGCGTGCAGAACTGCCTCTGTTCGGGTCTCGAGGTTACTATGCCAGCAGTCTATAGCGATAAACAAGCAAGTGCACTAAAAAAAAAAAAGAAGGACGCCATTGCTCTCGTAAGAGTAACGGTGTTGTCAGAAGTGCATTTGCCACAGAAATTAACGCTGACATGTCTCCCGGGCTTGTTTTTTTCCTGAGTGTATCGACCAGGCCCGACGTTGGCTGATGTGGCTGCGAAGGTCAAGATGCAACCGGCTAGCCTTCGCGAAAAAAAAAAAAAAGAGATGAGAAGAGACTCGATGCCTGACAGCATAAGTAACGCCCGCTGTCTGCTGACGTCCCTGCTTACGTGAGATAAGTTAGAGACAGTAGGGAGTTTGAGAATTGGGGCCCCAAGGAGCTTGGGGACCCAATTCTCAAACTCCCTAGTAATGTGGCGCGGTAACGGCGTCTGTTATGGAGAAACACGGGTGAAAAACGTTTTACCGATGAAACAGGTAGCCTCGAGATACTGCAACAAGATATCGTGCTCACTGCTTCTCAGATGAAGCTGGTAAACAAGCCTGACCCGAAATAAGTCGCTATCGCTATCATTTGTCGGAGTTCCATTCTACATTTAGAAAAATGTTTTCGTCGTGATAGCGGCATTTTGTGACGCTCGTTAAAAACTTAGTTGCAGGAATGTTCGTAAAGAAAAGGGCCAGTTCATATTCTACAAGTTTGGCGCAACAAAATGCCAAACTTCCCTGAACTTTTTCTTGTAGCTTTTGTAATTGTCAGCTGTTTTGTTTACTACAAGGACACTTTAATGAATAGAAATTCACACCTATTAGTGGCCTTATTAGTCAGCTAATTTATTTTAGTACTGACCAAAACTGAATCATGAACGCGTAGCGGTGTGCTTGGCCGTAGGCTTGTGGTTCGCTGCCCGCACGGCCCACTAAAGTCGCAATCCCAGTTTTTAAAGAAAAATGTCTATGCATCGGCACAAGTGCGTATATTTTTAGAAACGTGGGTGTGATCGTCATATCATATGAACATTGGCGATGCATTCCGACAAAGGTCAAGGCTGAATGCATTGCGTGACATGCGAAAATGACGGGCCGATCTACCATAAAAAAAAAAACAAAAAAACAGTGCTCTTGTTGGTTACGTCCTACCCGATCGGCACAAGGACGAGAAACACATAAGCACATACAAACTCTCATATGTGTCTATGTCCTCTCTGTCTCTTTCCGAGTCTCGCCGCATGTAACAAAGTTCGAATGAACTGGATCATGTCAAAGTATTTTGGCTCACTAGCTGTAGCACCATTTCCGAGGTTTTCGGAATGGCTTGCCATGACCGCATCGGTGCTCTTCAGTGCTCATTTTGGCACTGATGAGGGGTGCGGAAGAGCCTTGAGGTTCGGTGTGACCTTCGTGGCTCGCATGTCAAGCTACCCCTAACAAGTATGCTGAAGCCGCTGGTGACAATTACGGACTGAATGCGATAACAGTTAAGGTACGGGAGATGATACGAAATTAAAAATTATACGACGAAATAACAGTATAATAGAGGAATAGTTATGCGGAAATGAAGCGTTGCACACAAAAACAAGGACACAAGAAGGGACACGAAAAGACAAACGAAGTGTGTTCCTTCTCGTGTTATGTTTGTGCGCAACGCTTCATTTACGCATGATCCACCAACAAGCCCAAGTTGAAACCCTCCTGAAGGAATAGTGGTACTCAAGTTATATAATACCTCTGTGTTCGCACAGATATGCGCTTCCGCTTCATTTCCACCAAGACAGTACCAGCGGCACCATATTCCTCGACCTTCTTGCTTCTTTCGCACTGTTCTTTCATCTCTCTATCTCAGCACGGAGAAGATCTCCTCTTCTTTCGCGAGTCAGTTGAAAGCAAGCTTTCGTCTTGTTTTGTATTACTTTTCTGCCATATCAGATGACCACAGCGCAGGCAGTACCGGTGATATACTTTAAGCTCCGAGCCCGTACGTCTTATCCATTTCTTTCAAAGGGCCATCGACCTCCCAGTTGGCCCGTCTCGGGAAGCCGACTGAGAACTGAAGAATCCACACGCTGCAGGACGGGCCCATCGAACGGACACAGACATCCGAAGAAAGGGGCAAACCGGTAGGGCGTTATTTGAAAGACAGGAAATCAATGGCGATGGGGCATCGGCCGCACTCAGAAGGAGCACCGCCTTTTGTCGCGCCGGAGTCGATCGTCCCTGACCCCACGGCGTCTGGGTGGACTAGCAGGTGCTCGGGTGGAGATAGTGGGCACAGTGAAGGTGTCCTATAGAATCGCAGTGCTTATGGACTATCGCTGTTACGTGATCTCGGAAAGCTATTAACCGAGCTTGAAGCATCACTTCCGTGCTATGCTTTGGCTGTTACGAGAGACGATATCTTTGGCAAAATTTAGTAAATGACAGGCATTGTCTATGGCATTCTACTAGGGCCAACATGAAGTACGCAAATGTGAAGGATAACAAAACAACTCGCGAAGAAGTTGAGAACTACGCAGCTTGTCACGGAACGAAAAATGATGCGCGGAACACTAACAGAAATACGGCAGTGGGGGCCACAGAACACACATGTCACCGTTAAGAGAGAGAGAGAGAAAACGTGGACCTAGCAGGCAACGTAATATGTAAGACAGATAACCAATGGACACTGAGAGCAATGGAATGGACGCGGAGCTATGCAAGACGGAGCCGAGGAGACAAAGAGTCAGGTGAGGCGATGGGTATGCGAAGTTCGCAGACGTCATATGTGCTAATCTGTAGTGATCGGCACAGCACGGCAGCAGGGCACAACTCAATCAGCACTGCTCTAAGTTAGGGAGGTTTGTCTTAAAGGGCACGCAACCAGTATGATGAGACGAAGGCGAAACTGAGGATTTTAACTTGTGCGTTAGCTTTTCGTCGCTTTTCGATGTGCTTTAATGCGTATCGAAGACAATCTATTTTGTCGCCCTTTCAATGACTACTAAAATGAAATCGTCGTCGTCGTCGAGTGGTCGCTGTTAACTTGTTCTGAGAACTGCGCCTCATCTACTTCACCATCGCTACACGGGAACCAAAGAATTGGGGCAGCATGGCGCAACGACTGATGAAACAGTGAAGTTGCGGCTTTGCTTAGCTTAACTTGGATTTTCTTAGCTTACTTGGCTTTCTCTCAGCTTTAACTAGTATTTTTCTTAGTTTTAAGTTTTATTATTCCCATCACCACATGAAGTCGCACCATTTCCCGTTATTTTCCCGTTATTAATTAAACACTCATTCCGCCTCTCAATATTCCACGGCTCCCCAACCTTTTCCGTCGTCATACCGCCTGTAATCGCCAACAACTTCTTCATCACCTCTATAGACTTTGAATTCTTCTTCCTATAGATACAGATTATACATGATTGTTGTCGGAAAATGCGTATCATATTCCCCTATGTCCAGCACCCTTCTCCCCTGGAAGGCACCGGTACACAGCTGTTAAAAGTTGATTTCTTTCTCTCTGTCACTCTTTCCTCCCCCTCTCTGTTTCCTCTCTTCTTCTCTCTACCTCGCTCTCATTTTCTCTCTCGGCCACTACGAGTTGTGTCACAATGGTCGATACAACGCGATCATATGGTTCCTATTAATGCATGTTGTGCAAGCGTGGCTGTATGGGTTAGTAATACGACTCTCGTCTTCGAGCCATGGGTACCTAAGTTCGAATCTCTCGAGCTTCTCCCGAGTGCAGGCCTGAACGCCCAGCTTCGCGCCAATAAACGCGCCGAGGAAGTGGCGGCCTGGCATGGCCTGGACGCCATATCGTAGAAAACCGGCGGTTTTCTGAAATTAAGTTGTGCGCTACTACTACTACTCCGCTCCCTCACTCCATCTGTTATCTTTATTTCTCTATCTGCACCTCCTCTCGTATTTCTCACTCTCTCTGTCTTCTTTGCCCTCACCCGCTTCGCCAATTTTGCGGGCGCTCCGTGCGGCTGGAACTCGAGCTTCAACATGCTTCACTCTTAAAACACAACACGCTCGCCATGACCACTGCACATCGAACTCAAACGATTCAGTGCAGTTTTGCACCAAACAGCGGTAGGGAAGCTCAGTGACTCTCAGATACATGCCGCGATAGAATTATCATCCGTGCATGTAATTCACAGGCCACAGTGCAGTAATACCACAGTGGAAAACGACCAAACCGTATGCATCCAAATGACAACGCTGTTACCGGCGTGGAGTAGTTGATTGATGATTCGATTTGTGGTGTTTAGCGTCCCAAAACCAGCTCTGATTATGAGAGACGCCGTAGTGGAGGGCTCCGGAAATTTCGACTCCCTGGGGTTCTTTAACGTTCACTGACATCGCACAGCACACGGGCCTCAACATTTCGCCTCCATCGAAGCATGGAGTAGTGACCGTGTTTACAACAGACACAACTCAAATACAATGAAATGGCTTAAGTGTGTTAAGGCATTCCCCATGTGGCACACAAAGTCACTCGTTATCTTTAAGACTATATCAAACATTAAGAGCTCTGTCATATATAGTCCAATTTGGGTGGTGAGTGAAACCACAGGTGTTGATTGATTTATTTCAGGGGTTTTACGTCCTAAAGCCACGATATGATTATGAGAGAAGCGCTAGGTGAGGGCTCCGGAAGTTTAGGCCACCTGGGGTTCCTTAATGTACCCTGGTATCGCACAATACACGGGCTTCAACATTTCGCCTCCATCGAAATGCAGCCGCTGCGGCCAGGATTAGATCCCGCGAACTTCGGATAAGCAGCCGGACCACCTTATCGGGGCAAAAACCAGATGCATGAAAACGTAAATTCTCGATAGCGGATATTTTACTTTTTTTTTTTTTAGTGCTTCCAAATAATAGCGTCGCTTAAGTTGACTACATGAAACTCGACTGTTTTCAGTAAACTTTCCGTTCCACTCACAAGTGCAGTTCCAAATTTTATAGCTACCTCACGACTGTTTCTAGTGAATTCATACCACACTGACATCCAGTGCAGCTGCCGTCAGCCAAAGTGCATACTAAAACTGAAGTAGATATTGATAAATTATTGCCATCGGACATTTTAAGTTTTATTAAGGAAGGCTCCCTACGGTTTGATCGATATGTTTAGAAACCGCGCTCGAAACGCCGTGCAGCATACTGCCTGGAATGTGTTCACCTTATGAAGTCCAAACAAAAAACAAGAAAGAAGACATCACCACCAAAGCGTACGTCATTCACATTTCAATTTGTATGCGTATTCAACAAAGCAATCTCATGGTAATATAGGAAACCACAAAAAAAAAAAGAATATTCCGGCGCCCTATTGCTCAAAAGCACTCGCGTCTGAGCGATATGAGCTGAGGTATTTTTAAATAATAAAAAAAAAAACATCCTTAGAATAGCAGGCACGTTTCCCCAATTTGCCAAGGGTAGGAACAGTTCACTCTAATTCCTTCCAGGGCGCCGCTGGGGCAAGGTGTTCATGAAGTCCTTATTGCCACTTTGCTCGCGGCAAGGGGGAGACGTAGCTTAGTGAAGCTACTGCGCTAACTGAACGAGTAACCAGACTACCTCATTTATCTTACCTTACGTGAGTGCCGCTGTTCGTGCCAGCAATACAAATAGGTCGTTTCCGGAAACGAGGCAGCGATAACATTCTTATATTAATTCGCTCTTTCTAATAAAGAGTAGCGAAGAATTCGGCCTGGGAAGTATAAGACATATAAGCAAATATATAACTATGCTAAATGAGACCTCGGAAGTACACAGGACTGAAACGTCTTGTGTATTTTGAGACCTGAGCAACGGCCGCCGATGCAGGAAAAAAAAGGAATTTGAACGGGCGCTCTTCGACAGGGAATGTTTGCTTTTTAAGAGCGCAGGCTGGTACGAAAGAGCGGTTCCAATTGCTCTCCTTATGTTGTCAGCGCTCCACTGTAGCTACGCAGTCGGTGCTTTGGTTGACAAGCCTGCATTCGGATGAAATGAGCGCGCATATTTGCACAGCCACAGGACGAATTCAGAAAGACGGCAGCCATGTACAAGCGAAGCGATTGCGTTCAAGCTCAATGAAGAAAATAAAAAAAAATTTGTCGTATGAATTCACTGGTGCCATTTTTTCAATATCAATGCTAATGGCAACACGGTGAGTCGATGACACCGTCGCGTTGTTGTGACAACACGCCGGCTTGCACGATAAGTTTCTGAAGCAGCCAACATCGTTGACGAAAAACGCGCATAGCGTCGGTGCAAGCTTTAATGCACATTGGGCATTTACGAATGTGTCCTGTTTTGTCTGATGGAGCGCGTGCTGGTGGTGTGTTGGCTAGAGCAGCTCGCTGCTGCCACCACATTTAAATCTTCAACATCCATATCTATGGTGGAAATGCAAAACCAACTAGCCCAAGTGAGTGCTTTGACGATCCATATCTAGTTTACCCGGTGCCCATACGTTCTTCGCTGAAGTCACTTGGGCGAATCTCTATGCGTGCCTGTGCGTGTGTTCGGCCCCCAAAGTGCGCGCTAGTGTGTCTGTGCGGGTGGCGTGACGCCGGACGCGACATTTAAAGCGCATGTGAATCGACCCTTAAAGAAGGACGCAACAAAGAAACAGTGAGCAGCGTACATCAAAGGAAAGCACACGATTGCACCATTCCCCTACTTCGACCATACCTTTTCTGCTTTGTCCACCAAGCGTTTATCCGAACATTAGAGAATGCCCATGGCCATGTCAAACAAACAAACAAACAAACAAACAAACAAACAAACAAACAAACAAACAAACGAACAAACAAACAAACAAACAAACAAACAAACAAACAAACAAACAAACAAACAAAGTGCAGCACATGTATAGCGCTGGGCGCAGTGAGAAACTTCGGGGACGTAACACTAAAGAACAAACATGCCTGTTTTACTCAGCAAAACGCTCTATATACCCCAGTTTTCATTGGGGCTGCGCGGCGCCGTACCTATATAGCGCCAAAGGACCGCGCCATGATAAATGGAGCGGGGCGGCGCAATTCGCAACATTTGTAAGCGCCAGCGAGGCATCGCCGAGGCAAATGGCCACTCGGGTACGAACGGAGTGAGATAGCAGAGGTGACCGCGGCGCCGCGCCGGAAAACACCTGAGGGAGCTGAGAAATGCAGAGTTCCGCCGGGGCGAGGGTTCGGAACCCCGTCTCCAACCCACGGGCGATTTTCTGGTGCACGGGGTCGAGACCAAGATAGCCACGTGACAAACGACGCACTCAACGGCCTGTCATCACCACCGCGGCAGCTTGTTCTTTTGTTCGTTCGAAGAGTTCCTTTTATTGTTTTGTTTTTTTCCTGTTTGTTTATTTCACAGAAGGGGGGGACACAATGGCTTTCTTTACCGGTCGCGCTTGAAATATACTGCGTGAGTCATCAGTCCGACCGCACATCTAAACTGGGGCGATATTGCTGCGTTTATTTATACGGCGCGGTTTTCCCGCGTCACCTTCAGACACGGCCAGTGACGAACGACCGTCGGGGTCAGAAAGATTACGCGTTAAGGCGACAAGACAAAAAAGAATATTCTTTGCTATCGGATGGGTAATCGCGATTTTAATGTACGGCGCTGCTGCTTAATCGCTTTTTAAACTAAATGGAGGGACTGGGCACGGACGACACTTAAACGAGCAAAGGGAGTAACTGAGAGTAACCCAAACTGTTACCCTTATGCGACGGTTACCCAAACTGTATTCTCTCGTCCTATCGCTCTCTGGAAACAGCGTCCGTTATGCAATAGCCTGACCCACCACGGTGGTCTAGTGGTTACGGCACTCGTCTGATGCCTCGAAGGTTGCGGGATCAAATCCCGGTCACAGCGCCTGCATTTCGAAGGAGTCGAAATGTTGAGGCCCGTGTACAGTTCGATGTGCCTCTTTCTCTCTCGAAGTCAGTGCGCATTAAAGGAACCCAGGTTGTTGAAATTTCCGAAGCCCTCCACTACGGCGTCTCTTATACTCATGCCATGGTTTTATGATGTAAAACCTAATAAGCCGATTAATCAATCAATCAAATATCCTACAAGGTAATAAACACACGATCATACCGAGTGTTCTACTTCTGATCTTCGTGGGGATGATGGCGCAGTCCACGCGCCAGGAATTGCCTGATTAGTTACTTCTTTCCTCCTCTTGTCTGTCTCGCTCGTTCCTATTCCTGTTCGCAGGGTAGCGAACCTGACGCCTCTCTGGCCCCCTGCCTTCCTATTTCGTTATTTTCGCCCCCTTGCTACTAGGGGTGTCGCTTTTCTATTAGAATGGAAAGCACGCCAATATTTCTCCCTCTCCCATTCAGATGTCGTCGTCGTAGTTGTTATTGTTGTAGTTGTCCATGACATGTCCCATGACGTCTGGCAGGCTGAGCATGGTTGCGTCCTCTCGTTCGTAGGGCACTCGGTCGCAATGGGCAACAGACAACTCAATCTGAATGTACCACCATTACTTGACTAAAAGCGAGGCTTCTGAGTAAGCCACATCTACATAAAAAAAAAAGAAAGCTAACTGATGAGCTGCAATGATATTCAGTGGGGAGCTATCATTCCCCAGTTTTCAAAGCAGCGCTATTAACAGAAGAACCCAAATTCGTACTCGTTCGTGCTCAGTCACAAAATCTACACATTCACGTCGCATAGTGTATCCATAGGCCACAACGGAAACGCAACGCCGTTTATTAAACGCACACAACAAAGCACCGGCAATGGATATCTAAAATAGCGCATGACAAACAACGGTCGCCTCGGTTCAAGGCATTCATACCAAGGCCATCGCGTCTCGTGCAAGGCGCATAACTTTGCGGGCGACGTGAAATTACTGGAGGCGCCAAAATTAAGCCTCCCATAATGGCCCTATCAGCACTTTCATCGTAAACTATACGAAAAGTGCTGTAGGTGCGAAAGTGGAGGCAGGCCCGCTCGGATTCTAAGCACCCTGAGAACAAGATCGCCGGCAAAGGGATTGCATGCCGGCAGGGCAGCGGAGAATGTAGTACTATCGCTTCGGCAAGCAGGCGACGAAAAAAAAAATGCCGTGATCCGGGCGTAATTACGCTGCCAACGGGAGTCGCCGGAGGCCACCGCGCGCACGGCCCGGCGCGTGGCGAGAGCCTCGAAGAGTAGCCATCTCGGCGCACAGATCATTACAGATTAGGCAATCTCGTCTATACGTAATGCGAGCCACACGATTGTCTCTGCAGGTTTGGGTATGGGGACAAAACGTCAGCCGCTTATGCTTAGATGAAGTATACGTTTGACACGCTCGTTCTTCGAGTGCCTGCACATTTCCTTGCGACGATTAAAAAAATAACTTCCTGCGCTTTACGCGCCAAAATCACAATATGATTGGGGCGTGCATGCTGTTGCACTTTGGGTGCAATTATTTCGACCAACTATCCTTTAATGTGTACCTTAGCTCAGGTGCTCAATGTTTCACACACAAATTCTCTGCTGTTCAATAAAGAGCTCTCTCTCTCTCTCTCTCTCTCTCTCTCTCTCTCTCTCTCTCTCTCTCTCTCTCTCTCTCTCACATACACACAGCTTTCAATCCGCCCGCACTGAAATGCGGAATGCCACGACCGGTAATGGCTAAGGCTCCTCTATTTTTTAAATAGAGGAGCCTTAGCCATCAAGACTTGAAGTTGCTCTGTAAGAGTGGCACCCGCAGCGCGACACAGCCGCTAAGCTGCAGCGGCAGATTTAACTTATTCTAATGTAATTACATCAAGTAAGTACTCCGTTTCTACGTAGAAAATCATTTTCGGCGTCAATTAAGGCTCAAGAATATTTTTCTTAAGGAGAAAGGAAAAGCTGACAAAGAATTGCAGACTAAAGTGAATACAATAAGTATACTGTCTGAATTCGTATACTTAGTGTACATTTCAGATGAGTGATATGTGTAAGGTCGCTTCTTCTTTTAGTTTGATTAAAACTGACATTTCGATTCACCTATAGTTAATATGTTCATCCGCTTTATTTCGTTTTGTTTCTTGGACATAAGGTACAACCTGCCGTGGGACAAGGTAATGTCTTATGTTTAGCCGTCGACAATTGGTGGGAAGACTGAAGAACCGAGATCCTTATGTACGATTGCTACTGGACAAAGATGATTTATGTTCAGCCGCTAAATTACAGCTGATGCATGCAGTCACTTCTCTTTCCTTTCAGAATAACGAGCGATACAAATTGTTCGAAATATACTACTGTAGCAAAGCCGGCGCATCGGCAAATTTATTTAGGGAACTGCACAGATTCGTGAGCTTCTGGAACAAGTCAAGACACCAAGGAAACGCAAATATACGCTGCATGAAAACTCTTACTTTTAATTATCTAATCTTGCCATACGATGAACGAGCGCACAAGGCATTAAGCTCGACATAAAAATACGATGTTGTGCTGTTCGCGTGCCGCTGTTTTAATAGCTAAGCTTAGCGCTCTAGTTATGCACGAAGTTAAGGCATCGTACTTTACCCGTTCTTTGAACTTGCTCGTTTCATACCGAATAAAAAGCCAGGCGGGTACACGCCTGGACAATAGCCACCCGGAAGAAGCTGCCGTCGAATCGATTCCAATAAACTTCCCTTATACAGTGTAGTGAACGAACAGGCACTTCGTAAATGCTTCCGAAAGGTTAATTCGATTTCATTCATTGTAGAAGCCTGAAAAAATGGAAGTGAAGGAGACCCGTGCCACGTCCGTTCTCTTTACGCTGTACGGAATGCAACGTGAACTAAATGTTTCTAAATAAAGTGAAGGTAGTGGCACAGCACTGTAAGGACGCAGAAAATTTTGCCTCGGTACTGCATTGAACCTTTCGTCTTTGGCGATTTCTAAGAGTACAAAAGCAAGAAGTGCCGGATTTTTCGGGAAAAAACATTTTCTTTCTTACATATGCAATGACTGTTTCGCCGAGAGCGTTGCAGCCTTCTGTCTCGTGCGTTCCGCACAATGTGATACCAGTTAATAGCTCGTGTAGCAGAGACGTCGGCGTCGGCGTAGGCGTCAACCGCGGAAATATTAATTTCGAACCACCACCGGTTTCCGGAACACCCAACCCAGCAAGCCCACCGCCAAGGCGCGCAGGTGCCTTAGTGACCAAGACCGACTTTCTGAAAGCAAAAGCCCCCACAAAAAAAATTTAACAGCGAGTTAACTTAAAACCTACACACACGATAGCTAGCACAGTGGTATGAATGTACGAGAAGACGCAATTCCGTTATGAGAACACTCGAATACTTCCAAGCGTTTCAAGAGAAGGCGGTAATATTAATGAACATTCCATGGGAAAATGGTGCGAACGGGGCGCGATGGGGCTATTGCGTTCCACTCTAAATGCAAAGCTTGACTGTCTTCCAACTTTTCCTTTTGTTCATCGTGAAACTGCCACGTCGCGAGCACATCGACCAACGCGCCTGGTAGAGCGTCGCTTGTCTTATCAGCACAGGAGAGAGCTAAGCAACAAACGTAAGAATCTGGTTCATTTGCTTCCTGTGGAGGTGGTAGTTAGGAACGTGGCAGTTGCGTACCTAAAGAGCATAGCTTTCGTTACGCCAAGGGTTTCTACATTGGTGCAGACATGTGCGTTTTCGATCATATATTTTAGTTTCAGGGCATCTAAGTTGACAATTTCGAAGAGGTAATTTCATTCAACTATTCCACACACTTCTAGGTGTTGCTAATATTCCAACCTAATAGGCTGTTCCTTTATTTTTATTCTTCTGACCAGATCTTCAGAAACCCGATATGACAAAAGGAGTGTGAATAGTACAAGAAAAGTAAAAGTCTATCCTTAAACCTGAACAAGTCGTATTTTTTGTAGCAACACAACGCGCACGTGTGACATGATTTAACATAATCTTATCCTTTCCTTATCAGTTCCCCCTTTTTTTTAACGTTTCTGTCACGCCTTCCTTCCGCGACGCGGTATATCAAACTAGATATGCATTACGGTGAGCTTTCCCGCCTTGCTAATAACCTTTCTGTGTCTCACTCACTCACTCACTCACTCACTCACTCACTCACTCACTCACTCACTCACTCACTCACTCACTCACTCACTCACTTACTCACTCACTCACTCACTCACTCACTCACTATATCCAAGAGAGGGTGTCAAAAGTTCGCCTTTCACATATTCTCGGAACATTTTTTTTTAAATTCCTGTAGATTAAATGAACAAGTATCAAATAGATATCGAATCAGGATTCTGAGTCCTGAAAGATTAGAGCACTGCCAAGCTGTGCGAACGATCTGTCTTAATGGGCGTGGTTGCTGTCCCTGTTCTGGTGCGGGGCGAAAAATTAAAGAAAAAGGAAATAAAGCTTCTTTTTATCGTGGCTCGCGTAATGCATTTACACGCATATTTTTTCCACCGTATAATGGACTTCCATACGATGACAAACCGCTGAACACAGATGTTCCGCGTTCCATAAAGATACCGGGAAAAGTGCGAAAAATGCGAAAGGAAAGCATTGAGAAGGAAAAAAAAGGTCACCGAAATATTGCGGTTTCTTGCCGGAAGCGTACGAAATATATTCGCTCTTGGCGGCCTTCACAGTACCGCACATCATTTGCTTTCCCTCCCGCCCCATTTCGAGCGCTGGGGCGAAATAAACAGTCGAGTCCAAATTCATGCGTTGAGACCAGCTCAACGCTCCAACCTGTTGTTAACCTCATCCATCACCTTGCTCTTTTTCGTTTGAGCCAGCTCAGGCTTAATTAATTTTGCACGCTCTCTCCAGGTGCCCATCGCAGTTGCTTTTGTTGCGCCAGATCAGGGCTGTACTTAAAGGGTAAAGAGAAAAAAAAATATAAGGGAATGCCATTTCCCTGTCGGGCCAGGCGGAGCACAGCAGAATTCCTTGCGTAATGCATGCTCCACGACGACCATCGCGGCCGACGTAAGCCGATTTTGTATGAACATATTCGCGCTTTTTGTGCTAGCAGCCTACGGTGGACGGGACCGGCCTCTGATGCTCATCCCGCATTGTGAAATATTTCGCAGCAATCGTTCCATCACTCTTGTTTCCTTGAACTTTAAGTTTCGAAACCTTTCTACAATGAAGTGCGCTCTATTCGTACCACTATTTGCCTTAGCGATTATGGGAACATTAAAGGGCTAGCGTCTATGTCGCTCTCACTTTTTATCGGTTGCAAACTTAAATATAAATTGAAGTAATGCATTATCATTAGTTGAAATGCTGCCTTCCTTTAGTAGCTGCTGTAATTACACTGCATGGTTGATAATGTTATTATCATGACATCAATACATCAATTTTCAAACGTTTTATACATCTGTTAAGTGTTTATCACTTGGAACCACACAGAGTTCTTGTTCTCTGTCCTAGTTGATTTGATTTGTTCGTGAGGTCTAAAGTCCCAAAACCAGCTATGATCATGAGAGACGCCGTAGTGGAGGTCTCCGGTAATTTGGACAACCTGGGGTTTTTTAACGTGCACTGACATCGCACAGCATACGGGCCTCAACATTTCGCCTCCATCGAAATGCAGCCGCCGCGGCCGGGATTCGATCCCGTAACATTCGCATCAGCATCCGAGTGCCATAACCACTAGACCACCGTGGCGGGGCCGGGGCGTCTGTCCTAGTATTCGATTTGATCTTACGATCAACAAGGCATGAATATTGTGGTGCATATCACACACGCGCTAACCACAGCACCTGTTTATTAATGCTATTTTACAGTTTTCATATGTAAATTTTTAATGCATTCCGCTTCCATTCTGTATTTCTCTCTCGGAGTCGCTCATAATTCTCACTGCGTGTTCCGTTATTTCAATTAAATATCAGATCGACGAGAAATTAAAAAAAAAATCCTGTTCATTACAAATGTGATAGTAGCCATGGAGTGTTCCTTGTTTCTTACTCCCAACCTGCCTGCTATCAAAATCGAAAAAAGAAAACAAAGAAAAAAGAACCCGGGCTCCTCAATGCTATCGCGTCAAGAAATGCTATCGCGTCGCATGTTCAGTGCAATCTTGGAACATAAAACAAAACAAGTTCGAGTTAGTTAGGTAGCGAGATCCTAACCAGTGTTCACCTGATGATTAGCAATTTACGTGACCATAAATGGTTGTGTTGAGGCGGTCATCGATACACGAGGTGGATTTCTCAACAAAACAAAAAAAAATAGAGAACGCAAATACACACACAAAACGACCTTTACCTGTCTGGGTAGATACAAGTAGTGCTCCACACGTTCATGCATATTTAACCCCACGTGATGGTCCACCAACGAGTAGCTGAAAGAGAATATGTTGGTTTAACGTAAATGGCAGGCAGCATACGTGTGCTGTACGTTTAGGGATGAACATGGGGTTGCTTCTTTCTTTCTTTTCTACGACCACATTTGCGCATACCCAACTATAGGAAGGAAGTATTTCGACTAATGATAATATACTACTTGAATTTACATGGGTATCGCGTGAATACAGCCATTAGGGAGCCATTCTGAAACGCCATCATGTTGCGCAAGAAACAGTAGAGAGGGAAAACGCTGCGCTCTAGAAATGCTGACCCGACGCTTCGCAATCTTTTTAGAGTTTTGTGTGTGAGGTACGCAAAAGATCTCTATTCGAACTATATATATATATATATATATATATATATATATATATATATATATATATATATATATATATATATATATATATATATATATATATATATATATATATATATATATATATATTTGGCGAAGTAGGTAGCTTCGGCTGCCGCATGAATATAACAACTCATTTCGGGGAGGGCCCACTTGCTGAAGGCATTGAATATTTGAGAAAAACATCTATTTTTCAATACTTATTTTTCATAAAAAAATCGCAGTAGGAGCATTAGGTGACTTAAATGCAACGTTATTGACAAGCATAAATTTGATGTTATTAGCACTACACCATGTTAACACTACCCCCAACCAAGTTTCTGGGAGGGGCCCGTGCCCCTATGGCACCCCCTCTGGCTACAGTTCTGATGGTAGACGTGGTGGTGAAGTGCCCGAAGGCGTCAGGACAAAGTGGAGTAGTAGACCCTCGGATATGGCAGAAAACGGCAGCAGTGAAATGCCCTGTTCATTATCTTCATTAATGATATTATCAGCTATGATTATTAGGCAGGCATCACGGTGGAAGACTCCGGAGTAATTCTGAACACGTGGGTTTCTTCAACTCGTATCTAAATGTAAGTACGCACGCATCTTTTGCATATTGCCTTCATCGAAGTGTGCCCCGCCACGGTGGTCTAGTGGCTATGGTACTCGGCTGTTGATCCGAGGGTCAAGGGATCTAATCCCGGCTTGCGCGGCTGCATTTCAATGGAGGCGAAATGTTGAAGCCCGTGTACAGTTGTCAGAGCACGTTAAAGAACCCCAGGTGGTCGTAATTTCGGGAAATCACTACTATGGCGTCGGCGTTTCTTATAACCATAGCTTGTTTTGAGAAGTAAAAGCTCCAGAAATCAATCAATGATCGATCGAAATGCGGCTGCAGTGACCTGTGTTGATTACCTTAGGAAACCGCTTTAAAACGTGTGGACAGTTTGGAGAGTGTTTGCCCATTATATTCGCAAGTGACGCTCTTTCCTCTGCCGTAAGTCAGTTTGCCTTGTGTTACGTGTTAGCAAAAATTTATAAGCATGGAACAAAGCAGGACAGCATGTTTAGATAAGATTTTCTATACAAGATTGCACATTTTCACTCCCCGAGCTGCTGGCTTGGACGTTCAAAGGATAACAGTGTGTGGAACTCAGTGTGTTTCAAGTTGAATGAAGCCGACCTTTGCGCTTGTAAAAAAAAAACAAAAACAAACAGACATCTGTAATATCGTAAGAAAATGCACGTAACTGATTAGCTTCTGGTACAAGCTTAAAACATTCTGTTCCGAAAGCAAGACTGCGCGTGCGTCGCGCGACTTCTTTCACAAGGAGCATGCAATCAAGTACATTTCAATGTACTTGAAATTCGGAAGCTTCGAATAAAGGGCCTTACCCGCAAGTTTAAAAGATATCGGTGGCGACCCGAGTGTTATGTCGGAGGAAATTCTAGATGTGGCAGAGAAGACGCTTTCCAAGCTGTAATTGAAGAGAGCACAAAACATGAACAGTGCTTTCTAGGCAGACCCATACCCGTTGATTTCTTAATCTGCATTAAGAAAACTAAAATTAGTTGTCTGTCCTTAAGGCAAATTTTTCATTTCTAAATTTGTTTTGAAAACGTCTGGTTTTGTTCAGCAGGGAGTTTTGACATTTACATGTGTAGCTACAATGCCTCCTTTCAGCACTGCTTAAGGAAATACGCCATTTGTTTATTTTACGCTTTTCAGCGCTTTCACAAGGCCTGAATGTTTAAAAAAAACTTCGTTTCTAATACCAATGCCTTCATTTGGTACTTCTTAAGCAAACTCCAACTTATAAAAATGTGTAAGAACATTATTTTTAACAAGCACGACGGGCGACCTACATGGCTTGTCGAGGGCTTAACGACGCCTTTGACAAGCATCTCTTCACTTCCTGAGGAATTACTTGACGTTCTGCTGTCTGCTGGGGTCACCCGATACGGGCTGCGGTGTATGACAACAGCGCCACCACTGTTTGTGTGATGCATAACAAGGGACGCGTCTGACATAGTGGTCGATTGTCAATGTCAACTGTGTCGTGGGCGGACACCAAAAGGCGGTACAGGGCGACTAAGCGTCAACACCGAGGCAGTGCTGTCAGTTAGACGCTTCGAGATGTCGCTTCTGACGCCGGGGGATTATGCTACGTGCATGTTGTGTTTGGTCTTTTGGACGAAGCACCTGTCGCCCAAGCAAAGAGGCCGATAAAGGGACTTGGCTCGAATTCTTATATATATTCCCTCCAACTAGCTTCGTCCACCTGAAGAGTGCCCTATTCTGAATGCTTTGTGCCTATTTATAGAACCACCCAACTCTTGACTAATCAACCACAGTGAGCGCGAGCATCGTTTGCTAAGGTAAACAAGAAAAGGAGCTGTGGTAGTAAGTGCTGCAACCGTTGTTGCAAATGACCTCTAAATATCCAAATAGTTTCTAGTAGCATTGCCTCTTCGTTCACGTAACAATATATATTAACCATCAAAAAACTTCAGGTTCAAAAAAAGCTATAGCTAATATAAAGAGCGCAATGGCCTTAAAGGACTTCACGCAACGTCACACAGACAGATACGAACTAATGTTCTGAGTGTAAAAAGTATGAAAACAGAAAGACGCTTCGAAAACCCGCTCTAGGAAGGACATATTTATACAGCGAAGCCTGTACAGAAGAAAAAAAAAGGCGAAACCTCAGAGGTGAGGTAAGTTTTCATTTTATATATATATATATATATATATATATATATATATATATATATGTGAAACGAATAAATTCATAAGACCAACAAGGCTCCTACCCTAAGGCGTCTCTAAACTCCGAGCGCAACTTGTCAGGAACCGCTTTCGGAACACGCCTGGCTGCACAGGAACGCGGTCTCGCCTAGATGCACACTCCTTTCCTGCGTGCACTCCCTCCTTTTCCCCCACCTTTTTCTTCCTGTTGCATCTTTATCGCGCAAAGCGTTTGCGCGTGTGTGTGTGTGTGTTTCGCCCTCTCTTTCGAACTAACTCGCACTTATCCGTGGGTTTTATCCCATGCTGAGCGAGTCCGCGGGCGGCTTCGGTGGGGGCCCCGGCCGCCGCCAGCAAAAGCCGCCAGATGGTGCTGGTATCATCGATTCGGGAAGCGCCCCCGTCATCCCTCTGCTCGCTTCCCCAAACGGACCCCTCGCTCCCTTCCTTTCCGTCCACGGCCGGATCTCGCAGTCACTCGCCGCGTTCGCTTCGGTTCTGTCTGGCTTACGCTGCTACGGTCTTGGTCTCGCAGGCCGTGGCGATCCTTCGCAGCAGTGCGCTGACTCTCACTCGCAGAGTTAGGATCCTACTCAACTGGATGCATGCTTCGCCACATAGACGTCTGCTAGTGAGCAGGCATCGGAGTTTAGCTTTGTGATAAAATTTAGGCTGGCTGCATAAAGTTCAAAGTCCCAGTTTTTGCAAAGCTGCCCAAGAGGAAAATCGCTATTGAAGAGACAGCTATAGTTTCTACTTCAACTACTGTTATCGCTGAAAGTTTTCTGGGCCTTGTCTTAGTTATAGGTTTCATCAAAGAAACTAGAAAGGGCTTAACTTTTTCCATTTCTTCGAGGTACGAGATGCTTGAATTCGTCAGCCACCCATAGGTCTCCTGCATCTTCTGCATTAGTGACGTGCGGTGCGCAGTCCGACGATTCCTGGAATCCAGGGAGACTTGGGAATATTAGGAACAATGTCAAGGTCACTGAATCAATCAGCAGCAAGGACACGAGTTATTCGGATTACAATATCCAGGGATTGCATTTGGCCTTTCGCGGCGATATGCATGGCTCTGCTGGCTGCGAACACCGAGGTAGAAGGTAAGAATATTTTCTTTTCTTTCAGAGATAGCGCAAGTAGCTCGTAGTTCGTTCGGTGAAGTTCGCAAAGGTAGTTTTATTCATGCGGTGGGTACGCATGCTACACCGCTATTATCAAATAAAGGTTGTAGGCAATGTTCCCGGCAGCTACTTTTTTTTTTCGGGAGACAAGGTTCCCGATAGAGAAATATTTCACTTGCGTTTATCTCTTCATACGTCTCCTGTCAAGTGCTAGCAAGTGCAAATGTTACGCTTCTATTTCCTGTCATAAAAAGGCAACATTGCGCTTGCATGTTTTCTTATGATGAAAGTTAACGGAAACGTTTTTAGCACAGCACAAGGGCCGTAAGAACGTAATACCACTACATTATATCCCTTTTATCTCTGGCATAGGACGTGCATGGATCACTTACACTTGCACTTTGTTATCCTATATAGTAACACAGCAAAAGGGACATCTGATGGGCTTCGTGAATCTGGTGGTATGATTTCTGTGGTACTCAGCTGGTGACCCAAAGGTCTCGGAATCCAATCCCCACCGCCGTGGCCGCATGTCGATGGAGGCAAAACACTAGGGGCTCATGTACTGTGCGTTGTCAGTTCGCGTTAATGGTTAATCTGATATTTAAAGTCGTCGCAACTTTAATTACGTTAACAAGTTTACTTGCCTAAGATGATTAAGCCTGTAGTAGGCGTGTCGGGGGCATAAGAAACCAGCATTATACGGACTACAGACACTGGGGTGGCATAATATTAATGTATGACTTTGACCATCGAGTAGTATACATGCTCCAAAAGCATGCCGGTCGGCTTAAGGGCTTAAAGAGTTCTCAAAGAATTGCTATTCTGACATACAGGTTGCATAACGTTATGTTCAGTAGGCTGATGCAATAGACAAGAAAAAGCTAACAGGGAAAGAGCGCTAGCCTTAACACAACTACCTTCATTGCGTTGCATAATTTTGCGAGATCGTACTGGAAATTGGCATCGGTCTTGAGCACTCTGTCAGCTCTGTTCACTTGACCTGTACGAAATCAGGCCAGCGCGCCTCAACGGCTGAACATGATTGGCAATGCGCAAAGAGGTTAACTTCAGCAAGGTTATCCTTCAAATATGTGGTGGTGCAAAGAAAAAAGCAGCGTTTTTTTTTAGCGTTTAATTTCGGCCAGCTCCGTTAAATATCCCAACAGTGGCTCGAAGGTATAGCGGCCAACATTACAGAGTTTTGAAATCAGTTTATGTAAAAACAGAAAGTGTTACGACAAAAATATTTATTAGTTCCAACGCCGAAATGCAGATTCTCAAATGCGGGTATTATTACAAGGGATATTAACACATACCACAACTCAAACACACCTCGCTACGTAACATCACACGTCCCTCTTTCTTCCAGAGAGTGAATTATGCGCTATTGAAGTGGAGATATAGAAAAAATAAAAGATAAGCACGAGAGTAACACTGACACCGTGAATTTCAGTCTTTGCGTGCATATGCAGGGCATCATTTGCATTGAGAACGTGACATGAACTGGTCCCTATTTAGGCGCTTTTTAACGCTAATCCTTCCCTGCTCAATTCGGATGGAGGCAAACACGTCCCCTTTTTTCTGTTCTCTGGCGATGCCTGCTCTTCTTTTTATTTTATTAAAACGTCTTTTCGAGGTGAATGAAAACATGAATGTTCGCAGCGGTAACAAATAAAACGAACTAAAGGCGTACAAGTATTTAATAAATACCCTCGAAAATTTTCCTGTTTAAAAGGAGTCCCCGTGCGTCCCCAGCGCATACATTTGCAGAAATTTTTTTTAGACATCTTTGTTCAAGATATGTACTCATTAAATCATTCGCACGCAATAGCTGACTCTCAGGAGAGCACATTGTGCTGGCCTAATAGTAATATTGAATTTTCCCTTCTTTTTCCAAGACGCTCTTTTTGAGCATCATACATTATCCGTTCCGCGTGCTGACGCTGCTGGTCTGGATATGCTCTAGATGCGCAAAGGAGTAAGCGGAGCATCACAGCTTGGCACTAAGCGCTTTTAATCTAATTCGGTCAAGCCGCACGGCGGCACTCAGAAGATTTAAGCTCAAAACCGAGAAGCCACGCTACGCAGTTTTAGAAGCGAGATGTCTGTGAACACGGGCAAAAGGAAGGGAAGCCGTGATTTCAGCGTTTCTCAATTTGATTACGCCACTTACTCTAAGTCCACAAAGGGTTCCCCCAAACCCGCCCCCTTTATTTAATGAGAAAGTCGCTCTTTCATCTTTCGCCACGCCACGTAAAGATCTCTTTTGCTCTATTACTCGCCGAGAACTTGGCTCTAAGTGCACGATTTGTATTCATGGAGAAAAAGATTGCAGTATTCAGCGAACTGTTCTCGCTGAAAGTGAGCTATAGAAACTGGCGTTGGACGGATGATAGCGACACAGAAATGAGATTTTGCATCCCGCTGCCGTAAGACAATTTCGTATGTCACCGCGCTGCCGCTGTTTGGTGCTTTAAATATTCAATAAACTTTTCCCAGCCGAGCCTACGTTTGTGCGCAAGACAAGCTTCAGGTGTTAGTTTCATGAGACGTGTAGGTATCTTTCGAACGCTTCTACGCTGCTTGACATAGCTGTGAAAGGTACGCTTTCGCTGCTGTTTTCGATTAGAAAAGGAAAGAATTTCTGCTTTAGATAAATGTTTGCTGAACGTTTAAACCTGCTTGATGGCGCTCCTAAGATAGAACTTCATTATACATTCATTATATTTTGTTTTAAGCTTTAGTGGGTAAGTGCTAAAAAAGTTTCATCGGGAAAGATTAATTTTGGGACAGCCTCCCAGTACTTTCCTTACATATTTGGTTATTAGGGCAACCTAACAAGCGTCATTGGTAAAAGGGCGCTATAGCCAGACATCTGAGCGCGCAGGGAATCTAAGCTGTCTATAGTCAGTAAATTTTTATATTGAAAATAGGCTTTGGCCTCATTTTGCATAGGCAGAATTATGAACATTTTTTATCCTCTTACCACGAAAATAGAGGAACCGTCGTGGTAAGCTATACAAGTAATAGTATGTCAGCCACAATTTTTAAAATTTTTTGCCTCTCAGAGACACGTAGATTGCGTCTAACTTTAGCAAAGAAGAAATAAATACAAATAAAAAAGACGAAGTTGGGACACCAGTTGGGGAACTTACACATACTGACGCAAATAACATCGATTACACAGGGCATACATTGCAAGTTAAAGACGCTTTTCTCTTTAGTGCAGAGATGTGTGTAGGCTTTGATTATCTTGTATTACGTGAGTCTTCTACAAGGATATTCGTTACCTTGCGTTTCCATATTCTGACAAGCTTGTTACGACCGGCGTCTACTGCGACACCTAATTAGAAAAATGGTCGTTGAAGCAGAAGTGGGAACCCCACGTGAATTCACACTTTGTAGCATGACCTTACGACTTAGCGACACGTGGAAACTCGCGGTGCTACGTGAGGACCAATTAAGATTGAGTGAATATGCCAACGCCAGTGTCTTTAACCTCCATGGCCATCTCGAAATATTGAAACATATACATTTTTTTTCATGATGTCCTGCAACTATTCAACATAACTACGTGCAGCAAAATTTGTAACTAATACGGGGGATGATTTAACAGGACTAACTAGCGCGCATATTACCCTATATATTAGCAGAGTCTGTGTTCAACTTGGTCGTTAATCCATCTGCGGTAATGTAATGACACTAAGTTACGTAGGCCACTTCTTCCATTGAGGGACCTCGGCCATGTTTAGCGATGGCACCGAAGCAAACGGAGGTTTTGCTAGAGTGTACGTAAAGTCGACATGCCTCTATGGCTACCTGTGGGCAATGCGCTTTTGGAAGTGCGCGCATGACTGCTGCTCTTCTTCTCTCTCTCTCTTCCCGTCTATTTCATAATTTATCCCTCCCCTCAGAGCAGAGTAGCAAATCGTATGCGGGCCTATTTAACCTCTTTACATTTACTCCTTTCCCGTTCATTTATTTTTCGCACGCTATCGTTATTTTTCTGCTTTTCTGAAACTTTTCTTGTCCAGTTACCTTGTCCGTAACGTGGGGTAACAAACCGGAACTGTATGTTCCGGTTAATTAACTTCCGGTAAATCTCGCTGCCTTTCACTCCTTTATCTCCCGCTTTCATGCAACAACGTAAACACTCCGTGTGTTTGCCGACGTCTTTTGTTAGTCACGAGCATGTCATGCCTACATTCAGGACGACTACACTGTGTGCCTTCCACTCATCATCAGCTACAGCGCTGTGCTTTCAGTCGAGCAGCACCGTATCTGTGTTGTGGCTAGTGTTGACATATTGTCTTGTCGCGTTTTTGTCCGGCACTGTCCTTGCTGCTCGCCGCTGCCTGCGAGACTAACATTATTAGCCCACGTCCAGAGTTTGCCCGAGTCGAGCGGCAGTTGTTGCTAGAACCTGCGGACAAAGGTCAACAGGAGTGCAATACGTCTTGCTGTACAAATAAGAGAGGTTCCTACTGCAGGGGCATGTGAATAGCGAATCTTAAAACGGAGTGGAATACGAATCGAATAGGAATACGAATCGATTAATATTAGAATAGCTTTCGAATAATAAGGCAAATCTTTTCAAAAGTGCCCGAGAATTCTACGGCATTGTATTCGAAATAAATATTCATAAACATTGAAAAAGGAACATTGCGATTAAATTTAGCCGAAAAAGGAATAATGAGGAAAATGTTCTCGAAAGTGCCCGAAAATTCCATAGCATTTTATAAGAAAGAAATATTCATTAGCATTGAAAAAGGAACATTGGGATTAGATTTATCCGAGGAAAAATGCAGTTATGTAAAGTGAGGTAGGCTTGCAAGGAGTATAGTGACACAACCTTAGAGATACTAAGTAACCGTGGGTGGCCCTTGAATGTAGTACATTTGGCAACCGCTCGACTATCACGTCACCGAGGCCTGTTTACCTTGATCCTCTCCTTTAATTTTTTTCTATAACTAGGCTTAACACTATCACGTGACGCCATCTACTAGCTTGTTCCTTACACCGTGTGTGAGTGTATGGTAAAGAGGGTATCGACGTATCGCCAAGAACTTGGCGAACAAAACTTCTGATATGATGATAATGACAGTAAATTGATGAGACTTTCGCTCCCGCGGCACTCGAATTTGAAACAAATACGTCTAAATTTGGGGATCTATAGCCTCCATAGTTCCGTAAAGGATTGGGCTTGCATGCTTCGTGGTAGTTGAATGATTAAAAAGTGACCCCTCGCGATTGGCACGTTTCCTTCCTTCGAAGTTTTCTCGTCGGTGCTGACTATTCGTCAACTATTACAACAATATTCGGTAGTTCGAATATGGACTATTCGATTCGAGTGCCAAATCGAATAGAACGCCATACGTCTCTTCATTAAAAATTTTCGAATAGTCGCACATTCTAGTTCCTAGTGAGCGTCTTGGCAAGAAATGGGCACCGAGTAGGCGGCGGCGCTTTCGGCAGTAACACGGGGCTCCTGGTGCTTGTACTACGTCATACATAGGGGCCATTTTGTTTTTTACGCTGTAAGTAAGACTTATGAACAATGTCATATTCCCTTTTCTACATATTTTACCAGGCTCTCAAATATGAGGAATACAGAAGGAGTGGCCGCCGGTAACAAAGGGGCCTGTGTATGCGCTTAGGCTCTGCAGTGCAGACGCGTTTAAGAAAAGACAGCAGTGAATAAGGCATTAACTTCACTTTCAACGTAATGCCCCCTGCCATTATTTTACCTTATTTCAGCATTCTCTTTCAACGGATTACCCTGGTCATCTAGTTATCGCTCGGCACAGAACCTACTATGAGTTTTCGAAAAGTTTTTAAACTTTCTCTGCAGCTGAAACGTATCTAATCAAAGTGACAGAGGTGTACCTCATCAGATTAGGACCGTGCCGAGCATGCTTCTGTGCGTTCTGGAATGCACTCGAGAACGAGCACTCAATCTGGAATCCACAATAATACGTGCGCGAATGGAGAGCTAATTTTGCCCCCGGGATTCCATTCCACAATCGACGACTGTGTTCGTTGCTTTCTTTGCGATCGTCGAAGTTATTAATCTTCCTGTGGGCAAATTATGCAGAAATAGATGCATAGCTTATATTTTCGGTGATACTAGGTTTCGCATCATCGCTGTACAACTTTGCCGCAGGGAAATGGTTAGTCAGTTGGTTTATTATACTGCAAAATCCATGTTTAAGAAGATTATCGGCACGGAAATCGTGGACGAAGAAAGGAACACGGTTAAGCTCAGTGGAATTTCCGTTCTTTTTTTCCTACAGTTGGTTTCGCGCTACATTAAGCTAAGATTAGCTAGATGGTCATACAGTACAATAATGCATGAATGGACGCACGAGGGGTTGACGCCGCGGGCTTCTTTGAAGAAGGCTTCCATTAAAGAAACAGAAATACTTAGTTTGCAGCGTTCCTATATGGAGGACAGTGGAAGGGAGCACATTTGAAGTATATATATATTTTTTGTATATACACTACAGTCCTTTTTGAAAGTTTCAGCAGTATAAACGGTATGAGTAGTCATATAAGCGGCGAAGTCAAAGGAACAAAACCAAGGCCTGTCGCAGCTCCAAAGGGACAATCGGACATGTAAACAATAGCGTCACATAGACAAGAATAGCATAGAAACATCATGTAGTTATGCGTTCTCTACTTTCAATCTGCAACACGAGTTAGGAGAAGGTCGCTCATTGCTGTGCGCCCACGAGGGAGGAGTCAAGAACGTTAGAGTGCTTGATTTTAAGAAGCACCCGATATAGCAACCAATCAAGAATCTGAGCGCCGAAATATGGTCTCCACAGGACAGTGCAAATAATGTTTACATGTAACACAGTTTCAGCGCTACGATCAATATCATAACACAGATATTTTGAACTATGTATAAATTGGAGCGATTAGACGAAGTCCTTATACAAGTAGAGGAACACCCTTGAGCGATATCAAATGGTGCAATACGCCTCAATCAAAGGGCAAATTTAGGAAGCTACGCTCGTGGCCATCTTTCTAGCATGTGTCACTAGGCGGAAATGCCTTGTGGATACTCAGTGCAACTTACCTTTTCGTAGTGCATGTAAATGACGAGAAGTGGAACACATTTACAAAACCCCTTCACTTAACGCCAATCCGCAAGAGCTCTTTCATAGGATGAGACGAGATGATCGCAACCTGCATTCTGTATGTCGTTCAAAATATCGCGCCTTCGACGCAAACTTCACGAAGGGAGGCGTCGTACGCATACGAATTCAGACAGCGCTAACTCATGCGAGCAGATCATAAACGTTCGGGAAGTCAGCTCAATGTCAGCATGCTCAATAGGGCTATTAAGAATGCGCAGTTCAAAGAGTAGTCCAAGAAGTACTGTCCAAGGAGTCTATACCTAATACGAAGTGCGGAACACTATCCCACACTGGTCCTTCTTGATTTGTTACTTATGCCTGTCAAGTCAGGGCTGACCAATCAGGTACTCGAGATGGATGACACATTGGTCACTTCTGGTATCCAAGGCCCAACTGACCAATTAGGAAGGACGAGCAGCGGGTAGTATTCCGTACTTCATGTTACGTGATAGGAATTAAGGTCCCAGACCCTTTCGTTCCGATTGCGCTGTTTCACAAAGGCACCTAACTACAACTTCGCGAATTTTGCTCAATATTCTCAAGACATTTTACACTCAGTTAAACATAGGTTAAGCGATATTAAACAGGCACATCGGTACATCTCAGTGAAGTTAAGAATCTGGTAGTACATGACGCGAGCAGGAGGCAATAACTACCATCTGAACGCCCTGCGATAAGAGGTAAATTCTGTATGATGACGCCAACCACGCCGTGTACTCAGTGTATAATAGTCTGACCAAAAACTCGTCACGTCGACGGAGAAATGGGGTGACGCTCGCAATGTCGTTACAGAGTCCGCGGTGAGCTGCGGACGACGATGTTAGCGAGCCCGAATTTCCCACATAGACGAAGTTGACGGCGCCATTTAGAAGCGGGTCCGAGGAATGAAGGCAGCAGTACGGCTACCGAGAAAGGCCCGTCGAGGTCCGAAATAATGGTGCTCTTCCCATACGGTGCGTCGCGCAGTCGGAATCTGCTTAGCGGCTCCACTCATGGGCATCACGTAGCGTTCTCTGGCTTGAACACTTGGTCGAGAAGAATCGCCGGGGCGATTTCTTTCTATCCAGGTTAAAGCAGCTCCATGCGTCTGAATTGCCTCGCTCTCTCTTCTCTCTCTCTCCTTCCTTTTTTTTTTTTTTTTGCTCTTGAGTAGAGAGAAACTAAAGGACTCGAGATCCCATTCGTCCCAAGTGGTCGCCAATCTCGAGGTCTACTCCTCGTTTCATTTCGTACGACCCCTTAGTACTGAAAACTGTAGTTTCCCTCGTCTTTTCTTCATTTTTGGTTCTTAAAACCTCGAAGCACAAATTGACTGACATAATCAGGCTGCTCCAGCTTTGCATCAAAATGCATTACAAGAAGCAACTCCTACGATTGTCGTGGTAAGCTGCTGACTCGACCGTGTGACGAGAACGCGTTGCTGCTGTTCGGTAATTGTAATGATCGCAACGTAATAAAGCAATCACTCTGAAGCATTATTTTATGGATTTCAGCCTTATAGTCCTATAACCTACGTACCGCCCCTACATTCCTGAGAGGTCGTCGGCGCGCTTTAATTTAAACACATTTCTATGAGCCTGCGCGGAGCATTAAGTCACCAGAGATCAGCATTACCGAAAAAAAAAAAGAGTCGGAAACAAAAGCGCTGCGGATAAAAAAGTTTATAAAATCAATCTACGCTCGCTCTTCCCTAGAAGAGGCTGCGGTGTTATCGGTAAAAAAAAGAACAGACAAACAAAAAACAACGTGTTAAAACAAAGCGTTAGTTCCGCGACTAAAAAAGTGACAAAAGCAAAACAAAGCAGAAGAAAACATAGATAGATAGATAGATAGATAGATAGATAGATAGATAGATAGATAGATAGATAGATAGATAGATAGATAGATAGATAGATAGATAGATAGATAGATAGATAGATATGCTAACAAGCAGCTGTTTTTATCGCAATATTTAATTTACTCCACACAATGGTATAACGCATTTTCAGCGGGCAGGTGTACGAACCACCGACAAATTAAGGCGTGGGGAGAGAATGAAGCAAGACAGTTCTGGAATGGCGAAATAAAATGCAAAGGTGCAATAAACGAACAGTTGAGGTTCATTCGACGGGCTTCGCTTTTTTTTTTTCTCTTTGTTTTTCCCCCACTTCACCGCCGCTAGAACAATTTCCCGCTGTGGTCGGATGTCTACTGCGGGAAGTCAATTCTCGTCGCAAGTTGCTATAAACAATGTGACCCAGAGAGAAGAGCGCACCACAATACATTGCTGCTTTTAGCGCACCCGGTGTCTAAAAGCAGCTAACGTTTGCTCATTGGTTCAATGTCGTCAAATTTTTGGAGCCCTGCTACTTTGCGTGCTTTGATCAGTGCACTTCCTTGAATTTTCTCTTGCGGCCACTGTCACCACGACCTTGCAAATCTGTACTCAGATGGAACCAACGTTTCAGCGAACATTTCATCTTGAGGTTTTCTTTAAGCTTGAGTTTAGTTTTGATGTAAAGGTGTGCGTGCGCATAAAAGTACACCTGGAGGTGGCTAGGCGTGACTGGAAAAAAGCTGCATTCACGGCTTTACTGGCCCCATCACCCTGAAAACAAAACAAAATGATATACAACAGGCGCCGGGAAGGAACAACGCAAAAGTAAGCACGCATGTGCACCAATAGCAGTTAAGAGTAAAATAAATCAACCAACTGAAATAAAGACTTTGAAAAGAACGCAATCATTAAATTAACGAGATTAACGAGTCGTCACAAGTATGAACTAATAACCGTGAATAATACACACAGTACATTCCATGTAATATATTTGGGTAACGTACGTAACATTTCAGTTGTTAATTCTTACTTTTTCAGTGCACTTGGAAGGCGGCAATGTAATGTTTACAGTCCTTAGTACGAGAACATCGAACATAGCAATGATCTTTATGCCGAGTAAAGCGACTTGCAGGATTTGGTTGCACATTGGCCAAACTACGCAGGAGGCTACTTCCCCTGGTTATTTCTCGTTTAAAAGTTGAGAATGGCTGATACTTGCAAGAACTGCTTCCGCTTGAAATTCTTTGCTTTATAAATAATGCAGGATTGTGTGCGTTGTAAGACAAACCTTCAGTGTACCATAAGGCATTTTTTGTAGCACGACTAATTGTGTGATAATTATTTAGAGCTCGTGGACCGAACTAGGTGGCTCTAACGTAAATGAAAAAAAAAAAAAGAGCGTTATGTAATAATAGCTTCTGTTTCATGAATAGTATATATATTCTTGCATCAACGCTAGACACCTACAATTCTGCAAAGTTCATGACTACGTGTTCAGTAAGATGATTGCACACAATCTCTTTATGAAAGAAAACCGCGAGAGTTTTGACATTTCGGGAGAATTCAATTTCGTTATTATGAAGGGTTAGCTTGTGAGACATTTCGTATAATTTGGACCTCGTACAAAATAATATAGCCTTAGTTTTAGCACAGTCCATGTGCACATTTTATTTATTACTTTAAGAGACAAAATTATCCGACCAGCTATTTAACAAAAAAAGAGCATCGCTCGCCCAAAATGCATAATGTACAGAGTTGTCAATATGTACAATATTATTATTAACAAAGGTACTATATAATATGAGTCCCAATAAGCTGCCTTGGAGTACACTATTTCTAACTTTCATGGGTGATGACAGCTCTCGGTAGATTGATACACATTGTTGCCGATTTGATAGGTGGCTTCTTGTTAATGTTAGCATGACACGAAGAACGCAGTAGCAACGGAGTACTGCTAACATTGTATCACGGTTAGTCCTATCGAATGCCTTCCGAAAAACTAGAAACATTCTTAACTTTCTTGTTTTATTTCTTGCTTCCATATTCTTTAGAATCACTTCCTTCTGGAAACGCGAAGCGGTTTTCAGTTGGCCGACCTGTTTCTGAAAAACACGTCGTATCAAACAAATTATTTACAAAACGTGTACGGCTTAGTTACGATACGCGCACGAGGCGTAACATCAGAAAGAAGGCACAAAAATCGACCCGGTAGCACGACAAGATCTAACAGCGTATCGATCCCATTGAACTGCTTATTGCTCCTCTTTAGGTAAAGACGGCGTGGGAAAGCATAACATTCATTTCTTTTGTTACCAAAAACGAAAGGAACTGAAGGCTCCAACAGCTCCAACAGGAATCACTCGGGAAAAAAAGGCAGAACCGTAATAACAGCCTTTCCTCGAGATAATTAGTTCCCATTCATTTCCAGGGAGCTTCCCGCATCGATTACGGAGGCGAATAAATTGTAGGCAGGTGAGTGAGAACAGCTTGTGCGGGCGCGTGTGTTTACGCGCCGTCCCGCATGAGCCGAAGACGATGCAACCTAAGAGAATACGGCTGTTACTCAGCGGAAATAAGAATGCGTGTTTACAGGTCGTACAAGTGAGTGCCTCTGGCCACTTAGCCCTGCATAAGGGTCTTTTAAGACAGGCGCGCTTTAAGCCGAGCGTCAGGTGTTACGTGTAAGCAGAAAACTGTCATAATCACGAAGCATGCGCGCGTGAACTTCTATGAAACGCGCGGCATTTGCGCATGCGCGCTTCTTTATTCTCTCGCGCTCATCCCCTCAGCCCACTACTGCATCAAGGGGGAATGGTTTTATAGCATAGTATAGATTGGCATATAATTGCAAGGGGGGTGGTAAAGCTATAGCAAGGGATGGTATAGCCAGAGATGGTATAGCAAGACATAGTATAGCAAGGGATGGTATAGCCAGGGATGGTGTAGCAAGAGATAGTATAGCAAGGGATGCGAAAGGGAAGCGAGCGTTATGAGGAATTACATAAAGGGTGATGAAGGAAAGCAGAAGGAGGACGCCACAACCGGACATGGCCCGCCAAGCCAATTTGAACTTGGGCATTTGACCCAAATCACGTAATACCCCTGCCACACGGGTATAACAAAGATCCTTTGAAGTAGCGGAGCATAGCGACTTCGAAGGGGCATTAGCTCAAGGGAGTGAGTCGGTGCTGCACGATTTCCGTTGAAGCTTTTAACAAAAGACACAACGTGTGTTTGGCGCTATTTTCGCTCCGAGAGAAAAAAAAAATAACTGGGCTTCAATGCCGCTATTAATTAATTGTGCATGTTTTGCTTTTCTTCTTTCTTATCAAAGATTTTTTGTACACTGATACTTTAAAACAAAGTGAACGTCTAAAAGTAAAGGAGTTAATTTGCCAAATACGAATGCACTGGTAGCAGTGCGCCGCTGTGTACACCGTATTTTGCCGGCTATGCTTACACTTCGCTTCTGTTTTTGTATCTGTTCTCGATTGTTTTAAAATCACGACCTCAACGAAGATGTGCGACGAGGCACTGAGCGTGTGAGGAACAAATATGCATCCGAGAGCGCCCAGGTCAGTACCATGTGCCGAACCTTCCGAAGAGAAAAATGGTCTTTGATATCGCCTTACGCCAAAAACAATGTTTGGATAGCTAGCTCACTTTTGCCACAGCAGCTGGAAATGTACCGCCAGACGACGCATGTTCGCGAATGTGCGGCAGTACAAAAACGTGTCACCGTTGGTGCGAAAAAGATGTGACAATGACACCTCGGCCTGCGTCAGAAAAAATCTTAACACCCAGGCGCAGCTAGCCACACATACCCCAGCAGATAACCGCAACGCTGCCGCCACAATGCAGCTGCCCTAAAATTGTGCGCTTTTCGGGCGTCACATGACAGATTGTGGCTGTCAACAGAGCTTTTAGGGTTTATAACTTGTAAGATACCGTGAAACGTGTTTTTATTAAATAAAAGCGCGTTGGATTGGCTCCAAGGAAAAACATTATTTTTTTTTTTTTGTCTGCCGTCCGCCACCTGCGAACGAGGGTAGTCCCATAGAGCCTCGGGGGACAAACGCGGACTCCTTCAGCTCGAAGCTCCTTTCAACTAATGCTCCCTTCGCGCCCGTGTGGCGCCCGATCCTTTCAAGTAAAGAAGCTTGAGTTCAAAGGACCTTGAAAGATCCCGTGCGACAGGGGTACAACATGAAGTCACGGCTACCCGCGTGATACCTTCCTGCTAAAACCATGTAACAGCCAAAGTTACGTTGCAAATCACGCGACTTAGTTTAGCTGTAGAAGGCGGAAGAAGCTAAGTCGGCCACAAGCTCCGCTATCAGTCCAGCCTTGCACCACTTGTGCTGGCTGCCCACATTTTTCTGTCTCTTTAGCAGGAAATGTAATTCCAGATTGTTTACGCAGACTGGAAGTACAACTCATGGGTAACCTCAAACCTGTACCGCATGGGCCTTTATAATTCGACGTTTAAATATCCATGCGTAAACTGCACCTTTGTAAGATAATACTATGCCCACCCTTGCGAATATATCATATCACCGCAAGATTTCATATTTAGTTCTTGAGAAGGCGGGAAGTTATTTTTTTTTTTTTTTTTTTTTTTTTTATTCAGGGCATGCTGAAAGTAGGCCTTATAGATACTACGTTCTGTGTCTCAACAACCAAGAAAGTGCTTGCACCTACGCCCACATATTTATCACATGTGGAGTAATTTTGAATACATAATGTTGAACGACGAAAGGACCTTGCAACTTTGGTCGGCCTGTGAACAACACTTTGCAGCAGCAGATTTTTTCCAGTGATTCTGAAGATACTGTGAACACAAGTCGTTATCGGTCCTCGCACACGAGAGTGCCTCTACTTTTGCCAAGGGGCGATGATGGTCACAATTACGAAAGAATTTAAGAAATCAGCGCCGTGTGAACTTGTCAAGAGTAACAAGAAGAGAACAAAGTTCAGAAACACCGTCCCCATTGTCGTTGCGGGAGCTACAGAGATTTCTTGTTCACGGCGGTAAGTGGTAACAAAAATTGACAAGGTAACGTAGCTCTGCACCATGATCGAGAAATTCAGTAGGCAGTATAATGAACCTTTCGTATGATTCAGCTTACAGTAACGAAATAAGTCCATGTCAACCGTTCGTGCGGAAATGGAAATCCAGATTTGCAAGGGCTAAGCCACGTGAGCTCTGCAACCAGAGAGAGCTTCTGACAACAAGAACGCATTGCGCCGTCTAGCCTCCCAGGACTTCATGTACTTCCATCTCCTTTCAAAGCGATTGCGTTAAAAAGGTCGCGTCGTAGGAAGTACGGCGTCGGCATAGGTTTTCACGGCGGAAATAGTCATATCGAACTAACACCAGTTCACGGACCACCCGACGACAAATGCCCTCCGCCATGGCGCAGACGTGTTAGTGAGCTAAATTAAAGTTTCCCACTGTAAAACCCGTCAGGAAAGCTAAGCTGCGGCTTAACTAAAACCTACACGAACTATAGTTCGGACTGCAAATTCAGCGTAGGATAAAACATAATTCTATCGCGAGGAAACTCGAATAATTCCAGCATTTTCTTACAAGGAGGCGCTAACCTTAATTAATGTCCTATGAGAAGGCGATGCGAACGGGGCCCAATGGTGCTATTGAGTTCCACTCTTAAAGGCGAAACTTAAGCGTACACGTACTATTTTTTTTTCAAACCTCAGCCCTCTGCTCACAGCGTATATAGAGTAGTAAAGTGAGTGGGCTTCTGGTTTTCGCATGACGGTTTTGGTGCTTAACGGCGCACCGAACTTGGTCGTGATAACCGCATTTGCGATGGAGGCGAAAATGCTGAAATGTTGTAATGCAAAAGTGCTGAAGTGATTGTACTGTGCGACGTCAGTGTACTTTAGAGAACCATCCAGGAATGGAAACCAAAGAGTGGAAAGAAGAGGCACGCCATAGTGGAGGGCTCCGAAAATTTACGACCACCCACGATTGTGCACTTATATCTAAGTGCACGCGCATGTAGCAGTTCACCGCCATCGAAATACGACCGCGGAAAACGGCAGTTAAACCATACTGACGTATAGGCATCTATAACACGTAATTAACGATTACCATAGTGGTCGTGGCGTGAGTAATATTTGAATTAATCAATCCCTTCAAAGCGGCGGCTCCATGCGGTGTGCGCCACATCGAGGGTTTTAAAGCCGATTGCTCGAAAGCAGATTGAAATGATTCGAAGCAGAGGCTCCGAAAGCAGATTTGCAAAAGTACATTTAATAAGCGCTATCAAATCCTCTGGCCTTCCCATCTCCTTAGGCAATCGCGTAGGAGACCCCTAGAATCCTTTTTTTAAATACTTAGCGCTTCTTAATGCTCTTTTTTACAATTCTTACTGCGCACGAAGCAGAACCTAATTGCGTAACACTCCCTCGGCGAGCCAATCTCTCGGTGCTGCTCCTTCGAGAGCGAAGGCTAACCACGGTAGGTGTGGATGATCAGCCAAAAAGCAATCGCCCCAATAGCGTTCATTTAATTTGCGCCCAGAGTTCCCACGCATCCGGTGCGCGAATCTCTTTTTTTTTTCTCCACTGCAGTCGAGACGGGGCCATTGTCGCGCGGAGAGAGAGGCACTTAACGAGGTTGAAACGGATTGCCCATTGCACGCCTGGTTACGCTTGAAGGCATCGCGCTAATGCTTCGTGCCCTTGCCATTGGCTAAATTCGTGACGCGTTTCACGGCGCTTTTCCGATGAAGCGACGAAGCAGTGAGCGAGATAGCATTACGTCAGTGAGGTATAGAGCTTAGTTGTTGGTATATACGCGACATTGCTCCGCACGGCGTATGCACGCTTATAGCGATGGCCTCCGTCATGCTGGTGGCCCAGTAATATTTTAATAATTTAAAAGGTTGATTTGATCGATTTGTGGGGTTTAACGGCCCAATTTAAAGTGGTTTTACGTGCCAAAACGACAATACGATTACCAGTCGAAGAGAGCTCTGGATTGATCTTGACCACCTGTGACTCTTTAATGTGTACCTAAATCTAAGTACACGGGTGATTTATTTAATTTCGCTCCTATGGAAGTGTGGCGGCCGAGGCGGGGGCTAAATCCCTCGAACTTAGCAAGCCGGCACCCTCGGCTAGGGTGCCAGCTACGCTACGGTGCCGGCTTCTTACTGTGTGAGCCACCTCTAGGGTGCCGGCTTTTTACTGTGTGAGCCACATCTAGGGTGCCGGCGGGTGTGAACCGCATCTAGGAAGCCACTTCTAGGATGCCGGCGTTGCGGTGTATGAGCCACATTGTCACTACTCAAGTGAACACAACGATAATTGTGGACAATCTTCATTGCACTTTTGCATGCCAAGGCTTTTGAGGCTGTGTTTTATGCTCGCGGTACTTAGCGCGTAAAAGTTTATTTGCCAAAATACACTCGCGCTGTGGCTTAGTAAGTGTTGTTGTTTCGGACATGGTGGCGCAGTTAGGGTGGCCCTGCTCTGCGTGTCTAGTCGTACTTTTGTCTCGCGGCATGGGAACCTAGTAACATACCTATTTCTTGCGCACCACCTCCCAGTCACGTCACAAAATTAAAACATGAATAAATATAAACTGTATGTGAAAGGAAATGGTAAGAGTTGTATGCGATACAGAGAGGAAATTATAGCACGGTCTTTCATAGCAACAAGAAAAATTTAGGGAGAACTATTAAACATTTGTTGTTGTTTTTTTTCGTGAGCGGCTACGCCCGTCCACGTTAAAAAGTGGAATCGAGGACACACACACAAATGCAATTTTTATAAAAGATGACATGTTAACACTTGTTATATAAAATTTCATAGCACAGGCCCGTCGCACTAAATTCAGACTTATTATTTAAAAATATTATTCCCTTTGGTCACTGCCAAAGTAGTGAAAAGCATAATAGCGAATGATACAATATAACATTTACAAAAGAGGACATGCTAGGAGTTGATTACGATGGATGTGATATCAGAGTGTTTATTTTTTATATCAAAGACGCGCTTATCCATCAGGACAATGAGAAAACAGTGGGTGAAAACTGAAATCCCATGCGGCTCATACAGGCGTTGTATATGCGGGTATAAGAGATGCTCATGTGTGAGTAACATGTAACAAAGAAAGAAAGAAAGAAAGAAAGAAAGAAAGAAAGAAAGAAAGAAAGAAAGAAAGAAAGAAAGAAAGAAAGAAAGAAGAAAGAAAGAAGAAAGAAAGAAAGAAAGAAAGAAAGAAAGAAAGAAAGAAAGAAAGAAAGAAAGACGTCGCTTAATTATACCCTCATTGAATATGTAGGAAGTAGACATAATGTGACGCAGAGTTGAACATTAACGATATGCGAGTGCCACTAAAAGGATTATGGTCGCCAACAATTTCTTGAAGATACGGGCTTGCACGCCCTTCTGTTCGCCCTAAATTTTCTGCTGCGCGTCCGCCAATAAGACGGAAAGAACGCGCGGCAAACGAAAAGAAAATGCAGCGTTATGTTGACTTGCTGTGTTTCATTTCTGTTATTATACGGCGGTGCTTGTTTTGATAGGAGGATCAGTGCGCCAGACTGACGGTGCGCTAACGGCACTGAAAACAACTTAGTTTTCCCGTTACCATGATTTATTGCGAACGTTTAATACATTAATTTTCACTCCAATGGCAGTAAAGTATTATCTCTAAGTGACACGTGCAACAAATCTGCAGCCGGGCTGCGCATATTATATACGCTGCTTTGATGCGGAAGCGCCTACTTATGTACTTTGCTTCACGTCCGCCGCTTTCGTACTGCGCAGAGACGTATAAAGCCTTTGCTATTCTTCGTGATTAGGGACGCTGACAGACATTTCAAGATTGACAAGCAAGAAAATTTGCGGAGGAAAAGAAAAAACAGAACTCGCTGACCCAAACAAGGAGCGGTATAGTGAAAACGTCGAATGAATCTATGCGTAATGCGGACGTCAATCGATGCGTTAGCAGTAACGTAGACTGCGATGCCTAAAAACGAGAGAATACGTTCCGCTTAAGGGAACCGCTGCTGGGCGTTTATCGCTATACATAATAAAATTTCTCAGCCAGAGCGAAAACTTGTGGGCGCTACTTTCTTATTACAGCGATAAAGTCCACTGGCGTTTTAGACGTCACAGCTACAGAAGACGGACAAGCTCTCGCTCTTAGGGACGCCTGCGTCTTTGAGAACAAGGATTTGACGTTCGTTTCTGCTGCTTTCTATAGGCTGGTTCGTGGTTTCATTTGTAATCGTGCGACTGCGCTCTGCGGACATCAGTGTATTTAGACGTTTTTTAACCGTGGTGTTTTGTTTAAAATTGATTTTCTCGCCGACGATGACTCTAGTGCTCCGTGGAAAAACATCAAACGAGCTATGGTGCGGAGATACACGGCAAACTGCAACGAACCGACGCTGCAGAAATGTTTCAGATAAGCCTAAATAATCCTTGGCATTTGCTATTACATTTAAATAACTATATTCATGAAAGTGTTACGCAAGCTTGACGCTTCATTCTGTTTGTTTGGCATGCTTATTGCGCTCCAAGCAGTACGCTTGAAGCAAACGCTTTCTCATAGAAAGAATACGATTTGGAGCTTGAAGTAACAGATAAATTTGAGATATCTAGAAGTCTGTTGTTCTTTTTATTTTTCATTGTTATAGCGATAAGAAAACACCCGAAAATGATATTCCCTTTTATCAGAAGGAAATAAAAAAACTAAAATTTTCTAACCGAATCATGACGTTTAGTTTGAGTAGTGTGCATCCCCGCATTCCCCACCTCTTTATTTTTAGTTTTATCGGCTCTACTTGCGCCAACGGTGTGTTTCCTTTCTGAGTACGCACCGAGAACATAGGCCATTCCATTATTTTTTTTAATTTGCTTAGAAGTTTCGTAGTTGAACATGGCGCTGTTGGTCCTGACGTACAGCAAAGAACTGCCAATTTTATAACTGGGCCTCCTTAAGACGAGCAGAAATCAACATGCACCAGAATTTCATTTTTATTTCGCTCGTTAGATGGTCGATGGGATGCCATACCGGCCGGAGATCAAATACGTAACGCTGCACTAAGTAGAATACGTCAATATATATATACATATACTGACCTGCTTCGGTGTATGTAACCTTTAAAGATTCTTCCGAGGTTTCTAAAATAACAACAACGATGTAATTCCGAATGCTAAACCTTACTTATTTTGTCGTTTCATGCACTTCTTATTAACTATAGAGTGGTCATCAAGCCTGCTTTTTACCAAACTTCCCCAAATTTTAAATGCACGTATCGCCATGCTGGTAACCTATTATTCCGGCGAAGAGAAACCTTAACGTTACGGTCTTTCCTTCGGTATACTGATAACAAATTAACTCCCTCTTCCTATGCACCCTGTCGCATTGTCTGTTCATATCACCTTTAACTATTTAGGGTCCCCTAGTATCTGTCATGCATTGGCCCGTTGGAGCTCAGCCTGTGTTGTTCTATAAATAAAAGGGACGACAAATCTGCAGAGCACTCCTGGGCCTTTTTTTTTAAGATATATCCTTGTTCGTGTTTTACTTCACAGCTTCTTATTAATTTATTCTACTATAGGTTACGCTTAAAACTCGGCACTAACCAAGTGGTTACCTAAGGAGACAACAAAAAACAATGGAATCAAGTTTTTCAACGCTGGGAGAGTTATCGCCTCACTCTGATGGGTCGCGGACCAGGCTCTAACGATATCATCCGTTCTCGGTGCGGCTAGCGCCAACAGATCGTGAAAGACGGAAGAATCTCCTTTGTGCTTCTCATTATTTTTTTTATTTGTCAAGCATTTGTTTCAATCTCCATCTCGTGTATCCCCAAGTGCGGGCTTTCGTCGGCAAGTTCTGGGCAATATATAGGATCAGCAGTGCAGTACAAAAAGAATGGATACCATACTGAGCTGCCTGCCTAGCCAGCGCCACTGATGAAGCCTTCTATTTTTCATGTTCCCTGCATCTCGGTTCACGATACAGAAGCATGGAACTCATTACTGCCTCGGTGAGCGGGTTTGCGCGTATCAGATTGTGAAAGCAGGCTAAAAAAAAGAAAAAGAAGGCAGTAGCTCATTGAGCCGTCGTTTCCGATTATGCCGAAGGGAGAGACGGCGTAGCTTTAGGAACCGAGGCAATTTCCCGTCTACGCATCTCAGCAGTCTCGTGGTTGCCGTTTGTTTGCAGTGCAGCATCTGCGGCTAACTCTTCGCTGCGCCCGCGTCAGGGACGAAGATCAGATTGGTTAATTTGTGGGGTTTAACGTCCCAAAACCAGCTCTGATTATGAGAGACGCTGCAGTGGAGGTACCCGGAAATTTCGACCACCTGAGGTTCTTTAACGTGCACTCGACATCGCACAGCACACGGGGCTCAACATTTCGCCTCCATCGAAATGCAGCAGCCGCGGCCGGGATTCGATCCCGCGACCCTCGGATCAGCAGCCGAGTACCGTAGCCACTAGACCACCGTGGCGGGGCAGGGACGAAGATCAGGGAGAATCGAAAGCAACCGGAGGGCACGCTATTGCCCCGATTCGTTCACCCTTCATCAGCGCGTATATGACACTGAGAAGCATAATTCATTTCATCCTCGAAGCACCGTCCATAGGATATGTTCTCGACAATGGCGTCCAACACGAGCCCTCGAACATTGTATGTATGTGTCTTGTTTGCCCTTGCTCCTGGAGTACTTCAGCCAGGCATCGACAACCGTGGACTGTTGCGAGGGGGCGTTGTCTGTCCGTGTTTTGTTAGGCTTACACGTCATTTCACACGTTGATTGCGCACTCCTCGGAGAGCTTGTGCTCAATGGGATTACACTGGCCGATTGATCGAGCAGGCTTTGTCTCTGTTGAGACACGAAAGTTTCCACGTCATTAGGCGACAAACGCAAGTCAAAATTTTCTTCTGTCGCACGACACAGCTTTTGAGAAAATCTATCGTGACAGGTAGATTTGAAGGGATTCCAGTATGCTCACAGTGACATTGTTTTCGGGAGTGGCTTACAAGACAGACAAATTCTCGGGACATTCAATTAATCTTTAACTGTCGCCTAAAACTTTGTAGCCTGCAGGCTGCTGCAAGCTTCATGTCCCGGTCAAACTTACACACACAACAAATCTTTCTCAAGGGCACTTAGACCCCAATGGCTACCTCTCAAATAATGCCTTGAAAAGCAAAAAAAAGGAATAATTTAACAAACGACGATACTGAACTTTTATTTAAAAGCAAGTTCGTCAATGTAAAGACAAATCGGCCTTTTTTTCGCACTTGCTCTACTTACGCGCAAATAAGAATGAAATGGCTTCGTAGCCGCACACGAGCAATCTGTCAGAGCCCCACTTCAAACGGGCGCCGAATCAAAAATCGCGTTCTTTGGATTTCAGCGCCGTGGTGCTGATGGAAACAAGTTTGAGGGGCTTTTGCACTTGTGCTACATTTTCTTGAACTTAAGCATACCGCGGCAGCAGGAACATTCCTGCACCAATGTCCTTGATATTTTCATCTTGTCGGGGAGAAATGTTGGTAGCGCAAAAGCTGGCTGCACAGAACTTCATTATTCTTCTCTTATACCCAAGAGCTCTCTTGGGCCACGGCTGAAGAACATCGACCGGCACGTGCTTCTGTAGCAACTTATTCTCAACTTTAGTACGCTCTCACGAGAAATAAATGTGGTAGAAAAGAGACATAAGGAAGGCTGTAACTATAGTGAATGATTTGTCCAAGTACTTAAAAAGAGCCTTTCGTCTCGTACGTTCTGGCCCCACGCAGTGGTCACGTCGCCGCCTTATTATGCAAACGAATATTGGTCGCTGTACTGTTAAACCTCATTACATGTTACAAGTAGTTATTTTGAAAGGGAAAATTAGCATCCACCCGTCTTTTAGCACAAGGCTACAAAACGGGTGGATGCTAATTTTCCCTTTCATAAACGTTACTCCACCTTGCGGGTTTCCGCAGAACTCATTTGACAAGTAGTTATTTTGACGTAGTAACGGGGTAACCTAGTAACGTGGTAACCTATGTAACGTCCTAGTGCCGCAGTAACGTCGGCTCGTTACACGTAGTAATTTTGGCCAATTATATGCAATGACACCCAAGATTTATGAACACTGCTCCTGTGGTAAGGCGACAGCTTTACATGTCTCACGTGAAGGCGACGTTAGGAATACAGTGGCAGAAAGATATGGTACAAACCGAAGGAAGAAGTGTGATACAAGTGATTGGGAAGACGCGCCTCATTCGCTTGGTATGCACCAAAATTTGTCACGGGAGAGTACAAATGGATGACTAAGGCGTTCAACGGGCCATAATCTACCAACAACCTAACATTATTATCAATTAGGGGGCGATCAACGACAATAAAATCACGCGTGGCTCATTCCCGCATTGCATACACGGGTATCATGAGCCAAACGTTGTCGAACGTTAGAGTGCATTCGACGGCGCATTCTAACCTCTTTTTTACCCCGTTGTTAGACGTACAATATTTATTGCGCCTTTACTTTCTTTCTGGAATCATTTGCGCATGCCAGTGCTTGAAAGGTTGCGTATATGCTTTGTACCCCGCTTTTCAGGAGAGTCTTTTCTTTTTTCATTGTCATTACTTTTATTCATGTGACACGATTGCTGTATCTTGATGTGTAATCTTCGTTTTGTGCTTGTTTCTACCCACTCCTGCTTACTGCCTCATCTAGAGGCTAACAGTACAGTATAAATAAATAAATAAATAAATAAATAAATAAATAAATAAATAAATAAATAAATAAATAAATACCCTTTCATAATAATGACGAATATCGAGAAAGCTACATCCGGGCCACCGTCTCGCGGTGTGGGTTGTTTTTGATCACTTCAATTTCAGTCTCTCGTCGATCACCTACGTCGACAATGAGATAACCGGTTTTACGCTGCGCCGCGTAAAGTAAGAAATAAATTACGGCGTTAGCCCATGGTGGTGCGGGTCCCTTCTCCTTATCAGTTTGTGTCTTATTTTAAGCGCCTTTTTGTGCCCACTGTCGCCGTTACAGGCTAAAACCGGAAGGAATTTCGCGCCGCTTATTTGTATTCCTGAGGTACAAAGGTAGACGTCAAGGAGTAACACACTTCGACAAAAAGCAGAGCCGAACGGCGGTGTGATTAATGACTCGATAAAACGTAGCATTTATAACGACGCCTTTTCTCAAAGCACGAGAAGCGGCTGGCGCCTCGGGTCGCTAATATTTTGCTTGCGCCTTTCTCCAGTCGCGAGGAATTCTTTAAAATATGCATATATATTAGGTTTTTGGACGTTTTTGTTTGTCGGCTCATTTTTCTGGTTGTAGGCTTGTTAAAAGTGCCGAGATGTTGTGATCTTGTGCCGGCCTCACTCCAGGCGAACATCTGGGGCCCGGAAAACTTTATTTTGCACGAGTTAGCGCCGCTTGCCATAAGCGTACTGTCAATTATATAATTTTAAGAGGCCGCCCAACTAGGCTATCGCTGTGGAGTAACACACTGTGTACGCACAGTGGCATTTATGTTTTTAAAAAATAAACTTGAAACTTGAATGCTTGAATGTTCTAAAAAGTGGCCGGCTGCCGAAAAATAGTTGTGGAATAGGCAACAAGCCACGGCCGAAAGAGAACAGTTTTCTTGTTTCGCGCTGGTTCAGATTTATTACGCGAGTACTTATGGCACCGCGATATTTTTCCGCAGCTATTTAACTTTTCAGCATAAACAACGCTTTGATTGTGATCCTATCAGATAAAATACTTGGACTCTGTTATGTGACTCAAATCGCTTACTAACTCGACTTTTCGATTTTTTGTTGTACCTTGTAAGGTAACGTTTCACCACCCATATAAACTCCGCGATAGCTAGGCAGCAGTGTTTGTTTCTTTGCTTTTTTTTTTCTTAAATAGTGTGACGTTTCGGTTCACTGGTCGGTACTGTCTACACCAAGTGCTATTCCTAGGAAAGTAAACCTTCCATCGGTTCTGTTAGGTAATGTTTGGTAACTTTGCAGACATGTACAGACTTCTTGCTCGTCATTGAATATAGACATTATTATTCGCACAAATACCTTACTCCACATTATTGGGCGTCAAAACGAAGACTTTTCCGGCAACCTTGCCTCATATTGTCTTAATCGTGCTACACCGAAGTTGTTACACGGGTTGAGACAGGATGTCCGGAGAAACAAGACTTCCAAATCGTGCTTCAAAACGGAAATGAAAAGCATTTTCAATAGATGTGCGATTAGATTTATTTCGAACAGATGAATAGAGTGTTCCTTGTTGGTGATTTCAGAAGAATGCCGACCATGATGACGAAATGTTCGATTAGACAGCTTGAGTTCTGAGGTCTTGCAAGAGAGGAAGGATTAAGAGCAAAGTATGATCTCCTTTTTGCAAGCACATTATTCGCTTAGGTACGTGCGTGTTATGCGTGTACCTCTCCGGGATTTCATCGGAGAAGCTCTCTCGCTCTCCTGCCAGTGCAATGCACGCCAATATGCATTTACTTTTTTTTTTTTTGCCCCGCCACGGTGGTCTTGTGGTTATGGCACTCGGCTGCAGATCCGAAGGTCGCGGGATCGAATCCCGGCCGTGGCGGCTGCATTTCGATGGAGACGAAATGTTGAGGCCCGTGTGCTGTGCGGTATCAGTGCACGTTAAAGAACCCCAGTTGGTCGAAATTTCCGAAGACCTCCACTGCGGCGTCTCTCATAATCAAAGCCGCTTTTGGGACGTTAAACCGCACAAATCAATCAAATCAGCATTTTCATTTTGTATCGTAGAGTTTCCTTGTGCTACACTTAGTTGAGGCGTTGCTTCAAACATGCGCAGTAAATCGTTAACTTTTGCTTAGAAACAAGCGGTAAGTGTCCATGCGAACAGGGAAGTCGAATCTCGTTGTCACAGCCGTGAATTTCTGGGGACCAGTGGCATGCATGTGCGTTTTTATTCTCGCTTACTTGAATTTGAGCCACTTATATATAGGCACTGAATCTATATACTGCGTACCTTCATTCTTTTTTCTGACAAGTTCCTTCGGTGTTCTAAATTCTGGCTCTCCTGTGAAGCAACGGTACCTTGTGCTACGCTGATGCAATGCTTGCATTGGCTAGCTGGCTTCTGATTTTCCTGGAACACGTGTTTACAATCGTATTGTGGTTTCGGTTCTTAACACCCAATGAATCCATCAATCATTGGGACACGTTTGTAGAACAACACGACTAAAAAAATGCAGCATCCTATTATTACTCCTGCTAATATCGGTTTTCTAAATAAAATGCGTTTTCATAGCCTTGTTGTAGTATCCTGCGTGCCTATACAACGTCAGAGAGCCCAGCGCCTCAAAGAGAAGGAAGCTTTACTGTCACAAGAATTGCTAAGAACGCAAGTATCACACGCGTGCTACAACGTTTAAATTTCACTTGCACACGTAAAAATGTAGTACTTCCAAGGAAGTTAGCTACAGCTGCAAAGAATCTTCAGCGTGAAAACACAACAAAAGGTTTCAAGGTCCGATAAAAGTTGACATCTAGATTGCAACATTTTCTTTTTACATAAGCAAGCAGCCTCATACGAAAGCTAGCTTTATATTAAGGATAAAGTTTTTCTAAAAAAGAGGAGCCATCAGGAGCACAGTGAGCAAAGTGCAAGCTAAGAACGTAGGTGTTCACGGGGATTTCACAATGGCAATGTAGTGAGTTTTGGACGTATAGCAACATGTACACAATGTTTAAGCACAGACAGAAGCAAGAAAATAGAGAAATACAGATTGCGCGCTAATTTCTTCGTTAACAGCACTAACTGATTTTGTTTCTCCTTATTGCCGTGATTGCAGAGAGTTTAAACTCTCAGTGATTTAGAGCGCGTACTAAGAGATAACGTGCATTGCTCGCTCCTGCTCATGCTTGTGCCTGTGACGTCTTGCTTGCTCCTGATCTGCAATGCGTTTACTGCGATGGATGCCTTCTCTCTTGCATTGTGAAAGGAAAGAAGAAAAAAAAACAACTTCGCTGGTGTTCATGTTTCTAGCATCAGATCTGTCAAAGTGTGCGTGTTCCATGCATTAAAATAAAGTTGATCCGTGAGCTTCACTGCTTGCTGAACATGATCGCCTGAGCGAGTCCACTATCACGACACTGTTCCGATAACAGAAATAAGCGCAGAGAAATTGAAAGGCGGTTACTCAAGATTTCGAAACATACGCTTTTCTTTTTCTTTGTTTCCTGCAATCGCGATTGCATCTATAACATAATCCCGAACACAACGTAACGTAAGGTTCGCCATAATTACGTATGTGCTACGTGTGGCACATTGTGTTCAGTCAGTGTCGTTTCTTATCTGCTTTTGCGCATACCCTGGCGCACTCATTAACAACGCTCGTTTGTTTCGCGCGGCTGTGTTTTTTGCGATAAGAACCAGGTGTGCGGTGTGGGCCCTGTTTCTGCGGCTCGCCAGAAAACGATCTTGTGCCTCAAGGGACTGCTTCGGAAGGCTCTTTGCGGTCGCCAAGCGGAAAGTAAATCAAATAAGTGCTATTTTGTTTCACGTCGAGCCGCAGTGGTATCGCCCGAAAGAGTACGGCATATAGGAACCCATGGCTTGTGTAGCCTGATCAAGCGGCCAAGTTCGCAACGTTTCTTGTACACGTAGGAACGCTTTGTAATCTATAGCGCTGACGCAGTGCACCGGCTCGGCCCGAGTCGGAGACGATACAACCGAATTTCTTTGTCGAGATACTCCTCATGTTCCATTAACCGACATGACGTGTTACATTCTGGTACTTGCTTGAACCCGTTGCGCGAGAGCGTTCTTCAGGAGCGACCATTTCCTGGGATACGATCATTTGTCTAAAGGATTTAACGCGACTCTGTGCGTATATGACAGCTCTATGCAATAAGTCAACAACATACCGGCAAGGCGCCGTGCCAAGCTCGCTATCTTCGCATAGTGCCGGTAGTTCTTTAGCTTGTGAGTATGCTTCGATAAGTGCATTGCCTACTCAGGCGAAATTTCGTGTATGTGATGGACTCTCTCCCCCCTCACAACCGTTCTTTTCAAAGTGATCGATTGAGGTCTTCGCCGCGCCATTTAATCTTAAGACACTAGTGGCTCTGAAAAACTTCCACGCAGCGAGGCACATAACATAGGTCAGCACCGTTATTTTGTCTTTTCGGTAGCGACGAAGTTTCCGTAGCTTCGATGCAGTGCACGAGACTGCAACAGAACGCCCACTGTCCTGTGCTCCCCTCCATCCCCCCACTTTTTTTTTTTCGTCTTGGTACGTTCTTGGTGGTGATATTTACAATACTGCTAATCTCAATCGTGGATTTCTTTTTGTTCTATCTTGATTGATTGATTGATTTGATTTGTGGGGTTGAACGTCCCAAAACCAGTTCTGATTATGAGAGACGCCGTAGTGGAGGTCTCCGGAAATTTGGACCACCTGGGGTTCTTTAACTTGTGCTGACATCGCACAGCACACGAGCCTCAACATTTCGCCTCCATCGAAATGCAGCTGCCGCGGCCGGGATTCGATCCCGCGACCCTCGGATCAGCAGCCGAGTGCCATAACCACTAGACCACCGTGGCGGGGCCGTTCTATCTTATGTTCACATAAAATAGTGGCTCCGTTCCTACTGTAGGATTCACATGCTGACATCAAAACCGTTAAATTACTAAACGTCTCTATTGCAGAAGAGTAAAGTGCCAGATATATCCCAACTTTACTCAACAGCTTTCCGACTTGGTACGCCGACAATATAGTAGGGCCTATCACACACGTTTGCATTATTTGGTCTTCCTTACGTATTGCAAAGAATCCATATCTCTGGATCGGGAATACAAAAGTAATTTTAGTTTCCCACCAAATTGGGAATGATTGATTAGTTCAGAAACCCCTCAAGAGAATCTTCAGTGCGCACCTAGCATTTGCAGGGGATTGGGCTGCTGTACTTATATGAAGACCGCATGCATAGGCATTTGTACAAACGAATATTCTGACATGAGAAATCAAAGCAAGAGCTATGTTAATCTGTGTTCAATCAGGTAATAGATGTTTTTAAACAAATTTGGTAACACGCAACTACCATGGCCTCCCAGTATTTTCAGCATCATTAAATTATAATAGTAAGCAGAATTTCGACGCAGTGCTAGTTCCAATTTTGCCGCGATAGTCGTGTTGCTGTTACGGGTTCACAGCTGTTTTTCGAGCGCAAAAGGTGCCCTTTACTGGAATCGCAGAGTGTTTGTCGCAAGTTATGTAAAGGCATCTAAAAAGTTAGAAACACTTCGCGAGAATCCGAATATATACAGATTACCACTCTAAGACTCTAACGATTAATCAGTCCTGTTTCTTCTTCCTTTACTGCCCACGTTGCCTGTCTTACTGCACAGAACACTATAATCCGTACATGTTGGAGCCTCGTATACGAATCTGAACCTTCGATTCCGTGTGGAAAACGGTAGTTAGATTTTTCTTTCGACTAGCCCGCCACTGCTCCAACAGGGAATCATATTGCGTGAGCATAAATACTACGCGCTATCTCTCGGACGGCCTTAAATACTGCGGCATGTCACCCCGTCCCGCAGCGCATTCATAAATCAGTGCGAAAGAAAATAGCCAAGGAAGCAACCAAGTTGAAGGGAAACGCAGGAAAGAGAAGTGATGAGGAAAGAAAACGTAGCTCCACATCTACATTCGCCCCAGTAACAAAAACAAATCAGAACAGAGCCACTGAACAACCGCTTCTTCTTTGTGTAGAAAGTAGGCCGCTCGCCCGCATCATGGAATGTTTACTGCAAGCGATACCACACGATAGAGTGTAAGGCCTGTGGCCCGTATCATCGATCGGGCTTAGCGGTACTCTGTAAGCGAAAGCTTATTCATGTGTATTTTTTTTTTTCACGTGGCTAAATAAGTGAATGCTCTAGGAATGCTGGAATTGTGGCCACTGAAAAAGTTTGCGGACTGCTCTGTTTCTAGTGGGACTAATGCGAAGTTAAGTACGTGTTTCAAGTTATAACAGAAACACATTCAAACACTGTATCCATCTCTGCAATAAGTTTATTCATGCTGGCTTTCTTTTATGCTGTAGCGCTTTCTTGTTGTGTCCCATCCAAAGTAAAAGCTGTGCTGAACGCATAAGAAAAAAACCATTGTGCAGCTGGTATTAAACAGGTGCCACAGCTGGCCTTGCCGACGTTTTGATAGGTTCGCCTATATTTGTCAAAGGCGGTGTCGTCATCCTTGGTGTATTTTTCCTGTCGCTGTTGCTGCTGATGGCGATGATTATGATCATGATGATTATGATGATGAACTGACGATGACTTTAGCGTAGGTGGTGGTAGTCATGGTTGTGGGAATGATGATAATGACGGTGGCGGTTAGTGGTGGTGATCTCATAGGCCCAACTTGCGTACATTGTCTTGGGGGACATGGCTAAAGTCACTAGCAGTACCTCATGTACCCCGCCACACTACGCCTAATTAAAGATAACGGCACAGTTAAGCACGAAACGCGCTCTCAACAGTTGAGATATAGGAAAAAAAGAAGTTATTTTCCCACTTGATGCGCTTCGTCTTCACACGTTTCAGTGAATTAACGCGTCCGGTGTTCGCATGACGCGAGTCCCCTACATTTGTGTTTACGCTACCATCCCACTTATACGTCCTGATACAGCGAATTTTCTCTACTTGACCTGTACAGCGTCAAGCAATGCCTATCCTACTTACACGTCCTGATAAAGTGAATTTTCTCTACTTGACGCTCCTGTACAGCGTCAAGCAATGCCTATCCTAATTACACTTCTTGATAAAGTGAATTTTCCCAACCTGCCACTCCCGTACAGCGTCAAGCAATGCCTATCCTACTTACACGTCCTGATAAAGTGAATTTTCTCTACTTGACGCTCCTGTACAGCGTCAAGCAATGCCTATCCTAATTGCACTTCTTGATAAAGTGAATTTTCCCAACCTGCCACTCCCGTACAGCGTCAAGCAATGCCCCTTTTGAAGTGACAGCCGTGGCGGGCAGTGATGCCTGGCTGCCGTGCAACATCACGCCCGACGGCAACGAAGAGCGACCCGTAGCCCTGATCCTGTGGTACAAAGACAATTCTTCGACTCCCGTGTACACTGTCGACGCTCGCTGGGGCAGCCTTCTCCAGGGAGCCCGGCACTTCCCCAGCGAAGAGGATGAAGAGCTCGCTGCAAGAATGAGCTTCGAAGCCAGCCACCAGCCGGCGCTGCTACGAGTGACGCGCGTCGAAGCAGAGGACGCCGGTGTGTACCGTTGCCGCGTGGACTACCGCCAGGCGCGCACAGAAGTCACCTACACCGCTCTGCGCGTCATAGGTGAGAATGATAAGAACATCACGCAGCAAAGTTATGCCGAGTCCAAAATAGCCTCGTACTTGGATTTCGGTGCATGTGTTTGAAGCACGCAAGATGGTCTAAATAACCCGTAGTCAGTCATTACGGTGTATGGCCCATAACCACATTGTGCTACCGGCAACGAGAACCCCAACATTCTTTTTCTTTCCGTTTTTTATTTTTTGATAGAAAATGTCGTCTTGTGTATAGTAGTTCCATGTTGCGATTTACAGCAATTCTTGAAGCGCAGAAAAGATCGCTAATTACAAGAATTGCATCATCAAAAACGTAAACCGCTCGCAGGAAAATTACATAAAGAGTGCGCCCCAATGTAATCGCGAGGAAAGCTGCATCCGCACGAACCCTTAGTCGCGAATTTGTTCATTTCAATTAATTTCGCCCAAATATGCTGCCTTCGAAGTTGTGTTCAGTTATCATTCGTCTATATTAATCCGCAGTGCCTCCAAGGGAACTCATTGTTCTCGACGAGTACGGCCAGAGGCAAGTAGATGTCCTCGGGCCATACAACGAGGGCGCCACTGTTCTTCTCGTGTGCGAAGTGGAAGGAGGTAAGTGCATGTATACTTCCACATTACTCGCAACTTCTTCTGCATTCAGTTATTTGCCTTGCCAAAGTTACGCGCAACATTCAGCCGCATACAAAGAAGTATAATATAATCACCAACAAATCAAAGGCCGGTGTCTATAAAAATTTTATTCAAAGCGACTTACGCCATCATACTCAAATAGCAGAGACTAAAAGAAAATAGCCTCCGCTGTCCGCCGCTGCGAACTTCGTCAACCTCTTCTTCTTAGCGCCCGCATTCTCACGCCACGTGTTCTCGTCCTGATCATGAACCGCCAGTCATTCGGCACGTGGAGCATCGGTATTGTTCACTAGCATTGGCGCGCATGATTCCGATATTGTAGGAGCTCTTTCTGTACGTCGCGGATTTTTCATATATGGGCAACGGCGTTCGTCATCTGGGGATGACAGACAGCTTGCGGCAATATCGAAATCGGCGAAATGTCCATAGAGAACAATGAAGGCTTCTATATATAGTTAACTTCAAGAACAGTTATTGTGGGAACCACCAGGACTTTTTTCTTTAATTTTACTGGCGGACCCACAATAAATCCCGGAGGAGCCCGGGGCAATTGAGGAGGACAGGAGCTTTGTCGCAGTCGCCAATGTGTACCGAGTTAAAAAAAGACGCCACAGGGAATTCGTTTATATTGTCGAGCTAATGTGAAATAGCATTATTGGATATCTCTATTGATGCCTGGTATATAAAGGAGCTTAGCGTCGAACTGCGCTCACAACTTTCAGCATCTTATAGGAAAAAAAGAGAAGTCTAGTACGCTTGATTGCGAAGAGCTGCGATGAACTACGCGCCACGGTGATGCGCAATGACAGGCTAAACTGCATTTATCTGATTCCCAGAATGTATTGGACACAATGTTATAGCACCACATAAGTGAAAAGTTTAAATGGAGAAGCCGTCAAATTCGTCTTCAAATATGTCGGTATGTCCTTTACAACTAAGTGCTTCAAAACTGCAGACGGGCAGTTCATCGAAATGCGGCATTCGCAGCAAGAGGTAATGCTTTCTTTTTTGCTTAAAGGCTTTTAAAAATGTAAGTGAGAAATGCATTGCTTATAGTTTCGTTAGCTCAACAATGTTGCGGAATGCGATGTCCGTATAAACGAAATTGTTGTGCCACCCGTTTCGGGTCGCTGTTTTTGTTTGAGCCACTTACACACTCTAAAATCACATTACATTAATTTTCATAGCCATATAACACATAAAGTGGCTGCCTCTACATTAGTACATAATAATGAGAAGTTTAGCCCAGTTCAATTTCGAAATGGACCTCCTACGGGTACCTTGCCTCACGCGTCTAACAACAGGCACATAAGGCGCAAAGAAGCGTCGAGACATATAAATAAAATGCGCACAGCACCCTTTTTTCTGTGTCTGCTATTAAATGTCATTTGTGCCTGTAGTAAAATAAACATCACAGTCCTACATCAGTCTACTCGATTACCGATAGACAGAACAAAAATGGCTTTCATGGACCAAGACAGCCGTGACGTTTATACTTCAAACGAAAAAACAAAAAGAAAAAGGCAGGATGAGATTAGGAGAAATTTAAGCACGCATTAGATGCGCGCTTTCTTCCAATTTACTGTCATGATATAGAGCTCTTGCTGGCGGAAATTTTTTCTCATAGTGCTTTGAACACTCGGCTCAGCGTTCGATTGGTATTAGCTTTTGCAGTGACGGCAGAGTGCTGCAGAAACACTAAGGCACGAATACAAAGACAAGGACAGCTCTAGCGGCGGCATTCCAACTGAAAGGGGCGTGCGACTCGCTGAGAAGCAAATTAGTGCGCCTCGATACAGAGCCGCATCGGAATGCGGCAAGTGGTAGAAGGCATCCGACGGCAGAGACACCCTGTGTGGACAATGACAAGGAGGGCAATGACCGTCTAGCACGCCAGACGCCCACACAGAGAAATGAGTGCAGTAATGGGAATGAATCTGTCATGAAAACACTCTCTCACGGGACACATAATGGCACTCCACGAATGCCTGCCACGTGTCGTACACCTCCTCTGCAATGCGACCGATCCGTACCGTCTTATGCGCGCACAGGATAATACGATGGTGTGGAAATGTGGCGCGAGTGCCTTCGAGTCAGTGTTGTTTATGCGACGCGTTTAGCTAAGTTTCCGCGACGGCGAATTTACATCTTTCGGGAAGCCTCAGCCTGAATTTTACGGCAGCGGTCTCCCTGTTCTTCAAAAGTTGTCAAAGTGCGAAGGAAAATAAAAAAAAAGAACGATCTCTGAATTCCGCAGGGATGGTAGTCGCGCAAGGACTCATCGTTTAAAGAAGCAGAGGAGCACATTTAGCAATGTAACACGTCGAAAAGCAGGCACATCATTTAAGACGCTGTACTGGTTCGGCCTTTTATTTGTTGGGCTTCGTCAGTAGGGGTTAAATACAACCATAAAACTGCGACTCTGTGCATTCTGCCAGTATCTGTGTCTTCTTTTTTTCACGAGTATATTAAGTACCGGTGCAATGCTTTCACTAATGTATATGCTACATTACTTTGTACTAACGCATACAGGTACTTCTTCTGTACAAATCGCTGGGAAAATTAAGGACTTCGGTTATCTTCAGAGAAATATGCAATACTGCGCACCGGGCAGATCTATCTATCTATCTATCTATCTATCTATCTATCTATCTATCTATCTATCTATCTATCTATCTATCTATCTATCTATCTATCTATCTATCTATCTATCTATCTATCTATCTATTGTCGCTTGGGGTAACGGATTACTTAAAAACAGAGGCGCGAACGACACCGTACTTGTGTTGTATGCTCCACACGATAGTTTTATTTGTATATAAAACGATTGAATACTGGTAAAGCTGCCCCGCCACGGTGGTCTAGTGGCTATGGTACTCGGCTGCTGATCCGAGAGTCGCGAGATCGAATCCCGGCTGCGGCGGCTGCATTTCGATGGAGCCGAAATGTTGAGGCCCGTGTGCTGTGCGATGTCAGTTCACGTTAAAGAACCCCAGGTGGTCAAAATTTCCGGAGCCCTCCACTACGGCGTCTCTCATAATCAGAGCTCACTTTGGGATTTTAAACCCCACATAACAACAATACTGGTAAAACTGTGTAGAATGTCTGTACCTCTCTCTTGCGAGCACGTTGCCTAAGTGCGAAACTACGGCAGAATTTGTTATGCTAAATAGAAGAGATAGTTTGAAAGGCAAATAAAGAGCAAATTCTCTTTCACGAATGACTGTACTGCTCAATAAACGAATTCGAGTCCCTTTATTCGAACACACCACGATAACGTCACCACACTCGTTGATTGCGATGAATAGTGGCTGAAACAATAATTAATGAGTCGGTCCGTTTATTTCAGTTTGGTTGCATAATGAGTCTGCTCAACAAGCAACTGGTTTTTCAAACCAAACAGAAAGCTTCACACAGATGCTACTGTACGTGCCATAGCCGCGTGACGTGCAAGTGTGCCAACCTTTACGGGCTTAGCCACAGTTCCTGGTCTTAGAAGAAATGTGGTAGCCTTATCTTGATCTTACGAGCAGGTGAGATCGACATCTATCTCAAGATAATCGTGCAGGAACACGTTTCTCGATCTACTTCTGCGCCTGTTACAGAAAGCTTACGAACTGTGCGGGGCAGTTTCACAATTCACTCCGGACTTTCGCCTTCAGGGGACCCGCCGCCCGAAGTGGTTTGGTACAAGGACGGCGAACTTCTCGACTCCAGCTTCTCCGTGCTGTGGCCGCAAGGCGTCGTGCGCAACGAGCTGCGACTGGGTCCTCTACGACGCCGGGACCTTCTTGTCGCGCTTCAATGCACCGCCTCCAATAACAACCTCACCGAAGAGTTGTCGGCCCGTCTCAAGCTTGATCTCACTCGTGAGTTCGCGCAAGACCGAGCTCTCGTGTCGCGTATCTCATCTGTTGCGTAGCTTCCCGTGTTCATGGTGCGCTTGCGGTATTCTCTGCAATACGACCGAACAAGCAAGCCTCTGGAAACTGCTTGAAGTGACAGGCACGATTGTCGTAATACCCCCCGCCTTTACCAGCTTTCATGGAACGAGACCTAAACGAAATGAAACCAGCGGAGGGAGTTACGCAACGCAGAGAAAACAAAGTTCATATTGTTCCCGGTGTAGTGGAGCAGCCGGGAACCTTTTCTTTAGCGAAGTTTGATTAGTTAGCCGTAAGGGAGTATGTAACTAGAGAAGTACTCTGTTACTGGTCAAGGCGTGAATGGAAAATACACGCTTTGAATTGGGAGGATATCTAAAAGTGGTATTTTTGGGCAAGGTACTAAAAGTAAATTGTTTTTGTGGGCCGCTAGAGAGTGCTTTCAAACTATTTAAGAAAAGAAAAAAAAAAGAACAAGCGTCACTACGAGGAAACGTGCATTCAGCGAATAGCGGCGTCAGATAACCCAGAATTAAAGAGTGGTTAAGATGATGACCGTATTTTCTTCTTATGTTTTGACAGCTTTTTTCACCAACTGGGTAAAAGCACGCAATCAGTAGGATCCAGAGAATAGCCCAGTGATAAGTACATTAAGATGCGCTGAAATATTGCGTCATTAAATGAGGACAATTATCGAGTTAACTGAATAATTGTCGTTCAATATTTAAATGCACTTAACAAGAGCAATCCTCCACTGTACTGGGAACAATGTGCACGGGGCTGTCCTTACATAACTTTTCATTTTTTTTTTTTTGGAATATCTATACATGATAGTCGGGACACAATCCGTAAGGAACATTCGTACCCTCGACACGCATTCCGGGACACGAAAAGCTAAGATCCTTTTTGTTATACTTTATTCACACACAATATATTTTTTATGGACGTAAGAGTAAAGGAGGTAAAAGTTAGAGGGCTGCAACACTTCTGGGTCACAAAAATGTGCATCATTTGATCGTCCCCTCATTCGAGGATATTTGATTATCATGTAAGGATTTCGCAATTTTTTTTTTCCGAAGAAGCTTTAAATGCAAATCAGATGCCGACACTGGCAAATAGCTACGCTATGCATTTCTGGCTGCACACTAATATCATACAATGTGTCGCTATTCTGGGACCGAATTCACGAAACTTCTCTTCCGTAAGTGTTTTTGCCATTGGTCGGCCAGCTTGTCTATGATATGTCTAGCAACGGCATTGGCTGAAATTTTCTCTTACGTACTTTCTCTGTCGTAAGTTGTTCTTGTGAATATTCGGGCCCTGATTTCTTTCCTACTTATTTTGACGCGGACGTAGCTGTCTTTCATTATTTGTGTGCCCTAGATATCTCCGGACCTTGGTACAAGGAGAACATTTGAATACCGGCATTGATTTACCTAAAACCCAGACTTTATTATATTTATTCTTTTGTATAATTTAGAGCGTTACAAATGAATAGCTTTCACGAGAAAAGACTGACAGCTAACTTATAAACCCTCATTTCAATAAAGCAGCATAATAAAGAGCGCTTCTCGTAGCTTTTTTGCAAATTTTCGCTTTTTCTCGAACATGCAGGTGCCTTTTGCGCAATGATGATGCGCGCGTGTTATTTTTGCAATGGAGATTACATCCTTGCACTGGCTAGCTTACTAAGCGTGTCCTCACTCGTCACAGTGAAGCCCACAGAGGTGAAGGTGTCACTACCGGCGCTTTCGGCCCCGTCTGGTGGCGCCGCCCTGGTGGCCGGGGAAGTTGCCGAGGCACGCTGTCTGGCGCGCGGAGCGCGTCCTGTGGCACAAGTCGCCTGGTTCAAGGGAACCGAGCGTCTGCAGCACGACCGCCTGCTATCCCGAGAGCCGGGACTAACGATGAGCGCCGTGAGCTTCGTGGTTCGCGCCCAGGACCATGGTTTGCAGCTCACGTGCAGAGCGGACAACCCGAGCCTCCCGGGAAGCGAGATCAGCGATTCCCTTCTGCTTAATGTTCAGTGTGAGTTCGCAGAAGAACGATCTCCCGCGGCAGTGTGATTCGTTTTGTTTGTTTTTTTTCCTTGCTGTGTAACTTAGCGCCAAACAAAGTAATGAAGGCAGACATTGATAGAGCAACATTGCTGTGAAAACAGCTGTATTCGGCGTGAGGACCTTTGTGATAGTGATAAGCAACAGCGATAGTCACGTTATGGCTACAGGCGGTGTTAGACTGGTAGTCAGGCCTTTGTGTCAGTGCAGCTTCGATTATTCTTCAAACAAAGAGCGTCAGTTTCTATCACAAGATACGTGATATCAAAGGTTGGTTGTCCACCGACTGATTTATATTTTGCGTCCCTCATCCGGTTTGTTTTCTCCGATTTCCATGTGAAACGCGCATATATACCTGTTTGAGGTATATATTGTACTTTTATAACCGCTTGCACAATTATGTAGGCATGCCACACAATTGGTCCCGTTACTAGCCAGTTAGACTATGGGACCAAACAAGTTATTGCGAAGTTTCTTTGTTACGTGGATTTTGAAGCTTTAATAAAAAGGAAATAAAGCCACTGGTAAGCCAGCGCTCCGTGGGTCCTTGCAGGTCGTCAGTGTGCATTTTGCGCTGTGAAAGTTCGAACAATGCTGCGCCAACTAGCCCAACGCGCAACCTTAGTGGTCACCTGAAGTCGGACGTGATCTTCGGACATTCGTTTGTTGCAGACCCGCCGCAACTGTCGCTCACCGCTTCCGATCTCCGCCCTCATGAAGGCGAGAACACGACGCTACGCTGCGACTGGAGCGCCAACCCTACCGTGAACGCCGTGTGGTGGCGTCGCGATGGCCAGCTGCTGGAGTGGCGAGACGAAGTTCTTCACCTCGGCAACGTCACCAGGGCTCACTCTGGCCTGTACGAGTGTCTCGCCTCTAACCGCTTCGGCGAGAGCTTCAGCAACCAACTCAGATTATCCGTGCAGTGTAAGGACAAAGCAAAATTCCTAAATATCGTGAAAGAAAAAAAAAAGTCTTCGAGGGTATTCCTCCGCAAAATATGTTTTCAATAAAAGTACGTCTTCATATAAAAGCTGTAATATAGCAATAATGATAGGATAGCGAGAAATCAAGTTGGCAAAGAACGCGTCCAGTTTTGCTGAAGGAGCAGTATAGAGGAATTCAAAGGTAAAAAGGAAAAAAAAAAGAAAAGATCGTCGGTATGACTCACACATCAAAGCTTCGGGTCAGCAAGATGCCGTAGACGTTCTAGTCACGCATCTCAGCTTTGAGAACTTCTAGAGCACTTGACTGGTTTGCTACTCCAATGAGGAGCCTGTTTCGATGACTCGAGAATCCTTTGATCTCGAATCGTTCACTGCACTTCAAGTTTAAGTTGTTCCAGCGCGCTCACGTCAAAATGTAGCCTACTCAACAGCCCGCTCTTCCATCTAATTTACCAATCCAGAATCGCTTAGTGTCCCCGGTCTTTATAAACGGAACGACGGGCCTACAGGCCGTTTGATGTGATCTGTAATAAAGTCACAAACATTAACTATTTATCTATGCCTCGTGTAACTTAATTTCTCTTCAATTCCTTCCTTACCTCCCGACATCTCTTTTTTTTTCCTTTTTTTTTTGTCCTTTTTATCGCGAGCAGTCGCTCCCGAGTGCGCCGAGAATCAAAGGGAGGAGTACGCGGCGTCGCCCGAACTGCGCGTCGCCTGCGAGGTGCGCGCAAACCCCAGCGACGAGCTGCACTTCGAGTGGCTGGCCAACACCACCAAGCGTGCGGGCCGGATCAACAACCTGGCGGTGAACGGAACCCGCGCCCTTGCTCGGGCTGTCGCCAGCAGGGAGCTCGAGTACGGCTTGCTTCTCTGCTGGGCGTCCAACAATGTGGGCAAGCAGCGGGAACCGTGCGTCTTCCGCATCGTGCCCCCTGGTGGGTGCACTTCAACATTCTGGATGCAAAACTTGGTAAAGTTAAATGTGTTGCGCTGGTTTGAATACGGGGATAACAAAAGGAGGAAAGGCAGGGAGACACGCGGAAGCTATCACGTGTAAGTGCAGGCGGTGGTTAGTCACCTTGTGGTGAATTGGTGTCCGCGGACCTCGAAGAAATCACGTGCGCGTTAGCGGCGCTTCTAAATTCTACATCTCAGTACACTTGCACAGAGAAGTCATTGTTGTAGGTTTTCGTGCCAAGCGCTGCAACCAATAGGGGTCAGCCCGCCGAAGAGTGCTAAAGTTTCGTCATGATCACTTGCGCTTTGCGATACTGAGCAACGATGAGGTATAAGTTATTTCTATGTAGGCTGTACCTCTCAACTTTGTGAATTAGGTGACGGAGAATCCATTTAAATAATGAAATGCCGTTTCATGCAAGGCCCCTTGTTGCACGAGCTCCGCTATTTCACGCTTTACTTGCCAGCTTTGCGTTGGGATTTGCCTGTTTTGATAAGGATACCTCACTTTACTTTATGCATTCATTCATTCCTTTCTTCGTCCCTTCATAGCTCTGTTTCTTCATGCCCTCTTCTTTGCCTCACTTCCATTTTTTTATTGCTTGCTTCGTTTCTTGCTTCGCTCCTTTCTTCTATTCTTTCTCCTTTCTATCTCTAATTCTCTTTTTTTCTTCACTTACTTGTTTGCTTCCTTGCTTCGTTCCTTCATTCAGTGCGCTATTCTTTTGTCTTTTGACTTGACCGCTAAGCTGCTTCTTTCCTTGTTTCGTTCTTATACTTTCTTTCATTCCTTGTCGCAATTTCCGCAGCACCCCCGGGAAGTCCCCACAACTGCACCGTGACTGCAAAGAGCCAAGATGGCATGGCGGTCACCTGCGTACCGGGCTCCACAGGTGGTCTGCCGGTGACTTTCTTCGCCGAACTTCTAGTCGACGGAACGGCGACGTCGCCGCCTACGTTATTACGGAACGCTAGTGACTCCCGCCGGCCCGAGTTTAGTTTCGCAGGGCTGCCGAAGGAAGGTTCCCTGCTGGTACGCGTGTACGCCGCAAACTCGCAAGGTCGCAGCGCCGACGCGGAGGTGCACCTTCCCGCCGGACTATCGTTGCTGCACAAGCCCACTCATACAATCGGTAGGTCTTAGTCGCACGAGCACCGTCAAAGAGAAATGTAAGCAGTCGTCACGGGAAACTGGGGCAGAAAGCTGACACGAGCACAATATCCATAAAGCGAAGACCCTCAAAAAGTAAAGTAAGTGACAGGCAGACAGACAGACAGACAGACAGACAGACAGAAGAAAGAAAGAAAGAAAGAAAGAAAGAAAGAAAGAAAGAAAGAAAGAAATGCTCGCTTGCAATAAACCCTTTTCATAAACTGTAAAGCTAGCTTCCCTTCAATGCAGCTCGCCCTACCAATGGCGGCATTCGCAATCCGGCAAACAGCGTGTGCAAGCGAAATTTTCCTGCGATAGGGCATGTAAAATGTTGACGCAGCCCTTCTGATACAAATAATCCCAAAAAACGGGCCGCAGCATGTGTAACTAGGATTTTGACAGCATTTAAATAAAGACAGCTGTCGCCATTATTAGGGCAAGCTTCATTGCAGAGAAGCTAGCTTTACAGTTTATGAAAAGGGTCTTTTTCCCGATAGTGCAAGTGCTCGTAATTTTTTTTTTTCGCTTTCAGTATAAGTATTTAGCGTACGAGTTCCATTAGACGAAGGCTTATAGCTACTGCTAGGAGACTTGCTTTCAGTGCCCTCGCCTAACCAGGTCAGTTTGGTGCCACCGATGGTGCTAAAAGCATCACGCTTATGAAACACCTCAAGGAATCATTCCAGGCTCCAAACAATTGGCCATGCTGCTAATGCACGCACAGCTAGAGTGACGAGCGCGTTAGATTGAGTTACATGATGCTCCAACACAAACGACGATGGGTTCAGATTTCGTTTGGTTGCTCTATCATTTGCAGACTCCAGTGCATTGAAGCTGCCAAGTCACGTATTGGGATTCCTCGTTACCGCTGTCGTCGCACTGGCTTTTGTTACGGTCTCTCTCACAGCCGCGAGACACTGGAAGCGTCGGCGGAGGCGCAAAGGTGGGCACAAATGTTCTTTCTTTTGTTTAATGCCTAACCATTCTACGAGGGTTTCGGGCGGGATCCCAGCTTTCGTACTCGACAGCCAGTGCACGAATCCTGAGGCTAGTGCAACACTTAACTCGCGAGAAGAAAGCAACAGAAGCAGCATAGCTCTTACGAAAGATTTCATTTACGGACCGTGAAGCCGAAGCAACACGTAACTCCGTAATTTCGCGAAAAAAGAAAAAAGGGAAGCCCACTTGCCACAGTGAGTAAATATGCTATGCGCGCACATGTCATATAGTGAAACCCGCACCCCTTCGGTTTCAAACAGCGCTGAAAAGTTCAGAGTGTTCTGACCTACCGTATTTAATCACATGCTACCTGCTCTAGGTCTACCGCATTTGCTTGCATGCCACTAATAGTGCTGAGCACTGCACGTTTGATGGAGGGTAAGTGATGCGTTATGTAAGCCGTTCTTGACTGATCAAAGTCAGCTTGTGTCGCCTAACGGAATCCAAGTAATGGCGAACGTTGGCTGGCCCTGAATTTCGTTATTTATGACATTACCGGAGGGATATTACCGACATTTTTATCTTCTCTTGCAGGGGCAAAACACGCAGTGCAGCTTCAAAAGTGAGTATCCTGTGCTTTTTAAGTGGTAACAACTGTAATTTTTTGGAAATGACGTGCAAGCTAACTTCATTTCCACGCCTGACGACCGGCAGTGGTGCTCAATGAAAATCCAGTAATTGAATAGTGAATCACTGTGCAGTGACGAGCTATTCCTTAAGGAATGGGAAGGTAGGGAGCAAGTGACGTCTTTGCACCTCAGCTTGTGCGTACAACAACAAGACGGCACGCTTACGGATGACACTTCACAGAGTACCACTCTGCTTGAAATAGCGAGCGCTTCCATGAAAGAGAAACACACTTTTGCTTCTATAAGGTATGGTCATAAAAGAGCGCGTCCCTTTATCCTGGCCTACTGAAAAAAAAAAAGTTTAAAAAAATGCGTCCTTCCGACATTCTTCGGACCAAGAGAAGAAAAAAAAGAACATTGCCTTCTCTGAAACAGGCTCACGCAACCTTTTTGCCACTGTTGGGCTAGGACGCCGTCTTTCGCAATATTTCTGACGCATAACAAGTGGTTGCACCTGTTGCACAACGGCCGCCACTCCCACGATTTTCTCGATGCTATGCTGTGAGAAAAAATAAATAAAAAAGTGACACTTTTATTCTGACGCTAGACAGGTTATATGCCGTAAATATTCTCTACACTGAATCGTTCCTAAGCACCATTGTCTTCAACTAAGCTGCTGTGTTTATTAGGGACCGTACGTCTCAAATACAAAGAAACAAATTTTGCAGAATTATTGTGTGGCGAGGCGTTGCGCGAATGGTTCTAGCACGAGCCGTACCTGTGCCTGTCTGGTGGGGCGCATGCGTCCGTGGCGAAACAGTCAGTGGTTAGGCCGAGTGTGAGTTCTCATGGTACTTTTATACGATCGCGCTATATATGTTACATCGGGCTTCTTACAGTGACTCGACATCATAGCGGGCTTAGCGGAATAGCGGTGTCGAGAATGCTAAGCGACACACAGCGTTAACCGTACGGACGCAATTTCCCAGATTTAGCGCGTTTGGATGGTTTATCTGCTCAGACGCCTGTCTCCGAATCGATTTGACATCGGCTATTTCGAACGATTCTGTTCGTTCGAAGCAAAGAGCTGATGGCTTCGCTTACCTCCGGGCAACTTCGACGATAAAGTACTATGCGCATTATTAGAGTGTTATGACTCGCAGATGTTACCGAGATCACTGGGCTTTGCGAACAAGAAAATAGTAGTAAATTATTCTGCAGAGCAGAAACTTTCACATTTTCTTCTCTTGCGGGATTCATGTTTGTTTAACGAAAATATTTGCAAAAAGCTGGAATATCGCTACCTGCTAGGAGACAGGTAAGGAGTGTCAGTTCTTTTCTTTTTCTTGTCAGTTGTTTAAGTTGAACGCACTCTTCCTCCGCTAGAGGACACAGCCGTCACAACTTGGGCACATAGACGTGATCTCGCTACGCTAGAACTCGCTTCCCACCACGACTGTTTACGGTAGGATAACGCTGTTTTCCTAAACCCCGCCATCATGCTGACACTAAGCTCAAACTGCATATCACGAGAACCGGCGACATATGTCGAGGCTTCGCTAGACCGAGCGAAACCCTGCGTGTAGGTTCCTTAAAACTTCGTCGCTATAAAATGGTTTTTACGTTGTTTAAGTAGATGCTAAGTCAACGCATGATAAACTGTCTATATAGGCGCAAAGGTATTACAATTCCTCGATTCGTCAGCACCTTGGCGTGGGTGGAAAACGCTTGTCATCGCATGAACCCCTTGGCTTCAAATATACTCTTAACAGAATTGACTATGCTCACGCAATGTGGGAAGCAGTAAGATTTGTTATTCCGACGTTGCTGTCTTGAGGTGAAAAGTAGACTTTTAGTGATGCGAAGCGCTGGTCCCCACACCGCTGAGTAGACTGAATGATTCATTCCTTAGTATGAATGTGGTGTTGACTGTGAAATGGCGTGTATTTGTCTCGTTTCTATATTGCGCATAATTCGGGGCGCCCAAAGTACGAGTTGTAAAACATATGAACGCTCAGTAAACAATACCTCCGCACAAACCTTCTGAACTACATTCTTCTCTCACTATGCGCCCTCTTTCATATCTAGCTACGGAATTTTCATTGTCAAGTTTGCCTGATTAATAATGCAGCTAAATATAATCTCCATCCAAAATGTACGTGGACCTCATATGGGTGAAAACATCGTGAGGCAGCAAGTGCGTATTTAGACGTAGAGAAAGAAAAAAAAGAACTGTGCAACTACTTAGGCGCTGAATCGCGGGTTCTTAGTCGAAAAAAAAAAATTATCGAGAAATTACTGCGTCTATTTCGATGTTTTTAAAGTAAATGGCCGCAACACGCTGCGAAGATGCGTCAGACATTATAGAGCACGTCCACGTTGGCGTTTCCGGCGATAAAACGGCTCTATACGGTTCACTTTAACGTAAACACTGCACGCCGAGCCTTCTCCGCGTGCTACGGCGTTGTTACAATCATAACAATAAAACAAAGTTGTAGCTGAGCCATTTTAACGCACCTGGACGTCACGTCCACCGCTTAAAAGTAGCCGCGTGCTTGCATCGGTGTACAGTGAGAACGCTGCGGACACGTACCGTTATTGCCTCGCATGGCTGCGCGGCGTCGTTCGGATTATGACAGCGACCTGGAATTGCCAGAGCCCGCCCACAACGAAACGTGTTCCGTACCGTGCGGCGAGGCGAAATCGATGGGGAAGCACGTGCACCACGGTGCAGCTGACCGGATTGCAAGTTGTTCGCTCGTCGCGTCGCGCCCACGCGACTGTTTCCTTAGCAGCTGTCGCGGATTTGCATAAAGCGAACGAACAATCTTCAGAGAAGCGTCGCTGGATGGTATGCGCGCTTATACAAGAGCGTAATTTGGTATACAGTAGCCTGAGCCGTCTCGTAACGCTTCCCGGGAGTTCCGTGAACCCTTTGCATAAGCCGCGACTATCCTCAACTTTTTCTTACACAGGCTGCGCAAATTTCTTCTTCGTCCTCGCCTTTTTGGTCCGCCTTTCTCGGTGCGCGGTCTTGTACGGCGGGAAGAGGCAATGCTATCGATCGCCATACGGCGAACACCATCGCTCTAATGCACCCCACCGTTGGCTGGCTGGACCGGCCTTTCGGTCACTGCAAGGGTTCCCGTCGAAATCACGCCGCGCTGTCAGATTGATCGAGTGCGCGCCGTTACGTGTAACACACACCGTGCTTCCACGGTCGACAAAGTTGAATCAATCCGCGAGCGGCAAGGCAAGTTTCACGGAACGCTTGACGCTCATTATTAGATTGATTCGAAGCACCGCAGCCCACCCGCCCAGCCACCCACCTGCCCGCTATATGGGGTGGGCGTCGTCGTAAAACGTACATGTACTACACGCCGGCCCGCGCACTCGAGCAGGGCTTGCAATGATTGCGGATCGTATGGCAAGGGGTGTAACACAATCCGTATTCCTGACTTTTGCGGACGACAGAGGCCGTAATAGCTGTTGCCGTTTAGCAAACTCTGAAACTTGGCAGGGGATTGCAACAGTGCGGCGAAGCTCTTTTTGTATTACTACGGCCTGCGCTTGAATGACAGGGAAGTTTCGGGTTTTAACGTAATGGCCGGACTGAGCGTTGTCACGCTTGGGCGCCTAATCAAACGTTACGTAGTCGCAGGGTGTAGGCTTTACGAAAGCCGCAGAGAGGTGCATTGAAACATTTGAAGTAAAAAACAAAAACAAAAAACTGGTCTGTAAGCGAGGAGTTGCGAAACATGTTTCAGAGCTCCTTTAATTACATCGACAGTGTACGGGAAACTTGGCTTTTATTACACATCGTTCCCGAAACGAACGGTGCTGGGAGTCGTTCCTTTAAGGACTTCAATCTTTCGCTCAACCGAATGAAAGAAAGTAAGCAAATATAAACCAAAACTTGCGCACTACGTGCACCTCAACTTTTCATTTATGCGTATTATTTCGATTACAAAATGCCCAAAGAAACCACTGCGCCAAGCTTTGAAAGCGCTGGCAGTTTGATAAGAGTGGCTTATTTGGATGGTAGATCTGTCATATTCCCTATCCTGGCAACATTATTGAAAACTTACGACATATCAGATTGGGAATATTCAGTACAGATGGCGTTGTGCCCGCAATAGTCTCGGCATTTTAGCAAATCAATATCGCGGGCAATAAATGTACCGAATCAAGCATTGCACTTACATATACCGCTCAGAGATGTGCTCTGAATTCGAACTTGCTTCGAAATAGAAACAATAATTTAAGCCAGTTCCACACTGCGAAAACCATGGGAACAAGGAAGCTGTGCTTTTTTGTCGTCAACCGCCACGTAACCGGCAAGGGCGTCAAGCTGGCTATCACTTTCTTGTGTCATTATCACTAACGCTATCTATCGCAAATATCTGGCAGTGAGCCGAAGCCAAGGGCGTGGCTTTCTTTCAATACCGCCCTCAGCACGATCACTATCACGCAAGACTTTTCTTCTTTCCTTCCTTCCTTCTCTCCTTCCTTCTTTCCTTCTTTGTTTGACTGTTTGTTTTTTGCACAGAGTTGAGGCCGTTGTGGGTCGAGGGCAGGGGAGGGTTGGCTTTTACCTTCTTACGTCACAGTGGACGTCCGGGACGGACATGGCAAACCAAGCAGCTCCAGCCGTTAATGTTCACCCTGACATCAAAGAAAGCAGTAACCTATTCGCCTTGTGCGCAGGTATTCTCCGGAGAAAACCTTTTGCGAGTGCACTTCTGGAGACGTCGTGTACCAGTCTCCAGATCTCATCACGAGCAAGTACGGAGTGTCAGGCGAGTATATAATAGATTCATTTGTTTTCGTGCACGTGTGTGTAACCATACATATTTGTGACGTCACTTGTGTGTCACTGAGGCGAGTACTCGGACGGCCGGTTTGGTTACGCCACAGGTGATAGCGAGCGAACGTTGGCCGAAAATATGCGATGTAATTGGTAAACATGCCATGTAATTGGTAGCTGCCTGCCAAATATGGCTGTCATTTGTAGGTAACGAAAATTCTGGTCTACACCTTGCAGTGTTTCGCAAATAAACGTTCCCAATGAGTGTCGCAGCGTCCGTTCAAAAAAAAAAAAAAAAACCCTATGCAACCTTCAATTGGCGGTGTTGTTTTGTTCTTTAGCGCTGTTACCCTCGTGCCTCTACTTGAGGATGTATACTTATGTGGGATGTGTTCTAATCGCCCTCTGCCTCCGACTTTCCTTTTTATTTCTATTGACGCCATCGGCGTTATATGGTCACGTGACGGTTATTACGAAGCATGGGCACAAGCGCGGAACGAAATGACGACGACGAAGGCGCGCCTAACGTAGTGCGTGGATTCGCTCAAAAATATTGCCAGTATACATGCATACTATTGCGGTAATTTACTACCTCTCGCTTGCTTCGTTACGACTGAGTGGTAATTGCGGAGTATATATATATATTATATATATATATATATATATATATATATATATATATATATATATATAATATAATATATATATATATATATATATATATATATATATATATATATATATATATATATATATACTTACAGCACTTGCCTAATCGCGGAAACTCCACAACGTGCTGATTGGTTACAGGCGCCTACCCTTCTGTTTCTGAAACATTAGCTGCTTTATTGATAAAATGTCTCTCATAAAATCTCATACTGTAAGAAAATTCGCCATTAGGAATTCATTGTTGATGATGGGGCCATCGAAGCAGTAATCGCTAACACCAAGGAATACCAAAAGCGCAGACCGCTTAAACAAGGAGAAGGGACTAGTGGCATCAGCGACATTCACTGTTCCTCAAGGTTTTCCACGATCTCTTCATGAATAGTTGCTGGCTGTTAATCGTGCTCTTTCGATGGGTTCCCTACATAGTAACATTCTCGGTGTATGGCTAGCGTTCTAAACCCTGTGCTTCGCGTTTCATTCTCTAAGGAGCGTTTTCTTTTTTCAGCTGAGAGTTCCATCAGTAAATTAAGTTGCACATCTTATAAGTGCATTCCCGTAAGCTGCGCATTCACCGCTTCTTCTTCTTCTTTCTTTTTTTCTGTTCAACCGTCGCTTTCATCCGAGAAAATACTTACACACTACGAGTCTGCCGCATGGCGTATCATATATACGCGGCTTTATTCGAACAAATCAGCGAGAAACCGAGATTTTTTTCTCCTTCTGCGAACAGCTCGAGCGTCTATTAATCCCCATAATGGATTCAAGGTTTTACGTCTTAATTAAGAAAGAGAAGGTGGAGTTTAACGACAGCGCGCTCTCTGGAGCCCTCGCACGCGCCCTTAATAATCGACAGCTCGGCCATAATTGCAGGTTCTTCTTTGGAGAACGAAGCAAAACCTTTCAAATAGTGAAATAAAGGTTTAAACATTTTCGCTAACACTCGCGCAAGAGCGTTCTAAAGCTAGAAATCTATCGATGATTTGAAGATGCAATGAGCCTGACCCATACGGGGCACTTCTCTTTTTTTATTTTTGTAGCGCGCGGGTTTTAAATAAAAAAGAGAACTACCTAAATGCGCAGCACGTCGTATAGTTCGAGACTATGTATTTATTTCTAGCAAACGGGGTTCATCGTATACCGTAGTCTATGGAGACGGGTGTTTCGAAGCGTGAAGTTTATTTGTGCGCCATTTATTTATTTTTGTTCTCTCACTTAAGCCGTGCAGATCGAGCCGTAGCAGTGTCAACATTGCACGGCGATGTAGTCGGCGCATCTGTGATCGACAGCTGCTGCCCTGGCACTGTCAGCCTAGAGTCGGGTTGCGTGGAACCCGTACAAATCAAGGTGAGTAGTCGAAGACAAATTCTATATCGTCAATAGCTGGTTCTTCGTTTCCGTTTCTTTCTGTGTGTTGTGGGCGATGCACGGCCCCTCGACGGTGGTCTAGTGCGCATGGCACTCGGCTGCTTATCCGAAGCTTGCGGGATCGTGTGTCGCGGCATCGGCGGCTGCATTTCGATGGAGGCAAAATTTTGTGGCCCGTGTACTGTGCGATGTGAGTGCATGTTAAAGAACCCCAGGGGATCGGAATTCCTGGAGGCCTCCACTAAGGCGTCACTTAATCTCGGGACGTGAAACTTCGAAATAAACGTGGGTGATTCACGCAGCGCTGAGGAAGCCAGCCACCACAAAAGGCATGCCTTTACTGCATACCAACCTAACCAGACAGCAACTTGGCTGCCGGCGAACTACTAAAGGTCAAATTATAGAGTGGATAGAGTGGGCCAAGCTAGGTGATCGCAGCAGATTATATGAACACGTATTTGGGCAAGGAGGTGGCTAATTAGGCTCGGTGCACGAAACGGTACGTAGCGTTACCACCGTTCTTCACTGATACACCACACTTTGCCGAATGCTTACACAAGCACTAGCACAATTTCGACTATGTGTTTAGTACGTAGCGATAGAACAGCTTTCAACAGGAATAGGGGGCAGTCGTTGCTATACTCAGAAGCTCCCGTGCATGCTTGCCACTAGCACGTTTGCCGACTCCATTATGCACAGATATGTCGTGCTTAAGCCAGCGGTCAAGGTTTAAACTTTAAATCCGTGTTTTTTCTCTGGTCCTGCAAAGAACCGCTCGAATACCGTTGAGATCTCTAGAAATTTGTTTCCGTTAGAATAGACGCCTGCTGGCGTGCCATAATTGTCAGAATTGTCCTCATATCTGATGAGATTCTTAATTTGATCCTTTTGATTTCTTGACATTTTCGATCTTTATTGTTGAAATTAAGTATTTACAGCGATTGTTATCTCAAATAGCGCTTTCGGACAATTTTCCAAACTCTGGGAGTTGACACGGGGAACGCTTTTTTTTTTATTCTTCCAGCTCACAACATTCGCCCCTCGCACAAGCCCCGAAGCTCGGAGGCAGTCGTCATCCCCGTGCCTTTGTTCTCCCTCAAGTGTTCTACAGAAGCGAAAGACTTCGCGTCCACAGGACCTGTACTGCACCGGTGGAGAGTCGCCGATCACTGCTACCTGAACGTCGACAGAGAAAGAGGTCTGTGATGATAGCTGACGGTAATGAGGACAGGATTTGAATAAACCAATTATAGTCCGTTCCAAAAAAAAAAAAAGGAAAATGTTACGTACCTTGAGCAGGCCTTGAACAGGCCTTGGACAAACATAAATACGTAAGGTTAAGTCCAGAGACTTAATTTTGGCAACGCATGGGTTTTGTGCAAGCAACGTGCCAGAGTTCCAAATGGTTACACTGCTATATACGATGTAGATAGGCAAAATCGATAGAGGAGGATCTTTCAGAGTGGCTATTGTGCCATTCAATTTAACGATTTATACTCGCACCTACACGTAGTTCGTGCAATATCCGCTGGCTGTCCTTTTCTCATCTATGAAGATAAAAGGAATTATTTTTTTTATAAAACGAAGATGTTTTCGCGAATAAACGAAGCGGAAGGACAAACATTCAAGCCAGCTCATCGCTGTGACAACCGTGGGAACAGCGAAGATGGGCCTGTCGTTAATCGTGACATGACTGGCAAGGGTGTCAAGTTAACTATCACTGCCATGTGCCACTATCACTATCGCTATCTGTATCGTTGACATGTGGTAGTGAGCTGAGGGAAGGACGTAGGCTAAGGTAAAAGGCGGGTTCGCTTTTCGCTTCTCTCTAACCCGTACTAGCTTTCTCATCTTCTGGTGGCTTCATTTTGTCGTGTGGTTTAGTGTTCACTATCTGGTTCGTAACGTGCCGCTGGTGCAGACTCCACGACCTTCAGTGGCTTCGTGCGGGCTGTCTTCTAGTATGCTTGCAATGCTGGAAGTCGTACTATTTCGCTGTTTCAGAGATGCCTTGAAATCTATCTATCTATCTATCTATCTATCTATCTATCTATCTATCTATCTATCTATCTATCTATCTATCTATCTATCTATCTATCTATCTATCTACTTGGCTTGAGAAAGGTCGGGCTCCGACCGAAACGTTGACGCAATTAACCGTCGTTGACTCAGACGCGCATCGTCCATTCAGTCAGTCAGTCAGTCAGTCAGTCAGTCAGTCAGTCAGTCATCAGATAGATAGATAGATAGATAGATAGATAGATAGATAGATAGATAGATAGATAGATAGATAGATAGATAGATAGATAGATAGATAGATAGATAGATCTTTCATGTTTCCTATTATGTATTCTCTTTCTTTTCTTTGTTTTTTCAGGGTTTGCGCCCGAAGGAAATGATCCGTAGGTCAAGCAGCAGTCTGTGATGAGGGAGTTCGGCGGCGGTGCATCAGTCAGCAGCGCGGCCTTTTCCCGTTTCTTTTCTACGACATGGCGACCGCTCTTTTCAGAGTGGCGCTAAAGGAAGGGGCACAATCCATATGGACTTACGGACGGGCGTTTCCTTAGGCTGAAGAAATTCGTCATTATTTTACCTTACGATGCACAAATCATTCATCAAACATGGGTGTTTTTTATACGCGTTTAATAAAGTTCACTGCGTCAATGTCATCCAGAGCCTGTTTCGTAAAAAGACACGGCAACACAGGCGTCAGCGACAGAACGAATAACAGAAATAAACGGCCTGCTTTGGAACAACATCAGCATCGTTTCCATAATTCTTCGTTAAGGTGAGCATACACTTCGCCCGCAATATCGCGTGCCGATCAGGGGAAAAAAAAAAACGTTGCTGACAGTTCTAACCAAACTAGAACATTCGAAGAAGTTTAAACTAAACGAGCGTAATGAAAATACTTCTACGAGACAGGCCCGTCACCGGTATCCCGTAATATTGCGAGGGAAACGGGCACTTATATTAGACGGCGCCACCGCCAGACGCGTTACAGTACGCGACTCTTCATTTATATTACGGCCGCGGCGTCTCGCATAAAATCACGCATACGAACTTGAAACGTGCAGGAAGGTACCTTAAATGCAAGCAGCGCTAGGCGCAAACAGAACTGCGTAGGCGACAATTCCGCGAGGCTATAAATGTGCAGCAAAAGCCGCATTTGAGCACTTAGAAATGAGAAAGAGAAACAAAAAATAGCCTTCTTTTTGACGCAACAATCACCGCCGGCTGCGGAGGACTGGCCAAATGAAACCGGCGCCGCAATAGCGTTGCCGAGGTGTGTACTATACTCCATAACTCTCGATTACTTCCGCAAGAACGCTTCCCCGGAGGGTCCCGCTGTCCGCACGCGGGTCCAACGAGCGAGCTGTTTGCTAAAGCCTCGGCCGCCGCATTCCCGCCGCGTCGTCGTAAATATGGAAAGCAGAACGGCGTTTCAAAGGCACTTCCGGACAGCGTCGCGCACTGTCACGCCGAGTAATAACGGAGACACACGGCGAGTAAACTCGGCGAGGTGGAATTTCGAGTGACCGAGGAATGTGTAGGAGACAGCCTTAAACCCGTCTGCCTGAGAGGCCGGCCGCTTGTCTATTTCAGACGTTCGCGGCTGTCTCTGTCAAAACAAACCTGTCAACGGGCTTCATATGAGATTCGGAGGGAGTGCACGGGAAAGAACTTCGATGCAGGTAGACGGGGTGCGACAGGCCCGAAGTCGACTGAACAAGGACATCTTGAATGAAAAAAACAGTAAAGGAAGAGAAGTGGGAAGGCGTTCCCTATACTCGTGGAATTGCCGAGTAAGAAGTGTAGCGGAATTTAATGACGAAACCAACCTACAGTTAAGCAATTACGATGTTGCACCTCGTTCTCAGCCCTGTCCATTGTACTGCCGTCGACTGTTGAAAGCTTGCCGCTTTTGGTGACAGGAATACGCGAGCTAAATTTGCGGAGCGCGTTATTTAGTGCTACAGTGGACACATATCAGCTTGTGAAAGGCAACACTGGCGTCCACATGTCTGCAGCACATAGCTACATAAGGAGACACATGAGGGTTTCTCAGAAAGGAAAGTTCCTTAGTCGATTAACTTTTCGCTTGCCCGGTGATCGAACCAGGCCCAACTACACTTCGGGCTGATCGCTTTACCATTTGAGCTAACCACGTGGCTAGCAACTGGCTGCGCGAGCGCGAGTCAGTCGACAACTCGAAGCACATCACACTGAAATCCACTGAACTTATTTGCCAAGATACAAGCTTGCCACGGCTTAGCACGAATGGCAGATATAAATAAGAACGATAGGAAGCACCAAAGAGGACGACAACCTCTGTACAAGTACTGCGTTTTGAGAGGCAGTGCTGACATATCAAGGCACCGAGCCAATTTCCAACCAATCGTCGATTCTACTGCGGCTTTAGCCTTGGCGGAAAAAAAAAAATCTGTGCCGATTATTTCCGCGCGTTAAAATAATCTGGCCGGTTTTTAAAAATTTTTTAGTGCATGGTGTCGTATTATGCGGCGTTTAATGCGTTAGGCACAAATGCCACTTCTTTCTCCCTAAATACGTGACCTTTTCAGGTGTTCACGCCTTATGAAGGTGACGGGCTGTGAATAACATTCAGTGATGGTACCTGACTGGAGGATATACGTTTGGAATGTTTTTTTTTTTCGTCGTGTTATGGTGTTTACTAATCGAGCGGGTAACGATTCTGAGCACTTCGTGAGGAGACCGCGCTTACATAGACAATGATAATCGGTACTTGCAAAGTGTACCATAAGTACCGCAACGTTCCCGTGGGACATTTTATAAGAACAGGACCTCAACAAAGTTGTTCATCCGTCCATCCATCCATAGCGCAAGGTTAATACAGGATATCGTTATTCACATTACTACGGACCAGCGCTCGCGCTGCAAACATGCCATCGTACGTACCGGTACTATCGTCTTTCCACGTTACGGTATGACACTGCAAGTACGCTAAGACTCTAAGCACACGTAACATGGATTCCTGTGTTTTCGCTGATGATTGTGAGCGACTATTCAGAACTATGGCTGTTTAAGCTTTCTTGTGTTCGCTGTAGTTTTCTCGCCGTAATATACAATTGAAGCTATTCAAATATCGACCACCACATCTGTTATCTCGCGGCACCGCTGTTAGGGAACTTTTTCCTTTCTAGCTTATAAAAGCTAGCACGAACATATTTTAGTCATGAATATAGTATATGCAACGCATAAATTGTTTCTTCTAAATTCTTTCTTCCGAAATTCAAGGCAGAAAGTTATTTTAAATTTGATGAGGTAAAGCCGATGAGCACTGTTCAGTTTGTGTTCTTAACCAGTAACACAATCTGAACAGCGCTCGTCGGCTTTAATATCGCGGCTAAACGAGCCATAATCGAGGATATAGACCACGTACAAATACTGTCGATCCAGAACTGCAAATGAAGAGCCTTATCCCATCAGTTTGCTTCGCTGAGCTTCACCTTTGGGGTACCTCAATTAAAAGCGAACTCGCGAGGCGAATTTTCGCTGCTGCTGTAGCTACCACTGTCAAGCTGCCATTAAAAATATTTCTTTCGTAGCGCCTGAAGTCTTGCGTATACTGCGTCTAAAGTAATTTGAACTTCATTGTTGAACTTGGTGCAAGGGAACCCGAGTATACATACAGCTTAATGGTTTTCAAACTTTTCGTCGCCCCGTGGCTATTATGGAAATAGCGTGAGTAAGTTTAGTTTTCCTTTTTCATTTTCTTTTCCTTCTTTTCTTTTCTTTCTTTTATGTTTTTTTTTTTTTTACTGCGGACACGCTGGATCACATCCTCAGTGTTAATAGGTTCAAGAGAGCCGAAATAATATTCCGAGCGCAGTCTCTCCGAGCGCACCCACTAAGTGAAAACTGCGTTAGGCAACAGGCGATGCTGCTTCCAGGTGCATACTGCTTCAGGCGTAACTTCCTGGCTGCCGCATTGCTCCATGAGAAAGCACTGTAAGAGAGTTGCTACCCGTGGAAATAAAAGAAGAAGCCTCGTGGAGATCGTTGGGGAAAACCGGAATGCGCTCCATTTAATGCGATCTCGTGGCCGCTGCCTTAACGACGTCATTGTTAAGAAAGGTCCTTCGCAAAAGGCAGTCTCCAGGAGTACGTGCGGGGCACTCGGCGCGGTAATTAGGACCTGCGCCTAACGTCCCGGTGTTGGTCTTTCCGCTGTCGACTGCATGCGGATAGTTTCCTTTTTCGTCGTCCTCGGTGGCGTTCGCGTAGAGTAGCACCAAAATGAAGGGCCTAATCAGTGACTTAGCGCTCATGGCCAGACCGAGCAAAACCTACTCTCCATGCTTTCTGTTTCTCGCTAACCGAGTCCATCGTTCTGGCTATCTCTGGGGCCTTAATGATGAGCGAGCGATGCTCCTTTTCAAGGCCCGAACAAGAGGGTAGACGGTGCGGAAGAACAAATAAAATGGTTATCTTGTGTAATCAGCGCCGCAAGAAGTTCGCTCTGCTAAAGCAAACCAGCCATATATTAAAAGTGTAAGTGTGGCGAACCTTGTAGCTCTAGGCCGACAGGGTGCGCTTTGCGAAATGACTTCAAAGATGAGCCATTATGGGAGCCGGGCACTCAAAGGACGTTGAGTTTTTATGGAGGAGAGGGCAAGTTTCTGCTTGCGTAAGTCTCAAAAGCAGCCTGCGGTTTTTATTTGTAGAAGGTTCTTATATTCTTCGGATTTGTCTCCGAGATATGTGTCGGTAGGTATATTGAAGAACATGAACGGAAAAGTAAACGAAGATTGTGCTTTACGCAGTTGAAGTAAACCCGATCTGTTTGCTCGGGAAAACTCGCGCAATTACCTGTTGGCTCATGCTGAACAGTTTTACTTTCCCACCCACGTTTATCGATGAGGAGCAGGCACAGCCTGTTGATATACCTCGTATTTTGATACTTACGAACTCGTGTGCCCACAACCTTGTCTCCAAGTTAAACATACTGAATATGTAAATATTTATAGTAAGCCTTTCTTATCGCAAATAGCGCGTGACCCGTCGCTGTCGGTTTGGAAAGAAAAACGACATCGTCCAGTTGCTTTTGCACCTTACGACTCGAGTGATTCTTTGGGCTTTGACAAATTCGAGTTACTGAGCAAACTTCGCAGTTCGGGTAATGAATTACCGATGGAAATTGCAGCAATTATGCTATCGTGTTTAGGGGTACTGTGACTGGAGAATTACGCCTCTTATGAGCGGCAACGGCCGGTACAGTACACTATTAATGTACTTGAAAAGTATTTCTTTCACATATATTTCTATGTTTCAAATAAGCAACGGTCTTGTCCTTACTCCCTTCGTGTCTCGCCAGTCCATGTTTCATTACATACGTATACCAACGATGGCTATTTAGATGGAATAATGCACATCAAAGTAAAGCCATGGATAATATAAACAATATTTTATGCTACTCGTACGCCTCCTGATAGGCAACGTTTCAAGCCAAGCTGTTCTTCCCTCGGTTCCTGTAGTGTTTTCTTCTCGCACACTTTCACCTTAAACATGGTGAGTGTTGAAATACGTGCACTATGAAGTGCTGCTCTTGTTCATTGGAACAGCCTGACAAGGTTCATAACCTTGTTTCTAAAAAAGGAGCTCGCAGGATGACATCAACAAACGCACAGGCACCTTTCTGGCTAGTGACACTGTTTTCACTCAATGAAGAAATCGCAAAATACGATTTAGAACAGGGAATGTCGCGGGAGCCAACGTTTCGACAAGCGGACTTGTCTTCGTCCGCTTGTCGAAACGTTGGCTCCCGCGACATTCCCTGTTCTAAATCGTATTTTGCGATTTCTTCATCGATTCAAGCATCCATCTTCCCTGAGCTTCTCTTCTAGTTTCTTTTCACTCAGTAACATAATTTCGTTCACTTCAGGTTACTTAGACAACCTCTACCTAGGTTACTTTCACTTGCGCTGCGAATTCCATCTCACAACCAATTCCTGTTGTAGAGAATTAAGATGTTGATTAGGCGGTCTGTGGCAGTGAGGCCGGCCTACAAAAGCACTCTTATCAACAGCCAGCGCACCTAGCACAGCACGTTCATAAGCACCATCTAAATGTTTCACGACACCCGTGCATAACCTGACAAAACAGCAAATCCTGTTCCCAAGGGACGTAGCCAGAGTAAGCCATCAGGAGTCTTCTTTCACGTAGAAGGATGGTCATGTGGGCGAGTTGGAGCTGGTTGGGTTTGTGTGCTTCCTTCTTGTTCTCCTCTAGATTCGCGCTGACCATCAATATGCCTTCTTTTACGTGTTTATCGCTTTCATCGTTATTGCGTCTCAGTGGTTGCTTCCTCCAGGCTTTCGGGCATTGACAGCATAGCGCTATTAAATTAAACAAACAAACATAGAAGAACGAAATTACTGGTCTTAGTGTAGAGTAAATCAGAATTACGCCTCCTCTACGAGAGACACTTATGTTGGAAATCGGACAGGAATACACACTGAACAATTCCTTCTTGAATAGTATAGGCGAAGCAGTACGGCGTAGTATAGGCGAAGCCCCTGGGTTTTCGCCGCACCGACTGATGCAAGATTCACGATGCGCGGGGCCAAGCGAGCGACCAGGATCGATGGATTGCGAAATGCTCGATGGTAGCGCCGGTAGCTGCGGCTCAACGGCTGTGTCGTTTTTGCTACTGAGCACTTGGTGACATGTTCGACGTCGAGTGGTGGAACACATATGACTTGACAAACATGCCCTGCAAATCGTCCTGTGTGAACGTTTGACGCGTTTAGGGCCGGTATGTGCCACCAAACGCTAAACAAACCTCGTGGCAATGAGGCATCGGTGAAATGCTTCAGTGATTGCCCCTCTCATCCTGAACAAAACAATAGAGCGTACTGTTGGCTTCGTTAGTTTGTATGTAACGAATAACAGGCCCACTTCTTTCGTTTATATATATATATATATATATATATATATATATATATATATATATATATATATATATATATATATATATATATATATATATCAGCAAGCCAATTTTACAGCCCCTAAGTAAATCACTCAAACAGCAAAAGCTCACTTTTCCAAAATTTCAGCTGATTGTTCTTCTCAGCGGTGCCGTTCACGCTGCCTTGATTTCAACCGTGACAACAGCTTTCAACTCAAAATCAAAATCGATTTACGCTTGTCCACCCAGCGATGCCCATCAAAAACTACTTCGACACTAAGAGCAATTTTCTTGGGATCCCTCTACTTCTTTCTGTGCTTACGTTGTTCTCATTTTTCGTTGGGTTCTACGACACCGGCAGAGCAGATTGTACGGTTGAATCAATTTCGCGACACGCAACACCCCTAAACTAAAACACCCCATCAACAACATTAGAGCGTCATTTTTGACGTTTAAATGAAAACTTCGCTGTGGCTTTTCCCCTTGGCTTCTATTTAATGGATGGTGCATTGGTTCTACCTGTTGAGCTGTACTAATGCTTTTCCAACGCGCAACTGTGCGCCCTTTATAAGCACGCAGACACTGAGGAGACGTTCCACACACTAGGCGCAGCAGGTTCGTGCAAACCGCGTCCCTTGAGCAACGCCTGTCTTTCAGGGTGCACATATATGATAAACCAGCGAGTTTAAAATAGCAGAGAGACTCAAGCAGAGTGAGGCGTACTTGGATTTTAAAAGCACCGTTCAAAAATAGGGGCACATAATCTGCGCTGATTAGACTGCACTGCGCTTCGTGAGCCGTTATCTCTGCACCAAGTTTCTCGAACAAAATCAATTTCAATGCAGACAGCACGGACCATAATCCACAAACATGGATTCCGCGATGATTGTAACCAGATAACCAGACACTGATGCGCGTAGAAAATAGAACGATGGACGTACGTATAAGGATAATACGTACACAGGCCAACCAAACCACAAACTATGAACTATACAAATCCTAATGTGGCCTATTAAATAATTGTGCAATTCCAGCCACGTGCGAGCAAAATGTCAAATCAAAACATCGAAATCAAGCAGTAGCTAGATTAACACAAGACATGGGATCCATATACGCTCCATCTAGACCCAGACAGGTTCAGACGAGACAGTAGTAAATTTATGAATCAGGTACCGTTCGCGAAGCTCATTTGCGAGTCAGGTACCACTCGCGAAGCTCGTTTGCGCATTTAGATCCTATCTTGATTCCTACAAACGTTCCACTTATTTGGAGATAATAAGAACCATTAAATTCAGCCTTGTTGAATCACAGTCATTAGTTCAGAATAACATAAACGGACGAATTCACAATTAGTTTATCACAGTGGATGCGTTCGTAAGTGCCCAAAACAGCCTGAACGCCGACCTTATGGGGAATATTAGTATAAATAGCCGTAACATTCACTGTCACCAGAAGCGAACCTCCAGGAAGACTCAGGTCTACTGTGCTGTTCCGACAAGCGTTCGTATCTTTGATGAAGGAAGGAAATGTGGTTGGAATAAATTTGATTAAGCTATCCACATCTCCCGTTTCGTGCATCACCGAGGCATCACTGAAGGTTGAATTGTTAGTACTCGGCTGCGCCCCGGTGTACTGCCACGCAGTACACCGGGGCGCAGAAGCGCAGTTCCCGCAGTGTCCACTCTGGTCTTCGGCCGATCGCCCTTCAATATGTAGGCCTCAGTGTCATTGTCCGAGGATCACTGGCCATTTACTTCTGCCAGTCACCGGCCTGTCAGCGCCCTCCTCAGGCTTAGCACAGTCCAACCAGTTTACCATAGCGTGTCTTTGTACTTGTAGAAACAGGTTCTAGGTGTTCCACGCCAGCATGGATATACGAACGAAGCTCGGGAATACATCGTCTGCCGCCATTATCATCCACAGAGAGCAGTGGTAAAGCCCGTGGTCCAGGAAGAACATCTATGCTTTTCGGTGGCAGAAGTCCTCCGGGCGGCCGTTGAGTTTACGACCCTCTCTGTTGAAGCGATTAGCCGGTGAAGTCTCTGGTTGGGTCCACGACGGGGCAGAAGCAAGAGGGCAAAGTTGGTGCTGATACCCAGTGTCGCAAGCCGTGTGTGTCTCACAAGCCGCACGTATTTGTCGAAGGTAGTTGAGGCACTCGAGCAGGCCCCGTCATTATTGCCTACATATAGCTCTAGGGTGGACACACCCCAAGGCACGAAATTGATGAGATCAGAAACACTGTCAATATTGGCACCCGGTTGACACACAAAGACGGGCTCTCGTTCTTCCTATCTTATTCTTCCCATCTTTCATCGCTCACTCTCTAGCGTGAATAACCACTTAGGAAAGAGCTGCTCGTCGTTCTCCTCTGCCTATATAAATATCAACGGAGGGCGGGTATATATATATGTGTGTGTGTGTGTGTGTGTGTGTGTGTTGTGTGTGTGTGCGTGTGTGTGTGTGTGTGTGTGTGTGTGTGGAGAGAGAGAGAGAGAGAGAGAGACGAGGTGGCATCGTCGAAATCTTATATACGCGATATAAATAAGAAGGGGGCAGATGTAAGATGTATAGGCAGGTATATCATAAGTATATAAACGAGTATGCTTGAATGTTGCAGGCGCGTTTTCACTAATGTAGACATTTACTACATATCCTGCAAATTTAGCTAGTACCACAGAGAACGCATAATGGTAATCAGCCTCCAGTTCGCCGTAAAAAAGGCACTACAGCCCATTACATTAGCTTCGACGCATCATCTTTTGCAGATAGACAGTGCGCTTGACCCACACTGGTGGAGGACTATGTTATCAACTATAAAAATTGCACCTTAAATTCGCGCATATGACAATAGAACAAATGAGCTCACAGCAAGCTGTGATAGATGTAGGCATGCTAAAGTGGAAAGCCTGTGGCGTGCACAACCCATTCCCACCATGCCATCTTAATGCTCATTTCTCTTTAGCGTTCTTGTTTTTTTTTCTTTGCCGCTGCATACGCAACGAATCAACATGGCCCAATTTTTCAGGGACTACGTGAGCGTAGAGGTCTCCTTCTTGCATTGCAACCATGCGACCGTTAAACTAATTCTATGATGTCATGTTAGAGATATCCTTCGTTCGCTTAACTACTGAAGCTGGAGAAGGTTAAGCATGTGCAGCTTCTTCTATACTGACCCCATTATGCCAAAGCTGATCGCACTATTTCATCCCTCGTAATGTACATCCTTAACTAGTGCCTGAGCACGGTGCGCTAAGTGGAACATAAGTATAGAGCGGTGAGCTCATACGTTATATAAAAACAGGGCAGGAGCGGGTGTAGTATACGTAATCGCAAGCAACCTCTACATAGTAAATGAAGATTTGGCTAATTCGGCAAAGTTCCTGGTTAGGCATGCTCAGAACTTCATCGAAAAAGAAAAAAACAAAAACGGAAACTTTTTCGCGCTGTTCGGAGTTCTAGTACGTACGTTTACCGACTCTTCTAAATACTTTCTCTTAGGAACAGTCTGGGTTACCCTATTTATAAATGCAACTCACGTAAAACAAATTCTACCAGTTGCTTAAGTTGCATCGAATCTCCAAGGTAAGGTTATATAATACCTGCCGCGTTCGCGAACTTTTTTTTCCCTTGTTCCGCAGATAAGCAGGGCGGGAGTGATAAATCAGACAAAACGCGAAGTGCTGTTATGCAACGCGCTAATTAATGCTCTGAACAAGCAGCTATACTTATGCTCCACTTCAGACAAAGGGACATTAAACAACGTACCAAGGTACCAGCTGGTTGAATGGATTGCACATACTTCGTTTTGTGACAAGCGCGCGACCCATTTTGCGATAGAACTACTGTTAGACTTAACGATAATGTACGACCAGTGTCTTAATCGCCACGACAGAACCTAATCTCAGGGTGGAGCAGATGGTATGTATATGTAGATTTCTAGGTCTACCTCAGAGGTACAACGTTTCGCTTTACTTTGCCAACGCTTTTCCCAAAAGGCCGAGCAAGTCGTAACTAATGAGAGGAGGTGCTGTGGTGCTCCGCGGAAGAACTTTAGTTTGCTAAGCACGCGTGCTCTTTAGGACGGAACATTTAGCGTATAAAGCTGCTGTAAGCCTCTGAGCATCTTCGTTATTCGAGAAACGCCCATTGGTACGCCGTAAGTGGTGGTGATGAGTACGCACGGACGAGTAGTGGTGAGGTGGACCTATAATTCCATTTGCCTGCCCTCCTGCCTTGTGTCGTGCTTCGTTGTACGCTGCAGCACTTTCATAATGAATTTCTTCCAATTGAACCAGATTCCAATTCTCTTTCATGCTTACTGTACAGAATCTACTTTCCACACTTCTGCGCATCTATGTTATTCCTATCCAGCTGTCCACGCAATGTCTTTGTTCACAAAAAAAAAAAAAAAGAGAGAGAAAAAAGCGCGCTCAAGGTTAACAGCTACAAAATACAAGAGTCGCACGTCGCTTCACAGATGTCGTCAAAGGCAGTTACCCCACGCAAAAATTGAAGGGACGCTTAAGCTTCACCGATAAGAGTGTAACGCGATAGCGTTATCGTGCCCCGTTCGCATCGTCGCCTTATTCCCTCTCCATGCTCTTGCCATGCTCTTGCCATGTCCTTGCTGTGGCACAACATTCATTTATTAGTTCACACCACGAAATTGTTGTGACATGTGATGTTCACATTGTATGTCCCCGCAGTGCTCTGTGCAGACCACAATGAGCGTTTATCCGTTGTTCCTTCGCTCGTCGCAGGCGTTCAGTATCTCTGTGACACGAGCTCCTACGTCGGTGCATTGCTTCCACTTACAAGGTTTCACGAAGGATGTTCAAGTAGCCGACGCCCTTAACAACGTATGATATGGCGCCACATCCTATCTTTATAGACTTCAAATTTCGTGCTGAACAGATTGCTGGTTTGATCAAGAAGTTTGTTATTGCAATGCCTTGCTCATCGTGTCCAACGTGTCTTTAAGATTAAGAATGGTTAAGATAACCCAGATTAGTATATTGAAATAAACGATACGCATTAATGGCAAATAATCGCATCATGAGATCAAATTAAGTGAAAATAATTCAGGAACGCCAAAGATAAATGCTACAGAAAAATAGGCGAACTACAGCTCCGCACTTCGTACAGTTTTTCGTGCAGTGGAACAGTCTTTCTATTTTTTTATTAAGTGAGTAGGAAACGGACGCGCGTAAACGCTGAACGAACCAGAATTTAACGCAATGGAAGGAGCTCCCGAGAACTCAAACTGAGCCATTTGCAAGCCCCGTTATAAAGCAAGAAACCGCAAGGGAGAGCTGTGGGGTGCATTTTGCGCTATATATATATATATATATATATATATATATATATATATATATATATATATATATATTATATATATATATATATATATATATATATATATATATATATATATATATATATATTACTAGGCTTTGTGGCTGTGTACGCCACAAAAGCATCAGCTCTAGCCTCGTAACAACTGGAGCCCCTAACCTCAACGCTTTTGAATGTTATGGACGAAGGTTCATTACCCACGAGGATGTTTAAAATTTCGACTTTCGAGGTTATGTTGTTATCCAGTTTGTATTCCGGACTACCTTCTCCCCCTTCGGCCTCCTTTTAAAGTTAATTTTTTAACTGCAAACTAACAGTACCATCGTCAAAGACGAAGCATGGTAGCTAAACAACTTCTGTGAGCTCCCTGGCTACTGTTTCCCAGACAAGATACAATTCTGCCGGTTTTACTGTTTTCAACTGCAGGAACACCAAAACGAGCACGGGCTAGTCTTTCCAACTGTACGGTGTTTACATCGAAGCATTCATGCCCACGTCGACGACATTAAGCCAGCGCGCATTACGTCGACGATGACGTCACGGGCGAAGAATCGCCTGCTGCACATTTATTATGTGACGTTACAAAATTTTGATGAGGCCTGCTTCTTGTCGGTGCTATGTATATAAGTATTGCTGTTGACTGGGGAAGTCGCTGTTCAACCATATGTGTCTGACAGTGGAACACATAGCAGATGCACACGAACAAGACGACATGAGATCCAACGCTAGCTTTCAACTACCGAGGTCTATTTCTTCACTTTTTGCTCCAGTTTAGGCGTCAATCTTTTAGCTATTCTCACAGTCGAAAACGGAGGTGCGCCTCGCTCATTCGAATAATCCAACGCGGCGTCGCTGCAGTTTTAACGAGCACAGAACACTGAAGCTCTGTGCGAATGGCGTGCTCTGTACCCTTTCGAGTCCCTACTTTAATCTGTACTTCGCAGTAATCCCCAAATCATTGCGTCTGCGCCGTTGCAACGTGGATGTTGCTTTCTGAAAACAGAAAGAGAAAGAAAGAAAGTGAATGAGGATGAGAGAGAGAGATAGCTCTATGGACGTAGCCTGATGCCGGAACATCAATCCGGATTAGAACATTCAATTATCCGCGGGTGGCAGTCGCCCTTCCCTTCGGGTCCGGTCACTCAACCACGAAACTCGTGAAACGACGAAAGCAAGTCTGTTTGGGATTGTCCCTCTCCTGCAGAGAGAATGAAACGAACCGTTCAAAGACGCCTCAGTCATACCGGTGTGTGCTACGTAAAGAACAAAAACAGGATAAAGAAAACAAAAAGAAAATGAGCGTGGTAAGCTCTTACGCCTACGCAGTTATCATTGCGGCGTTTTGTTGTGCTATTAGATAAGCAGTAAGAGGACTAAAACGGAGGATTATAGAAGTCATGAGAACGTCAAAAAATAATAAATAAAAAATAGAAAAGGCGATAAAAGCGGACAAGGCAGGATACACAATCGGCTTGCAATTTCCCCAGTTAACTAGGCCTTTTGCTTCTTTTAGCAGCTGAGTTTGTTTTAGGAAGAGGTGGAACATCCTTCGAAGTTAACAGCTGAGCTGTCGCGCAGACAGGAAAAACTGTTGCTCTTGACCCACTACACATACAGCTACATGATGGCGATATTGCCAAGGTCAAGAAGGAAAGAAAGTGGACCCACCGTTTGCCTTTGCCATCAACCCTCTGCTACGTGACAGCCATGATGATCGTGGTACAATGATAGCGTACTTCACACCTTAGCTCCAGCTCAGCTGTTTACTCAGATTTCACAGCAATGTGGAACTAACTTCACCTTTTACGCGTGACGGGAGGCACGCGCTCGCCCTCCGCGCGTGCCTCTCGGCGCGTGCCTCTCTCTCTCCCGGCGCGTGCCTCTCTGTCTCTCCCGGCGTGTGCCTCTCTCTCTCTCACTCTTCCATCTGCTGCCTTGTGAGAGAGAGAGAGAGAGAGACAGAGAGAGAGCGAAAGGCGCGCGTTGACTATGGAAACGCTCTTTCTTAGATGAACGCTCTACCAGCTCGCAAAGAAGGAGAACGCGCCCTCACCCGCGAGAGACAACGTTGGCGCAGGCAGCGTCTCCTAGCGAGTTTCTTCATTGAGAAATACCGACTGCTCGCGTTGGAGAACCGTTCACCGGCCACCTATATATATATATATATATAGGCACTGGATTTTGACTTGCAAATAAGTGCCGGTGGGAGATTTCACTTGTGCATAGTTGAACCATAAGGATTCGTAGTGTGCGCGTTAACTAAATTAATCCGGAACTCGGCACGATCTACGATGAACCTCCCGAGCTTCGCCCACTCATCATCATTCACTCCGTAGATATGTGGTAATTTTTTTTTTTGTTCAAACACTGTTCACCAACGCAGAATGGCTGGCGAATTTTTTTTCGGTCATATACGCACTAACGAGATCATCGACTAAGCCAAAGGTTAAATACACATTCACGGTGGTTTAAGTATACACTCAGTCTGCTGACCGAGCAGAATTGCTCAGCAGACTGAGTGTGTATTTAAACCACCGTTCGTGAGTTTTGTTATTTCGCCTATGCACTCTTCCTCACACGCGAGGTGTTTATGTTAAGACCCTACTTTATCTGTACTTCGCAGTAATCCCCAAACCATTGCGTCTGCGCCGTTGCAACGTGGATGTTGCTTTCTGAAAACAGAAAGAGAAAGAAAGAAAGTGAATGAGGATGAGAGAGAGAGATAGCTCTATGGACGTAGCCTGATGCCGGAACATCAATCCGGATTAGAACATTCAATTATCCGCGGGTGGCAGTCGCCCTTCCCTTCGGGTCCGGTCACTCAACCACGAAACTCGTGAAACGACGAAAGCAAGTCTGTTTGGGATTGTCCCTCTCCTGTACAGAGAATGAAACGAACCGTTCAAAGACGCCTCAGTCATACCGGTGTGTGCTACGTAAAGAACAAAAACAGGATAAAAAAAACAATAAGAAAATGAGCGTGGTAAGCTCTTACGCCTACGCAGTTATCATTGCGGCGTTTTGTTGTGCTATTAGATAAGCAGTGAGAGGACTAAAAGGGAGGATTATAGAAGTCATGAGAACGTCAAAGAATAATAAATAAAAAAATAGAAAAGGCGATAAAAGCGGACAAGGCAGGATACACAATCGGCTTGCAATTTCCCCAGTTAACTGGGCCTTTTGCTTGTTTTAGCAGCTGAGTTTGTTTTAGGAAGAGGTGGAACATCCTTCGAAGTTAACAGCTGAGCTGTCGCGCACACAGGAAGAACTGTTGCTCTTGACCCACTACACATACAGCTACATGACGGCGATATTGCGAAGGTCAAGAAGGAAAGAAAGCGGACCCACCGTTTGCCCTTGCCATCAACCCTCTGCTACGTGACAGCCACGATGATCGTGGTACAATGATAGCGTACTTCACACCTTTGCTCCAGCTCAGCTGTTTATTCAGATTTCACAGCAATGTGGAACTAGTTCACCTTTTTTGTTCAAACACTGGTCACCAACGCACAATGGCTGGCGAACTTTTTTTTTTTCGATCATATACGCACTAACGAGATCATGGACTAAGCCAAAGGTTAAATACAATTCATGGTGGTTTACGTATACACTCAGTCTGCTGACCGAGTATAATTGGTCAACAGACTGAGTTATTTTGTTATTTCGCCTATGCACTCTTCCTCACACGCGAGGTGTTTATGTTGAGACCCACAAAACAAAGACTGCTATGAAAAGGAAACTCTAAAAGGAAGTGCTGCAAGAGAACTCAAAGTATTAAAAAAAAGATACACGATATGCGTCCCAAGTGGCGGGTATTTTAGGCTACGCAGAGCCGCTCGGTGACGTTCTATTTCTTCCTAATCGGCAGAGCATTTGGCACGAAAACGTCTTAAATGGTTATATACGGCTTCGTTAACTCGGACCCCTTGGCCACGCTTCCTAATTGGCAAGCATTGGGCACCATAGCATCAGCAGTGATTATACCTTAGTTAACTCTGAGGGCTTGCGAAGTCTTCAGATATTATAGTGAGATTATCGGTAACACGTTACACGTGAGACTGTTCTTTTTCTTTTTTTTTATACGGAAGTACTCACCCTTAAGGGGGCCCTGCAGTTATTCTACAAGTAATCCTGGAGTGATATCGCTTAAGGAGCTTATTGCTTCGGGAGTCACTTGCCGAAAAAATAAATAAATTCAAATTCGTTAAGTATTAGCGGAGTTGCAGTATCAAGTTTGAGGGGAGTATCCACAGCCCGGGCACGTTCACTGTCCTTTCTTCTCGGCGAGAGCGCACGAAACTACGCAGCGAGGGGCGAAAAAGTAGCAAGAAGCGAGGCGTGCGTTCGTCATGACATTGAACATTTTCTCTCCTCTTTTTCGGTGAGCGTATTGGCGCTTCAGCAGCAGCGACAGGCATGCCGCCAGAGTCACTGCGGGACGTGGCGGCCGGCCGTGGCATCCGCGGTAACTGCAACTGGGAATCAGCCAATGAGGAGCTCTCTCCAAAGACAGTCTGTGCCCTCTTATGACGTGTTTCGTTGAAAGAAGAGCGGGCGCTTTCCAGATGTATTTTCAAACCAAATGAAAAAATTATTGCTGCATGTAGGGCAATAATATTGCGCTGACATGTTCACAGAAGCCTCCATGATCGATCGGCGGCGTTTTGTTATGTTCAAAACAAAAAAAAAATTGTGTGCAGCTCGCTCGAGGGACACAAGGCTAGGTCTACACTGCTGAGCTGGTGGCCTTTTCCTCCTGCTTACCGTCACTTCCCTTTCGCACCTCCTTGCTATACCATACTATTATGGGTATGCTATGGCTTGCCCTCTCCCATCCTCATTTGCCTCTTCATCACCCTTACTTGACTCCTTCCCACCCTTACTTTCCCTTCCAAACCCCTTGCTATACTATACTATGCAAGGCATGCATAACATGCTTTACTCTCTGTCCTCATTCTTTCGCTACTATTCAGCCTCACTTCGCTTTCCCACATCCTTGCTGTACCATAGTATTCAAGGACATGATTTTCTATTGACCACATATAGGGGCTTTTTTTCCGAGGCAGCTTCAACCGCTGGCGTGGCTCTATGGTTGAACACTTGGCCGCCACGCAGAGGGCCCGGGTTCGATTCCTGTTTCAACTCAGCTAAGGTTCTTGCGATGTCACCACACACGACTCAAGGGAATCGTTAAGTATGTTGCAGCTAAAGAGTCCTGAGCTGGTTGCGCAATATGTTAACTAGGTTCGAAGGAGAATTGTTTCAGTTTAAAGAAAGGACACCGAGGCTTTGTTTTAGCACCCCTCTGGCACATACCCGGCATGCCGCGTTTTCTGTCGAAATCAGGACAATTCACCTCGTCGAGCTACAACAGCTTCGCTGTAGAAGGTGTTGCTTGGCCCCTTAAAGAAGTGGCGTCTCGTTCCTTTTCCTTGCTGCTGGCTGAGTGACGTGAGCATTTCGACCCCGATTTGCCTTGTAGGTGTACGCGAATAATTTTTGAAAGGAAGAGATGCTCGGTAGAAGTAATACCCATTTTCTGCTTTGTGCTGCAACGCATTGTTTAACCAGTGTGCCACAGGAAAGTGGAAGTGGTCCGCTGTATACAGAGGGAGAGAGAGAGAGAAGACAAAGAAAAGGAAAAGCAAGGAGGTTAACCAGACGAGCGTCCGCTGTGTACAACTACATTTCCCGCTGTATATAACGATCTAAATAGCTCAGCAGCTGACCAGAGGAGCACGCAGGCAATGAAGAGCATAATCAAACGCCTGAGTGGTGATGGTAATATACAGTCGAGCAAGATGCGGGTAATGAACATCCTCTTTATAATAAACTTACGACTTGATAAGCCATTCTAGGCAGTTTGTTCCTAAAAGGAATATATTCCTCGCTCATTTTCTTGCTAGAGCATTTTTGTTAACATAATTATTGTTAAGTTATACGTTATTACTAAGTAACAACGAGCCGCCGATTGCGTTTCTGCGCTGTGGTGGGTGCCCGAAACTCCTTCATAGCAGTCTCTCGTCCGTGTGACGCACCTGCGCAGAAAGCACTCGCTTGCTCGCCGCGTCGCGTGCGATTGAGCGCGCACATAGTGTACAGTTCGTGTATGAATGGTATTGTACACATGCGGTTTCGACTCCCACTTATAGTGCGAAGTGGTCTTTCGTAATCATTAACTCGCTTTTTTTTTTCGTTTTTGCAGGAAGTTCTCTGAGAACTGGACTCAAAACAGAGCGTTCGTTACAATTACACATCACCAAAGACGTCAAGCGATGACGTCTACTTAACGTCACTCCGTAGAGTTTTGACGCCATCATAACGTCAGTGCGACGTTGCCAATTGCTCACGTGTGTACTTATAGGGCTGGAATGTCTCGTAGTGCCCCTTGCACAAGTCCCGCAAAGGAGAGCGCTAACATAGCCACTGTAGGCTTTCGCCTTAAAAATGGGGAAAAGAATGTCATGAAACCGCAAAGCGTCCCTGTGCTTGTGTTTTCTTTTTGTTTACAAAAAAAGAAAAAAAAAACACGGGCGGCCGCCTTCACTGGCATCCAAGCGCTCAAGCCCGAGCTGTCACCGAGGCGTGAAAGACGAAGATCCTACAGTTTGAATTTCCCACTACAGTTTTATTTATTTATACTCAAGTACCAGGTGTAGCGGTGGCAACTAACTCGTCCTCTGAAGTGTCGTGGCTTTCGGAGAGGAAAGGTTTAGGCCGGGACTTCAATGTGTGCTAAGCTTGAATTTGGAGCCGGCCAGACAGACGGGCCCGTGATAGTAACGGGTGGTGTGTTGAGTGCTTTCTTTTCTGTTTTTGCGCATCTGTCACCACTTTGCCTTGAGGCCTTACATTCTAAGTAAAGTGCTGTAGAGTGTTGTCAGGTGAAGGACGTTTGCATCTATAAGTCACGGAAGGGCCGATATAAAAGCATTGAGACGACAGTAGGAAGATCTTACAGAACTAGGAGGGGAAAAAAAAAGAAACTGCGCCCATTGAGTTGTGGGTAGCTATATGGTGCACGAATATTGAAAAGTTCCGGATATTACTTTTGCAATATTGCTGTTTGAGTTGAAAATCATGCATTCGAAAGATTTCGAGCACTTGCCGTCCGTCTTGCTCTTTTTCGACAAGTCGACCAAGTGAAACGCCAGCACCGAAAATTTAACCCCCCGTCCCTTCCCCGACATTCAGAGCAATATGCAGAAATTCCTCGTTTCATACAAAGGATCCGCAGTACATCGACGAAAATCATCGCAAAGACACCCACAGTCACAATGAAATGCAGAAAATCACCATTGCATGACACGCAATCGCAGCATAAACCTAAATCATTGCTCACACCTAAAGACAAACTAATCACAGAAAATCACACAATGTCACAGAAAATCGCAAAGAAACACAAGAGAGCCATAGCTCCGCTCTTTCAGCAGATTGTACATCCCCTGGAACTCGCTTTGGTTAAAGCCTTGTTCATTTGGCTTCTCTGCTGGAACCAAAAGTACATCCATTATGTGACAGTGAACTACGTTTAAAGGTATCCACAAGCATACCTGTACGTAACACGATGCACCCGTGCGCGAGACAAGGCTTGACTTTACTGTTCATCGCGCCCTAGTGGGCAAGCCTACAAGCACTCAAATAAGTTCAGTAGACAGTGCAGGTTGATCGTCATAAAGGTAAGGCACCGAAACACAGGTACAAGAGAACAACACAAAGCAAGCGCCGTGGATGTGCACGTGCTTGCGTAGCTCAGTTGCTTCTATGATGAGCCCCCCCCCCCCCCTCCCTTCCTCAAAAGACATTTCCTTAAATTTTTAGTACGCAGGTACAAAAGAACTTATAACCCACATTCACAAAGCTAGTGTTTTCATTTCGGCAGCAGGTATGCAAGATACTCCGGCATTTGCGGTCGGCCGGATGAGGCACTGTCATCAACTGCGCTACGTGAGACTTATTCCTACCCCCCCCCACCTCCCCACTTTCTTTCTTTTGGTTTGGCGAGGTGCCAGGCAATACACCATACCCCGCGAACAATGCCAAAGAAACCGGAAACGCCTGAAAGGCTCTCTTTTGTGTTCCAGTTGCGCAGGTAACTACAGCTCTTTTTCATTCCTTGCTTCGACGGTATAGCTGCACTTTCCCGCCTATATGACGCATCATTGTCGTAATGGTAGCGTGTAAGCATGCCTCATATATGCGCGCTGAATAGAGTCTAAAGCAGCGCCCCATTTCCCGTTATTGCAATGGTCCAGGAAAGAAAATAAACGCCCACTTAAGCCAGGAAGTCATTAAGTAAGGCAAACAGAAGCCAAGCGATTCCCATTTATTAGCATCCAGCATCAATGGCCAAGTGTATAGCTGCATTTTTTAAAAGCGGCACGCTGCTATCTTTGGACGGTCGCATGCCTCGCATACTCAAGTAAAACAGTACAGTATTATTCGAGGGAGTCGCTGAAGTGCGAGCACTGACAAGCGCATTGCTGAACATCGCTATGCACAGAACATATATTTGAATCTTTTATTATTATAATGTATGCCAATAAGGCATAACATAAAACATGGTATAAGGCATAACAGTTGTTCACAGTCTTGCGCAAAGGATCAGTAGATTTAGAGAGGCTGCCATCATATTGTCCCTAATCGCAAGAGACCGGCGAAAAAGTAGAACAGAAAAGAAACGGAAAATAATTAGAATGAAGTAGAGATTTATGTGAGCTGTGTACTGAAGAGAAGGTGCGAAGAACATGGAGGATGAAATAAATTTCATTTCCTACCGAAAGAGTGCACAGCCGTTTCCTTATATCTTAAACGTAGCGATTAATATCGAAGCGCGGCGGGCTTGTGTGTTTTTAATGCATAAAGAACTGTTATTGAGCTGAACTCGTGAACTTACTACAGATTTCTTTTGAAAATTAAGAATAAGAGCAATAACCTACAATTAATTCCAGTGAACGCTTCGTGCTGTTATAAAAGCGCGTGAAATAAACCATTGACTCGCGCCAGAATAATTCTCCAATTTTACGAAAGAGCAAGTAATTAACGCTAGGATGAGGAAACTTGTCGGCTAGGCGTTAAGACATAAAAATCAACACACCCCTTGCCAGAATGAATGTAGAGAATTCATTACGTAAATGATAACCATTATTTTCTTGTCAAGCGGTGTACTTGCACCCTGCGTAAAACCTGGGGGCACTAGCAATCATTGTAATGTCGTGAGGCAGACCGTTCTGTGACCTATGTTATCGCTCGCGGTACATAGGTACTGTCAACGGTAATGGCAATGTTTTCGCGGCAACAAGTACCTCACTTTGTTAAAAGGGAGGAAATTTTCACGTAATAATGCTACATTGCGCTTATACGCGCAAGAGATGTGACCTCTGGAAGACGTGGCCCCTGGAGCAGGAGGCCACGTCCTCTGTTGCTCTTTGTTTAGCCGTAATTTACGCAGTCAGCATGTACAAGCGTCCAATTCATAGGTGCAAACGCTCACTAAATGTTTTCGTCTATGTTTGCCAACATGTTATCGTCCGAAATTACAATATTGATAGACGTTTTTCCTGGATTGACTGATTCTTGGCACGGGGTTATATATGGCGTTTTGTCGGCAAACACAACAGAAAAGGCTAGTTGGTTCGTCGTGTCTTACGTCCCAAAAGCACGATATCATTGTGACAAGGCGCCGCAGTGGAGCACAATAGAAAAGAAGAGCATGTAACTGACGCCACCTTATCACATGAACAAAGAAAGGAGTGTAATCTATGGAACATTATAGAAGAAGTAGGGCGTATGAAGCATGAAATATGGAACCGGTCATCTAATTTACAAATGAGAAAGAAGAAAAGGGCAGGCTTCCCCTTTTTTTTCTGGGTGTGCTCGCAATACGTGACCAGAACGTTGTAGTACCCTTTTACGCGTACAGAATGAGTGCCTACAGGGGGCGATATCTGCACTTTAACTCTACGCGTAAGGCTAGCCAAAAAGAAAAATGATCGGCAGTCGCGTCCCTTGATGGAAGAACCAGCTGCGAGTACTCATCCCTGGGAGATACGACCGTCAATCTACAAACAGTACATTCTTACAGTTTTTACTATTAGTTCACCCGGGTATTTTACTAACGGGGTAAGACACCAGCTGTTGCATCTTCATGAGACCTCACTGTACGTGTGTGCTCGCAATACAACGTATTGTTATACGTGCTTTGGTTTGAGGCAAGCTTTGAGCCCTTGATCTGTGCTCTTCCCATTTATGACGTTAAAATTGTTAGGAATGACACCGCCTGATGGTCGTCGCGAAAGAAGGAATTGCACAGAAAATGTTCTCAGAAGCCCCGCGTTGTATTCCATGTCAGGCTTGCTATTGTGTGTATATCAGCGATAAGATTTCTGAGAGATGGCTAAAGTATGAGCAATGAGAAATATCAGAACTGATAGGGACGTAATATATGTTGGAATAAGTCAAAAGTGCTAGTAAAGAACGCAATCGAAGAACGTGGTGCTCATTCAGAATGATAGAACCGTACCTCACGTGTACGTTAGCTGTTCATTTCATATCGTAAAAAATACACAGGCTTTAAGGACGCACCCTCGCAATCTATTTTGGTATGAAACCCTCATCGGGTTATTCTAACCGTATTTCTTCATTCACTGCTGTTGTCACTCTACTTTTTTCCTTGCACTCATGATACCGCCCTGCCAGACGGGCTCCCATCAAGGCTTTTACGTCATTAAATATAGTGATTTGTGTCACTCTTTCGCCAGCACTCGGTGGTTCGCGTTTATGCGCATCGACCACATTGTTTGTCTGATACGGTCATATTCGAAATTAGAGACTACAATCACTTTTGTGTCATCCATCATTGGCGCTATGTATTAACCTGCCTGTTCCGACTGCACATTCTTATTTTACGCATCTTTTGTAGCTTTGAATGTTTATGCATTGGTAATAAATTCGCTCGCTTCTTCTAACTCCATCCCAACGCACCGAAGATTTGATTGAACCAAAACCAAGATAGCACGGTGACGGTTTCATTTTTTCAGTATGCTAGCAAGTCCTCATAATAAATTTGCAATTAGACATTAGCCTATTCTATTGTTTCATGCATTTCGTTTATTACATTTTTTTTTCATAAAAAGCTATGAATATTCGGAGAAGGCGAAGGTATCTTACCACTGCTGTCGTAATGCCTTACATTTACACCCGGTGAAACACTATGGAACTTTCATCAACGCTGCAATGAGTGGCACACTAAGGACGCTAAAATAGAGCATCGGCCACTGCGCAGCGGGTTAGGTTCAACGAAAAGCTGATTCCTGATCGTAAACATTTTTGATGGTTTTCTCTAGTAGAGAGATGGAAAAATCAAATTCAGATTTTCAAATTTCTGCCATTGTAACTGCATTAGCAACTTGCCCCACGTTGCCGCACCAACGGATGATAGAAAAATATAAACATACAAAACACGTCCGTCAAGTCCGGAGGATGTAACGATTTTTGTCACGCACTGTTCGGCAGGCGTGCTGCTTGGAAGTGAAGTTTCCCCATTTTTCTTAAGACGCTTCCCCTTTTCCCAATTTTTTTTTCTTCTTCTGACAGACCTGCTAGTAGAGCGTCTAGTGAAAATCATCCGGCCGCATCACTCCGGCGCTTCTTGACCGCCTTGCAACCCTCCCACCAGATAACTGTCACTTCCCTTCCTTCCGTCTACGCCTTTCCACAAAAACAAGGGAAGAAAAAAAGACAGCCGCATCGCCAGTTCAAAAACACAACGCAAACACAGAGAAGACAGGGATGTAACGTTGACGCCATATTATCTCGAAGGAAACAAAACTACTACAACGAAGGATGGAATCCTATTGCAATCTGCCGGCTTCCGCCAGAGGACAAAAGGTTGCCCGATCTGTCTTCTGTGTGTGGGCGTGTTGATGCCTCCAGTGTGCCGATTGCGCACAAGGTACGCACGGACGTGACAACCGAGCCGCCCGGGATTCGCTACTCTAGAGACCGTCTATTATCTCGACGCCACGACCGAGTCTTTCACTTCCTCCTTCGTCGCCCATTTGTTTCCTTTTTTTCGGCATCTTCGCGCGGATTCGGCGAAAGCAGAGAACGCCAGCGCAGACGCCGCGTCCAGCGGTGATCATCCCGCAGAGACGAGAAAACGGGCTACGAAACGTGCCTCAATTGATGTCTCCGCATGCGGACATCGTAGAACAACCAGCCCATTTTACTTCTATACATACCACGTTGATAACGCTCACGTCTTGAAGCCAGAGTCTTAAACTTTTCTATTCTTTCTTGATGAAAAACTTGTAGGAGATCACCTACACTTCGAATCGGTTAAGCCTGTTCTAAGAGAGAGAGAGAGAGACAGTGGTAAGGAAAGGCAAAGAGGTTAACCAAACGCGCGTCCGGTTTGCTACCCTGCGCTGGAGAAAGGGATAAAGGGGTGGAATAGAATGAAAAATAGAGGAAGAGAGAAGAGTACAATCACGCGCACATTTGCACAAGCACAGTCTCTAGAGGCGGTCACAGAGACCTGTCGACTTCAGGTACGTTAGCAACGCCTTCGTCGCATTCTGGGCCATCGAAGCATATGGCCAGGGCCCAAGAATGTTGGCTGCTGAAAACGGCCTCGAGTCCAGTCTCTCGAGTACCAATATGAAGTTGGTAGCGTTGACCGTCATAATTACTGCAAATACACAGCACGTGTTCAATAGTTTCGTCAAGTCCGCAGAAATCGCAGGTAGGTGTGTCAGCCATCCCGATCCGACACGAATATGCCTTTGGCAGTGAAAGTCAAACTTGTAGTATGTGAATATTCGCTATGCAGAACGTAGTGTATATGTTGGAGACAGGTAACGCTACGTCCGAGCCTGCCCGCGCTTCAGTGGAGAAAGGGAGGCTGCTAGATGGCCTGCAGTAAAATAATTTTTTTAGTGGTTCAATTCATCAGACAGTGCGCCCCGAAGGGTCGAAAACGGAGCTGTAAGTTTTACATCTTCTAATCAAAATTATGCACGATACAAAGAGAAGCACTTGAAAGAAGCCTAGCCGGCAGTTCAAGAAACGAGCAGCCACAGCCGACCCAGACAACCAAGATAACCCCTTGAAAACACCCAAGTCAACCAAGCAATCAACCATTCTCAAAGCTGTCGGATTGCAGCGATTAAGCAACGCAAGTGAAGTTTTACATCTTTTAATTAAAATTCTGCACGATACAAAAAGAAGCATTTGAAAGAAGCCTAGCCGGCAGTTCAAGAAACGAGAAGCCATAGCCGACCCGGACAACGAAGATAACCCCGTCTGTTGAGAACACCTAAGTCAACCAAGCAATTAACCATTCTCAAAGCTGTTGGATTGCAGCGATTAAGCAAAGCAAGTGACACAACGGATGAGAATGCACTGCGGTGGCCCGCTCGAAGGGGAAACATTTTCCCTTTACAATCATTCTGTAGTCGCCCACGGTCCTTCGGCTCATAAATAAAGCAAGATCTACTGGCTTTGCCTCCAAACGACTTGCGGCTAATGAAGTAACATAATAAAGATGTCAGCACATGAAAATATGATCCGCTATACGGAATATATATAGCTTCTTGTGTGACATACGGGAACAGTATGTAGAGAAATTTAATTGAATTGTGGGACTAGCAGGAGCAGGTGCTGATCGTAGGAAATGAAATGGCTTCTTACGATACAACACAGAAAACCTGTAGTTCTAGAGTTTCCGCCGGCAGTCTATATGTCCTAGGCTAGCCTTATCTCAAAATGAAAGTGTACAATATTTCACACTAGCATGGACAGTTGGGCTAGTTAGAACATATGCATTGTAGCAGCGCAAAACACTGGGAAAATGGAAACATGAACAAACAGGACGAGTGCTGTGTGAAGCAGATTTGACAATGTGCTGGATTCTTACTTGGGGCCCGATTGCCCTGGAGGTGACTGTAGTGTTGCACGAGTTGATTGAGCATATTCGTTATAAAAAAAAAACCATAAGGCGCGTATAGGTATCAATGCGTGTTGTATTGTTTGGCAGGTAATTATAGAAGAAACACCTCTTTCAATTTTGTACGTATTGCGAATTTCTTGCATCAAAAGCGTCCTGTGGAGTATCTGTACATTTCTTTCATATTTGTACATGCACACCAGAAATAATTTAGAACGCTAACAAAGCACCGCGGTAGTATACTTAGCGAGAAAAAAATCCATTAAAATGACGTTTTGCGTCTATCATGGATGCATTGTTCACCAGGAACCAACAAGGCTCCATTTGATGAAAAGCTAGTCGCTCTTATTTTTTATTTAGCTTTCTTTTTTAGTAAGCGCTTTCATCGTTATGCTCGTCAAGGCTCAGAATGGAGCGAATACGCTTTTGTGTTTCTTCATGGCGACGGGCTTGCGCGGCGCAAGTCTTTTGACTTGCGATGCTCTCCGACGCTAGTCAGCGGACTCGCCGCTCATTTCATTTCTTTTTTCCCTTCTATCCTGCTCTCGCTCACCTTTCAGTGGGCTTTTCCATTCTCCCAGCGTAGGATAGTCAATAGGACGACTTGCTGGTCTTATCGCCAGGCGTTCTTACATTTCCAATTCCTTCCTTCGAATTCCTTCCTTCAGGGTTGCGTCAAAGCCAGGGTTTCGTCATCCTAAATACACTCTGTGTGCTGTGAAGTTTCGAACGTCGCAGCTTTTCTATTCCTTAGTTGATAGTTAGCGTGTGCCTCGAGTTCTGCTGTGCTTTGTCATTTCGCGCGTGCGATTCGAAAAAGTACAGGCCTTGTGGGTTTCCTGATGGCTAATGTACCGTCTGCCAACACCAAAAGTGCGCAGTGGTATCCCTGCGGGCTACCGCATGGCACCTTCGGGACTGTCCCCTCAGTGAAGTTAATTATATAACAGCTGCAGGCTTTTCCCCTGCAGCTGGTTTTGTCCCCACGGATATTCACAGAAAAGTGGCGTGTCCAATTCTTTACAAAAAAAAATAATAAAGAGAGAGAGAGAGTCTTGTGACCCACAATAATTTGGCTCATTTTTCTATCCTCTTTCTTTGTTTCTTGTTTTTATTTTCTATTGTTCTTTTTTTGCAGCGACATTTACGATTTCAATTTCTATACCCTAGCTAGTCATGGCGCTATGGATGTTCCACGTTTGCAACACCCTGTACGGTAAGCGCTTCACTTCCCTCTGATTTATTTACCCATATAGTATTTTCCTGTTAACTTTCTTTTTAAGGTGCGAAGAAGTTCTTGGCGAAACAATGGCTTCCTGACTAGATATACTGTGGAAGATGACGCCTCCCCCCCCCCCCCCCCCCTTTTTTTTTTCTGTTTCTGCCCGCAGGCTTCAGTCACTGGCAGCCGTGCCTGGCGGCGTCCAGCCAAGCCACGGCACCCGCCACGCGAGCGTGTTCCTCGTTTCAGTCGTCCTTTACCGCTGCTGTCGCATACGCCAACCCGGGGCCCATTATAGGAACAGAACGGTCCTCCCTACAATGCGTCTCCATCTACGAAGATAATGGTGCTAAACTGTGAAGCTTGAGGCGACCATAGGTTACCCCCAGGGTGGGTGGGTCCGTGGTAGCTGACATGGAAGCGGGATGGTCCTGCTTATACTTGGCCGCGTTGTTCGTAGCCGCCATGCACCATCGGTATTTGAGGCTCACACGACTACGCATGGCTTTTAAGGTCACCCTCTATAGTTATGTGAAGACCTTAGACTACGGTTGGTATTGCTCCGCACCACCGGAACAGGGAGACAAACGAGGCTTACAATGCAAACGATGAGAGTGCCATAATGCGCACCTCCTTCTGATATAAGTGACGTCAGCGTTCGCACACGGGTGACGACACTACGTCCGAGTTTACGAAGGTGTTACGGTGTAGTCGGTGTGCTCGCGTGACACACAAGACTGCTCAGTTTAAAGCAATGTCGACCCGCCTCATGACACCGGGCTCAGCGTGAAACAATGCGGCGTAATTACCGTTCTCTACCATAACGGTCCTCATCAACATCGATTCTCACAGCGCGCGGGAACAGACAGTACTTTTAGAGCTGAGGTGATCAGGACACACCACCTTAATTTCGATATGTACCACCTTAATGTCGACATGTACAATATGTTGCGCTTTCGCGCAACATATTGTACATGTCGACTGGGAGGCAAACTTGAGCCATATGATGCTGCGCGAGTATGTTGCTAATGACACACGAGTAAAATGAGCTTTCTCAGCGTCTCTTAAACAACACTCTCAGGTGAGAGAGATAATCAATATTTTAACATTTTTATAACGTAATATACAGTGAGCATGCGAGAGGGAACCCTACTCCGGGGTCCCTAGGACGATCTCGGCGACCACACGTGCCCGTTGAACTAGGGCCCAGCGGACTTCGGGAGGCCCGTCGCAGAGGGCGTTTTCCCACAGCTCTTTGGTGCGGAGGGGGCACAGGATAGCGCGGAGGGGAGAGAATAATGTGAGCTTCCCTCGAATAAAGCACCTATGCGGTTCGCCTACGCTGGTACGACAGGGCTAACCATGCTCTGGGCAGCGAGCCTCGGACTCCTTTTGCACACAATGTGGAGAGAGAGAGAGAGCGCGAAAGGCGCGCGTTGACTATGGAAACGCTCTTTATCCGCCGCGGTGGTGTAGCGGTTACGGTACTCGGCTGCCACCCAAGAAACGCGGGTTCGAGCCCGGCCTCGGCGGTCGCATTTTCGATGGAGGCGAAAATGCCAGAGGCCCGTGTACTGTGCGTTGTCAGTGCACGTTAAAGAACCCCAGGTGGTCTAAAGTTCCGGAGCCCTCCACTACGGCCTTTCTCTCCTCTCTATCACTTTCACTCCCTTTCCCCCCACCCCCACGGACGCTTAGCCGTGCTCCCTACATGGGCTGCAGAAATTACCATCCTTTCCTAACCGAACCCCAATCAATCAATCAATCAATCAATCAATCAATCAATCAATCAATCAATCAATCAATCAAACGCTCTTTCTTAGATGAACGCTCTACCAGCTCGCAAAGTAGGAGAACGCGCCCTCACCCGCGAGAGACAACGTTGGCGCAGGCAGCGTCTTCAAGCTAGTTTCTTGATTGAGAGATACCGACTGCTCGCGCTGGAGAACCGTTCACCGGCCACCTATATATATATATATATATATATATATATATATATATATATATGCACTGGATCTTCACTTGCAATGAAGTGCAAGTGGGAGATTTCACTTGTGCGTAGTTGAACCATAAGGATTCGTAGCGTGCGCGTTAACTAAATTAATCCGGAACTCGGAACGATCTACGATGAACCTCCCGAGCTTCGCCCACTCATCATCATTCACTCCGTGGATATGCTGTGATTTTTTTTATTGCACCGAAATGCGCCCGCCTTGGTCGGTATTCGACCCCGTGATTTCGACATTAGCAAGGGAAGAGCAGTCTGTCTGTGTTTTTTCCCTTCGGCAAAACAGATGTCGGCGCTCTAATGGGAGCGCCGACGTTGCGTCGCACCGTGACGTGCACTGTATAGTCGCCACGGCGCTGTCGATGTGCCTGGCGAGCCCTCGTTACGGGCACAATTCAATTTGCGCAAAGACGTCGCTCCTACCTGCAACACTCGGCTGAATGCCAAACAACGTGGCATAGTCAATTTCTTCACTAAACAGCTAACGCGATTCTCACAAGGCGCTGGATTATTATTATTATTATTATTATTATTATTATTATTATTATTATTATTATTATTATTATTATTATTATTATTATTATTATTATTACACTTTTCAATGGGGTCACAAACGCATCCAAGCCAGGCGGAAATTTCATGCGAGGATTGGAAACACTTTCCGGGTTTGAGCTGTTGCGAGAAGCGTACATCACGCGCCTACAATTCTGCTCCCAGATCTCGTCAGGCTAAGCATTCTGAAGATCCTGTCAGTTGTGAAGAGTTCTGTGCAATGGGAGCACAAGCAAACTATACGTAGAACATTGAACAATGGAACCAGGCGCAACCTGAAGCTTCGTTAAACGCGACGGCACTCTGTTCTTCGTTTTATATTATTATTATTATTATTTTCGGACGTAGCCTACATGCGCTTTTGCGTCAGCAGGCCGAGCACAACGACCGAATCAGAGCATTCAAGATTTCTTTGAAGACATATTTAATTTAATTTATGACTTAAGGCCCCGCGCACAGTCCTTCTGGGCACTGCCCTTTCTGTCTCAACTCCTGCAGTCCCATTATTGTTTCTTCGACACTTTTGTTACGCCTTGAAGTTGGCAAGCGTGCGTGGCCGCGCTAAAACTTTGATCGCACTGAATGTGACTTCTTAGGGCGTCTACCATTTTCCTTTTCTTATGCGTGTATCTCAGAGCCATGCACTCACACACTGCCATGCGACAGCGGTTCCCACCAAAGAAGGGGGGCACTTTCGCCTAACTCGAGCTAATGGTAATGCTCCTTATGGGAGAGTAGGAGCAGGGCAGCCACCATTATATGGCGCGCCAAGTGAGCCCCGTAGCAACCTTGGGCGGCTCGAGATCTAATTAATGCAGCCTTTTGTGCACACACTGTTTGTCAGAATGCATGCACTGGGACGAAGAACGGAGGGGGGTGTCTGACATAGCGGGCTGCGCGCAGGGCGCATTTCTCGGAGGCGTTTCTTTCAACTGATATTGCAGCGCCTATGGCTGCAACATCCTCCAGTGCTCCTCACTTCCCCAATGGCACGGACAAGCTTACAAGGAGGCAACGACAGGAAGAAAAAGGAAAGGGGGGGTGTTGTTGCTTACTGCAATAAAAAGATCGCCATTTTCGTATAAACAAGGCTTCGTCGTACACAAAGCGCGAATTAGAAATTGTTTAGCGTTGTCACGGAATAGCGACGGGAAGTCAGCGCAGGAAGTTGGCAGCAACGCAAATACTGAAAATGCACGCAGCTTCCGCTAGATCACGCATGGCCAGAAACAGCGAAGCTGGTCGATAGTTTACTGAAACGGGTCCCGTGATAGTCGTGGGATATTTTGGCGGGAACTATCACGTGATCATCCAAAATCACTCAACGCACTGTCACGTGGCATGTTTCCGCTCAATTCACGTAACGAAATGTCACGTGACATTTTCGCGCCAAAATTACGCAACGAAATGTCGCGTGCATGTTTCCACCAACATCAACGTAACGCAATGTCACGTCGTGCGTTTCTGCCAAAATCACGCTATGTCACGTGGTATCGCATGATGCCTGACAAATTACGCCTGGCCTAAACAGCTTCGCTGTTTAAAGTCGCGTAACAGAGTTTTTGCGGTTAGTTTAAACTGCTTCGCTGCTAATAAATTAATTGTGCAGTAACAAGTGCAATAACTATCACGCGATGGTGAGGCCCACCATGATCTGAAATGACTCCGGATTAACTTACTTGCAGCAATAGTGCAGCAATGGTTCAGCAACTCATGCAGAGATGGTGTAAGCAATATCAACTCACACGGAAAAAGCACACTCAATTACTTCACTGGTGGCATAACACTGTTCAGCATTTCTTCCTTAAGGGAAGCACCAGCAATTATTTCACGCAAATTTCTTTAGGTGTTCGAATATATGCGGTGTCCCGCCACGGTGGTTTAATGCCTATGGTACTCGGCTGCTGATCAGAGGGTCGCGGGATCGAATCCCAGCCGCGGCGGCTGCATTTCGATGGAGGCGAAATGTTGATGTCTGTGTACTGTGCGAAGCCAGTGCACGTTAAAGAACCCCAGGTAGTCGAAATTTCCGGAGTCCTCCACTACGGCGTCTCTCAGAATTATAGTATGGTCTTGGGACGTGAAACCCCAGAAATCAAATAATCGAATATATTCGTAGTGCGGAACTGCGACCTTATCCTTCATTGCCGAATACGAACCTCGCTGCTGTTTTCCTAGGTTCCGCATATGTGCAGAGAAAAAAAAATGTGACGCAGATGGCTAGCAGGGTAACTTATTTGTTCTCACTCATTTTTCTCGATCTGGGCTTTCCAAGTGCAGTTGTTCTATGACATCCTTAAGCAGCATGAAGACTGACAGACACCTATCACGGCAGTTTTTGGTATGATTTTGTCTGCTTGGGGTGCACTATAGGCTTTTCGCATTTCCACCGCATAACAAACGGACCGTCGTATAAGGGAACCAAACCCGCCACCGTCTTTGAATGAACAATGACATACGACAAAACGAATGTAGTTACATAACAATTAACCAAGACATTTCTGAAGTCATTTGAATTTGTTTCGTAGAATGCTGCATACATATACGCTGCCGTCAGATCTTCACAAGTCAGGCGTAAGATCTCGACAGTATGCCATCCTCTCGAGCTGCGTGTTCCGTCGGACTTGAATCCGATATACAGGCTCATACCTTGAAGGATGGGCAAAGAGAACACGCATTCCAGTTGACATCTTTCTCTCTTCTTCGATTTGCGACTGACAAAAGAGGAACGTCTCGCGTTGCGAAATGCGCCCGAGGGATTTACGGATGCCTCTTATCCATCTTGCTTTAGAAACAAGAAGCCAAATAAATGGCCACGTACACCTTTACGCTCTCCAACTCGTCGTTTTTGTTTCTAGCCGTACGAACAAATTTCTTGTTCTTTCAACGCCAATCCCCTCGACGAAGCTCACGAGGCTCGGAGATTTGATGTGGCAACGGTGTTGGGGAGGAACGGCACCAACTGCCTGCTGCCTCGAACAGCGTGCAGCGGACCATCGATCGTCGCCGCTCCAAAGCCCGTTGAGATTCTTGCCGCGAGTGCCTTGGCGTGAGAGCGTGGCAGCCCCGCACTGGTGCGAGGTAAGTAGTTGAACACACCGAAAGTTCTCAAGTCAGAAAGGACGGCGTGCGCCAGACGGATGCGCGGAGGAAACAAAACGCAAAGTGGGTTAAGGTTTAGATCTCCTGCAAGGAGACCCGGCCGACGAGCGGTTGTCCTTTCCAGGAGGGATCCCACGCGCAGTTTGCAACGCGTGGATGCTCCCCTCTCAACAACGGTGTTGCCGTTCCCTTCTTTTACGGCCTTAGGAGCACCCGCTCCCCCCTTTTTTTACGACGCAGAGACGTGCTACGCTTACTGGGGCTTTGTCTCTCGCGCTTTCCTCTCGATTTGTCCCTTTATATTAGACTGCAAGACCTAGTAAGAATAGAAAGACAAAGAAAAGGAAGTGCGTTTGTTCTTGACTGACCATTATGGAAAGCGTATATAGCGAATATGGCAAGGTAATTCGGAAATGGGAAGAGTTTCCACATAAGACGCGCCGATAGTGATTGTCTATTGTTGACAGTGGATGCGGATACTCGCAGAGAGACTATAGGAAGATTTAGGCAGATAGGGGAAAAAAAAAGGAAGTGCGCGTTTGTTCTCGACTGACCATTATGGAAAGCGAATATGGCAAGCGGGATGGTAATTCGGAGATGGGGAAAGTTTTCACATAAGACGCGCCGATAGTGATTGTCTATCGTTGGCAGTGGATGCGGACACTCGCAGAGAGATTATAGGCAGATTTAGGCTGATCAAGAGAAGATTGTGGCGCGTGTCGTGTAGTTTGTGCGGAATCGCACACTGAAGAAGGTTTGACGCACGGCCTTGTCATGCGTCGCGCCATTGTACTTATACATAGCCAAACTGAACTTTGTAACAATGGAGAGTAAGAAAGCGAAAGTGTACTTTTGATGCCTGCGTTGCGACGGGTCATCTGAAGATCCACAAAAGCCGATATGTTAATCTCACTTTTGAGGTATAGGCTTCTTGGTGTCATGTCGCCGACTTCACTTCCGAGTATTTGCAGCCGCATCAGATTGTAATCAAAATGAGAGGCTTTTGTAACACCTGCGTCATTCGCTAACATCACATTTTATTGAATATTGAATGCTTACAGGATGCCCAGGCAGAAATTACGACGCTTTACCAGATATTCTTTCTTTTTTTTATGCGTCCGAGGTTAACTTATGTAGTAAAACAGGTTGACGAGGGATAATATGGCACCTTCCTATTTTAGGCAACCAAGTATCTTGCTAGTGATGCGGGAAGTTCTCTGTTGTTATAATACCAAGTATCTGCCGACTTAATAAATTAACACTCGACATAATTAAAACAGAGGCCGGAACACAAAGTTTTGCCGCCGAATTACTTCTTTTGCAAGAGCTTTGGCTGCTTTTCCATGACTGACGACCATGATACGTTATGCAGATGCAAAAACCTCACTAAGCCATGTACCGACACTCTCGAGCCCGGGTACCATGTAGCGGACAAAAGCTGTAATGTCATGGCGTATTCACAAGGACTCAGGTGTGTACAATCACAGTAGCGCTTTCTTCTTGTTGTTTATTCACTTGTTTTCGTTTGTTTATTTTCGAATAACAATATGAAAGCAAAGCTACGTGTTCTTCGTCAGCGCCATACTATACTAATCACTATAGCTGTAGGATAGCGATTTGCGAAATTATCCTAGTTCCAAATAAGCTGGCAAGAAACCGCGAGTACACGTAAAATGCATTAAATGTTTGTGCTTTTTTTTTCACTTTAAGTGCTTTACACGTTGCCGTGGCTTTGAAATGATAAAACACGGTCTTTTATGACGATAACCAAAACCAGGCTGAGGTGCTGAAAAGAGGCTTTGAAGTGATGGTCCAACTATTTTCAATTTGCCGTTGTACCTGATGCGGGCTGCAAGTGTTATACACGCACACACACGAGCAAACGCGCACACACAAACGAAATGAAAGGGGTATAGGGAATGGGGCGAGGGGAAACTGCAAGCGTAGGTACGCGATGCGGGCTTGTTGGTGTGCCATTTTTAATTCCACTGCAGCGGAGGGACAAAGGAAAGGTATAAACGACGCAAGTATGCTCAAGCAAGCTAACGTCCTTTGTGTGTGTGTTCACGTCTCTTGCCTGCGTTTATTTCATATGCATATAATATTTCTATGTTTTACCTTGAAGCCTCCTTCCCTACACAGACACCGGCCGGCTGTATTTCTGGCATGTATTGCACTCAGCAGGCGGCATGAAATAGCGAGCTGTCGGATAACGATTTTTATAGATTTCGGTGAAAACTGAAGTGAACGTCTGTGTTATATTTATACACTAACATATGTGCATGACAAGAATATTCGTTCGGTATAGGCAGCTGATGCGGCGCTCTTGCTCACTTGTTAAGTGTTCCCCTCTTGTACTCGACGAGTGCGGTCGTATAGTGTATTAAAGTAATTGGTTTATTTTGTGCGTGGTCGCTAATACGAAAGTTCTTGCGCAAGGAATTCAATCAACATTGGACGAAGCTACTGAGAAGAGGTGTACATGTACATCAGAGTACATCAGAAAGGAGTAGTACATCAGAGGAGTACATCACAAAGGTGGCTCTCATGTTGCCGTTGCAGCTAGCTTGCTAATGGTCCCATATTAGCAAAAGCCGAGGCACGACGTGTTCCCCTGTGCATGCGCAATCAATTCTATTAATCTGTGGGACTTGATCGAGCGAAACAAATTCAGCACTTTAAACGTCATCACTCGGGAAGACAGAGCGCAACCAGTCATTGAGTGCAGTTGCCCCTTTTCGATTGCTTGTTGTAGGAACAACACATGTTAACGTGTTTAAGGGCCGGGACTTCTTGGTTTGTGAATATCACGTACATTTCTTCCGACAGAATGAATGATTGATTGATTTCTGGATATTTTCTCTCTCAAAACCACGATATGATCATGAGAGACGCCACTGTGAAGGGCTCCGGAAAATTTAGACCACCTGGGTTTCCTTAGCGTGCACTCACATCGCACAGCACACGGACCGTGATGTGAGTGCTGTGCGAAACGCAGCCGCCTTGACTTGACCTTCGGGTCAGCAGCGGAGTGTCATAACCACTAGACCACCGTGGAGGGGCTTAGCCGGACAGCAATAAATCAACATCATTTACAGAGTGTAACGTCCGGCGAGTTTTCTCGTAGCTTAGGAATGGGCTGCGGAGCAAAACTGAAGAAGGACAACTACTTAAGAAACGAGTTAGTTGCGGGTACTGTCCTGCTTTCTCTCGTTTGCTTTTTTTCAGTTTCGCACCACAAGTCATCCCTAAACCGCATATTTAGGCACGGGTCATGGTAGCGAATTTAAGCATGAGTGACGCTGTCTACGTGCTGTTATATCGAGATTAAATAAAATTTAATCGTTTCGTTTCCTTATTCTGCGCTTAACCGCCCATGCTGTTGACTTGCGCTTTTCCGTCCTTGTCCCACACTCCTAAGGATACCACATGCAATGACAGCCAGCTTGAAATGATGGCTCACTCTACCCCACCATTAGGTTATTTGCCTTACAAGGAACGCCCTAAAGCTTTGTGCTGAATATATTCGTCAAACAGCACACTTCCTATGTGCCACAGCGCGCACTTGGCCCATGTGTTAGCGGCACGTATGCTAGCACAACAAGGCATTTTCTTTAATTTATAAAGAGTGGGCTGAAAAAAAGTACATTGCTTTTACAGCGTGTTGCGAAGTGCCTTACGCATGCTGGGCATGTGCTGCATGCACCCGTAATATTCTGTTTGTCAATCTTAATTGAATTCGTTCGGTGTGTGCACATAGGAGGCCATGCCGCTCACATCTCCCTGGGATTTCTAGAAGAACCTCTGTCTTAATTACAGTTCAGGTACAATTCCTTTTTTTTTCTCTGGCCTTTACGAGCTCCAAGTGCAACACCAGAACTGTCTGTAGTGACCCATCTATTAAGGTAGCCTGCGCCAGACTATTAATTGCTTATTAATTTCAAGAGCGTTCGCACTGTATTGCTAGCAAGCTTATGTAAAGCATCATTTGTGTTAGCGCTTGTTGTAGGGGTCCCGATTCTTGAAGCTACGCGTCTAAACGTCTTTATGTGCATTGGTGTTGTCGAAAAATACACTTCAACAAAACGCCATATATCGACAAACAACGCTCCCAGCCACATCTTTAAAGCCCTCGGTAAGCAGAAAAACCCCACTGCGCACATAAGGGTAAGTGCTGAAGTATTTGTTATATTAGCGACACGCACCTTACTAAGCATACTTTTCTATGCCGTGAAAAAAAAATGATGAGTCAATGCATAGCATCAGGCTACAGCCAGCACTTCAGTTCCTGCGCGTATAAGAAAGAAATGAAATAAAGGAAAAACCAAATTTTCTCTTTGGTGCTCATCAGACTGAAAAGAGCCTGGCAACGGTGTATGTTTAGTTCTCTCGTTAGGTCGTCGCCTTCTCACCCGTAAACTCGTTATTGTTCAAACGGCAACAGTACAGGCGCATGAATCTTCGTGAAGGTTTATCCACGTGGTACAAGGAAACCATTTGTGAAGTGTGCGGGGCAAACATCTTTTTCGTCCCCTGGAACACGTGAAAGAGTTTAACGAACAGCGTCGCGATTCGTTGCTTTGGATTTTCGCCTCGTATTATGCGTCTTAATTTGTTTGGGCTCAATGTGCTTTGAGAAGGCATTTCTTGTCTGACATGGCTCCCATCCAAAACAGATTTCATTTTTTTCAGAAAAATGGGAAGGAACATAAACGTGAGCACCATTTGTATACGGTGTAGGTTGCGTCACAGGTAGGCTCATTTTTCTGTTCGGTTCTGGTCCGGTGAACAAGACCATAAAATGTAATGTCTCAGGTAAGGACATACAGGTAAGGGCATGTAGTAAAACACATATTCAAGGTGTTGGACACGCCGTGGCACTGTAGGTCGCTGATCCGAAGATTGCGGGATCGAATCCCGGCCACGGCGGCTGCTTTTCCAGGGCGCCGAAATGCTGAGGCTCGTGTAGTGTGCGATGCCAGTGCACGTTAACCAGGCACTCGAAAATTCTTCGGAGCGCTCCACTATGGAGTCTAATAATCACATCTGATGTCCACACAAGTCAACTCTCACCATCATCTGCTGACTTCCGCAGTTGCCGTTAAATACAACTAAACGGAACATTGTCGGCAAACTTGAACCAACTCAGAGGTGCGTTAAGGGACAGAAAGCTGATCGAGTTGGAAGTAATTAATTATGGAAAGGAAAGGGCGCTCAAAACACGAACACTAGGGAAGGGGAGTGGACAACCGGCGCTCGACTTGTCCACGCCTCTTTCCTAGCGTCTATGTTGCACACGCCTTCATTTGCATAACAAATGGATGTGGATGGTAGAAATAGAGACAAACTTAAAGGACACTCCCCGCGGCCCCTAATAGCAATTAGAAGCGGATGATTTTGTAAATAGTTCAAAAACCCTCATTCAATCAGAAGCCTCAAGTCTTCGCGCTTTTACAAAACCGCAATTGAAAGCTTTGATGCAACAGAAAATGCGTGCGACACGTAGCTCACCCGTGTCGGCGTGTTCACTTACGCGTCTGTGCTGCGTACTCGGTCTCCGATTGCCTGGACGCCACCGACGACCACGGAACTACGACGACGACGTGGGAACGCTTGGGCTTACATGGGCTTACTTGCAAGCCCAGATGAACTAGCACAATTGTAGCATTGGCTTGCCTCCCATTCCTTCCACGGCAGCACGTCATATGACATGCGACGGAACTTCAAGAAAGAAAAGTTTTATTTCACGTTGTCAGAGCAATCGGCAGTGCGCGGGAGGCGCAATGCGATAAACTTTAAGGCGAAACCGGTCAGCGATGGAGAAGGAAAGCGCCCGCTTGACGCGCATCTGGAAGCTAACCAGAAGCGCCGAGTCCAGCGCTCGACCATTGGGTTCGCGTTTCTCCAGAGGCACCGGTTGCTATAGCAACACGATATATCACCCCTTCCGCCTTGAAGTACTGTACTGTCTTCGACAGGGAGGCGCTATCGTGTCCGGGCCGGTGGGCGCTTGCCGCTGGCCCTTTATCTATTCTATCGTGCCTCACGAGTGTCCTCACCCGAAGAATGCGCATGGTAAACCTTGCGAAAGCCTGAGCGGATAGCGCTTGTTTGGCCTCATGACGGTTGGTACAAAGGCTGAATTCCTACAGCTTGCCTGGCTGTGGTATTATTGTCACTGTCGTCCTGAAGACCTTCTCCAGTTGCGCCGCATGCTCCCATGGAAAAAAAAAACAAAAAAAAATCACCGCCATATCCACGAAGGGAATGATGTTAGAGGAGCTTGCTAGGAAATGATCGGGTAACCCGCGAATCCTCCGTACACATTCCTCTACCATCATATATAGACGTGACAACTTTGTTGTATTACAGTACATACACAATGTTTATTAATTTATATTTGGATGCACTATATACATTTGAATGTATACATTATATATACACAAGAGATGTTCTCTTACAAAGTACAAGAAGGGCGTCCCTCGATGAGCTCGGGCGCCCCGCCACGGTGGTCTAGTGGCTATGGTACTCGGCTGCAGATCCGAGGTTCGCGGGATCGAATCCCGATCGCGGCGGCTGCATTTAGATTGAGACGAAATGTTGAGGCCCGTGTGCTGTGCGATGTCAGTGCACGTTAAAGAACCCCAGGTGGTCGAAATTTCCGGAGCCCTCCACTACGGCGTCTCCCATAATCAGAACTGGTTTCGGGACGTTAAACCCCACATAACAACAACAACATGAGCACTCGTTTCCCTTTAAAGATGATTGCTTTATGCTGGATGAACTCCCGCCACGCTGTTGCCTTGGCTGGGGCGTTCATGCTGCGGAGCGGTAACGAAGAGTGTTCACTGAGTGAGCTCTCGGCGAAGAGAAAGGAAGCGCCAAAAGAGAAACGCGTCCCTCTAGCGGTCACCTATCTAACTAGCGCAAGCGCCGAGAGTGGTGTGCGCCGCCTTGAGCGGCGGCGCGCCATCTAGTGAGCATTCTTGAAATCACCGGAGACAGCGCAGCTGCGCCTATGGCGGGACCAATGAGAACTACTGTACACGCCACCGACAACGAACAACGCGCGAGCATAAGAAGCTTGGCGAGCAAGCTCCTAAAAACGTACAGATTTCTAGGCCCGCCACGCTCTTGCATTCCGTTTCGTGACGCGAATAAGCAGCTTCAAAGGTGCCGGCGTATGAGATAAGCTTTCTCATGCGTCCAGAAGAAGCACGCTGCGAAGCTCTGCTTGCTGGGCGTTGGATTCACTCTTCCCAGAGTGCAATGAATTCGCATTACAAGCCAAACCCCCTTTTTCTGCTGCCTTATCACCTGCTATTGCCGCCAGCGCTGCGGCTAAGTTTCAAGCAAGCGGACAGTTGTTGGCACAAGCTGTCTGGCGATGCCACGAGTAGCATAGCTCGCTGAACATTCGAGACAGTCGGGTGCACGGAGGCTGTGGCTACGCCGGCGTGTGCGCCATGCGGATGTTACCTGTTGCTTTGCGCTTCGTTCCTTGGGAATAAGTCGAAAGTTTTTGCCAGGGGATGTGGCCCACACCTCTTCGTAATGTCTTTGTCAGCTCCGACGTGACGATTCGCGAGATTTGAACTCCACCGGACGCGGTCATTGCGTGGCAGGTCACGGAGTACGGAAGGCGGCTGACGAGCATCGGCGGGGCGAAAGTAAGTCAGTCACTTGCATCACTGATGCGGAGTCTTCTCTTTTTCCTCTTTTTTAACGCTATTCGAGCGAAACCCGGCTGTGTGGTGTGCCGTTGAAATGCATCCTTAGCGTATATTGTCCTCTCGAGTTAGCAGGTCCGGCATGCTGAAGATTTGAGCAGTTCTTCATGGCTAGAAATTGGCCCGCTCACAGAACTGAAATATTTAAGCCACTAACTCCGGATAGACCTACGCCATCGGTAACCCTGTTCAGTAAGCTTATAGCAGCTTAAAAGCATGGTGTAGCGCGAATAGACACAAAACACGGACAGGAGGCACTACTGTGTGTTTTTTGTCTATTTGAGCTACTGCAAGTACACCGCTCAAACACACCAACAAGTCCTTCTGCAGAGCTTACAGCAGGCCTGCTGCATTAGAGCGAATGAGTTTGTTAGTTCTTTCTTCTTATGTTTGTTGTACTGATTCTGATATACGAACATTTCACCCGTCTGTCGAGTTTCAGGCAGTGGAAGTAGCCAGCGCCTCTTAGCCGACATTATCCCAAACACAAAGCAGGCTGTTGCAGTAATGCGACATGAACATATTTCGTCATTTCTGCAACAAAAACAAAGGAATTGTCAAAGAACTCAATAATTTGAGTCATATGGAATGCAGACATCGCCGGTACTCAAACACCAGAAGGCCAGAACTTTGCAAGTATTAGTTAATACTAAGTAAGGCATTTTGTTGGGCGAGTTGGTTCGTGATTCTAGGAGGAAAAACTGCAGGAAAAACCGCCGCAAGAATAAACAACTAAATGGGGCTGGCACTAGTCCCGCGCACTTGTCTCTTCTTGTGTCGTTTTGGGCTAAGGCGTTTCCTCCTGTCCATACTAACAATCGTTTGCCATATCTCAGCCAACACTAGCCATTACCAACCACTTGGAAATGGTTAAAATACCGTTACCAATCATTATCTCTACGGCATGCTCTTAATTTGAGTATTTGTCGTGAGTGACGGCCGAAATGTTGTGCTGCTATTCGTATTATGAATCTTCTTCTACAACTTACATTTAATTGATGTCACGCTTGAAACAACCACTCCGTATTTGGAATACTATACTCACCGAAGTAACAGCCCAACTGTTACGTTGTCTGACACTTCGCTGTTATAATTGATGGTAAGTGTAACCGCGGCGCTGTGTTTGTACCTCGCATAACTTTATCTTAACGCAGTCCACTTTGTTTTTGGGATGCCTTTAAACCCGCTCCGATGCCTCAAAACCGCCTCTGTAAAGGCGAATTGCCCAACGGCCAGTGTGAGGAAATATCTTGCCATCTTTAGCAAACATTAGAGCTGTCTAACTACTAATCAACGTTCAATTCAATGCTAACGAGTGCTACATTACGCCTTCGCCACATCTGTGACACATTCTGCTACATTTGTCTCCCCACGCGCCCCGCAACGGTGCTATTGTAGCTACGGCACTCGGCTGCAGACACGAAGGTCACGGGGTCGAATCACGGCTGCGGCATTTCAATGGAGGCGAAATGTTGTGTTCGGTGGGATATCAGTGAACGTCAAGAAACCCAAGGCGGTCGAAATTTCCAGAGCCCTGCACGACGGCCTATCTCACAACGATATCGTGCTTTCGGAACGTAAAACCCTGGAAAGCAAAAGCCTCCCACATGGGTTGATATTTCTCGTTTTTCGTTGCCGCAGATGGTGCCACGTTATAAGATATTGATGAAATGGATCCGTGAAGATGTTCTGATAAAGAAAAAAAAGAAAGGAAAGCGAATGCACGATTTCGTACCGCCCCTGTCTGGCCCTATTGACGATATTCAGTGCCGACGTTTAAACTTGTTTATCGAATTCGCTGCGGATGCTGCTTGCTGCGCTGTGAGTGCTGCGTGCTGCCGGATAGCACAGTCCGGCAACACCCATTCCGCACTGGCGCAAAGCCCCGCTTTGAGGATCAAATTCCAATTAACCGCCAAGCTGCATCGTTTGAGCAGTCGCAGTAATAACTTACGATGCCTGTAATTACACGGCCCACTCAAAACTCTGCCCGCACACATGGCTCAGGTTTAAGAAACGTTCTTCCGAACGTTTTTGAGTTTGCATTGAAATATTTCATTCCAGAAAATCTTTTGATGTAACAGTATACCACTGCCTCTGCGTACTGATTTTCTACAGTATATTAATGTGTATGAAAATTTACTTGCACGAAGCGTTTTTTACAGGTCTACGGCTATACTTAGCGTCGTTCGTAAGACGCGCACACGACACTCAAATTCACCTCTGCACTCATTTTGTTTAAAGAAGCAGAAATTAACCAGCTTGCTCTTATAGTCAGTTTCAGGAGTTCCGTGCAACAGAGTCAAGGCTATGAGGCCATCGAGCGCAGAATTCTTCCGAGGCGAGACGAAATGCCATTGTTCGGACACGCACACACCGCTTAGTATTCTTCCCCCCAGGGCTGGAGCTACCATTGCAGCGCCCGCCATTGGCAGATGACAAACCGCAGAAGGACACGTTTAACATGTGTTCGCCCTCCGGATTTGCTGAAGTGGGCTGTAGCTTCCACAGTGCTGCACGGAACTTCTAAAACAGACTATAGGTCCGCTTCAACATTTGCTAAATGTCGTAATTACATTGCGCAAACTTTCAGCTAAACGCCTTCTCTTGGTTCACGCAGGGAGCCGGGCAACTGTAATGCAAGAGCCTTGCGTGAAGCATTAAAAACAAATGAAAAATTAGCGGCTATGCAGCTGCTTTTAAACATCATGATTAAGTACTGGTTAATAAGCTTTCGTCACTCGTCGACCACCTACTCGTCTCAAGTTTCCCCCAAATGTGAACATTGTGTCACAAGCAGTTTCTCGGGGACTTATAGAAACGTTGGCATGCACTGTCTGCTGCGCTGTCTGCCGTAAGAACGCGCATGAAAGCGTCGAAAGGAAAGGTCGACACGAAAATATACGTTCCAAAGGGCATGCGCACTTGGAACTCCTGTTCGAAAAATTCTAGGGATTTCATAAGCGGTTGCCTAAGGATACGCAAAGGCGATTGCCTTTTGACATCGCATATTAAAGGCGCTTTCGCAAACCTGCTTTCCTACTTTAAAGCACACGTGCGCGCAGCCCCCCCCCCCCCTTTCCCGTGATGCAGTGACCTTCAGTAGTTCAATTATTGTCCAAGCAGTTATTGATGTCATAAATCACTCTCGCAATTGTTAATTACCTATTGTATATGCCTATTCGCGCTATAGCACGCTCGTGGGCTTCGTGTGGGACAATTGCGGTTCAAGCGGAAAATTTTTAGCGTTTCCTGGCCCCCACTCGCTATTTGAACATTTCGCGTCCTGACTTTTTTTTTTTTTTTTGTCATGGTCACCTTTCAATTGGAAACGTGAAGCTTTCACCTTAATGAAGTCGATGCACGACCGCACTGTCTCCACCCTCCTGAAGGCATTGCTCGCGACCTATGTCGAGGCGTGCCCTTCCTGCAGCTAGGCATTCCCTCTTTATGTTCCCCACAGTGGGCACGCGTCCCTGTGTCGCGCTACAACCATTCCCGCATTCCTTCACACTCCGACAATTCCAACCAATTTGAGTCGCGCGCGTTCTAAGAGAAGGTACCTTAATAATAGCAGCTACGAGGCATCAGCATTGCACAGTTAACATACGCCACGTCGATGACACCAGGACTGGCCAAAACTTGCCTAGCGTGGCGTACTGCTTCGCGACATTCGGCTGCTGTATATAGAACATGCGAGCAGGTGTGGTGCTAGCCCGCACTCTCACTTCTTTTTTTATTCTCTTTTTTCCTTTCTTTTTCGCTTGGCAAGAGGACCAGCTATGCGTCGTGCACGAGCTGTGGTGGCGATTCGCGATATATCTGGCCGATGCTGCTGCCGACAGCCAAAGCTATAGCCTTTTGGTACGTTCTTGTCGACCGACTCCGGTAAGAGATGGGCTAAGTTTGCGCCGCCGGTACGCCCACTATGCGGAGCATAACTCGGACGAAAGGACGCAAATAGATCGACGGGTCCGTTTTTGTACGCGCCAGCCATGGGAAGCTAACAATGCTAACACGTAATGAAGTAAAAAAAAAAGAGCACACGGGCCGATGTTTGTCTTATTCAGTTGAAGAAATTATGCGTAAAAGGGAAACGCGACGTCGCTGTACATCCGCGCAACGTAAATATACCGCGCACGTATGCATGAGCTTTGTACCGGAGTAATATACGTGGCTATATGCCGTACATAGGTAGGCGGTAGATTGTCAGGAGCGGTACCTGTAAAGACGTATTCTGTTGCTTTATACATAAAGCACGTGGAATGTGACGGTTCGCTTCTCTAATATATATATATATATATATATATATATATATATATATATATATATATATATATATATATGTATATGTGTGTGTGTGTGTGTGTGTGTGTGTGTGTGTGTGTGTGTGTGTGTGTGTGTGTGTACACACTAACCTCTTCTTGAAACACTATACCACGAAACACGTCTCGAACGAAGTCGGCACAGGACTGCCAGACCATGTCGTACGTTCCATGCACATCTTCGTCAGCTTGAGAACGGCTATAGGCCACCGAACGCACTGGCAAAACTAAGTGCGCACAACCTGCACAAATGTCGCTGTGTGTGTGTGTGTGTGTGTGTGTGTGTGTGTGTGTGTGTGTGTGTGTGTGTGTGTGTGTGTGTGTGTGTGTGTGTGTGTGTGCGTGTGTGTGTGTGTGTGTGCGGCCTCAACACTGTACAAAGAGGAAACGCTGAACACTGCACATTCGCTAATAGCAGTTGGGCACTTTTTTGACGTATTCTTCTTGTGTGCGTGTGCATGGGTTCAGACTTATTCTTGCTCTTACGTGCCATTACCTTCCACGGTTACCGGCGCTCTAAACATATACCACGACACACAAATGGATGTTTTGCAGGACTGCAGCTACAACATGGACGTGGATTGGTTGAGTCTTCAGTGCACTCCCGATTTATTACTCTCCAGTTCAGTCGCTTAAGCCAGGCTATACAATTGCTGGCTAGTGCATTAGCTTCCGTGCAAAGGTACGCAGAACCTCCTAAGAGGGGAAGGCTAAATATAATTTCAACGTGCATTACAGGGCAACATCATGTGCAGACCATATATCGAATATCGCCCGGAAGGGCAGCGATGTCGATGAACTTTAGCTAGTGGAAAGCATGCTGAGAAAAGAACCTGGGGGGAAAAAGTGCGAAGAAAGGTAACGCATATTGCGCTTTTAAGCAGATAATAAATCTTGTTTTAGCGAAAGGGAAGATTTTTAGGGCAAGATTTTTAAGGATAATATATCGCTGTTAGGGGACTAATGGTAACTGAAATCAAATACGACAGGACGGCATTTTCAAAATGAAATGACATAGCCCTGTTTCTCACAAGAGCAGTTCGTTGACCCCCGCTTGCCAGCTTTTTTTTTTTTTTTTGTAGGTCAGTGATACATTTTACAATGATGCTATTTAGTGTATGGATGTCTTGACATGATGACTTCATTAATAGGTATAATGTGAGGACGTAAGACAATGCGCGCTTTTAAGCTCATGTTCTACACGCTCCTCTTCAATGGCCGAGCCTCTGCGCGTCCTGACCAACGGAATATCAGTGAAAGTTTTAAGGTTTGATGTAAAGCATCGTATCCATTTCGGAGTCCGCACATGACGTCTTTCGTGGGACGACATACTAAGTGTAAATAGCTGTTCGAAAGCCGACAAAACCATGTGCAGCTGTATTGCTCTTTTTGACCTAGGGGCAGGCCATGCAACATAATTTTGAAAAGGATTCCACTAGCATTCCACAAATACTTCCATGGCACAGTCACGGGTCACTATCTGTAATGCAAGAGCAAGTAGGCAGGTCCTGGAGATGTTGAGATGTACCATAGACAAAGATACGACAATACATGCAACAGATGACCCACAAAGCATACCATCTGTGGACAGTACAGTCAACGCACCAAGTAATTATACCGTAAGGGTGGCGCAAAAAAGAAGCAGTGTTGTTAGAGTTGACACAAGAAGTAATTATGTCAGGTGTGAAAGCATTCATCTCTTTACTTCCCTTTTATTTCGAAAAGCGCCTTGAACATGGGAATGCGTTCTCGCGTATCTTACTTTCTCGCGCACCACTAGCAGTAGTTAGCGTGGTTTGTGTAGGCCAGTGTTGATCGGTAATGTTTAACTCCAGCTGATGTCAGCTAGTGTTTGTTAAACCATAGCCAATAGCATAATCCTTGTGACATAAATATAGCGTTGGATTATGTGGTTCAGCTTTTCCTCCTTATGGTTAATATCGGGTAGCGTTGGGTAAAACATGGCTAGTATATTGATTAATGATGGGAAACAATGTGCCAGTGCTGCTGCGGTAACTCAAGTAATGACAAGTTTTAATGCCTGACGACTAAGTGATGCTGTTAGAAGCAATACAGCCGCTTTCCTGTCTTCCTTGTGTTTTTCCTGTGTTCGTCTCTTTTCCTGGGCTGGAATACGTCTTTTCATCAATACAATGAACCAACTAGACCTGCAACGTGTTTTACTGAAGTAGCCTACGTACTATTTGAGAAATTACCAGTAGAAAATTCCCGCCAGATGTTATGACGTATTTGCCAATATGACGGCTCCATAAACCACTGGAATTAAAATGGTATTTTGAATTCTGGTTATATTGTATGTTGCCTATATCTCTTTTTCCGTTTATTGTTCTATCCGGATAGCTTATCCCTTGTATAACAAACCGCAGCAATCACGTAGCCACTAAACGTAAGTAAATAATAGTATTAAGCGTACATAAATAATATTAATTAGCCAACCTTTAAGCCGTTGTTTTAAATGTAATATATTCAATGGCGAAGTTGTAAAGCACGTTAGTGTCCAAATAACGTATTTCCGCACTAATAAGTGCGATGCTTAAAATTATTCCGGGCCTCTAAGAAAGCGCGCCAGGTTTGAAAAAGCACCACCTGACTAGCGCGTGTCAAGCTACGACAAACAGAAACACTGTGCATGTGTTTGTAATAGCTTGTGGCATATTAGCTGAGAATCAGCTTCAGGTGAAACGATGTCGTAGGAAAAGAGCCTCTTCACTCTGACAGTATATCCGAAGGGTCTACTTAACGTTTCTTAATGCAGTCTTCATAATAAAAAAAATATACGAGAAAGAAATATTCACTTAAGAAAGAAATGCGCTTTGAAGTTAACGGATCACGACAACCAGAATTCTGGCCAATTAAAATGGCTACGTTGTTGGAATGTTCATTAAGGCGCTTGACCTCTTCCTACAGTCTGTGCGGAGATCGTCTCTTTTCCATGGGAGTGCTCGTACACAAGATGACCTGATGACCAGCGGCTGTGTCGAAATGCACCACAGTGCTAAAGCTGTTCAGCACATACGTTCCCTTACACGGTGTCTGTTGAACTTGAACAATAACTTGTGAAGTTGATGTGCGCCTCAGTATGGAGCCTGCTCCTTGTAGTTGTTCTTGCCTTCCCTTTATGACGACCTTTTTCTGTGTCTGGTTGACCTCGCTGCATTTACCCCATTTTTATTTTCATCCCACCGCGTGCGTGCGTGCGCGCGCGCGCGCGTGTGTGTGTGTGTGTGTGTGTGTGTGTGTGTGTGTGTGTGTGTGTGTGTGTGTGTGTGTGGAGAGAGAGAGAGAGAGGAACAGTAGCGCTTCATTGTTGTGCAGAATACGTCTGCGCGATCCAGAGTAAATGCGTGTTTAAGACGGTTTTTCCACAATGGACATTCCCAAACATAAATACAAGGTTCGCTTTCATTTCGCATCTGTACAGACAGGCCTGATTAGTTGTCGTGTCTCCCGCGCGGAATTACTGCAACATCATCGAGAAGTCACCACGTTGTAAAGAATTGGCGCAGGTGGCACAAGTAGTGCAAGGCTGGAAGCAACAGCGGAGCTAGCCTTCGTCCTAGCTGCTTCTGATGGTATAAGGTTAGACCAGAAACCGCGTGGCTTTGGTGACATCACGACTCTTTGCTACTTGCTGCGCAACCTTACGTGGTTTTTCTTGGAGCACTGCATGTGACGAGATGTTAAGTGATTCTACGGGCTTTCGATCACGTGACTGGATCTGAGGTGGTCATGTAAAGCAGTATCAAGGTAGGCAAACCGAGGTGCAGCTGTGTCTGTCGTTTCTTGCTGTCTTTCTTTCTGTCTCTCCATTTCTTTCTCTCTCTTTCTGTGCGTTTCTTTCTCTCTCCCTATATGTAAATGAGGCTGCTGATGCGAGGATCGAACCCGAAACTTCGAGTGGCGCCTGAAGCTTTCTGCACCTTACACGGTCCACTGCCATGGGGCAGTTAACAAGTAAAAGCATTTAATAAAGACAAGAGCCGGCTCGCCTCCTTCATCAGAACGCGAGTGGCTTTCACCATGGTGATGATCAATGAGACTTTCCCGTTTATATACTACCGCTACTACCAGATATGATTGAGTGCTTGCAAATATATGCCTGCCGTCTCGTCTAACAAGAAATTAAAAACAAGCGCGACAAGTAATATATCTCACTTCTTGTGCACGTAATTATATAGCTTTTATTTTTTTTCTTCTCCAAGACTACAGATCATTCAAGGTATTGTACCTTGAACGGTATTGTTTCTTTCACACGGTATTGTTTCTGTCTACCTTTAATGTCGAGGTCTGAGGCAGCTAGCACCATACTCTACTTCACCCTCACTGCAGTGTGCAGGCCGCTTCACAGAAATTGCGATTCCCCTACGTGCCCTGTCTCTTCTAATTGATCCCGCGGCGATGCCTGATGACAGCGAATCGAGTCGAGTGAAGAGAACCCCAAGCGAAACGAAAAACACCGTACAAATACAAGAAGCATTCGCCCAGTGCTTGATTGCATGTTTACCCCGAATTCGCCGCAGACGCCACGGTATCGATTACGGTCTAATGAAGCTGCGAGTGTGACGCAGGGCGTCTTTGGAGACAGTTGAAGGAAATGAACTGCCAAAAAGCGTATCTAGATATTTTTCTATTCGCGCATAGTATTCATGAAAACATGTCCTGTCTCGCAGAGAATAATCGCCCTGTTCCACAAACACGCATATTTTTTTGCCTCCTTTCCCTATCTCAAGACGATAATAGGCAGCGACCCTTTCTGTATATTGCTGATTCATTTCGGTTGTCAAACACTCCTTTTTCGCAATTCCTGTTGCAAATAAGCATCACTTTACTCAAGTTCGTTTTCTCCTGAGCTCCTAAATGTATGTATGCACTGAAAGTAATAAACACTAAGCGAATTGGCATCAGCTATCCATTTTAATGGCGATACGAGCACAGGCCACAAAAAGAAAACCATCTGCTGTGAAAGACTGCGTTCGTCACCTTATCTTTCCCTACGGTATCCCGGCCGTGGCGGCTGCATTTCGATGGAGGCGAAATGTTGAGGCCCGTGTGCTGTGCGATGTCAGTGCACGTTTAAGAACCCCAGGTGGTCAATGTTTTCGGAGCCCTCCACTACGGCGTCTCTCATAATTAAAGCTGGTTTTGGGACGTAAAACCCCACAAATCAATAAATCAATCTTTCACTACGGTGAAATCTTAATGGGGTTGATTGGAAGGCTCCTTTGAACAACTCTGGCGCCGGTCGAACTTCACTACTGAATGCGCTACAAAGAATATTACGTGACCCAAGGAAGGCCAGAAGCGAACGGAAGTATGACAGCAGAATATAATGAATGAGTAATGATTACCAAGTTCATAATTACTGATAAGCAACTTTTTGTGGGTTAAATATTCTACGGGCTCGAACCAAAGACAATCTGGGGCTCGAAACCAAGACCTTGATAGTATTCGAACCGCGGCAGACAATGGCTGAAACCGATCTTCTGGGACTTTTATGCGCCGCAATCTTCGATATTCAACCCAACGATCTTCTACAATAGTAACTCGAGCCCAAGACCTTGCTTGGATTAAGGCGGAATAAGGGGATTACTGTGCGCCAAGCTACCAGAAATATAGGGAGGAAAGGTGGAGCCAGTGACCTTCATCGATTGTAACTCGAACACAATGCACCGTTTTTATGAATATGAAATTAGGTGGATTATTGCACTACAATCATCAACACATACACGTCGGAAAAGTGACCTAACTAAAGGTCGACCCCTGGGATGAGCTTCAATTGGTGAACAAGGCTTCTTGCTACAAGAAAAGCTTTCATTTACTAGTTATGAGGCCGCCGCCCGTTCAGGGGCATGACGAGCTCGATCCTTAAACTATTCTTCGTTCACTTCATTTATAGCCAATAGAAAATTGATGAGCGTTAAATCCCGGTACGTCTTTCTATGACACTTATGGCCTAGCTAAAAGGCCTACTTTAACATGCACTATATCAGCTACGCAAGTATCTCAAGAGCCGCCGCAGTAGCTCTAACATACAGGGTGTTTCTTTATTTAGTTGCACGAAATTTTTTAAATTAGAAAAACATAAATCGCGGGAATGTCTTGTGCACCATTCGAGTGTACGGGTTGGCGGCCTCTAGATACAGAACAATTTCCGCACTTGTGCGCATAATTAGCAAAATTACGCTAATTAACTTCTTAATTATCAGTAATTGGTGGCTACAGCAAATGCGTACTTTGGAGCCCGTCCTCGACGCTACCTATCCCAACGATTAAATTTTGAATAGCGGAATGCATGTCGGAGCTACGGGAACAATTATAGTGAATTCCACTGGCGGATCTGGAGCAAGTTTTTTTGCTCCGCGGCCAAGAATTTGAATTCCACTGGCGGATCCCGAGCAAGTTCGCATGTTCCACTGGGTGATTTGGGGCAACGTGCTCCGCGTTGATCCGTCTCGTAGAGCCGGATTCTGCCGGTACTCCAGCTATACGGTGTCGTCATTTCCGGATCATCCAAGCACGGCGATTTTTCTTTCAGCGTTCTTTTTTTTTTTTTTTGAGGCGCTGTCTGATAACCATGGGCGGTTGTTTACATATTTTGGAATGGCGTCGTTCGACCCTACAGGGGACTGCTCCTCGCTCTGAGCAACAGCAAGAGTTCTATGTCGGAAAGCAGCAGCAGCAGAAGCGAAAGGAGTTGTACGTGCTGTACGATACGTTATTTAAGGAGCTGTTTCCAGAGTCCCCGTGCAAACGCCCCAAAATGCTCGGCTACGTCGAAGAAGTAGTGCACGCGTACTCGGAGAAAAAGGTATGCATACTTTTGTGCGAGGTCTAACGTAGTCCAACGCAAGGCTGGCAACAAGGGCAACCGGATGCGTGCGACAACTTCCGCTGTAATCCCTACCGGAGCGAGTTTATTTTTCGCTGGCCGATGGGGATCGGATCGCTCCGCGACGGATTTTGTTGCTCCGTCGTGAATTCGGCACACCGCTCCAGATCCGCCAGTGGAAATCACTATTAGTTCCCCGTGGCAGGCTCCTTGAAACCGAAACTGGCCGCAAACAGCGTCTGTGACGTCGATGTCGCCGCCTCCCCGGATTTCGCCACTCGCCCGCGCCGGAGCGGCCGGAGCGGCGGTGACCACGGGCGAGTGGCGAGTGACGAAAGCCGTGGGGGCGGCGACATCGACGTCACATACGCTCTTTTCCCGTCCAATTTCGGTTTCAAGGAGCCTGCCACGGGGAACTAATTGTTCCCGTAGCCCCGACATACACTCCGCTATTCAAAATTTGATCGTTGGGATAGGTAGTGTCGAGGACGGGCTCCAATGTACTCATTTGCTGTAGCCACCAATTACGGATAATTAAAAGGTTAATTAGCGTAATTTCGCTAATTATGCATACAAGCGCGGAAATTGTTCTGTATCTAGACGCCGCCAATCCGTATACTCGAATGGCACACAAGACATTCCCGCGATTTACGTTTTTCTAAATTTTAGAAATGTGTTGCAACTAAAATAAAAAACACCCTGTATATCGCGAGGCTAGAAGCAATACTTATGCAGCGGGCGTCACCTGCACCTGTAGACGCCTACCTTTACTGGCTGCAGTCACTGACGCAATCCACTCATGTTAGTTGCATCATTCACAGAATGTGGAGCATTAACGCCGACGCCTTGACATATGGAACTTCCTTTTTTCTTCGTATTTGTGCAGACAACATTCCCCCTTTTGTATCGAAGTGGTAAGATGACTTCTCAGGCCGTTACACGTGTTCAAACACTGCAGTTGCGAACGCAGTCAAGCAAACTTTGTAAAAGAGAGGCAATTAACTATCACTTATGGCACTGCATCTCTGTTTTGCGTTGGCGGATTACCAAACCGGAGAAGTTCCAGCCCGTCCACTCCTCTGCATCACTTATGCACATATGCCAATGTAATGAGCTCTTTTGCCATTAAACACGGAGCCTGGAACGAAATTTTCCCCTGAGCAATAGCAGGCTCGGTCGTAAACATAATGGCGGAGTTAGTGTAACTTGTTAGTACCGAGGCCTCTTTTGCAAGAGTGTCTTTAGAGTGCCATGTAGTGAATTATGTTTTACGCAATCTGTCCAAGCTTAAGGCGTTCAGGAGTGAGTCGTGGCATTATCTCAGTCCGATAAGTACGGGATAAGTACCGGGATAAGTACCGATAAAAAATTTATCGGGCGAGACGAGCGCGAATAACAGCAGAAAATGCTGCTTTAAGGTTACGTGGTGCGTAGTTAGCACGAATTAAAGGCGTTGCAAGACATTCAAAAGAAGGACCTCGCTATTACTTCGTCTTTCAAAGTGTGTGCAAAAGCCCCGTCAGGCACAAAGTATCGCGCATTGTCTGTAATTATCTCAAAATTACGCAACGTTAATTCCAGACGTTCGTAAATTTATTGCAGTACAACGTGGTAGTCTGTGGACTCATGCTTTTTTATTGATCCATCGTAATAGGAACGCACTTGAACATTTAGTTATTGTGAAGTGTGTAGCACTTTAGATAAAGAGGTTGAAATCGAGGATTAGAACTACGTACTCAATTTAACATTAGGTTATTTAGTTCGGGTACGTACTTTAACACCTAAGCTCTTAAGCTGTTGCCGTGCCCATTGTTAACAGAAAACTTCGCTCGACGAGGCAGGTGTGAAACGTGGAGGGAATGAAAGAGCGAGAGAAAGAAAAATCCTTGGCGAGGCGGGATCCGAACCCGGCGCCCCGCGACGGTGGTCTAGTGGCTATGGCACTCAGACGCTGATCCTCAGGTCGCGGTATCGAATACCGGCCGCGGCAGGTGCGTTTCGATGGCGGCGAATGTTGAGGCCCGTGTGCAGTGCAATGTCGGCGCACTTTGAATTTCCGGGGCGCTCCACTACGGCGTCTCTCGTAGGCATATCGTGGTTCTGGGACGTTAAACTCCCACAAATTGGTCAATTCGAAGGCGGGTACCCACGGTCCGAAGGCAGGCATTGCAACCACTTTGCTATGCTGCCCCGCTTGTGTGGGAACCACGGGAATGCGTTGTACCGAGGATTCTAACGCAAGTTACTATGGGCAACAAGACACGGACGGAAGGGAGGGAGGGAGTGAATGAATGAATGAATGAATGAATGAATGGGTCGGTAGGTAGGTTATGGTAGGGTAGAGTAAAACTGAGGAGGGACAAAAGTAAGAGATACACAGAAAGAGAGAAAAAAGAGAGATAGAGAGGATAGACCTAGTGTGGGAAAACCATGCTTGAGCGTATATTGTTCCACGAACGACGAGTGACGAGGCACTCAGTAAAGGAGACGTACAAGAGTGCATCCGCGATAAAACTAGCGCGTTCCAAACCAGTCACACCGTCGCAATGATTGCTGCGCGTGCTGCGTGCTCCCGCACGCCAGTCTTCCCTATTTTGTCGTCGCTGCAGGACTCGTACGGTATTCGCTTCTTTCTCGTGGGAGGCTCAAGCATGACAGAGAGATAGAGAGAGAGAGACGATAGTGGAATGAGTGAAGTTGGTGATTAGCCTGGTGTAGACGAGGTGAATGCTTCACTTGCATAGAAAATGGTGCTTTAATGGTTCGCTTGTGCCTCTGTGGCTTGCATAAAGCTGGAAAGGTTAGGTGTGGTTTTACTTTAAAGAAAATTGCTGCTCGTTGGCTTAATTGTATAATGCTTTACTAAGACACCATAGCTCCTCTGGTCATTGGCGTCTATTATAGCAGAGCCACTCTCAATTTCTCTTTTTCCTTTTGACATAGTTGGCGAAAGCTGGTACGTTGAGAGACTTTCCTAACTTGGCAGTATCCTCAGAAAAGTTGTCGCCTGAAGCAATGCGTGGCGCACAGATGTTCGATGAAGTAGCCGCCGTGGTTTCACAGTGGCGGCAGTACTGCAGCTGCTGTCCCGAATGACGTGGGTTAGACCCCGGTCGAGGTGGTCGCCTTACACTGAAGGCGGAATGCTTGAGGCCCGTGTACGCGCGATGTTACTGCGCTGCAAATAGCCTCAGGTGGCCGAAATTTCCGGAGCCCCGCTCTCTGCCCTCTATGACGTGCCTCATAATCACATCGTGGTGATCACGCATAAAACCCCTGCAATCTTGTTAACAACTGCGCATTGAAAACGCAGGAGGTTCAGTTCAACTGATGAGCGCTGGTTGTAGATTTTTCTTGCCCACGAGTCAAGCAGAACTAGGAAAACAATTGTCCACAAATAGCGACATCGCGCCGAAGCTTGGCGCATCAGCTGCAGAAGCGACACGCGTTTGTGCGATCAGAATTCTTATTTTCGTTTGCGATGTTTCTAACGAGTCCACTTGTGAAAGACGACGCAATGTGACTTTGCCTTTAAAGAAAGCGGGTCATTTTTGACCCTGCTCTCTTGTCTAACTAATTGACAAAGTCGCCTAGTCATCAAGTAGCGAGAGCTAGCTACATAGTTAGTCAGTCAGAGTCAGTTGCAGTTGCTTAAGGCAAAGTCAGCTAGTCACCAAGTAGCCGACCATGAAAAAAAAAGAAAGGACGTACTGAAACAAGCTATATGATTATTTGTATGCTTACACGCAAACGTACGAATTTCTTTCCTCTGCTTGCCAGCAAGCAGTACTGGTTTTGCTACAGCGGGCGACTTCGGCATGTTTTTGTTTTTGTTTTTCAGCAGGTTCGATTTACCACGCGAGTTCGTCTTTAGCTCGTACACATGTATGACATGCCCTGCGTATATTTTTGTCGATTAGTGCCCCACGTCGTGTAGGTGCCCAAGGCAACGCGTGGGCGGAAGTAAAATTATAAAGAGAACTGGAATGACTAAGGTGCAAAAACCTGGTAGGGCGTGTTGAAACTACTTCAGCAGAACACTGTGCGCATGGACGTAAGCAAGCACAACTACGGTTTTTGTTTGTCTTCGTTCCGTTTGATTGTCCCGTTTCAGCTCACCTTTGTTCCGAACAGACCTAGCTTAGTCGGATACTACTTTATCAATAATCCTCACCCACGCGCTTTTCACCGAAACCTATCGGCAAAATTTGCTTATGAGAGATACAGCGCCACGTGTCAAGCCTCCAGCAATATAGGCCGGGTGCGGGCGTTCGTGCGCATGCGCACGCGTCTATGCAAGCACCTGTGTGTGTCACTTCAGATGAAGTTGCAAGTTTCTGGTATACATAAAAAAAAATGAAGCAGGTCGAGGTTCTCTTTTCCTCCGCCTTTACCGAGCAACGAAATAGAGCGGCTAATCAACTTCGTCCATGAAGAAAAAACTAGAGGGAACAAAACTAGCTAACAGAGAACAAACCTGATACTAATCAATCAGAGCGAATTGTCACAGCACTTATCCAGAAATAAATGGATAAAGTGAACTTGTGTAGAGCAGCTATGTTAAAACCGTGACTTGCAATTCTTAAGTACACCCAATGGTAGACTGTTTGATGTTAAGCGCAGGTCACCATGCTGCGTTACAGAAAACGCTTTAGGACACTGGAAATGACTAATGGTTTCAGGCCTGTTTTTAGTTATTTTATTTCACATACAGACGTTGAACTCCACATCGGAAGGTTACTGATGCATCACCATCTAATAGTAGCAAAAGGCGTAAGCTCGAGTCTCAAGGAAATTTTAAATATTGTAACCCAACACCCGCAATGGGAGATATTTTAGGGCCTGCTTGGAAATGACAGGTCTTTTATTTCGCTCCTGTAATATATGACAAGCAGGGTAGTAGAGGATTTAGCGTAGGACATTCAATGAGGAGGATGGCGACGAGTCAATGCATTCATTCATATAAATCTAGTGTTTCCGGAGATGGAGACCACACCAATTTGAGATAATATAGCCAGTATGTAAGCTTCAAAAGGGTCTTTAGCTGATGTGGCTGCCTTGTAAATGTCCAGTGTACACACATTAACGGATTGGCTGCAATGCGGATTAATTTGGGTTGTTCGACACCAAATTATCTGGTACATGAATTATTGCTGATAGTTCTACCAGAAATACGGTGTTGAAATTTGGCACATGGAGAACAATAGGCCAATTAGAGTAACGCGTAAAGATCACAGCTTCAATTTCCTGAGGACGGTGAGCTACGTGGTTGTATGCTCATCGGAAAGTTATAAATGGAGTGAAAAGAAAACTGAGGGAAATGATCCAGAAGCAGCACCTAGGAAGTTCACATAAGTCGAAATTTCGAATTTTAAGATATGAAGATTTCTTTCAATATGTAGTGAATTAACACGGGATGTCCCGCCTGCGGTTTATGACCTTGAGGCTTCCGCCTGCCTACTAATCTGTCGTGTATTACTTTTTTACACGAAAAATTTATATTAATTCAATAAATAATTGATTGATTGAATTAAGTTTTACATGAGCAAGGTAATGTAGAGTAACTTAAGGCGTTCGTTATCCTGTGTATTCGACCTCTTCTTTCCATGGGCAGCAACATATGTAAGCGCAGTCGATAGCATAAATTCGCCTCGTTACTTCATCGTGCACCTCTTCTGCTTCGTATCAGACTCTTGCCGCTATAACGGCACTAAAATATACTAGCTGCTCATGCGATGAAAAAGTGAATGAAAAAGAGGGAGCTACCGCATGCAACCTGTAGAGCCTGAGCCTTGTCACCAGTGACGATAATAGCATCTTGCCTTGGACGTCAGCGTCACTCCTTTTCCGCTCCAGTTTTGCTTTCAGAGAACCTTCGAATGCGGAATGTTCGTTCGCGCTCGTAGTATAAGTTGCAGTTTGTGGGGTATCGCTTCTAAGAGGTAGCCATTTTGTTTTCGGAGCGCGCCGCGTAAACCGGCAGGAAGGAGGAAATAAGCAACCACGCTAATGCTCAAGCTGTTTATATAGTAATGACGCCAAGCAAAGTGCCCACCGCGGAGCAGGTTACTGATGCATCACCATCTAATAGTAGCAAAAGGCGTAAGCTCGAGTCTCAAGGAAATTTTAAATATTGTAACCCAACACCCGCAATGAGAGATATTTTAGGGCCTGCTTGGAAATGACAGGTCTTTTATTTCGTTCCTGTAATACAGATTGGTCCGAAATTTTATGTGCCCATCCTGCACGGGCTAAATAGACAGTCCGTTCCATATTCCAAGAACTCAGTATACTCCCATACGAAGTCCATACATATTCCGTATATCTGTCCTACATTTGCTATATATATCCATATGAATCGGACGGGAGCGTATGGAATTATTTGAACGGCCGTAAACCCTGTGTGCTAGAGTACCAAACTCGGGTTTGTTACAAGAACGTGCTTGGGGCTTCCTTTATTAAATTTGTTTTCTTTTTTCTAGCGTTCCTAAGTGTTGTTGTGGATGGTCTCCGAATCGCTCAATATGCATCAGTAAAGAGAATGTCTAAATTTTTACCACACCCATTGGACTGACGCACAGAAATGCGTGAATTACTCCTTAACTGGAGGCAGCCAGTCCGGACATTCGGATGATGACTAATATGTCGCGCCGACGTGCCGTTGGGCTAATTTGAAAGCTTTCACGTTAAAATTGAATGCTTGGTAGAGTTTTTCCCTGCACCTAACTAAATGTGTCCCATTTATACGAACAGACTTTTACCATACTGGCGCACTCTCACAACTAGTTCACCGCAAAAGCCACAGTTAACGAACACAATTCGTATAACTTGAAAAAAAAAACACAGTTAGATTCACTTGTTACCTGTGATATTCCTTCTGCCTTCCATGATGAGAGTTATCACTGCTCCTGTAGAGAGGATCTGATCTTCGGCTTTCGTTAAATGCGGTTGTCAGGCTCCGGACCACGTGTATAGTTGTATTTACCTGTGGACGTTTTAACAGTTCAGAGGCGCTCAACCTAGAGTGACTGAAGACCGGAATCTTTCTCGTTTTTCATATCCTGTGCGTCGACTTATAATATAACGCGTAAAAAATAAAACCAAATATGGTAAAAGTAATTTTATACTGATAACCTAGTGAAGATGGGTAGCCGTCGCTAGGAAATGGCGCCACCTCCTACCTTTACTCTTATTGCGCTAAAGAAAAAAAAAGATAAAGCGTTGCAACTTCTGGGATGTCCGCGGACTTGAACAGTGCAATGGTCGAGTGATAGGAACATGACAACAGCGATTGAACAGTAAAATTGCGTCAACAAGTGACAACGCTTGGTGCGTGTGATCTGATACACATACCCAAGTGGGAACTTGTAAAATAGTGCACAAACATTATGTGTAATTGTATGAGTTAACCCTGGACAGCCGTGATCGTATAGTGGTTAGTACCTTGCGTTGTGACCAGCGCTTGCCAGCGTAATAATTATGTAGCAGCCTTTAGCCAGCGTTAGCTAACATGCAGCCACAAACCACCTCTTGAAGTTGGCTCCAGAAACATTAAAAATGAGGTACTTCCAAAGTAGTAAAAAAAAAGGGGCGAGATACGAGAAGGGATTTTAATTTCGTCTGGCCAGAAACAGGGTGATACGAGAGCTAGCTGACAATGTAAAGATTTGTGAATTGTATCAAAGCCCAATAAAGAAAAAAAAAAGGAAAGGCATGTTTGAAATTGCTACATAGCCTAAGATATTTTCGCCTCAACTCTTACATCGCAAGAGAGTTCTCTTTGGAAATCGGCGCTTGTTAAATTTGTGGACGACTTTATAACGATGTCACTACCGTATGATGCCCGCTGCTTTATTTGTTTGTTTTTTTTCTGACCTTAAAGGAAGTGAGAAATAGTAGAGTGTGTACAGTTGGCGAGAATAGCGGCGCTTTCAGGTAAACGTGCACTGCGTCTGAAGAACCGGCGTGCCATGTAAATTTCTTTTTCTGCTTACATATGCGACCACTATAAAGAGCAGTTCGTGTGTCGTCATTTTTCTTCAGGAATCGCCCAGAAAGAACATACGTGCGTAAACCTCCCGAACGCTCGGTATAAAACGCTCTCAACAACAGAAAGATGCGAACGCAGGATGCTTGGAGCGCAGTCACAAGTCGCGCCGCGAATACGCAAGTGGACTGGCATTTTCCGCGCATAGAGACTGTGGAAAGGACTAAAGGAAGTACACGGTGCATTTGCGTACGGTAAAAAAAAAAGTACACACAGAAGCCTACGCGCGTTGAGCTCGCCTTGTTTCGCGTCTAGACTCAAAACACGCCGTGTTCGCTCTACTGAAGAAAGAACCACACGGCTGAGTTGGGAACTCGACCACCTGCAAAGTTTTTTGGAAGCTTCGAGAGACATGGTAAAATGCGCAGCCGCTTGAAACAGAGAGTAAATAAAGTCCACACGTTACGAACGCCGCCTAGATATGTCTACAAAGGCTGTAATCGCAAGCGGCAACATATTGAAAATCGGTCTTGCTGCCGGAACAATACAGTGCCTTTCGCTACACCCTATAAAAAATTTCTTTAACGCTTACACTGAGCCATGGGTTCAACTCATAAGTATCCATCGAGGAGCCACCCGGCGATGTCTTTGTTGCCGGATTTGTTATATTAAAACAGACACGTAGGTCTCAGATATGTAGGAGCGTTGCCAGGATGTTTAGTGTTGTTGCTGGGGAGAAAAGAGAAAGAGAAAGGGAAGGAAGAACAAGTAGGTTAACCAAAGGAAATCTCCGGTTGTCTACCCTGTACTGGGGAAGAGGAAATGGGAATGAAAGAGGGAAAGAATAAAGTTGAGGGGACATATCACCATCACTGTCACTTGTCAGGGCACTGTGTTATCGCTGTGTTAGTGCAAGTAATAAATAATAGACATTGACTAATTAGCTTATGTTGTACGGGTACACTGCACCGCGTTAGCCTGTAAAAATGCGGCGGCGTGTTCTTAAACGGTGAGATCAGTTTGAAATCCTCAAATCTACATGTCTCTCGAGAACGACGCTATCCCTGGCGCTTCCCTCGAAGTCGTAGCTGAATCTTTTCCTCGGGTAAATTTTGGTAAGGTGGTCAGTAAAGGACACCATGGCGAAAAGGCTTCGATAAATTTACAGCGAAATAAAATACAATTATTATATAAATTCTGTTATGAGGTCGAAACAAGGACTACATGCGTGATCACATGATCAAAGCTCCGCAAAACTGTCGCTGTGCGAAGGCTCGTTGTTCGCCAGAAGCTTCTTTTGAATCGCCGTCATGGCATGGCAGAAGCTGCGCACTTGAAAAAGAAGGATCGTTCACTCGCTCAAGAAAGAAAATACGCAGGCGTTGTTTTAAAGCGGAAAGCTATTTTTGTCCCTCCCCTTGCTTTATGGGCACTAGCTGAATGAACATTTATTATTATTATTATTATTATTATTATTATTATTATTATTATTATTATTATTATTATTATTATTATTATTATTATTATTATATTTGGACAAACAATTACGCTTCCGAAGCTGACTATATATGTGAATAGCACGAACGCTTCGTGCCGGCGGTACGAAAATATAAAAAGGCAGCACTTCGGAAAACAAGTACCATCGCTAGAACAACGCCTGTAGAAGAGATTGGCCATTGTAGAAATCAGACAAATTCTGACTGCGAATATTTATTGCTAGACACGCCACATATTACACGGGTTTAGGTAGTCGCGCGGAGCTCCTCATATTCAGCGGTTCCACGCAACGGCGAAGGTTAAAGATTAATTAAACACGCCGCTCCTACACCGCCCGATCACAGCACGCCGGGGAAAGCCTCAACGCAGAGCACGCGCACGACGCACGAGGTACTGGATGTCACGAGGAACTGAGAGCGGAGTATTTGCCTAAGCAGAGCACTATACGACGACCATGCAACAGGTTGCTAGTAGGAAACACATGCGCATCGCTCAGACCGAAAGGTAGAATTTGCGTGGAGTTTTCACTGGCTGCAAAAGCGGGTGCACTTGTCAAGAATTTTTTTCCTGCGACGCCTGTGTGCGCCGACGTCTGTGTCTTCTCTTTATGGCAAATCGGCTCTGAGGAAAACCACTGCAGGGTAGAAGTATAGGGTCGCGAAAGGAAAATGGTTCACGCCGCACACCACCACCACCACCACCGGATTGAACTCCGCCATAAGATGCTTCGCATCTAATAATTGACGTGTCCTGTGTTTTGACCGTTTCCTGTGCTTTGCGCTGTCGATCAGGTCACTCTCGCGATATATAACGTGGCTGGCCTCCTGCATTGGTTGGCTCGGTTGATAGGGCAAGCGCCCGAGACAGGCGTTGGTCCTGGGCTCCAGCCCTGCAACAGGACGAATTTTTCGTCATCTAAAAATCTTTCCTTTCTGTGAAACCCGCACATATTTCCTACGCTCCCCTTCATACATCAGGTGCAACAGTGTGGAGGCTAGCGACACTCCTTGCAGCAGATATGTTCGCACCAGACGTACGAGTACGTAGGAATTCGTGCAAAAACGATAGGCATGAAATTTGGCGAGAAGACAAAAGCGGCCCGCGGAATTCGCCGCCTCTTTTCGGTGCGAGATGAAGCAATCGTTGACGTTGAAAGGCATGCCACCAGTGAAGCTTGAAGTAAGCGTGCTTCTCATGCGCAGGAAAAAAACCTATCGATTCTCCGAAGTGCCATATCCGAAGTGTATGAGTGAAAGAGAAAATTACACCGAGAAGAAAAAGACAGAACGGTATAGTGACGTGAAAAATTTTCGCAGCTGCTTTCAACAGTTGCGCCAGCGGTGCTACCGGCACTACCACGTGGCTATATAGTGTACCTTGATAAAATAGCTCAGCAGATTCCGGTAAACGCCTGCACGACGCGTACTACGATACGCAGTATTTGCCTTTCCACCTTCTTCAGCCGACGAGTAGGGATCAATCTAAAGTTCTTGGCAGGGTGGCGCATTTTCAACCCCGCATCTATCATAATTGTTAGCAATTGACAAAAAAAGAAAGAAAGCGTGAATAAAGGAATGGACGCCACGCAAAAAAAAAAAAGAATGACTGCTGATAGGCAGGAGCTGCAAACACCTCGCCTCGAACTTTTGCGTAATTCATATCAATAAGATGAGATCGCCATCGTAGCCATCCACGAAGGCATGGATTTGGCTAGAGTGCGTAAACAGCTTGAAGCCTATCTTCATCGCTTCGATGCCGCTGGCATCTAAGCCAGCAAAAGCGAAGACGTGCGGGACGCTATGTCAAAGGTAAAAATACAGCGGGCGAGCTTGCTGCGTGTGTGGAACCCTCGTCTAAAGCACCTAGAAAGGTTCTTTTATATGCACTTTCCACCTGAGTGACTGCACACAGCTGTTCGAGCAGAATGTCTAATGTGCATTGAGAAAACTTGCCAGGCGCGATGGATCGAGTAACTTTTCTTCGTTATACTTCGGCGCGAGCCTCCTAGAAGCGATTCGCAGGCAATGTGGCCGAGAATGCAGAAAAGTCAGCCGTGCGTGGAAAATTGATTCCCTCGCGCCGTACGCTTTTACAGCCGTCGCCTGTACGCCGGGCAGAACTTCTCGTATAGGCATCCTGCAATTACATGAGATGCGCCGGCAAACTTTGAACGCCTTGTCCAATTTATCATTCACTGCCACGGGAAAAATAAAAAAATTGTCCCGGTGCAGCTGTGCGCTAGACGTCGGGTTCGTGAACGAAGTTCATTCACATGCATGTCTCTAGATGGTCATTGACGGTGTGTATCAATCCCCCAAACTCACTGCCTTCTACGCATTGAACAAAGTGCAGTAGCAAGACAACTTATGTATTTTTAAGAGAACGTGAGAAACCTATCTGTCCCTAATTTAATTACAACATTCTGTGCGGCTTATTGTAAACGTACTGATGAAGCAATTATCTTTCACCAAACACTTAGCTGTGTAGGGACCAGTGTAGTTTAGCCTTGGTAGCCTTTGATTCCCAGATGTCGCACGTTGGGTGACAAATGTTGGAAGTATTACGAGACACTTAGGGAGGTACTTGAGCTATTGTTATTATAGATTGACCATTGATTCTTTTTTGAGCTATCGCCTCGTCACGTGTCTAATCGGAGAACGGCATGTTTGCCGCCGCGCATCTTTTCTGAACTGTAGCTGCAACACACGACAGCAGTTGGAAGAAAACGGGGGGAGATTTGCAATATAACAAGCATATAAAACCAATAGCACCCTCGCCTCACTATTCGCGCATTACGTGATGTAAACAGTAGAGGTCATGCAGGCTGGCAACTCCGGCACGGTGGCCTAGGGGTTATGGCGCTCGAGCTGCTGATCCGAAGGTCGTGTGATCGAATTCCGGCCGCGGCGGCTGCATTTGGATAGAGGCGAACAGTTGAGGCCCGTGTGCTATGAGGTCTCAGTGCAAGTTAAAGAACCACAGGCGGCCGAAATTTCAGGAGCCCTCCGCTACGGCGTCTCTGATAATCATATCTGGTTTTGGGACGCAAAACCCCAGAAATCAAGCAATCAATCAGTTATTCACTTTGACTGGTACGACAAGTTCAGTGTCGGTAGTTAGGCCTACCTTCATAAAGTGGCCTACGCAAGTTTATTTTATTAAAGAGACAATAGAGTGAGCCATGTTTTGCTTCGTAGAAGTAAATTACCTCTTCCTATTACCAAGAGCACTACTCTCGCGAGGAGGAGGTGCTTGGTAGGATAGAAAATGCGCGAAAAGAAAACACAAGGGGTAATGACTGCACAGATGTTTCCGCACTAATATGAGTGACATCATACATCTTTAACGGCGTCTACAAAGCCCTGCGCATTATTTACAAAATCGATATACATTGCGTTCTCAGGAAGGCATATATACTTAACATGAGCAATTTCCGACAATTTCACTGCACCGAGGCGGCGAGAAAGCGCAAGAAAGTAGTGGGGGTCCGTGACGTCATCCCCTGGGGTCCATGATGAAATTGGGTCTTTGACGTCAGCGGTGGCGTGTAGTTTTGCTTTAAGCTCGAGTGCATGGTGAAATGTTGTTTAGCTGCATAAGTTCGGGGGGGAATCAAATCTTTTAAAATTTATTAAATATAAGCCTTATACGAACAAAAATATCTACTAGAATAGAATAGAAAGATCAGAATAGAGCCGGCACCGGTTTCTGGGCAGGTTGTTCTATTTCGCTTACTTGTATTCCTCTCTGTTCCCAGCGCCCCTATAGCGCGAGCGCCCAGGGCACGGCGGGCTGTGATTACACATTAGATTATACATGGTTATTTAGGCAACTCGTAATCAAATACAGGAGCCACGTCAGTGCTAGTTCCAGTGGCACACATTGTACTGAATTATATGACGCAGCTGCCTCACAGGAAGTTCCCGGCAAGAACGTTCGCGGAATTCGTCGTAAGAGAGATTGCGAAACCGGAGAGGCCTCAGGAAAGAGCATTGAACGTAGGGATACTGATCCCTGCTTGAGTCTGCCGCCACTAATGCTTCCGGGCTGCGTGCGCAGAATATCATGAGTGTAGCGGATCTGAGGGGATTCAGCTTGCGGCATTGCGTAACAAAGATTTACACGACTGAAATGACGGGGATACGCACTATATATAGAGCCGCAGTCTCATCGCCGCGACCAAACGGCTCGCTCAGCTGTTGGTTGCGGACAAATCTCGTGACAGGAACTAAAATGGCTATATCTTAAAACTCAAACCACTGAATTCGTCGTCATAGTGCATTTCGTATAAATGAAAAAAAAGTCCTTTATGCTTATTTACCAGCAATGGCAAAATTCATCCAAATAACCGCTACGAGAACATTGGCCGAATAGAGGTTAAAGAAACTGAGAATTTGAAATCGAAAGGAGAAGTTTTTGGTGAATTCAATATAGTTATCCTTTCATATCCAATATTGGCGCGAAAAGGCTTCCATTGCAATAGGGGTGACCTAGTTCTATGTCGCAAGGGCGGTACGTTTGATATTTTTGTTTCTATTTTGTAGCATTCTCGCAGCTTTCCTAGCGTAAGCGGCTGATTTCACCCCTGTACCGCGACATTTTTTTTTTTTTCGGCTCTTGGTGCCTCAAGCACCTGGTAAAATTTAGCTGTTCACTGGTTCACATTGCGCATCTGCATCTGCAAGGTTCCAGCGAGGTTGGCTTCTTCCGTGAAATTAAAGCTACTTCGCGGTGTACGGATGGCGTTCGCAGTTGCCCTATTTGTTTGTGTGTGCATTTGCCTTCAAAGAGAAGCGTGAGCCACGAGGTGCAATAATAAGTGATTGGGATTTACCTGCCGAAATCAGCTATGATTATAATGCGTGCACCGGTAGCGTTGTTGAGGGCTCCGGAGTACATTAATTAGAATTAATGGACAGGCCATCATGTATGAGAAGGCTCACCGATTCCTCGGAGTAATAATAGACCGCGACCTGTCTTGGAGCCCTCACACTTCCTATATGAAAAGGAAGTTGACCAATATCACCCACGTGCTCAGGTTCCTTGCGGGAAAATCGTGGGGTGTATCTGTAAGAGCGATGCTCCAGCTTTACACCGCGTTATTCCTTGGATTCATGCACTACAGCCTACCAGTGCTGGTGGAACACGTAAAACTAACGTGCGTGTTCTCCAGTCGCTTCAAGCTCAAGCACTGAGAATATGCCTTGGACTGCCGAAGTGTGCATCTACAGCAGCGACAGTCGTCGTCGCCCGCGATCACCCAATCACATCATATCTTCGTGTGGATGCCCTACGAGTACACCTAAGGCACCTCGCCCGAAATCCATCGCACCACCTAGCCTCTCTTCCCGTTTCCAGCCATACTGCGAATTCAGCGCCATTATTGCTGATCATCGTGCAGTCCTACCATCGAGTTTCACGCCTCCAGCAAAACCATCATTACCATTGTGGTGCCTTCACCCCCTCGAAGCGCTCCTGACCATTCCCGGCATTAAAAAGAAAAATCACATGTCGACTTTAGCCTTACAACAAGCCACCCTAATTTTCCTACATGAGTAACACAGCGGACGCCTTCACGTTTACACGGATGGGTCAGTTTCCTCTGTGAGCGCAACAGGAGCAGTGATCATTCCAGCCAAGTCTGTCACCATACGATTCTAGACGTCCCAGTTCATAACTTCGACGGCTGCAGAACTCGCCGCTATTCATGCAGCGGTAGAAGTCATAATTGCAGAACCTTCCCATGCATGGTACATATTCACAGACTCCAAGGCAGCTCTTCAATGTCTGATATCGCCATTTCGTCACGGACCTCACGAGCAACTGGTTGCTGACATAAGAATTCTTCACCACCATGCCGTCGAGCGAGGACACAACATCACGTACCAGTGGATACCGGGGCACTGTGGGATCAACGGCAATGACCTTGCTGATAAATCCGCGCGATCTGCCCACGATGATAACCACTGTAGAGCAATACCATTCTCCAGGACCGACGCATCTGCAAGGCTTCATTCCCTAGCACGTGAACTTACACGTACACATTGGAACTCGTCAGAATTCACCAATGCTCGAGTCCATAGTTTGCAACCAGACCTTCAGTTCCGCCTTCCGTCAGGAATACCTCGAGCTGAAGAGACACTTCTGTGTCGCCTGTGGCTTGGCGTTGCCTTCACAAACGCCTACTCATTTCGTATTGGAATGGCAAACGACCCTATGTGCGAGAACTGTGGCTGCGACGAAACGATCTCTCATCTTCTATGTGAGTGTCCCCGTTTCAGTAGCCCCAGGAGAGAACTTAGCGCTGCTCTAGATAGACTTGACAGGCGCCCTTTGTCCGAGCAACGAGTCTTGGGACACTGGCCAGGTCCATCGTCAGCATGGAAAGCGCTCAACGCGTTGTTGCGATTTTTAAGGACGAGCGGACTACGGGACAGACATTAAGCAGTGTCGCGTTTTTTTTTTTTTCCTTTTTTGTGTTTTTTCTCTCCAATTCTTTTTCTTCTTGTCGTGTCTCCTTTATGCTATCTTTAATTCCCCTTACCCTTCTTCCCCTGCACAGGGTAGCCAGCCAGACTCAGCACTGGCTAACATCCCTGTCTTTCCTCCTTTCCTCCTCCTCCTCCTCCTCCGGAGTATTTTTGACCAGCCGCGGTTCTTCAACGTGTACCTAAACGTGGCGCTTTATTTTGCATTACGCCCCTGTTAATGCGGCCGCCGCGGCTGGCATTCGAGTTTCGCAATCCGACGCCTAGCCAATGAGCTGTCGCGGTAAGTAGCTGTAATAATGTTGTCTACGTTCCAAATTTCAAATGGTTACGATGATACCAGAGACAGTTCAGGATTAGCTGACTTTCATACAGTAAACGAACTGCTGAGCAACAACTCTTAAAAAGGAAACAAAAGGTGCAGCTGAAGTTCAGCAGAGACTTGATAAAATGGGGAAAAGTTTGGTCGCGTATCTATGTGCTTCCTTTCAAATGTTGTCGAAAGACGATAGTCTTCTGCCGGCCGTACTACGCTGCGTGAGATATGGACGCCGTCTGGCAGCGCCGTCGGGATATAATGAGCTTGTGCAGAATCCCTGGGCAACTGCCAGGTAGCAGCACCAAATCGTCGGCAGAGACCTTTTTCGAGCATAGCGTCGCATTTTTAGCGCTGCCTAAGAAACGTTAGGATCCTTAAACACTAGGGTCTTTAGAATTACGTATCTGTGTATTTTCCAGTAAAGGAACACACCACCTAATACTTACGTATTGATGTTGCGCCTCAGATATGCCTAACATTTGCTTTTTGATCTACAGTGTTCACAAGTATGAACGCAGCTACCATTTCAAGATGGCTGGGCGTTAGGCAAGTACTTAAACTTTGGCCGGGTGGCTGAATCGCGTGACAGGCTGACAAACAGAAAGACAGACCAAAATTTCTGCGTTCCAGTATCCCAAGATAGACTATCGTCTTTAAAAAACATGCTATGATGCACCGGTGTTTCCCACAGGAAACGTCAGCAGATGCCGATGGGCTTGCTTTACCACAGCAACGACGACTACGTTAAACGCCGACAGCCCGGCCGCATTAGCAGAAACTCGTTAGAATCGCTTCCGACACAACCCTAAACATATAGTGTCTGGGTTTACTGCGTGCTCCAGGATCGACCCACATATGCAGGAACACTGTGACTGCACTGCTTCCAAGGAGGGCCCACACAATTTTCCAAGCCGAACTTCTCAATTTTCCGTTATTAATTCATTTATATCCTGAGTATTCCTTTATTTTGGATTAGTTCAAGTCATGTTATATGCTTGTTCGATGGCGTTGCTCAAATGTCGATGTTAACCTTTTGTTTTGCTAACCTTTTCATCACAGATGTTTCTTTTTTTTTTTTTTTGCACAGTGCTGTACCGTACCGTGACGGACGCCGTACAAGCCTCGGTCCTAAAATGCTTCGTTCCTAAAAGAGTGCAGTCTATTGAATGGACCGTGACGCGGTTTCTCTGATGATTCTCATAATACAACGACGAGTGTTTATGCAGGCATGATGCAGCGTGGCCTCGCACGATGATTTTTTTTTTTTTTTTTTTTGATGCCGGAAGCAAAACACCTTGCAAGAAAGATGATAGCCGGGCGTCCGTAATTTACGACAGCGCCGACCACGTTCCCCAGGCATCTGCTCAAGAGCCCAGGATATGCGCTCACGTGGAAGTAATCGAGAGTTATGGGAAAGCGCCGCGGACACGGCGACGTGATGGCCGCGTCTAGTTAGCGTTCAAGAAATTTTGCTCGTTGTTTGGTCGTCGTCTTGTCGGCTTCCTCGCTTCCGTAATCTTTGGGGAATGGCTCCATCACCTTCGGCGAAACGCAACCGGCTTGCAGCTGTTGTTTGATAACGAACGCAAGTTCTTGCTCTTCGAAGGCAGCATGCGTTTATACTTGAGCTTCTTCTGAAAAGACGTGTACTTTTTGTGGGAGGCACTATAGGCGTGAACGCGAGTGTAAAAAAGACGAAACTAAGAGTAGAGAGTTACAAGGTAGGTTATTCAAGCGTAAATGTGTATATATTCCAATTGTCTCTTTATTGTTATCACGGGAGGTCCTTCAGACACTTTCAAGCTACGAAGCGCAGCTTTCTTCTCGGAGGACCTCCAACAGATTTCGTTGGAAAATAAAAACATTTCTGATCCTGAAATATGAATAAGGCCCGTTATTCGCGACCTTCGACAGTACTGGCAAGTACTTAGAGCATTGCCCATTGGGAGGGTCTGTAGAGATCCTTGGTGCTTCATTGCGTGGCGACTGTTGCATGCGAGTTATCCTTGAAAAGGGGATAGGAGAGAGAGAGAGAGGGGGGGGGAGGGTTAGGAAGGAAGGAAGGGGAAAACAGAAAGGCAGGGAGGTTAACCAGAAAGCCGTCCGGTTGGCTACCCTACACTGGGGGAATGGGAAGGGGGAATAGGAAGATGGGAAAGAGAGAAAGAAGGGGAATAATGAAAAAGACGTTCTAGAACAAGTCCAACTGTCAAAGGCGTTCGCGCAAACCAGTCATCTTCAAAAAGCGCAAAAGCACTTTTCAGTGCCTTGTGGGCCGACGAGCGATGAGGGCGGTGTTCGAGCAGCACCTGTACGGAAAGTGGCCGATCGTCAATTTGGCGTAGCTTCTGAGCAAGTGTTTTCCTTTCCGCGACGAATCGCGGACAGTGGCACAGCAAATCGTCTAGGGTTTCGTCGGTGCCACACATCACGCATGTTGCACTGTCGATCGCTCCAATTAATGCGGAGTATGCCTCTGCGAAGGACTGAGAAGTTGTGAAAGTTGGGAAAGCGTGCAGTAATTCATATTAATGGAAAATTGCGAGCGTAGAAAGAAATAGTGAGAAAGCAAAGGAGTAGGAAAGAAGACTGGCCAAACGCTGCAATGTCGAGTGAAGATAACTGAGGGAACACGTTCATGTATGTATGCAAGACGAACTCTGGCATAATTTCCTCTGGGAATAGCCTTGGCGATGCGTAAGCGTATGTTATTTACCAGAGGATGTTTCATTGTCGTATGGGGCTCTGTTGAGGCGAGCACACCTCTTGAGGCGAAAGCCTTAACTTGCTCACGCGCTGAGGAATGTGACCCCTTGGCATTGCCTATAATGCCTATGATCCTGCCTATGATGCTATCCAAACAACTAAACTCTTGTCTAGTTCACTTGGTATACACTAAAACTGGCATAGAAGGATACGAACGTACTATGACAAATGTGTCATGACATCGATACTTCGGCATGCTTGGCATATGTGACACGATTAACGATAATAAATCCCATGTGGTGGAAGCCCGCGTTGCATAGCCAGGGATGTGAGAAATATACACCGCGCATGATTGAACATGACAGGAAAATACAAATTGGACAGCAGGGTGTATGCACGTATGCGACACTAAACCCACAAACTCCGGCTATTTAAGACCGAGGTCCCATGTTCGAACCCCGAGATCCAGCGATGAGGCTGTCGCATTCTCGCCTCTTAGGCGATAGCTAAAGAGTGCTAGAAATTTTCTTGTTGCCGATGAAGTCTAGTATCGAGGATGCTGTATTTCCCGCGTCCATGCTATCATGTGCCATTCCGTGCAACGCCCATCGGCATACCTGTTTTTATTGTTAAGTTTAGCGTTCTTGAGCGCATCATATGGTTCAATAGGCCCCCATTTGGCATGCGGCGTGTTTGGCATTAAACTTTTGCTAGGTGAAAATTTCCATGGTGTGCACAATTTTCAGTGTCCGCTTTGCGCGTTATTGTAATGTAGTGCCTAGATTGCATTTACGTTCTTAGTTCCAAAGAGGGTTTAGTTCTTGAGATTTTACTTCCGGACAGGACTATTATTCGAGCAGGAATAAAATGATGCGAATAATTCACAAATGGTAATCAACACTGCTTGCTGCCTGATATTTCTTTCCCAGCGTATAGGAGCGCATGGGCGTAGAATTGCGAAACACATGAGGAAATAACAAAGAATGAGAAGCTGAGGGAAGGACCCTACGGTGAATGTAGGTGCTTTATTACTAACAGTGTGATAAAATACTGTCACATTCATGAATAGCCTACTGCTTTCAAAAGAAGCACTCATCCCGCTTTTTACTTTGGGTTATATGTAACTTAGAGCATAATGTGTTATCGAAGCAGTCAAGCAAACGAAATTGTCAAGCTCCCAGTGCTCAACTCGGAACTTACCCAAGCACAGTAACTGGTTCCTTCTTTAAGCGAAGCATTCTTTGACTCCTTTCCCAACTTTCCGGGAGCTGCCGTGGTTTAGAGCGACGAGCTTCGCGGCGCCGGGTTTCCTACAACATTACCATACGCTCGCTGCTCGCCTCTACAAACCCGCAGCAGCACCCGCACCAGCCGTGCGCGCAAAGGAAACAAAATTGGAAAGCCCGACTTCGCGCATGCACGGCTGCGCGGTAATAGGAAGTAGGCGCTTCATGCGCACACGATGGTTTCGAATTCCGCTACGTACGAATGTCTGTACATGCTGCCTCTGAGATCATGGTGCGTTCAAGGTAATTGCCCACTTAGCAAATGATGTGCACAAAGTTTACTAAACCTTTACAAGCCTTTCAATTCCTTATAGTTTACTGCATTACTTCCGTCCTGCAAACTCCGCAGGAATGCCAGGCAGCACCGCCTAGTGTTTAAGAAACGCAGAGGGTGTCGTGAGCACTAAACCGAGCATGAGGAACATAACAATCAAAAGCGACAGATGAAGGCGAGAATAGGTATCGACCTTGGGTGAGCAACACGCCTCGTCGTTCCTTAGCGCAAACACGTGCTTCCAAAAGTGCAGGAGCCCGGACCTTTAACCAGCCTGCACGAGCGGCTGACTTTTTTGTGTCAGCGTCAAACGACGGAGACGTGTTGTAAGCAGCTTGAAGCCAAGGGCACTCCCACAGAGCGCGCTCAGTTGCGCCTATATAACCTGGCTTCTTCAACTGCGCTGACGCACATAGGATGCCGCTCGCCCACCTTAGAGGTTTAGGCGCCTGTACTTTGTACGGGACAAATGCGGAGCGGTATGCAGCGTGTGTCGTTGGGTTTGGTTCTGTATACAGACGTATCGTCGTTTGTTGAATGCGAGAACACTCCACTACGCGAAGTATTTATCAACGCTGACGGGAGGCTTCGTTTGAAGTAGATTCTCACCCATGCGTGGAACCGATAAATTATTTTTAAAGCTCTTTCATAAGTTTCTTACACATCGGCGAGTGTTTCCTTTGAGTTACAGCGTTGTCAGTGTGTAATTACGCATGCGGGCGATGTTCAGGGAAGACCGCAAAATCTGGAATTGAGGATGATCCAGCCGAATAGGTGGGTTCTTCAAACATACGTGATCTTTGGCGCAATCGGATCTAGTGGTTTACATGAATAGGTTCATCATCGGCAGAATAACTTCAGGCATAATTTACACATAAGAACAAGCTGGCGGTAATGTGCAAATTTTCAACTTCCTTGAGGGTCGAGACTGTGCTCAGTTGGTGGGAACCTGTCTCTGCGTCATTCGACCTTCACTCTGCACCGCGCAATAAGAATCAGCCACCATGACGCTGTCAGATGTATTGCGAATACTTTGCAGATGCCAGAACAGTGCCTGGAAGCAGATTCAGTAAACACCTCTTCCGGCGATAAAGATTTGGTTGCACTTAGACAACGAAGCGTGAAAGCAGAATATTGCACCCAAGAGTCGCGCGGTCTCCTAATATACTGCCCGCATTATTCAGAGCGTGGCACGAAGTAACGTCCTCCACTGAAAAAAAAAAAGAAAAACAAGAAGAAGAGAGCGCACCGACAGTGGTCATTCCACATATGTTGTAGTCACGAGACTTTCGTGAAATTTGTCTGTCAAAGCAAAGAACGTCACTGGCAGCCCGCCTGTGCATCTGTAGCATATTGAAAGCCTTTATCAGTGACCTTTCACGCATGTGCCCTGACAGAGCACATGTGCCATGTGTTCCATTGCGTAGTGTCTTGCATGTAATTATGTGCCGTCATGTATGCAATGTGCGCCTCACGTGGCCTACAGGCCAATGATTGCATCGCATACTGTCAGCTGTACTATGCTGTACCACGCGTTCAGCACTTACAACGCACAACGTCATACGTTCACGCAGTGAATCAACCTGGGACAGCACGGTTAGTCTGATCTGCTTTCCTTAAGAGCACACCCCTTCGTCAGCTTCATTCCTTAGTGCTCTATTTGAAATGGTACAGCGTAAAAGGAGAAAAAAGGAGGGGGAGAGATGAAGCTAATTCCAGTGATGGTAGATTGCCTGAAGATCACGAAACCGGTGAAGATTGCTGTCGCGTTATTTCTTGTGAGTGGTGCTTTCTTCTCTGCGTGACTTATGCATTCACGGGACCCACTTCCGTTACCGCGAAACGTTAGCACGGAGACAAGCTAGTAAAAATGTCGCTCATTGGTTGATGTACAGTAACATGCACAGAATATTGCCACGGATGGGCTTATAGCCCGACGTGGAAGGCGTTAAGCAATTTCCGCGCTGTATTCATTCAAGATTTATGGCTATAGACTGCAGAGGCTCGAAAACGTAGCGAACAATTCATATACTAAGAGAGACAGCGTGCTGAATTCTATAGAGCCACTTTATTTTTAATATGTTGTGCTAAGACAGATGTTGACAGACTTCGAGTGTCGCAAAAGTACATGGTTTTTCCAAGGAGCTACGATACCTGCGAATGTGATGCACATCGACAAAGCTGGTTGAAATCGCCGTTTCTTAGCAACGAATTTTGCAATGGGGACAGCGTGATAAGTCAAGTGGAGACTAGAGGCTTGTCCTCCAAATTCCTTTAAGTGCAGTAAATATTTGCTTTCTTTGCGTAATTTGATGTTCACGTTAATTTGATGCTCTGAACGTAATGCCAAAATAACGGTTGACGGGCGTGCCGAGCGGACTTCACGGAGGAATAAAAAGTTATCGATGTCCTTGATTAATAAGTGTGGGCTAAATATCATTATTTGTTGGGAATATAGCTCGAGTAAAATTTCATTCTTTTTGCCTTATTGCTCTTCCAGTTAGGGTAAAAAATTAACAGCAGCAACATGCTTTTCCAGATTCCTTCTCCCAGCGAAACTTCAAAAGTATGATAGCCTACAACATTCTCATGGCCAACGTTTAAGCTGCTTCAGAGTTGAAACAAACATAGTTGTTTATTTCTTTCCAACGGCGACGACAGTATTCGGCGACAAGAAAAATACCACTCGTAGAAAGCGCTATCAACCAAAACAAATCGCTGATTTCGAACAGTTTCTCCCAATTGCATCGAGTGAGAACTATTATAAAGTTGGCCTTACGAAAATTACAAAATACATGCAACATTATGAGCGGACGATGGACGAAGAAAAAAAATAAGAAATTTGCATTCGCTCTGTCGCAGGTGTTTTATTCGTTGAGAGCACGTCCTAAGAACTATATTTTCGTTTTGGTTCGGAAATTCCGGCATATGTAAGCAGAATTTGAAAGTGCCTGTTCAAGGCATTGGTCCTGCCTGGCCTGGAAATGTACCGACGGAAAATCGTTGACGTATCCGCATTCGCTTCGCCGCTCTCGGAAGCATGCGCTGCAAATCCACTGCTGCGCTACATGGCATGCACACTCGCGAAACTCTCTTCGGTGCCATTGAAATGCATGACGTTCGGCTCGAGGCAGGTGCCTCTGCATTGTAATCGTTGCGCTTGCGAAGTTCAAGCAGCGCACGTGCGCTGAGAACCGTTGCTATTCTGTGCGATTTTCGCAGTAGGCGTTAGAGCCGCTTGTGCTGCCTTCACTCCCAAGTTCGTCGAAGAATATCGCCTCTCAGTTTACTTGCTACGCCGCTGAAAGGTGTGAGAGTTTGTACTGTTCCTCTTGCCACAGAAATCTATATTCATAATATTCGAAGCCTCTAGGACAAAATTTGCATGAGGCATGTTCAACGGATATAGTCTATCGGCTTACGCTATGTCATTTTAATCCACATTTCAGTAAAATCCGACGTTTCTCCTGAGATAAGAATGCATTCGCTTTAGCTTTAATCGGTGGTAACGATGTAAAAAAAAAAAACTACGTAGTCATGCACTACAGACCAAAGCCAACTGAATAAAATAGGTTCACTTTTCCAGTGTCGGAACACCTAAGCAATCAACAATATATACACGCGCGATCAAAATACTTCTGGTCGAGCCTTGTAACTGCATCGAATGGATCAAGTTAAACTTCAGAAAGGTTTACTACATCCGGTAATCCTTTTCGATATTTAACTAACGTTAAGTGTTGTTTTTTAGTGGTCGTAGCCACGCTGCAAATAGACAGAAAGGCTGCCTTTTGGGATTTAACGGGATCCAATGCGTACACGCAGGATGAAGTCTCAGAGGCTAGCGCCGAAGCGTTGCATAAAGGAACATTAAGGGCACTCACAATTTTTTCCATAATATATTTCCTAAAATCCGCTGAATTAACCAGTTGCTGGAGCAATGTGTATGGCTTTTCATGTAAATGGTGAGAGAGAGAGAGAGATAAATGAGAAGGAAAGGGCGGGGAGGCCAAGTTTCGAGAAATTTATGATTTGCATCTCTGTTGCACCACGGCGAACGTAAAAAAGAAAGACGAAAGAAAAAAAAAAGAAAGGGCAGGCCCAAAGGAAAAGAAAAAAAGTCTGAGACATACGGAGAGAGAGGGAGATAGGTGCAGAAGTAGAATGAAAATGGAAGCAGCAGTAGAGAGGGAAAAAAACGCGATTGCCCAATAAGAAATACAGTGTAACAAAGTAAAAATAAAAGAAGAAACCATGCCGCATTTTCTTTGCATGGCGTTGAGTTAAACTGATAAGCATCGACGTCGCTTTGGAGAGTTGCGTCGACGAGTCGCAATAAGTTGACAGGCGCCAAACTGTTTGAACGTCTCTTCCCAACGTTCACTGACATTCACGCAATTCGTCTCTTCGCACCACCTCTTGTGTTACTCGGCGTCCAATGCTGCTTTCGTCGAAAGCCGAGTGAAGTGGCTACGGCGGGACGTTCCCCGTGGCTCTCGTTCGCGAAAGCAAAAGAAAAGAAAAAGAAAAGAGGACCGCTCTACCCGAACCACTCACTGCATTCACACCCACACACGAACTCTCGCACACACAGCAGGCGCGCATAGAGTCGTTTTGCATATGCTGTGCAACGAGCACTTCTGAACGTTCGATCCTCCTCGAACGAAAATTTTGTCCAAAGGGACCATGTGCTATTAAAGCCCTTCTCAGGACTGTCTTCAGGCGATCCTATTTTCATTGTCAGCGTCGAATAACCCCTAGCACGTGCAATTCCTTGCATGCTGCAAGAATCCCTGCTTGTGCGGTTATAATTTCTAGATATTCTACGCGTATTCTCACATCTCGTTCGTGAATGAGTCCTACCTTTTAAACACAAATTGAAGTCGGGAAACGATGTCAAATATTGTTAATGAGGTAGTCCTGGGCACTGCATTTGGCAACACAGCTCATTTCATAATATGCTGTCACGCATAAGCGCGGATGATCTTGCTCCACGTAATCACCGAACACAAATGAAATGTAGCGAATTATGTATGTGCGCCGTAAAAAGTATTTTACCACAATGAATGCTTTGTGTGTGTCAGCCTGTGAGCATTTAACGGGTCCCCGAAGCGGTTTTTTCACATTGAGTCACTGATTGGTCCACGTCATTACCAAATCGTTCGCACAATAGATTAAGGGAAACGCCTTGCATTAATGCACCTAGAGGCTTATTTCTGTCGCCTTTCTCCTTTCGACTGTGGTTGCTACTCAGCCCAGATGCGGGGTGCGCGCTAGCAAAGACTGCGCCTCCCACGTCAGCCACTGTTCCGAGGCCTCGCCGATGACAGGGCTTTGCTATGTCACTACTCAGGCCAGCTGACATCAATAGTGGTGAAGTTCATAGAATACTAACCTGGTAGCGGGCCGGCGACGAGGATTTGGTGCGCCGCCAGCTGCCTTGACGACACCGTTGGCTGGCCCTTCCGTGCTTGTGACGTCACTAGGGTAAACCAATCACTGCGGGCCCATTGCACGGCCCGAGGGTACGGGTATTTGAAAACACCTTATGTTGAGTGGCGTCAATTTTTTTTTTTTTTTACGATGCGCATATTTAAGATCTTGTAAGAAAGGGCACCCTTAACGCAGCGCGCTGATATAGGTCTGCTAATGATGAGAAGGACTTGAGCTATTGGCGGTATGTGTTTGTAGAAAATCAACAAAATAATTGTACGATCCCTTTAAATGTATCGCTGTGCTGCGTTCCTGGCTACTACATTTATTTGCTGCGATAGCGTTGGGAAATGCCTTAATACAGCGCAAATTCTTTTTTCACAAGGAATAACTCTATTATTCGGAATTTCTGTCCCCCTTTGCTTGCAACTATATACACATACAATGTGCTGTTTTGTTTATCGATGACTGTCAGATTATTTTTACTGACTTTAGCTGGACATAAAGCACAAAATCGCTGTATGAGTTCGTACGCTGCGCGGTTTCATCCTGTGTGTGCGTTAATTGTTATTACCAGATTTTACAATTATTGTTCGTTGAGCCACAATTACGTTTGAACCACGTTAAATCAGTGCACTCAGTTTATTCGGCGGAAAAATGCGCAAATTTAATCTGCGCCCTCCGGTAACGCATTTAATGGACAACATTTGTTCAATCTCCCTGCTGAAAGCAACACTTCTTACGCTTTCACGAGGTTGCCTCTGGTATGTAAACAGACAAAGAATCTTTTCAAGCACGCATGGTTTGTAAGGACGCAAGCAATAATGCAAAGCGAATCAAATAAATAAATCCATTTGGATAGTAAACTATCTTTTCCGTGCACTTGCATTATATATTCTGCCTTAATTAGAAGTTTCCGTGGTCTATGTGATGCACCAACCGCGATTACTCAAAAGTCATCGGTATTCTTGCCGAACATATATGTGCCGTTACGCCGACATGATATCATAACAATCATCACTAAATCATCTGAACGTATTGTTACTGTATACATGGGACGTCGCGGTAATCATGTAGTACTCCGTACGCCATCAAAACAGAGATATGGTTTTCATTTTGTAGTACTGACGGAGCATTCGTCAGGCCGTCATTGATTCGTTCTAATAATTATGCTTTCGTTTATGAACCGATTTCATCTAGTTATGGCGCAATCGTTCAAACGCCACCGCCTACTGACTGTCACCATTGGCGAAAATACGATGCACTTTTTCAAACGTTATTGCTACTGCAGTTTTATTTTTTTAGACGGGCCAATCAAGCTCTGCCCATTACCAGGTTCAAAATGCCTACAAATTGAGGTCGTGTCTACACCGGAACATACGCGCCACGATTTACAGTTTACGGGCCGTCGTCTTGCTAAAAGTACGTGTATCTTGTTAAAGTCATCAGCGTTTAATTTGTTACACCCTGTACAAAAATATTAAACAGTAGCGACGCGTTTGCTTTGACATTACCTACAAACATAAGAAAAGCTTCTCTTCACACATTTATTGCAGCATGATTAAGTGCGGCATCCACGGATTATTTCCCCGCGTCGACACAGGATGGATATGTTTTGAGGCGAGTACGACAATTCTAGGTCGCTAGCTCTTCCTTTTTTTTTTAGTCAATGTTGCAGCAGCAATTACTTTCCTTCCCTTAGTAATTGAGCATTGAATATGCGCAAACGACCTCGTGTGGTGCAGTGAACGCATGCTAATGAAGATTCCTTGTCATCGTACGTTGCAAGAGTCGTTCATTACCCGGTCGCTTGCCCATATTGGCAGCTTGCACGCAATATCCCTTGGAACTTGTTCATTAACCAGACGCCAAACCGCGCGAGCCCCGGCGAGGTTCAGAATTTATCAGCCGATGAGCAGCCACGCAGAACACGCGGTCTGGGTCACGGTGGTCTCTAGAGAGCGAAAAGAAATAATTCCGAAACACAAAGTCAGGCAACGGCGTCAGCTGTGAACTAGCCATAAACACGCTCGCACGCATATGGAGACGGTAAATACACACAAATGATGTCACACGCTTTCCAGAAAGCTACATGACAAAATCATCATCCCTTAAATGAGCAGGATACCCAAACTTGCATAATGTGTGCATGGGGATCGTCGACGGTCGCGGTAAATGCAAGTAAAATATCAATTTCGAGATGATCGTGGCATGCCGTAGTCGCGTACAGCGAACCAATGCTTCGAACGCTGAAAATATTGAGTGGCACGCTCTTTTGTGCGACGTCATCTAGGCGATCGACAGCGTAACCGCAATTCGGGCATTCCTGCTATGCTACTTTTCTTTAATGCGATCAGCGGATCTGTCTATAGCCCAAGTGTTTTTTTTTTCGGTTGTTTGTTTCTTTGTTTGCCTGCTTTTCTGCGTGCTTGTTTCCTTAACCTAGAAGATTTGAGGTTTGTTCTATAGACTATGCGGAACATTCTCGACGACCATTCCCCGCTTAATCATGCGGAGTTGCCGCCCCCCGTCCCCCCACCCCCGACTCCGCCCAACTAGGCTTATAATGGATTGCTTCTAATCTCGTATGCCAGTTCCCGTTGTGTAAACCAGAACAATGGCACTGGTATGGGAGCGTTGCGAATGCAATTCAGTGGTTGTCGTGAGCCCTTATGTTAGCTTGTAAGGCATCGTGGACAAGGAAGTGCAGGACTGAGCTTTCAGCTACCCCGTCTATCCTAATCTAGTGTTTGCCTCTAACCAGCGCATCCACTGAGTTTGGACGCACGTTATAATGATTTCCGATATACCATCCTTTTTGATGGATCAGCAGTGTCAGGTTGTCTATCACGCACTCAGAACGGAACCTGCCCCGAAAGCGTAACGAAAGCATCAAAACAGAACTTTCGTTCTAGAGTGTAAAGTAATCAGTTCGCTGGTGAGTCGGTGTCGGTTTTATCTTATTACCTTACAGATTCCCCCCCCCCCCCCCCCATCCTTTTCTTCCCGTCCCCTCAAAGGAAGAGATATCGCATAATAGTTAAGGTTTAGTAACATATTCAAGAGCATTTGTTTTCGCTCGGACATTACTGATGACTGAGGATTCTAATGCCTCTATCAAGTAATCAAAGGGTAATTTTCAACCGAAGCAAGTCAAGAAAACCTACGCTGTCTCCTAAATTTGTACGTACGGTCGACTGATATTCTGCGTCTTTTCAATTGCTCTTTTGGGTGGCTCGAAACCTTGGGTAGGAAGCGATGCAGACGAACACTGCAGATTGCGACTGCGATGCAGACTGCGAGAGCTATTCTCTCGCAGTGATGACCTGTTCGATGTTATATACAGGTGTACACACATCGCTATTCAGCGCACCATTTCTGCTATACCGGGCTCAGCGTAAACGTTCCTAGCTCTGTGTCAGATCCTTTAGAAGCACCACCGCATACAGTTCTGCGTGCACGCTATATGCTATATTGTGGGAACTAAGTATCAAACTAAGATGTTTCATGTGTTTACAAATCTCTGACAACTTAGCTGCAGCGCTAAAGTGCTGTAAAATGTTCGCACCGCGTTCCCTTTCTAAGCGTGTTTCGTTCATTTTTTGCTTTTCGTCAACAAAGTATACTAAGGCGACACATCTCTTGAACACAGATCCACAAAAGCAAAAGCTTGCACAGGGTTCGACAGTTTCACCAGATATCATATGCGTTATGTCTCCTCTGCGTTCAAAGCTTGCGCTCCTAAACCGCGCGCAGACGGCCGGAAGCGGAAGAAAGGAGCCGGAAGCGCTAGGAAGGAAGCGAAGTGAAAGAAGGCGACGTATCCGGTTACAAGCATCTGCTTCCTCTTTGTTCTTTCTTCTTTGGTTGTGTAAGGCGAGTAGGCTGATCGACGTGAATGCATTAGAAGGAGCCGAGCCATGTACGCTGTTAGTGCGTGTGCTAATGACTCAGCGAAATGACAAGTCAACACGTGCACCGTTCGCGCATTCTGCGGCTGTAAGCAAATTACGGGCGGAATTGTCCGTTTGCGCTAGACGCGGGCGTTTAATTAAACGATTGCCCGTGCAGTGCGGCTTTGGTCCCATTGTGAAGAATAATTAACTGCTCGAATGACAGAATGCATTCGCTGGCTTTTACGCCGCTATTAACACGGCTTTACAAAACGGGGTATAAAATAACGGCATTAAATTTTAATTAGGTCCAACGTGTACTTCTCTTGTTTTTACATTGGAGTAGCAAACATTAAAGCATGACATGTCGGCTTCTAAATTTGGCTATGAAACTTCTGAAAGCAGCCCGCCCTCCTAAAGAAATAAAATGAAATATGGCGCAAAAGACAAAAATTCTACAGAGAAGACAAAAATTTCAACAGCTTTCTTGTCGTCTATCTGCTCGTTTGGAGAACTTGAGTCTGCAACTAAAACGCACATACAGTAATTTCGGATACGTTATAAGGATGAATACAGATGGCAGCACGTTTTTCAAACCTATGTTGCAGAAATGTAGCAACGTGCACAGGAAGCTCCAGATGGACCTAGCTTCAGTTTTTATCGCCGTTCTTTGAAATGTTGCGTAAATGCAAGAATGAGCAGTAAATGGTTAAAGAGAAATCGCACATCAACGTTATCTGAGCTACAGTTTTAAGTATAGTTTAAGGACAGCATACCGCAGTTCACATTTAAAACGCAGAATGACTTTAAACCTTGTGGATTACAGATGATTCAGCAATCCCACACACCTTTGGGTGTCACCAGCCCAAACAATGGATGGCTAACCTTAGGCAGCTGCGGTGGTATAGTGCTTATGGTGCTCGGCTGCGATCCAAAAAACGCGGGTTCGATCCCGGCCCACGCGGTCGCATTTTCGATTCAGACGAAAATGCCAGAGACCCTGTTTACTGTGCACTGTCAGTGCACGTTAAAGAACTCCAGGTGGTCAGAATATGTTCTTTACATACCTGCGCCATCTCGGAGGGCTTGTGTAGTGTGCTCCGGATTTCTACGGCGGTAGCAGGAGGTCGAGATGATCATATCCGCCGGACGCCTACGCTTGCGCCAACGCCGACATTTCTGCGGTTCGAGCTCATTAACACTATCTCGTTAATATCAAATCACTAAGGATTGTCTGGTTAAACTATAGGGTCACCTGATGACGGCCATAGAGAACCGTAAAAGATCCCTGTGGTGGTATTTTCATGGGTGAAGTTACGGCTGCAGGCGCGTCATGTTGGCGTTGATCGCAGCGCAGCAAGAATGATTCATGGCGTAAATGAAAGCATACTTTAAGAACAACGCTGGCCGCGAAGCTCGCGTCAACAAGGAGCACGTTGTAAGACAGGCTGGCGACGCTCGCTATCCGGCGGAAGTTGCCAACTGAAGTGGGAAATCACGGTTATGCTTTGACTTTCTGTAACTGTTATCTTAATACACCGATTTACAAAGTGCTCCAATTATTAGTAACAGTATTCGTTCGCACTGAGTAGGAGGAAGTGCTCGTGAGACCATTATGACGGCCAATGAGATTGCTTGCCTTGTGAAGTCGGTCACACATGCGACTTACCGTGGGCAGGATCGGCTGAAAATGGCGCCCTCATTATCTGTAGTGTGTCACACATTTAAAGCTTTATAATAAATTGCTCTGTACTAAGAGAGCCTTATACCATCCCTGTAATGCTCCTGTTCTTGCTCTCTGCTGGCTCACTGCACTTGAATAAAATTATTAAAACCGTCCTAGGGACCCCTTAAGCCGAGTTAACGCCGTTTCATACGTTCAGTCTTTCCTCCAGTTTCCTCAGTAGGGTCAGGCTTCTTGTTACAGTTTGTTCGCTTCTTTTATGACCGAGTGACAAACACGCTTCGGAGGGGCACTCCTTGTGTAATTAATTGGGAGCTCTCCTGAACATATAATTACTTCCTGTATGTGCCATCCACCCGGGGACAGCGAAGGCGATGTTTGCCACTTGTCTCCTATGTGCTCCTACGCTTTGATTGTATGTATCCCCGGGAGAATAGTCATCTTTATTAGCATTTAATCATTGCAATTCTGTACACCTGCGAATAATTATGTTACTCATCTTCAAATATTGGGTTTTTTGTGTGCAACCCGGAAATGCCATCCCTCTTTCTTTTTCAGCTCATGACTGGCGATGTCTTATGAGAAGTTCCCTGAAGACAATTTTTGTATTGTATATTGTATACCCTTTCTTTGTGACGGAGTGCATACACCAGAATCTCTTATGATAATATTATTATCCTTGTTAGTCTTCATGCAGTAGTGAGCTGAGGACATGGGTGGGAGAGAAGAAAGAAGGGCGCTCGCAAAGGCCGGGCATTTCATTATAGAAGTGTAGGCACACATATTTGATGATGATAATTTTTGTTCAGACAGGGCGGATTACGCTCGGCATGAAGAGCTCCGCTCTTAACGATGACGTATGCCGACGTCATGTACGTGGCCGTATAGACACCCTAGTCTAAAGCGGTGCCTCAGAAATGCGAATATACCAATGTGGGGTAGTAGGGCACTCTGGCTTCTTCGTGCGCTGCACTGACGGCAAGCTCAAGAGAGCACGTTTCTCACTTCAAGAACGGAGTTCGCTGATACTCCTTAATCTAGACGGACGATAAGGCAGGCTGAAGAGGCTGGAGGTATAGGTGGCGCCCCTTTTCTAAATGCATATATATAGCATGTTATAAGGCGCTCGATGCGAGCACAGCAGTTTCCTCCTGCGACGTGGAGCCAACGCTGGCGATGAGCGCGATGAGTCAGCGATGAGCGCGGTCTTGATATAGGGACGATGGTCCCCCAGGAGGCCTGATTATGACCAAACCCATAACGCCAGCGGGTCTCTACAAGCCCGTCGTCGGATGAGTGTTTTGAATTTTTTTTTTATCTTGAAGAGTAGGCGGCAGCAGGTGCGAGCTTTACATTTCGGCTTTCTGTGTCAGCGTACACGTAGACGACTCTTTAGACATGTAAAAGAGCATATTTGGCCTTCCTGCATAAATGTCTGGCGTTCATTAAATGGATGGACACTATCAAGCGAAGCGGGAAAAGAGCAGCCACGTAGGATGAGCGACATTTGTCACTTTTAAAAATCACGAACTTTTTTTTTTTTTTTGCGCTTACGTCAGCAGCGCGCCAGTTTTCCTGATAACAGTTAAAGCTGCTGTACGGCCAACTTTCTGTGAATATTGAGCGACATTTTTGAAGAACATGAGCAAATTACACGCGGATTGTTACAGGAGTGTGAAACTTCCGCTTTCTTTTTTTTTTTTTTTTTTGACGCACAGACATGTCACTGAGGTGGAGAAGGAGCTATGACGTCATCGCTATAAGACAAAATGGGTCAGCAGTGTTAAGCATTAACATAAACGTGTGATTCATACATCTATATTATGGTATGTCCTGTACAACATCCAGTGATAGGGATGTCGAAATTTAAAGCTACTGGATGTTGTTTACGTCTGCCATTATGCCATAATATTCATAGATTCAAATTACCTTCTTCGTTTGAAAACGTATATATTGCTATAGTGTAGGAGAAAGACGTGAATGTATCTGTGACGGCAAGTGGTCTTTGCTTAGCAGCGAATTGCCAGGGATCAATCAGTTCATTTAATTAGGACCACAGGCTGTGTCGTCACGTAGCACTGCCAACTCAGCTATTTCACGAGAGTCCGAAGCATTTGCGCAATTATACAATCAACGAGATGCGCGAAACATTGTCGTTAACCTCGCGTGCCACTCGCTTAGCTCGACAACTGCTCAGCTTTATACCACTCAGCGTAATCAAAGGGCGTGTTGTTTCGAGGAAATTGGCGTCGCAATATGCATTCACCATGTGTCCTCATTGCGCCACAAATCGAAAATCTGTTGTTAAGATTGGATTCAGCATTCTTTCACTTTTCACCGCTTGATCTCGTTGGTCGGGATAGATGTCTGGACCAAACCACTATTCTGCTTACATCTGGAAAAGTAGTAAACAGAAGCACCCAACCTGCACTGCAAGTGCAGCTTTCACAGTGCAGCCTGAAAAACATGGCGAACGCTGATTCCAGATCCTGCTGCCATGTAAGAAAGTATTATCATCTCGCTCAACTGCCAACCGACGAGCTCGTTTCAAAAATTTTAAATGATGTAAGCTGACATGTGGTTAAAAGTGTTAAACATTGCAGGAATTCTAACTTTTTAAATATAAAGAAGCTGCTATGACCAGTATGATTTTGAAAAGATTTCATGCTACGAATACTTTTGGTGCACGCACTAGCTCTAATGCATTGCCTATATAAAAACTATCGGGAGACGAAAGAGACGCCACACACCACCGTTGGTCGTTTACGAAAAACTGATGTTTATTGCAATGAAATGCTAGGTAAGAGTTCAGGATTACAGAGATGCCAGCAGAATATGTAGCAAGAGCTCGTGTTAGCAGATTTTACCCCCCCCCCCCCTCGCCTGTGAGCCTCAGCTCATTCACATAAAGACTACAGAAAATACAAAAGTTGCACAGGTCTTCGTATCACAGTCCTACTCGGTATAGGCGCACCATACAGGCCCTGATCCGCCCGTCACATTTGACTAAACACCTCGGTGACCCCTCCCATCCTCCATAGTTGCCGTGGCAACAGATGCTCGTGGACAAGCACCGCTCTACCCTTTTTTGATAGCGTTCGACGAGGTTGGTACATAGAGATGTGCACTACGCAGACTGTTCAGGTATTCCTTCTGCCATCTTCGCCAGAAACGACCTGCCATTCTTTATCGGTATTTCGAACTCCTTTCAAGATTGTTCGGCCCTGGCGTGTTTCGGTCGTGACATCTTTCGGAACTGGATGTGGGCAGGGACGTCAAACACTTGCCCACAAGAAAATGACAAGGGGTTAGAGGTTCCGCTTCGGTGGCCTCTACGGACATATACGTCAGAAGCCTAGAGCTGATGACAACTTCAATTGAAATGACGGCTTCCATTTCGGTGACGACTTCAATTTTCCAATAATGCAGTCCTTTCTATCTAATTTACATCTTCATACAAGCGCGTCATGCAGAGGGATGCGTGATAAGACAAATTTCGCTGAATGCTTTTTCTGAACAAAGTACCTCAGTTTATTGACATCCGAAATAAATCACCTTCTCACCCCAGCTGGTATATATATTACTGTTTTGTTGTTGTGTGTCGAACTTAATTAAATTTTTCGGAGGCATGCCATAGCATACGATCTTTCCGTTATCATGTATTGAGATAAGAAGGCGACAGGCAAAATATCCATCGTACCTTGAGATTTCAAAGGTGGAGGCGGCTGCAGCCTCAACGGAAGGAAATTGGCGATGTACGACATCTTGTTCGTCGTTTCGCTATCAAAGAGAAATTACTCAGGAGACAATTTTCGGGGAACGGAAGACACGTTCCAGCGGTCACTTCCTCTCGTGAACTGTACGTCCTACTAAGGAGGATCTTGTGCTCACACTCGCATGTTTACGTTACCCTGCAATATGTAACACGTGCTCACATCTGTTTGAACAGCGCAAATACACGTTCAGGCTAAAGCAATAGCCAAAGCGCAGTGCGAAGCTGAACTCGCTTCTATGAAACAGTTCAAAGACTTAAAAAATATCATTTTTAATACATCTTTAAAACATGGTTCACGCACGTGTATCAGTGCGAGAAAACATGAATCTTAGAACACTCTGGCGAGATGTACTTAATTGCTAAATCGTTTCCACCGGTATATCAGAAACACGAATATTTACTCTGCCAGTATCGCCCTACGTTTCTCAGTGAACAATATTTGCTATGCACCTTACCTTTCGGAATACGTATGAAGACATATATCGTAAAAAGTCTAGAAGCGCGTAAGCAAGGCTAATATATACATATATATATATCTGTCTGTCTGTCTGTCTGTCTGTCTGTCTGTCTGTCTGCCTGTCTGTCTGTCTGTCTGTTGACCCTGGTGCGCAGTGGTTTCAGCGATATCCGTAAAGGAGCAAGCCATGCTTAACGAACTTAATATACTTCAAGTGCTATATTGACGGATGGAGGCGACCAGCATGGTTATCATGTGGTTTTCCACGAGAACTCCAATACATTTAGGACTGCTGTCTCTGACGGTGACGGAAACAACCTCCGACAGCGTACGCACGTGGGTCGTTTAACTCGGGCTTGAAGCCGCGGCACTTTCTTGGCCCACGGCAAACCACCGTCTCTGAGGGGTTACCGAAGCCCACAGCACTACAACAACAGGAAGACGGGGTCATAATGGCGCCAACATCTTTGTCCTTTTGGTCTGGAAGACTATCGTCGCCTTATGTGCGACTTTACCGGCGGCCGCATTTCGATGGTGGCGAAATGCACAAGCAAAACACGGGTGTTATTGTGCATTTCGCCACATTTCACGTGTCCTAAGATCACCAGGTGGTCAGAAATACTCCGTGTCCCATCACGACTGGACTTGCTTCATAATCATACAGCGTGATTGTAGCAAGCGACACCCCAAAAATTATTAAGTTCATGTACCAAAAAAATTAAACCACCAGGGTGAACACATAACCGCTTTTATTTTTTTTTCGTTGAAGTATTGATGTCCCAAAAATTTTTACAATTATTAGGGCGGAACGCTTGTACAGAAAGAAAAGTAAAGAAGTAAAGAAAACACACCGACCAAAAACTACTAGGTTCTTGTATTGAAAACGACGAGTTTTGCAGCGGCTGAACCGAGTTGTAAGCGGCGCGGGAATGTCTAAAATACCGCGTTCGCTTCGCCGCTTCGGAGCAATTAGGAAGACCCGCAGTTGGAGACGATATCGAGTAGTAGTACAGTGGAATGTCCTCGCCCTGCTCGCGTGTCACAGTGAGTAAGGCAGCAGTCGCACTTAGTTGAAACGGGAAGCGAATGCGGCGGCTTTCTGTGGGAACATACTCTGAAGGAAGGCAAAGGAACAGTGGGGCCGCGTTAGCGGCCAAGAAAGAACGTACGGTGCAAAAATGACTGGCGCTTTTGCGAATCAATGAAAGCAGCACCATCTGGCGACCCCTGAGAACCACGGTGGTGACGACAGGCGCTGCGTTCTCGCTTTTTACTGCTTTTATCTTGCGGCGTCCAACGGTACGGCGATCGAATCCGCGAGAAACAACTTCCGGGATATCAAAAAACTAAAGGGAAAAAGAGAGGGCGTGCTCTTTGCGTGCTCGTTCCGTGAGGACAGCCCCCTTTTTTCCCGGCTGCTCTATGAAAATGGATTCCTACAAGTGGCACGAAAGAACAAGGTGTGGCGCTCGAACCACTTTTTCGTAGCGTTTAAGAAGTTCATTTTCTTCTTCTTTGCGAGATGAAACACCCGGTGCAGCTTTATTATTAATATTTGTTACTATTATTGTTTCCGGATTTCTGGAGTGTCGTTCAAGCAGGGCACCAGCAGTAAAAGATCCGGCTTGTGCAGGTTTTATTTTTTGTTAGCATTTTGAGGCTTCTGTTGTGAACTGTTTCTTTCCATGCCGGGGAATTTTAAAGATGGGCATCGTATTGCGTTATGCTATAATTAACTGTGAGGGGACTTGTCTTCGTCCTGACGAAGTCTTACGGCACTTGTCGAAACCTTGGCGCTAGCGCCGTTGCTTGTTCTCCATCGTTTTCAACGGTCTGTTCACCAATTCCGGCTCTTGGAATTCGGATCCCGTTATTAATGGAATATTCTCTCTAGTAGCACGCCACTGCGCTTCAGTACCCGAGTACGAGATCATCCGAAGTAAACTTCATAATTAAACCTCTTCTTTCCTTTAATGTGTTGTTCGGCTCCTGGTATCAAACGCTCCACAGGAAATCACATTTGCTGTGAGCCGTTGCGGCAACCAAGCTAACTGAACATAGAAAATTAGGCTGAGACAAACTTGGTCGCTCTATTTCTCGTGAGCAAATTCTTCCAAATGCCGTACAACTTAAGTCTTCATGAAATAATAATAGAGACTATTGTAGACAAGCATGGATGAACTCCCACTTCCTTTCGCGTCACTTGCATCACTTAGATAGCTTCAAGAAAACAAGGATCGTGCGAACCTCTCGCATGCATACATAACTTCACCTTCTCGTTCTATCGGATCCCTGAACCCACCCAAAGGTGGAAAAATAAGATTGAAGCCACTTCCACTGCAGCGAAAGCTGTGCGAACCGCGGAGCAGTAATGCACCTGTATTTCACTTGTGTGCATCGTTGGCGCTTTCGAATTACTCTTGCTTTATTAGATCACACTGTGTGATTAATTATTCTTAATGTGTATGTTATGTTATTATACTAATCTGCTTGATTGTAACCATTCGTAATATGAATTCATTTTAAACGGCTTTGGTAAGTTATTAGCACATTTTTCCCTGTTTTTAACTGCTGTTTTCTGAGCACCACAACGACGTGAGACAATACATGCCAAAGGCCCTAACACCTGAAGTGTTTCATGCTGAAAAGGAGAGGGGGTGTAAGGTAAGCTGTACTAAATACGGCAGTCGTGTGTCGGAGCTGTTGTTCTTCGCGATGTTTGAACGAGAATTGAAAGCACGCATATTTCTCATTAAAAAAAAAAAAGAAAGAAACGACGCGTACAAGGCTGGCCTAAGAACAGTTAATCCGTGCGCTGTCAGTCTCAGCAATTTAGGCTTGGCAGTATCGGACTAATAGCACACTCCAGCATGAAATGCATTTAGGTTATTTAAAGCATATCACGATGATGTGTCAGCCTCTAACGAAAAATAATAAAAGAAAATGACCAGGCACCGACTGTCATGCCGCTGACACTGTGTTCATCAAAGTCGGACTTCAGCAACCCCACGGAACTGGTCACCTGTACCGAAAGAAGTCGCGTGCGTGCTGTAATAATCAGAGCTCATTAGATATGTAGCAAGCCTACCCCTGTCCCAATTATTTTCAAGGCACTCCATTTTCGAACGTACACACAAGCACACACCTATGGGACAGCCTATGCCAATCCATGATCGGCTTATTGCTGCACCGCCAAGGTATCCAACTTCTTTTCGTTGTCAAGTCATGCTTCTCCTAACAACTATGTACAGTCTTAGGAGACCAATTTAAAGAGCCCATGTAAGGCGCCAATACTCAACTTATCGCGCTCGCGGGCTGGCATTTACATTACATGGCATTTACGGGCTGATAGCCCGTAAATGCCATGTAATGTAAATAATGTAATTTAATGTAAATGCCATGTAATGTAAATGCTGTAATAATGTGAAAGGGACTGAGGATTAATAAGAGTAGCTTATACTTACGGATCAGAAACCTGGAGAATTACAAAGAAGCTAGAGAGGAAGTTAAGAACCGCGCAGCGGGCGATGGAACGGAAAATGATAGGCGTTACACTAAGGGATAGGAAGACAGCCGAGTGGGTCAGAGAACAAACGGGGGTCGCCGACATAATGAACGATATTAAGAAGAAAAAATGGACATGGGCAGGCCACGTGATGAGAAGGCTAGATAACTGATGGACAGTTAGAACGACGGAATGGATACCAAGAGAGGGTAAGCGCAGCCGTGGGCGGCAGAGAGTAAGATGGGGGGACGAAATCAAGAAATTCGCAGGCATCAAATGGAATCAGCTCGCGCAGGACAGGCAAGGATGGCGAGGATTGGGAGAGGCCTTCGTCCTGCAGTGGACATAAAATTGGCTGATGATGATGATGATGATGATGATACTGAGGCCAGGGTTAGAGTGACGGGATTCGCAACTCTGGTGAATCAAGAGAGGATAATTCCTGAGCAGAGGAGGGGGTCCTTCTAGACAAGCGGCTCAATTTGTGTGTTTGCGACCATTAGTGACGCATTATACTGTGGTGAAAGGGCGTGATAAATTTTTCGGCGAAGGAATACTACTGAGATCTGCGGTTACTGCAGCACCACGAGTTTCTTTGGAAAGTGTGCATTGAACTGTCCGTGTCTTTCTCCACTATGCACTTATAACAAGAAGAGGTGGATAACAAAGATATAATAATAATAATAATAATAATAATAATAATAATAATAATAATAATAATAATAATAATAATAATAATATGTTTATTTGCCATCTTTATGAGATACAGATGGGGGGATTGTAGAAAGAAAGCTGTCCCGGGACAGCTTGACTAGCCTACAACCCTTTGTATTTGGCAGTGAGGCAATATTACACATAAACATATATATATATATATATATATATATATATATATATATATATATATATATATATATATATATACACATCCACTTTTACATAATTATACAAACACAAAGCCACACACACGTGCATATATACAGGGGTATACTAGTGCTTTTACATATTTCAGCTCGCTCTTTCATCTGAAAAGGCAACGAAATCAAAGATGTTAAACATTGCAACATGAATCTATGCATAAAACACATACATCCTTTTAAATTCTTTGAAGGAGGCCTTGAAAAGATTAAACTGTATCGATTTATAGCTGTTTAATAGTGTAGGTATTGTGTAGTGAAGAATTTGTTTTCCGTAGTTTGAACGCGGTGTTGGCACTAACCATTCCTCTAAGTGTCTGGTACCGTAGCTTGGAGCTTTTCTTTGAAGTTGGGCAAAATTACATAGGTTGTTTACGTTACGATAGTTATCTTGTTTTTATATGTGATTCAAACGATATTTGTACAGATTATGTGCAGGGATCACGCCCGAATTGTTAAAGAAAGTTATTGTCGATGCTGTATAAGAAGCGTTGTATGCGTAGCGTAGATATTTTTTTTTTTTGTAACAGGAAAATACATTCTAGATTGGTGTGTGTATGTTACCCCATACTATTTGACAGTAGTTTAAGTGAGATTGGAAAAGTGAATTGTATAGTAAAAGTTTAATACATGTGGGAAGAATGTAACGTAAACGGCCTACTACACCAGTGATTTTGCTTGCTTTATTTAGGACGTAATTAACATGATTATCCCATGACATGTTAGCTGAAAGGATAACACCCAGACATTTAAAATTCTCGGTAATTTCAACACTTCGGGAATGTAACGTAATGTCTTGATGTGGAGGTATGCGCTTGTTCTTTGGCCTGAATATTACTGCTGAATAGACTGCAAGTCTTTTAGTAACAACTGCCAGTAAGATGCGATGTGAGTGATGCGGAGGCACACAGGGAGCGGAAAAACAAGACTGCAACACCGGCCCGACGCAGCGTCGAGCACACGTGCTTCCAAGAATCTATCATATAGTACGTCTGATTATTTAGCTCCCCTTTATTTTTTTACGCGAGCACTTACTGCGCTACTTCCGTACCCCCTTGTCTGAAATGAAATGGAGAGGATGGAAATGAGGGAACGAAAGAAGGAAAGAACCGAGAGAATGGAAATAGCAGAAAGAAAGAAGGAAAGAACCGAGAGAATGGAAATGACGGAAAGAAAGAACGGAGAGAACGGAAATGACGGAAGGAAAGAAAGAAGAAAAGATAGAAAGAAGGAAGGAAAGATAGAAGGGAGGAAAGATAGAATGAAGGAAAGACGGAAGGAAAAAAGGAAAGAAAGAAAGAAGCTAAAGAATGAAAATCGCGGAAAGAAAGGAGGAAGGAACGGAGAGAATGGAAATCACGGAAAGAAAGAAGGAAAGAACAGAAAGAATGGAAATAAAGAAGCAAAGAACCGAGAGAATGGAAATGACGGAAAAAAAGAAAGTAAGAAAGAGATAAAGAAACAAACAACGGAGATAATGCAGACGGAAAGAAGGAGAAAGGGCGTCAGGAAACCAATAAAGTTCGTTGCCGACGCAGGCGTTCAGAACAGGGTCATCTTCGCTCCAAAGCCATGGCTCTCTACCATTCCGCCACACACCGACGCTGGTAACTTGGGAATCAAATGGATTACTGTAGTAAGAGGGGCGACAGCTTGGGTGTGTGTCGGATTTCACGGCGTGGAACTGACGTGCCTCTCAGGGGCGAAGTTCCTTAAGGCGTGGGTCGTTCGTCCCTTGTAGTCGTAACCACCTCGTTCTAGGATTGCGCTCGATAGCTCGCGCGCCGGGAGGCTCGCGCTCGCCCTCGGCGCGTTCCTCCCGGCGCGCGAGCTCTCTCACTCTTCCATCTGCTGTCTTGTGTGAGAGAGACAGAAAGAGAGAGAGAGAGAGAGCGAAAGACTGTCCGTTTCTAACGATGATGATGGGTTTGTGCTAGCGCGTTACGGCGCGTGTAAGAAGCTGGTGTAAGACGCTGTGGCCTCTCCGCCTTATACTCTTTCAGCAGTCATGTGATGGCGTCGGCAAACGCGGTGCGCGTTCCGGCCTGTGTAAGGGGCTGCGTAAGACGCTGTGGCCTCTCCCCCCTTACTAGAGTGTACTGCATGTTTCTAACGCGTTTGTGCTAGCGTCCCCTTAAACGCGAGATCCCAGCGTTCGAATAGTGTTTCTCACGTCTTTACATTATGATCGACCGGGCGAATTACACGGAAGATTAACGGTTTACCGGTGATTCACTCCGGAGCTTCGCCCACTCATCATCATTCACCCCGTGCATATGCTGTGAATTTTTATTATTTTTCTGTTAACTATGCGTGCGTGAATTGCGTTTCCTTAGGCGCCACCGAGTCGTGGTTGACTCCCGCTAACAGCAGTAATGTACGACCTCAGTGAGATCTGTTTGATACGCATTGCGGAGCTGCTCTAGACGTTTCCATCTCGCCTGCAGGACACCGCGGACCGTATCTCGTGCGTAGGTATCCCAGTTTGGCGTAAATTTCATGTGAAGAATGAATGAATGAATGAATGAATGAATGAATGAATGAATGAATGAATGAATGAATGAAAGCAAGCCTTATTTCGTAGAAGGCGTCGGCCTCCGGTCGCTTTAAGGGTGATGGCGTGGAAAAGGGATCTGGCTCAAGGTATTGTTGAAAGGAACTGCAGCATCGTAGCACTTTCAGAACCCTACTGGGCTCATTGACCATCTCTGAGAATGAACAAAGAACTTTTATAACGTCAGCGACCCTGCGGTTTTTTTTTTTTTTTGTTGTTGTTGTTCAATTTTTCATTCTATCTCTATCTTCTGAAACTTTCCCGCGCCCTTCCCCAGAGTTGGGTAGCCTACCGGGCTGAGCCCAGGTTAACTTTTCTGTCTTTCCTGTTCCTTTCTTCTTCTCCTTCTCTTTGTTTTACCGTCATATGTAGACTCCTGATGAATAGGCGCTCAACCTTGTCGCTTTCGCTATGAGCAGGCCGGCCACTCCTGCACCACTCGGAACGGGTCACTTTCAGTACAGCATGTCGCGAGGGCTTCCTAGTGCTCCATTGTTCAATTGTATCTCCCCTCGTAGCGTTACCATGTTACCGTACGGTAAACTTTTGGTGCCGAATTTCCCGTGCGACAAAGCAACGCAGCTCCAAATGGGGTACAAGAAGGGGAAAAAATGTGAAACTAATGAGGTATTTTGCAACGCCCAGGAGCATTGAACTGACATATACATCACTTGCGGTCGCTTAATTCCCGTGTGTTTTTGCTTCAGCTTCATCTTAAATTCTCATTCGGCCGTAAATACTTAAAAAAACTTCTTATATAACTGCAGATAATGTAGCGCAGCATTAGTTGTCGAGAGGTGTTCGCTTGTTGTTTGTCCGTTGAGATTGCCCAGATCCGCACCGTGGAAAAAAGAACACCCACCAAACTGCTTTAAGCTGCTTCAAATGGCTTCGAAAATTGCTCTTTTATGACGACGAAAAACCTTTTTTGCTTTCATACGTGAAATAGATTTCCTGCGGGCATCAATCTTCTTCGATTAACTTGTTTATGTTGTTCTTGTTTATTATAAGGAGCTCTTGCGAGAGAAGAAAAAGATAAGAGGCCTGAGGCTTGAAAAATGGTGTTGAAAGATGTTTGTTTTGCGGCCACGTTTTCCAAGCGGCGTGAACCTCGAAGGTTCCTGGCTGAAAAAACAAAAAAAAAGAACTTCAATTTTGTTTGTTATTGCTGCACGAAAAATATATTCTTTTGTTTGTTCTTGTGCGCAGGTACGTATGCGTTCCATTTGCTGTCCTTGTGTGGTTTCCTTTCGACCAATGGCGTGCAGAAAACCTCTTTCGATGCTGCAATCCGTAGCGTTAGAGTGCTTCCAAATAACACATTAGGCCGCCTGTACAAGCGCTAACTTACTAATCATGTTTGAGCAGTGTAGGATGAAAACATCTCGCAAGAGGCCTACAGAGCGTAGGCATCACTCAAGTGCTCCCCCCCCCCCCCCCCTACTAGTATATACTTTTTTCATTTGAAGTGTCTTTAAAAAACTGTGTACCTAAGTTCCATAAGAAAGTCATAACTATCTTTGATATATATCATCCAAATGTATCGATTTAGGCGCAAGAGAGAGACTACGTGCATTGGCGAGTCGCGCATAGTGATAAAGGTTAGAGTAACGGTTCAAAGGGTTCGCATAAAAGCGCAGTGTAGTTTATTTTGCATAAAAAAAAACACCGCTTCATTTTATTGTTTCCTTACGGAGGTGAGACGAGGTTTTTGCAATGTACGCTGCTCAACTTGTATTACCGTTGTCTGCCCTTATACTTATGATTATCGCAAGAGTAAAAACTCTCTCTCTTTTTCTTCCCTGTCAACGAATGAAGCTGTTTCATCACATGCAGCTCTTGTTTAGACTGTCTTTAATATCATCAAAGAAAGTTTTAAAAAGTGAAAACAACAATGTGCAGCCGCACTGGAAATTCTTTTACGCTGCCGACGACGCTCAATACTCTCCGCTCCTTCCGAAGGTTGTTGGTTGTTGACGCTCTCGTTGTAGCAGAACCATTTGCTTATTATATAAAGTGACCGTTAAATACACTTTTAAACACCAAGAACAATGAGACGGATCACTCAGTTGTTCATTCCTGATTCGTACTCACGTCTTCTCTTAACTCTTCTGCGTAGTGGTTTTGTTTGAACATGGAACCACAGATTTTCCAAGAATTAGCAAGATAACATGAAAGTGACGCGCCCGGCTAAGTGTATTCCTTCTATAGACGTTACTTCGTTTATGTCTTTCCCCACAGACATTTCCCCGTGGGCATTCTCAAACTTCACTTGTGAGGTGAGTACCAGTTTTGTTCTTGCGTTATTTAGTGTGAACCATATTTTTTTTTCTATAAAGTGAAGCGCATGGGATTTCCTCAATCTTGGCTGAAAAACAAAGGGGTCCACGAAACCGCGAGAGCTCGCGCATCCACGGTGGCTTAGATATGGCTTTTGGGCGATGCGATCAGTCAGTGAAAAATCGTTCAAGACAAAAGCCCCCGAAATACATTATTGAGGCCAAGACGACGTCTTCTTATTTTTCTTTGTATATTCTAACTATACGCTGAGGGCGAAGACACACCCAACGATGTACTTGGCGCGCGCGCCTCGCCTAGACGACTTCCCAAGAAATCTTCCGCCGAATCTAGACGATTTATTGTCCCAAAACACATGGTACGCGGCCTTCCTCGTGACGAAAAACCACCGAAATCTCTGATGTGCCGCCTCAAGCGAGATGCTGCTTTTTTACGATTTGTCGCTTTCTCGCCACTTGAAGAATGTCTACAGACGTCTAACTCTCTCGGTAGGGATCGGCGCCGCACATCACAGAGCGACGATTTGCTCCTACATCAATGAAGAACATAACGCTGTTAAAAGTACTCCTGGATCAGGGTTTTCTGCGTGAAGTAATAATGCGAAGGTGACATACTTTATGGATCGAACTTTTTGCCCCTCTGCGAAGCAGGAGGCAAAGTTGCTGCAGTGATCATGATATGAGATTTTTTTGTATTGTGCGAGAAGTACTTATAGAAACAAATAATTTTACTTAACACCATGTCGCCACGTCTTGAGGTGATACGTGCGAATTTAAGGTACCAGGCCCCATCATCGTTGCTATACCAACGCTGCTGCCCATTGCCTCCTTGAGAAGATATATTTTGATGCATGTACTCGTGCTCAACATCTTTAGTCAGCGTGTGTATCTGTAAATGATGCATGCTGCAATGCCTTCTTTTGCTGCCGTGGACGTGTATATATATATATATATATATATATATATATATATATATATATATATATATATATATATATATATAGGTTGCAGAAGGATTTTCTAAGATGTAAGTCTGGACAGAGTTTAGGTTCCTTTATATTTCATATGATTTCGTTACGAACTGTTTCATCGAATTTCCATTGACACAGCTAACACTTTCATACGTGTTAACGCTTTTTTTTTCTGTTACTGCAGAGTGCCGACTTATATTTTTCAATACATTGTTTCTCCTATGTGAACATAAGCATACCTTGTCTCATGACGGCCCTGCCAGCATTCAGTAAAACATCTGCGATACAAGGTTGTTTAGATACGGTGCACTTTGAGTCTTGTAGTTTTCCTTCTCCGAAAAAACGCCTTACTATTTTATCGTTACACCGCGGTGGACGCGTAATATTCGCACCAGTAAAGATGCTGCGGGGAAGGGAAAGACATCGCGAAAGAAAATGAAGCGTGATTTGTCTCTGTAAGCGGCACTAACCGCCAGAACTCAAGAAGAAATTATTTTTTGCACAGCCAGAGCCTCAGACGGCAGTGAAAGAGCACTGACGCTCCAGTTTGTCCGCAGCCTGTAGCACCTTTCCCTTAACGCGCAGTTCAGTTTCCGCCACTTATAATTTATAAGTGCCCGTGTTCGTCCTGCGCATACGATCCAGATAGCTACAAGGCTCAAAAAGAAAGGCGGTCCTGCAGAGAATAAAAAGGTGAAGCCTTGTTTAGAAAGTAACCGAAGACGCTTCTTCCGCCGTCCTGCTTCAGCGTTTCCCTAGACGCCATCGGCATCAATCAGGAAGCAACAATCCGGAAGAGCAAAGCTGAGAGAAAATAAATAATATGCACATAACCCTGGTCACCCGTGGAGATAACCGTGTTATTCAAATCGGGAAACCTCACCGACTGGCTGAAGAGAAGCAAGTGGACATGATCTCTTCCGGGCTTAAAAAAACGGGTGCCAAGTAACGAGTTGAAATTCGCCTGAGGGAAGCCTGCACTTGGGTATTTGTTGGATTGTTACAATACTTACTTTCCTCCTTATGTTCTCTTTCTATTTCGTTCTTCTTGTACCTTCTCTCCATAATTTTTCCTAGAAGTGTCTGTTCGCTCAGTCCTGGGACTGTGCAGGGCTGTATTTCTGGGATTATTACGCTGCAGCCTGTCAGTGCTCTCCAATGCCTGCGACACCAGTATCCGTTCTTTGGAAAGTTCCCAAAGTCAGGCGATGCGCAAGCTGTCTAGGGCTGCCCCTAAGAGCATCGACTTCTGCAACAATTGTACTTGCCAGAGACCGTTCCGGGACGACGTTCACGGCTGTTTATTGCCTCAGAGCACACATACGACTTATACGCCGCCTCTGCGACCACCGCATGGTTTTCCTGCCTTCACAGAGACCTAGAGCTACATTATCAAGCGTTATACTGAAGCATCAAGCCGATATTGTTTCGTCGTGTGCATCAGTAGCGAGACCATCTCTCTTTTGTGTATTGACTAAGCAAAAGTGAGTTTTTAAATTCTGGGAGTAAGAAAGAAGACCGACCACTCGAGTATAGCTGTAAAACAAATCACGCTGCCATTCTTACACCCGATTTGCGCTGACAGAAGACAAATCTACACCGATGGGTCGGTTCCATCTACCAGCTCCTCTACTGCTATTGTCATTCCGGCTCAGCTAACCGCAGTCATATTCATATTGTCGAATCTATTCTCTGTTTCACTAGTTACGTGCAGCATAGCCAAGACTACGAGGCCCATCGTGCGCGAAATTCTTCCGAAGCGAGACCACATACCATCGTTCGGACATGCACCTGCTAGTAGATCCTGCCAAAAGAGGCCCCACTTCATCCCCCCCCCCCTTTCTCCTTCCAAGGCTGCAGCTGTCACTACAGCGCCCACCATTGGCATACGACAAGACACGCAAGGACACGTTTAACATGTTCCGGATTGAACGAAGGCGCCTGTAGCTTCCAGAGTGCTGCACGGAACTTCTGAGACAGACTATACGGGGCAGAACTCGCTGCTGTGAGCAATTGCTGCACGACATAAGAAATTATAACCATTGGGCCAAAGGGCACGATTTTATATTTCACTGGCTGCCCAGACAAATTGGCATTATTGAAAATGAATTAGCTCACGATGCAGCCCGACCCACTCATGACGAAGCTCGAGTTTTTCCGATCCCACTTTCAAGGCTTGTCGCTGCAAAAGAGCTGTACTTGCTGGCTCGGGTGTTTAGACATGCTTGTCAGTCGTCTCCTGATTTTTTCTAATGTATATTCTTTTTTGTTCACAAGCTCCCCCTGCATTAACTTGATCCTTTCTTGAAACTGCACTTGGCGTCAAAAAAATTTCTCGCTCCAATGCGACATTGCTATGTCGCCTATCTCTGCGTCATTGTCCAGTGCGGAATGAAAATTGGAAATACAGCTACAGCCTCATAAACTCGGTGCATTTGCCGACAATGCAACTGCAAAACAAGAAGTCTCTTGCGCACCTACGATATGTTTAGCGGGGAAGGACAAATGGTTTTATTTCTTCACGAGATTTATTCTAACGAAGACTGATGACTGTGAGTTAAGATAAGAAAGGATGTTTGATTGTTGATTCACTGAAGCAGTGGCGCCCGGAAGGACAGACATCGTGTATCCGCTGACTAGGCAACGAATTCCGACGCTGAGAAGAATGTACGAGTGACATAAGACAACAGCGACAGCAAGATCACAAAAAAATAACGATCAATACAAATCAATGCGACTCCCGGAAGAACTGGCAAGAGGGAAACAGTTGGGCTGCTGGCACACACAATTCGCTTATAGTGGCACTGAGGTTTCCGCGCACACCGATGCGTTCAGACCCAAACGCAGTAATATGGGTCGGAGTGCTGTTAGATTGCGTTGCTGTTCTTGTTCGTTTGAAGGACAGCGTCCTAAATGTAAAGTTGCTTCCTCTATGAGAAAGGTGCCGAAGGCGCGCGGCTAGTAGCTTATCAGAACAGCGGCGCTGGTTGTCATGTTTTGCTGCAGCGAAAAACTACTAACTTAGATGTGAATGCAGTGCTAGGGGGCGGCCTATATAACAAATAGAATATGAAACACTATAAACACCGTATAAGAAGGAAGGAAGCCGTCTTTGCTTCTATTGACACGACTCGTGAGGAACGAGCTGTTCTCTTTTTTTTTTTTTTCTGCGTATCCATTCATTCAATAGATTTGCAGGGACTGTCGTCAAGCAAATTGTGTTTATTGAGCAAACAACGCTTCTCGATTGTCCTTTGTCAAGGTATTGTGACACGCATAATTGGATGAGTAAGTGCAAACAGTCTTATTTGGAAAGAGCCTTATTTGGAAAGAACCTCTAGTTACAAAAAACATGTGCCCTAACACCGACCTCATGGCGAGCAAGCTAGCAAAGGCACCTAGCGAGATTGCCTGTGGTTAACATAGTTGAAACTCGTTCCTGGCGGCTGCCGGGTCTCTGCAGCCAACCAAGAAACGAGCTGCAGGCAACCCTGCTACGGGCGAAATACCACTTTCGAACCGCCGTTGCGGCTTCTCAACTTTCGTGCCATCGCGGTTTTCGAACAGTGCCGGGGAACCTCTTCTTAAAGCAGTTCCGGAGAAGATGACAGATTCCTGAAAGCCCGCCTCAACACACACGGAAGGGTGATATACCGCCAACGCGCTTGTAGCGTGCATGCTGAGTTTATACTTGAAAGCAAGCCAACCAGAGACAGTGCACTTAGGCCGGATGCGCTTGCACTCTTCCGTGCACACAACGAAAGTACGTGCCTTCCGGATAGCACGGCAGAGCAGTTACGACGAACACAAGCAGGCTGACAAGCGTGCAAGAAAGTGAGCCGCTCACACCATCAGACACTCGCCGCAGGCTGGCTCCGAGTACGCGGACCTCCGAAGAAAGCACCGCGAGTAAGTAACCGTGGTGCTGAAGGAATGGATCATATTCCTGGATGGAGGCCAAGGTTGTCCTGCGGCCGTTTTATGCGTTTGCCGAGTAATTGGGAATTCTCTGCGTGGCTGTAAGAAAGTAGGAGTGAAACTGCTTGACCTGTCAACATCACACTCCTCGGCCCCACTATTGAGTTGGCCATCGAGTCTTCCATAGCTCAATAAAAATTTGGTAATTGTCGTTCGCCCCGTGCTGTCATGCAATAATGCGACAAACACCACCATTTGCTCGTGCTGTTATTGCAATGTGCGTAGCACATACTCGAACTTCCCCTTTCACGACCACTGCCTCTTTACGCAGTGATTGCGCAGTGTATTACGCAGTGGTTGCGATTTAATTTCCCGCTTACAAGTCACACGCAACGCAGGGCGCGGCAATCATGGCATAATGAGTTGGTATTTTCTTCTACGCATCCGCAGTCGGCCATTTATGTTTGCAATGGGCAATCTTTTTCTAACGTCATCTTATTGTCGACTGCTGGATCCCGCAAAGTGTTAGTGTACACTGTTTTCGAAACGCTGCAATAACTCGCTGATACGCACAATGTACGTTTTTAGGCCTGGTGCGTGTTTCCGTGACAGATACGAAGCGTTCTGCTCATTAAGATTGATATAACCAGGCGCGCATTTATTTAGCGTATCGAATTGTGATTGGCTCTTTTGCCTCTCAAGAAGGCAAAAAAAAAAGATAACTATGAGCATATCGCCCCGCCATGGTGGTCTAGTGGCTATGGTACTCGGCTGCTGATCCGAGGGTCGCGGGATCGAATCCCGGCTGCGGCGGCTGCATTTAGACGGAGGCGAAATGTTGAGACCCGTGTGCTGTGCGATGTCAGTGCACGTTAAAGAACTCCAGGTGGTCAAAATTTCCGGAACCCTCCACTACGGCGTCTCTCATAATCAGAGCTGGTTTTGGGACGTTAAACACCACATAACAACTATGAGCATATCGCCGAATCGTATCGTTTCCGTGAAGTGATTGAACTCGCGAGTTGTGCACGTTGTCTCGGTGCCATAAGAGCCGCTGAGAGAAGGTCTGTATACTCGTAGAGAAATGTTGCTACTTTGCCGCACCTTTGTCTTCCCATCACGTGTTCAGCAGCCATAACTTCATTTAGTACAAGGAAAAAAAAAACAGATTAGTAACTTGTGAACATAGTTAAACCAATCAGGTACTACATGCATCTTCTGTTTGTTTTCTGGGCTAGTATCCGCATTTACTGCTGGTTTAAAATGACATGCCTTTCTTGGCGAACTTCAGCAAGTTTGACCGTAACCGTCTAGCTATCTAGTCGCTCTCCTGGTCGTCCTGTTCACTTGGCAGCATGGTACGGCGCGAACGCATGGTATTAGCATGGTATGGTGCCAACGTATGACGAACATGAATGATTCATCTTGTCATCGCTGACTTACACTCTTGTCATCCACATCATGATTAACGATCACATGGGGCTCAAAGCCACTATGATATGTCCGGAGAATGCAGGCTTGTTCCACGGGTGATTGAATGATGATGTTACGTTACAGTATATGTTAATCAAGGACCAACAAAAATAGTCACTGAAAATTTTATAATAACGCACTTTGCGTTGGTTGAACAAGAGTAAGAGATGCTGTTTGTTGTATAAGGAACAAGCAGACAGGTATATACCAGGGTCTTGTAATTACTGAAAGTAGCAATGAAACCCGGGCCGAGGAAGTGCCAAGCGAGCACGCTACCACTAGTCAACTGTGACTCCCTCCACGCGCTGTACATTATAAACTCATTGCATCAGAGCTGTGGTGGTGGTATTTCTCTAACGCGAATTCGTGGTGTAGTTTGTGTTAACCACCCTCATCTCAACGTTGCAAACAATAGATATGTAGTACTGTTACTCAGCGTGCTTTTTTTCCGCTTTACATAACTCTGCAGGAATACTCCGACATGGACGCTTATGCCATGCACACTGTGATGTGCATTTATAACACAGACGTCTGTGCACTATAACGTGAGCACCGACGTTACGTCATTCTGTGAGCTACACTTCAGTCGCCACAGTGTTGTCGACGTGCCTGCGGACCCACGTTGTGCACACAGCCGGTCCATCTGCACAAAGACGCTGATCCTATACTCGTAACACTTGGCTGAACGCCATACAATACCGCGGCGACAATTTTCGCGCTGACTACCTCGCATGACACCGGTTCCCACTGTGCGTGGCATCCGCCTGATTTTTGTTCTTCGCTTTGTTTTCTTCAAGGAGGTTTAAAATTAAAAAAAATTCTGGAGTGGGGATTTCGTGCTAAAGGTGAAGCCGGCGGCGGCCATCTTACCCAAGGCAGCGATTAATAGCATCCAAATAGCGCAAAATAAAAATCGTTTTCCCCACTCTTCATAACCCTTTTAAAAGGTCAGCTTTGGTAGACAGACACTGCTTGATTTGCCTCTCTGTGCTACGGCTTCTGGGGTGAAACATGACCATAGCGAAAATTTGTGTGCAATATCGTGGCATTCATACTCGGTCAATGGTACCTTATTGAT